>MU624238.1:730147-1365088 GCA_025201745.1 Xylariaceae sp. FL1651 | reverse complement strand
ATTTTGAAATAAATCTTTGTGTGGCTACATATTTTCTTACTATTGTTTTTTATTATATTAAATGTATTTGACATTATTTTCTTAGCGTGTTTTTTTTTTTTTTTTTTTTTTTTTTTTTTTTTTCAGAGACAGGAAACACTAAGCTTCACCATATCCCATGAGTCCCCATCTGCTCCACATCCAGTGACCACTTTGCCTTGGACTGATAGCTTGTGATGCTTCCCCATCACAACATGATCGAAATACTTTGAATCCTTCTTGTTGCAGCAGTTGCGACGCGCATATCTATTCAAGTAGTTTCCTATCTCAAACCACCCATCATCAGTGCGAAGCTGCAATTTCCGAATCAGACTTCTTATCTCCTTCATACTTATGTGAGCCTGGGCCAGGCCAGCGAACCTGTACCTCTGCCTCCAATCGTGGATGTAATTTCCATCATTATCCCATGGATCATTACCACAAAGTATAAGGAACGTTTCTTGTTCACGTTCCCCTTGCTTTATTGAGATTTGCACCGCACCTCTGGTGCGTTGATTTGGCACAAACCCTTGGACGCACGGATCCCAGAGGTGTGATGGTGCTGAGGAGATGATCTGGATAGCTGGTGAGAACTCAAATAATAACGTGCCTCTGAAGATAGTTGAGGATCGTAAGCTTCTGGGCTTTGAAGTTTTGCGGAGGAAAATGCGTGATGGTTCGAGACATTCGAGCTTAGCTGCAGCTTCCTGGTCCAGCTGAATTAGCTCGTTTGCTCTGCATCTCACCCAGTTATCCTGCGTCCGGCATACGCAAATGAAGAGGGCCGTATACGTTGCATCATTCTCCATACAACAGTGAAGATCCAGGAGAACGCCATATCGAGTGCTGAAATGCAGAGACATCTGGTCGAAGCGAACCCCCCTGTTGGTCACTGCGAACTCATCATTATAGTCTGTCTGCAAAGGCAAGTCGAAAAGGGCCACCTGAGCAGAGTCTCTAAAGTTCGCAGGAGATATTGCTAGAAGACTACTGTAGAAATCGCTTGGCTCCAATGTCTTCCATGCAAATAATGACATGTCTGTGGTCTCTGTGCATATTTTTTCTTGAAGGCGAACAAATGCTTCCTCGCCTTCCCCATAGAGGAGTGGCAGATGTATATCAAAGATGCCGAGGAGACAATATGCCATATCTTCAACCCTTGTTGTTTCTCTATTAGCAGCCCAGGACATGCGACAAGCGATTGAGCAATCGCGAATGTGTGATGAACCATCGATGACTAAATCTGAAATCCCCGTAACATCCATGATATGATGTTTGAGAGTCTTCTTCGTGCCATAGAACTGCCAGTCGCAATCGAAAAAGTAGACCTTCCTAGGCGCTATCAATTCTTGTAGAGTCCATCCTCGTCTAAACCACTCGCTTTCCGCGAAAGAAACACCTCTTGCCTTTTCAATTGCCTGCTCTGTTCCACTGGTATGGTGGGCAGATAGTCCTTGGTCGACCTGAGTAGAGGGCGGCAGATCCGACAAATAGACGTAACACTCGGCTGAGTTTTCATAATACTAGAACCCTACATTAAACCCGAATAAGGCGTAGATTAGGTATGCGGCTCATGGAACGAACCTTGAACATAGCATTGATAGCTTCTGATAGCTCTTCGCTGCTTTCTCTATTGATGCAGCATGTGTCAGCCCAGGCATACCGGAGGCCACGCTCGGCTGCCTTCTGTACAAACTTCATGATTTTATGACAGCCCCTTTGCTCTATGCTTTTACGGGCCTTCCAATGTTGGAAATTGACCTCGTTTCCTTCTTCCCATCTATGGGAAAGGATAGCATACTCCCCTTTTGGGTGGCTGGCAAACTCTTCAAGTTGCAAGGTAGTTGTGTTAATGAGCCACATATTCTCGAATGATATTAATAAGCAGTAAATTTGAAATCGCCAACGCTGCCGAACTTGCTGAAGCTTTCAAATATGTTTCTCCAAAGTGGGATAGCTACTGGTAACAAACAATAAAACAAACAGTTGAAGAGAACATTGGATAAATTTCTGAAGCACTCCTTTGACGAATAATGCCCATTATCTGCTCAGCCTCGCCGCCACATTACGACTAGAGTTTCATCACAGGGTATGTTATGTCGCCTGAAGTTCGCCTTACTATCCAATTTGTCCGCCTAACCTGGGGCTAGACTATAGTCCAGTTTATGTAAGACGACCATTGTGCAAAAAGAGGGTTAGATAATGTTGTAGGGACCCACCTGTAGGCTGTTAACCAGCTTCTAGTGCTGGGCCTTGCTAGAGCGCTGCATCAAATCAATACCAACATTCTGGCATATGCTTGATATGTCGTGTTACGAGCGCGATTGATAGCCTAATTAAAGTTATATATGTGGACTGGTTGAAATTTATATGCTAGATTAGGCCATTTTCCACTTCTGTAGAAACACCAAATGTTGAGCAGATCAGCCAGGTCTACGATTAAATCTGTGATTTCGGTCGAATTTATACTGGTGTGGCTAGTCGCTACCACTTCGATAATGGTAAATATCGTTCTCAAACCGGGAAGAGAATGTGCAAAAGAAGAAGCGGCAAATTGCGAAACCCACTAGGCGAAAACAAGCAGTGGGAAATCGTGTTAGAGGGCTTGGTTTAGCCTGACTATTAGCCTCGGTCGGTGGGTTTTGATCTAGTTTTTAGGGACCCTCGTTATACATAATAACACCACCGATACCGCTAGTTATGATTATGTGTGAGCGAACGCTTTATTTAACTATTCACATACGCTGTGTTTCTACTTGTCACGCAGCTTCCTGCTCGCCAAACTTTTGGCTTCATTGGCCGACCATTCATTACAGCAAGCTTTCATACTTATCCAAACCACTCCTCTGCTGTGTCTGTTGCTGCTGCGGCGTCTGCACCGCCGGCTGACTCGGCGTCATGGCGTTCATGCCACCACTCATCATGCTGCTCATACTACGATTCGCATTCCCCATTCCCGAGTTCGTCATGTTATTCATGCTGCCAGCTGGCTGAGACGTGGTACCAAAGCCCAATGGTGATGGTTGACCAAAGGATGTTGAGGAAGCTTGCCTCTGGATTCCCCCAGGCGGTGGCGGCAGACTGAATCCAGATATCGTGCTACTTCCACTTGAAGGTGGTGGAGCAAGAGAAAAAGATGAGTTTTGATTCAAGCTTGGTTTTTGTTGATGCATATTTATCATCGACATGCTAGACGTCATATTATTCATCGATGAATTCATCGGTGATATTGGCTTGGGTACGTTAGAGGATGCCCAAGGATTTGCTACAGGCCCGGCAGTGGAGGACCAGTTGATGCCATTTGACGTTGGCTGTGCTGCAGAGCTGTTCTGCACGGTGTTCGTAGCAGGTTGAAGAGGCTGTGAGTATTGAGTAGACTGGGGGGTGAGAGCACCGAAGGCAGCCAAGTCAGGCGTCACGGTTCGAAACGAAGGCTGTGCTGTCGGAGGTTTAAACTGGCTGTTACTGGTTGGACTGGGAGTAGACCAGGAGAACTGAGCAGCAGCTGACTTCAAAGGTGGAGAAGTCACGGCAGGTTTTGACGTCGCGTCCCAGCCGCTGTCCACAGAAGTAACGGATATTTGAGCAGTCCTACCTTTGACTAGACTCTCAAAGTCGTCTTGGGTCGTTCCATTTGTCGAGTCAAATGTAGTTCCTGTTACACCTCCAAAGCCCAGGAAATCCTCGTTCGGTGTGGAGGTCGGCGGCCCATTTGTTACAGCCAATTCTTGTAATTTCTTGGTCTGTTCATCTTCAACTCTTCGCGACAGAGACTTAATAAGTCCCATGAAGTTTTGAAACTGTTTAAGGTCCAGCAACGGCCCTAAGCTCATATTCCACAGAATTGGTAAGATATCCATTGCCACAAAATCTGCGTCTGCGTTGTCTCCGACGACCCGTAAAACGTCAAGAGCAGCCATCATCACGGCGGGTTCCTTTGTTTTTATGGCTTTGATCAGAGGAACGATCTTCTCCTGCATGGTATATTTATCAAGAGCACTTGATGATGAAACTTTTCTCTTCTTATCGGGTGCCAACCCGTCAAGACCATCGTCAGCGGAGTTCGTTTCGTTCGAACCACCACAAAGAATAACGAAAGCACGACAACCGCGCACTTTAATGGCTAAGCTATTGGTCTTGCTGAAAACGGCAGCGATAACGGGGAATAATTCGTTCTTGATGGTACTGAAATCAAGGACGGGTAGTATAACTGGTAGACCTCGCAACGCTGCATCAACTAGTGACGGCGTAGATGATTCAATGGCAGCCAAAAGTATTGGAAGGACATCTAAGAGACATTTTAGTAATTATTCTGTGATATAAAATGGAGCAGTACTAGCAATGACAGGAAAAAATAAAAAATAAAAAATAAACTCCAAAAAGTTCTTCACCACGAAAGGTCGTAATTCAAATGCATAAGTAGCGGCGGTACTGGTCACCAGTAGTATTGCCGTTGACGAGGTAGCGTAATACATACCGTCTTTGAATTCTTTCCCTGAAGTATTCTCAGCAATCAAACCGGTATTCTCTAAAATGACCATCAAGCCAGCGTCTCGACTTGTGTCCTTCTCTTGGCTCTGTTTTGCATTTTCGACGAAAATCTCTTTAAGCCTTGGGCGGACCTTCTCTCCGAACGCTCGCCGTGATGACGGCAGTAGACTTATGATCTTGAACACATTTTGGAGAATAAGGGACAACAGGTCCTTGTCTTTTAGCTCTTCTAGTATGGCGGGGAGAACTTTCTTCTCCATCACCGACTTCGGGAATGAGGGAAGGACTTTGTTCAATCCTCTCATAAATGACGCCTTCTCACCAGGAGTCTTGGCTGGGAAAGCGTCGAGAAAACGAATAGTCGAGACAAGGATATTGTCGAAGTATTCGCTCTCCTGAAATTCCCGCGCAGTCATGCGCTGCGCAGGCCGCCTTGTGATCAATCGCGGTAAGACGTGGTTTGCAAGATCCCTGGGTAGTGGGCGCTTCGACAAGAATTCATTGCTTGAAGACGGCACCGTTGACGATGAAGCAAATATCCGCCTATACGCGGATATGCTCCCGCTGCTTTCTATGGGTGAACGGTGGGGTGAATTGTATAAGGCAACACATAACAGCCCAAGCGAGAACATGTCGGCTGATGTGTTGAGATTATTATCAAGTACGAAGTCGGGGGAGGTATAGTCTAGATTGATTTGTACATAACGAGGTAAGCGGGCATCTGAGTTCAGAATCTCTGAGAGACTGATTGGCTTGACGGACGTAGGTTTCGTCGAGTTCTCTGGGGGACTACAAAAAGCGAGGCCGCTGATTTTCCAATCCGACTAAAAGTAGTATTAGTACTCTATACACTTATTCGGCCGCCAAATGACCGATACAAGTACATGAACAAAAGAAACAGCGAGATCATGCATGAGCACTCATAAAGCTTACCTTGCCGTTAATCAAGATCGATTCAGGGGTAAGATTACCATGAACCAGCCCGGCGTTCTCGTGGAGAAATTCCAAAGCTTTACTGACTTGGAGTAGGCCTTTCTGAATCTCAAGCTCGTCGATCTCTAACTCGCGCCTCCGCCTAACGCCATCAGAATCCTCAGTGACGTATCTGCTGGGCCGGCCACTGATGCCGCCAGCCCTTTCCTGCTCATCCTTCTCTTGTAGCAGACTTGCTAATGAGGTAGTGACAGGCTCTGTAACAAACTGAAGCCCACCTCCCCTTGTCTCTTCGACGGGCTCAACGAGCTCGAGAACGCTCGGGTGACGTAACCGCGCTAGTGAGGCCGCTTCTTTCTTCAGGCGCTCAACTACCTGTTCGATTGATCAACCGTCTAGTTCTGTATCGCTTCTTTTCCCATTATGATTATTATTTTGATTCGGCAGAACGACTGACCTCTTCAGTAGCACGCTTAAAGGAAGATGCGCTCGATCGATTTAGTGTGTTGCCTTCCCAAACTAATCAGCAGTGACCTTTACAATATAATGCCTGGTGAATGGACTGATGGGGTGCGCGGGAGAAAGCAAGACAGCTGGCATTCTATCTTCTAACGCTTATAGGACACGGATATAGCCTCATACCATGCGAGTCTAAGGATTTCTTGTCAAAAACGAAGACTGAATAAGGCTTCTGGGTCGACTTCTTCTTGGCATCGTATATCTTCCATGCGCCGGCGGTCGAGGATACGGTCTGGGAGACGGAGTAATTGGAGTTGATGTTGGAGGAGAAGCTCTTCAGCGATGAGAACATGTTGGGCGACGGTGCGTTGGGCGGTTGGTCTCGACCCTCATGTCGTGGGGTTGCGCGACAGCGAAGACATATGTTAGATGTCTATCGCGTCTTATTCGGCCGACGGGCCCGGATCTTGGACACGGAAGCAGTCGCTGTGGGAGCTTTTGAATGGCGATTTGGCTTAAATGAAGGAGTAAAATCCGCTGTGTTCGCGAGCGTAGAGACGATATGAATTGCTAGCACACGGTTTGCAGACGGGGGCTACAGATACTATACGATTGGACGTACAATTGATGATCCTTTCGAGAGCCTCTTTATTATTAACGTAAGTAGAGTATCTGCCAAGCTTGAAGCAGCCCAAGCCTGGACTCACCCGGTACCTAGGTACTTCCCTACTCGCTTACCTGGGAGCAAGCCACAGAATTGAGCCTCATAAGCCACAGACCCTATAACGAAGACGATGGTGCACGAGCCCGCTAACGATTGGTTCCCAATGCGACGTAAGACGAACCGTAGCGTGCAGCTTATGCGCCGCTCCGAGATCGCACTAGACATGACAGCTCCTAGGGATTTTGGTAGTCGGCCATGGGACTTTTCCAAGGGACTTTTCCAGGGGACTTTTTCTTGATCTAAGATGTACCACTGTTATTCCACCGCATTTTCTGTTTCCGACCTCTATTTGTAATCCCGATTAACCTTTGAAGACACTCTGACTTATAAGTCCCTGTTTAATATCTCCTATTTTTTTTTTTAACATTTCGACTCAATTGGTCTGAGCAAATACAGGTTATACGGCCAATATGCTTCAACAGCTTCTCCCTCGGTGCGGGAGAGCTCTCAGAGCGCCCGCCACTCGCCCTTCGCATCTGTGTTCTGCTCGCCCGGCAGCGAGATGGTTCAGCATAAAAGCAGAAGCCGCTTCTACGGCTAAAGTATTAGACTTAGACCCTTCCAAGCTTGTCATTAACAAGACGAAGACTCCCAAGACGCCAAGTGAACCGAGCACACTTATCTTCGGGCGGAATTTCACAGGTATGTATAGCGCCGCTACTTCGACCGACCACCCTTGCCGATATGCTAACCGATATGGCCAGACCACATGTTAACAGTCGAATGGACAAAAACGGACGGTTGGTTAGCACCCACGATCCAGCCGTACCAGAACCTGTCGCTCGACCCGGCGTCCTGCGTGTTCCACTACGGCTTCGAATGCTTCGAGGGCATGAAGGCATACAAGGACAAGAGCGGCAACGTGCGGCTCTTCCGGCCGGACATGAACATGGATCGCTTCAACAAGTCGGCGGCGCGCATCGCGCTGCCGACGTTCTCGCCGACGGCGCTCACGGAGCTGATCGCGCGCTTCGTGAAGCTCGAGGAGCGCTTCATCCCGGACGAGCGGGGGTACTCGCTGTACCTGCGGCCGACGATGATCGGGACGCAGAAAACGCTGGGCGTCAGCCCGCCCGGGTCCGCGCTGCTGTACCTGATCGCGTCGCCCGTGGGGCCTTACTTCCCGGCGGGCTTCAAGGCGGTGTCGCTCGAGGCGACCGACTACGCGGTGCGCGCGTGGCCCGGCGGCGTGGGCGACAAGAAGCTCGGCGCCAACTACGCGCCGTGCGTCCTGCCGCAGCTCGAGGCCGCGAGCCGCGGCTTCCAGCAGAACCTCTGGCTGTTCGGCCCGGAGCAGTACGTGACCGAGGTCGGCACCATGAACCTGTTCGTCGCCGTGCGAAACAAGGAGACCGGGCAGAAGGAGCTCATCACAGCGCCTCTCGACGGCACCATCCTTGAGGGCGTCACGCGCGACTCCATCCTAGCGCTCGCCCACGAGAAGCTGGCCCCCGAAGGCTGGCTCATTTCCGAGCGCAAGCTCACCATGCCCGAGCTGGACGAGGCGTCGGTCGACGGCCGCCTGATGGAGGTTTTCGGCGCCGGCACCGCTGCCATTGTAAGCCCTGTCCGCAAGATCAGCTGGAAGGGCAAACTCGTGGACTGCGGTCTAAGCGAGCACGAGGAGTCAGGCGAGATCGCTCTGCGGATGAAGGGTTGGATGGAGGCCCGCCAGTACGGCGAAGAGGAGCATGAGTGGAGCCATATTTGCTAAGGGGAGAAAAAGGATGGTGGCACGGCAAACAAAATTAAAGCATCCTATCAGCGATTAGAGTAAAACGGTGTTAGTCCGGTTCGTTAAAAGGTTTAATGGCATTTACAAAGACAAACCACGTCAAAATAGACGCAGAAAGATGTAGATACGAGCGTTTGATGTATATGCATATACGTTGTCATTAGTCATAAATTCAAAGAAAACTACTTTAAGAGAACAGACTAATTTTGAGATACTGATCTAGTGTTGCGAAGGGAATCAATTGCTAGCAGTAAACTAGGCCTCTAGATGGTTGGAGGCGAATCCTTTCTATGGTATGCTCTAACCGAGAACCGTCTCCAGATCTTTTCACATAACTGAACGGAATACAACCAGAGACAACCAGACAGACAGACAAACTGAAAAGGTGAGTAGCGGGTTCGTTCATATACAGTGAGAGCCAAATAGAGTATGTGCCTTGAGGATACTTGTTCAAGATGGTTTGGTCTATTTCGTGTTCCAATATTGCGCCATCCCGAAGCAATGCTCATGTAACCCGCTGATGATAAGAGGCACGCCCGTTACTTCTTCTGGGGATCCTCCAAGATACCCTCAGCTTCTAACCTCCGGCGCGCCTCCTCAAGAGCCCAGGTTTGTATCCTATAGAATGAGTCAGTAAACCTCACGATAGAATGAGAAATGTAATAGCTTCGTGACAACTCCTGGAGGGGAATAACTACATGGAGACTCAAATAAGAACATCTCAGGTCAGAGACATCATTAATTTGCACTTCCATCTGTTCCCTCCCTCATCTACGAGCAACACAATCCCACTTTTCTCTGCCCTTCCCAGCCATCATACCCAACCAACCTAAAAAAACACATGAGAAGGGGGAGAGACTAGAACACTCACGAAGTATCAGGCTTAAACCCGTAAGCAACACCAGCCAGCAGCAGAGAGCCACAGAACCCGTAGAAGAACGGCGTCTCCCATCCCTCCTTCTGGTACTTCTCGCCGGGCTTGACGCCAAACAGCCAGCCGGTAGGCGGGTCGTACTGCGGGCCGTGGGACGCCGAAGTTCGGGCGCTGGCCGTGAACTGTCTCGCCGTGGCGGATTGTTGTTGCTGTAGGGCGGCGCGCGTCGCTCGGACGGCGGTTGTCGGACGGACGGCGGGCATGGTTCGATATTTTTCTTTATATTTCTCCCGTGTCTTGCTTTCGTCGATTTCGTCTTTAGAAAGAGGTTCAATTCGGCACAACGTCCCGTTGTCTGAGTTCTAAGCCGGCGAGATAGGTTGCTGTGTACGTCCGAAGGTCGGATGGGGAGGCGAGAAGAAGACGGAGAAGCTCAAAGGTGTTGATGAGACTAGCTGTCCTTGTTTTGTCTTATCCCCAGGTCGACGATAAGGAAGAGAGACCTTGCTCGAGAGGGGATGCGCTAAGAGTGGAGATGTGTCAGAGCGTTCGGGTGACAGGGCTTTCGTCTCTCACCACCCAATTGACGATAGCTGTTGTTGCCGTTGGATCGGAGGTGAGGAGTTGGTGGGTTGGTTTGGATTGAGTCTTAAGGTTAGAGGTCCCGTTAGTTTGGTGAGTTGAGCGACTTACTAAGTGGTACTAGCTTCGCGGAAGTGGGCCGCACGTGACTGGCTCTCCACCTCGCTACTTTTCTTTCCGTCCAACAGAGCGAAAGATCAATCTCTGCTTGCTTCTTTTCTTCCACTTTGCTTTCCGGGAATTTTCCTAAGCCTTCCCGCTAGTCATGTGGTGTTTGTTTTACTTCTCGAAAAAAAGGACATTTCCTCAGGATTCAGCTATGGACATATAAGTGTAGGAGCGTATTAAGCTTTCCACTTACTGGCTTTAGGCTGTAAGTTAAAGTTTCCCCAAGTCTTTCGAGTTCCCCCACTATACAAGGCAACTCATCCCTCGCTCTTCGAATGATGACAAAACTCTTCTTAAGAACGGCCAACTGAATTCTTCATGTTGATTTTCTTAATAATCAAGCTCAACAGTCTGATATCACCTCTATGCCTTTATTCCACTTCGCGCATTTCGAACTTGACGGGTTTCCTTGGCTAACCTTCAGTTTAGGTTTCATATCTGTTGGATATATATTTTGCTATGTCCAAATAGCACGAGCAAGTGGAAAGAGAGATGAGACTGGTTGATTCATCAATACCGTGTAGTGTAGACTCAAAGGAATCGTTCCCGTACTCCATACATTGCTTGATACTACTAGATGTAGTCGTCTTCGCTTCATCTAAATGCCAGTACTTTTTTCCGATGTTCTCATATCACTGATGATTAAATGAATCGGTCCAACTTCAACCTCTTTTATCTGTTTGCGTCTGATCTTGTTTTTATGAGTAATGGCTTGGTTCCCTTGGAATGGGAGTAGATCGTGAAACAAAAACTTGACTCTTGACACCCATTCTTTGCTGTTCATGTCGTGCCTGCACACGACTGATGTCTGACAAGTAAACTAATATGAATGACATGCATTTCCACGTCTCATGTCCAAGCCACTCCATGCCCATGTCCCGTCTAATTCCGTTGCTGGCACAGTCCAATATTTAGTCAATGAATAGTTCCTGCGACCAATGCCCTCAGTGAGGCCTCTTGGCATCCTTGAGATTCGGTGAGGATATGCCCTAACAACGCTGTTGTGTAAATTCTATGTTCAAAAAGCGCATTACGATCTTCCAGCATCTTGAACGTTTCCGTTCTGGTCCTGCAACTATTGCCAAATAGCCCTACCCGCGACGACGCAGATACAGTTTTTGCGTAACCCGGCGTGCCGCCCAACTAGAAAGCTGTGATTTCTGCCATCCGTCGGTATTGGTAATTATCGGCGGGCATATGCCCCTTTCAAGGTAAGCCTCAAAACTCTCTCCCGGATTTTTCTCAATTTCCGAGTCCGGGATATAAACCTAGAGCTCCTCGTCCTCGTCAATTTTCACACTGGGAATTGACTCTTTCTTCTGCTGATCTGCTATGGCCCTACCCAGTACATCGCCTAGAGCCGATGGGAAGCTGGCAGATCGATCCTCTTTACCATCGTCTGCATTTGCTCGTTGCTTTTTCATTGGGCTCCCAATAGCAGATTCTTCTGTAAACGCCTGGGAGAGAAGATTAGACACGGAATCAGGAGCCGGTCGGTTGGTCTGCGCCGTCTCTGTGGGAGTTGAATCTCCTGCATTCGGACCAGCACTAGGTGATTTCCGATTACTAGAGCCGCTGATAGACTCGGGCTCAGCAGAATGCTGGCGCTTGAGCTAAAATTTGACGGTCAGTGGCGGGTTGGTATATACGTTTAGGGATCCGCCTGCTTACCCGAATTCTATCAATGCCTGCTTGTAACTCTCCTGTGACCTGAGCATCCTCAGGCCCGAGATGGGACTTGACAACCTTATCATCAGTATCCTCCATCTTAGTGAGTAGATCTTCTTCGTCGTCCTCGTCATCACTATCTTCGTCTAGCTCGGCGCCAGCGTTGCCGTTGCTCTTCCTGCGTGCTTTGCGGCGTCTAGCTGCCTCAGTCTCTTGATCACGAAACGCCGAGAACCCTACAGTGCCGGTAGACTTCAACGGACCGAGACCTGAGAAGTCCAGGGTCGACCGCCGCTTACTACCCGGCGTCTTTTGAGTCTCTTTGGTTCCTGGGGAGATTCCCATCTTTTGAAGTTGTCCTAGAGACGAATAAGCTCACAATCATGAAGCAAGTGGACAGACAACCTACGTTGACCACGGTAAAAGAATGTAAACACTGCATAAGGCTTATCAGGACCGTCAATGCCAGTTACTGTTTGTGTGCTTATCGTCTTAGGATCGAGCGTCTTTGGCTTCGCAAAACTGGTGGTGTGTTCAACATCCGCATCAATCGCTCCATTGCTTCCTCCCTTGTTGCCACCGTCGCTATCGTCATCATCGTCATGAGCATCAAACTGCGGAGAGTATTCTCCCTTCTTGATCTCCCCTGAAGCGATCACTCTGAACATGGCAACTTTAATCTGGCCTGTAGCCTCAGGAGGCTCGTCGTCGTCGTCGTCTGATAGCGACGAGTCTTCATCAGAACTTCCCAGAGGAGCTTGGTCATCTGAACGGTATGTTAGGGTGTCTCGGGTACGGCGAGACTTCTCGAGGTCGATGTCATCACTGGTTTGGGCAGCTGACTTCTGACGACGATGACGTCGCTCGAACTTCTGCCTCCGCTTTTCTACCTTTTCGGCAGCATCATGACCCTGTAAGTCGAGACCATTGAGCCATCTTTCAAGGCCGACCTCACGAAACAAGAACTCTCTTTCAGCAAGACCCCCGCCTTCGCTCTCGGGCACCTGAACCCAACGTGAATTAACCCAGGTTTCCTCACCCGGGCGCAAAAGCGTAGCAACCTCCTCTTTCGTTCTGCCGTCGAAATAGATGTATGCGGCAATAGTTTCGTTCTCTGAGTGAGTCATGGGAATATAGGGTGTAACTGTATTGGCATGTTTGGACGGGTCGGAGCTCGTGGATGGTAAGGGGCCGGCATAAAGAGGCTTTGGATGAGGATTGTCAGGCGTAGGCTTAGGCGTCGTGTACGGGATAGGGTGACCAGGTGTCAACAACGTAATGGATATAGCAAATTTGGCCGGCTCGTGCTTCAAGGTCTCCGGGTTCAGCTGCGGCTGGGGAACGGGTATGTAGGTACTGATGCGAGAGAGCCGGGACTGCTTCTGCATGCCATATTCGGCAATAGGGGCAGAGTTGGCATGGATGCTCACGGCGATGCCCTTAAAACAGGGCATCGTGTGGGATAGCTTGGCGACAAATAAAAAGTGATAAATGCGGTGAAGGTGGAAGGCACTAAAATCGACTTCGTTGGACGGGAGACTGGAAACGCTTCGTACACCGCTGCGAAGGCTTGGTAGAATAAACTGCTTTAAAAAGACTGCAAAGTATTGTCTTCTAACAATGACCTGAGCTCAATAGCTTGTCGGTTGGCAGCTCGGACACTCGGTACTGATACGGTTTGGAGGCGGCCAATGTAGGACGAAAGGGAGTAACGAGGGCGAGGCCTTCTTTTCTTATGTCTCACTGTTTGTCGAGGGCTCAGAGTACGGCTGAGAAGATATATGCAACACGGAGCACATAAACTGTGGTGGCCGTATACAAGCGTTTGGTAGCAATCAATCTCTCAGGTTGCGGCTTGTTGGCCTCGAAGTTCTCAGGAGGGAAGGGGAGATCTTGAAGAATTTCTGCACACCGAGAGAGGTTGGGTTGGCTTTCGATGCGCCGCTTTTCGAAGACCCGGCAAAAATAACGGAGAGCAGCTCGCCCCGGCTTTGAAACAATGTGCCCAGGCTAATAGGAGACCTCAATACAGCTGCAGTACTGCTATGTTACTGATACTTGCATGTTGCAAAGATTTATGTGGTTCTGGCTCTGATTCTGGTTCTGGTTCAGGGTATTGTGCAGTGGGTGCAGGAGGGAGAGGTTCGAGTCTTCAGGTCCTCTGCTCGTCTGTCCCAGTCAGTCCTCGTTGAATGAATTGGCGGGGAAGGTGTGCTCCGGTTGGCTTACCGCGACTTGGGGACCACTTGGCAGGCGGAACACGTCAAAAGGGCACAAGCTAGCCGCATAGACGGATATTGCGGTGGCCGGGCCTCTCGAAGGAAAAAAAAGTGTTAACCCCTCCCGGTCGGGGGTAGCATCACAGCACAGCACAGCACAGCACAGCAGAGCAGCTAGGTGCCGGTCAAGTGGTAAATACTGTGCATTATATCATGCACTGCACTGTACAGCCAACAGTACCCAAGTAGGGTTTATAGGTCCAAGGTTCGCCTGATTACACTGAGTCATTAGCTCCATCTAACTATGCCCGTGGGCACGGCTCGTCCCACAGTCTTCTGAATCTTTAGAGTACAGGTAGCATTCATTATTAGGTAGTCCCTCTAAAAATGGACATTAGTAAGGTAGCTACAACTTCAGCACATTATGCCCAAAGAATACTATTGTTTCTGCCAGCTCGCGTCCTTGGCCAATAGCAGGGTCATGGTTGAACCTCCCATACAACAAAGCCCAACAAGTCAGTGGGAGTTGGATTCTTGGTTCCGGATGAGAGAAGTCCAATAACATCATTGCGGCCCAGTCGGCTTTGAACCTCCCAAAGTAGCCTATGCCCGTCCTCCCCATGATGATCGTCTCCGTAGCCCGCCGCCCTGCCCTTCGTTGAAGCTCATTCCGGCGCCAGACTCCTTCCAGACATCTTCACTGTCGTCTTCGTCATCCGCATCGCCAGTATGACGAGGAAATTCTACCAGCGTATCCTGCTCCGTGCTCTCTTCCTTGATCCTAGCTTCGTCGCCAGTTTTGGTCATAGGACTCTGCTCGTAGTCAGGGTCCATCATCTCCCCGTATTTGATTGGTGTCCACGGCTCCTGGCCTGCACCGCTCTTTATAAAGTCCTTGCTCTTGCGGCGCGACCGGAAGTATTCTAATGTAATCCACGCAATACCCATCGACAGCATCTCGGCAAACCAGAAGATGGTAGTGCAGGCCACAAACGACAAGATTCGATGATTGTACATAAACCATCTAATGCCCGTGAGCCGCGCGACAAGCGTGATTGTGCACGAGTAAACCTGCAACGTTTGTCCAGCCTGGACATCCAGCAAGATAGAAAGCGGAAGCACGTCTCTAAACTCAACAAGCTCACCCATCGGGATGACGAGTGTGGTAGTCTGTGAGACGTGAGAGAATATTATGTGGTAGAGCAAAAATAGAATACGTGATGCTGTCGACACGAGCGAGTCCTGGTAAGGGATTAGGGCAGGCCGTCGTGACGAGAAGACCACGTTGTTATTGGTCACGTGCTCGTATGGATCTGAGGGCACCGAGAAGGCAAAGGCTGGGTTGTCTGGCTTTGATTTCATCGCATAGAGCGCCACCATGAAGTTGCCGCGCTCGAGATTGGCCGGCGAGCGTGGCAGCGTCAGCTCAACAGACACGTCATAAGCCTGCTCCAGCATAAGATTTGAGGATAGAGAGGTTACGCCGTAAGGGTTGAGGCCGGCACTGCTGTCATGTTAGCCGATCCCATATCATCATTTTCGTAACATCAGTCAAATACAGGGAGGTCGGCGGATAAAATTGCAACAACGAGTTACTCACTTGTATTGTAAGTATATGGGAATAGAGATGAGCTTCTTGGGGACGTAATTGTAGTAGAAGACCGGATATGCGAGTGCTGCGACACACAGCAAGGCCAACGATGCAGCAACAAACAAGAAAGCTCCCAGGTAGGTTCTTTTGGCTCCAGGCGACGTTGCGACTCTGTACGGAGTCTTTACGTATTCCTGCAGTGATACGTCAGCAACTTGGTAGTACTTTGTTTATTGACTGGGGGCAAACTCGACTTAGTTTCATATAACTCACCATATTTCCAGGCTGTGATAAAGCAAAGGCGCCATCTGGCGCCGCTGCATCACCAGAAATGACAGTCGTCACGGGTCTAAAGCAAGCGGTGGTCACTGTTGGTGGGAAGTTGAAATGCCCAGTTGTTGCAGACGCGAAGTTGTTGACGTAGTTTGGCATGTAGTAGGCAGTCTTGGCACCACTGTCACTGCTACTGCTGCTGCTGCTGCTACCCCTCCAAGCCTTCCAAGACGCCTCTTCAGAACGGGCCGGGCTACCCTGGTGTGAGAGTGAATCGACAGATGATACCGAACCTACATCCATCGCGATCGATACTATCCTTTTTTTCACAACTTTAAATTCTCTTTTCAGTGATTAGACACTCATTTCAAGGTTAGTAGCCGAATTTCAACGAATTCAGTAACATTTTAACATGAATACAATCTCTTACAGACTCCCATCCTTTACCCTTAACCGTCATTGAACATGCAACCTACAAAGCTATCAAAAGTTCATCAAAGTTCGCTGGCTATACACGGCAGACAAAGATCTCGTCAGCAAAGGAGTAACTCCTTCCAGTTCATATATGCAGCTTGCATCAAAGGCATATCCACATTGCAATCCATCCCAGAACCGTCAAATCCAGGTTGCTCATTAAGCCTTCATTGGCTAGCATCGAAGGTATCTTTCAACACTCATTAACAGGCCTGTAAGTAATTGCTTGGGACTAGCCCGCCTCGCCCAGCCCCATTTCCGGAGTGAATCTCTGCTTCCCACCACCCGTCATCCTGGTGCCGAAGAACGGCTAAGATATCGCCCTTCGCGAAGCCAAGCTCCTCAGGAATGGCTGCCTGATACATGTACAATGCTCGTGCTTGAACAGTTAGCTTATCGGAATGTCTATTCCTAGGGGCGATTAGAACTTACCATAATGCAGGATAGCACGGCCATCCGGAGTGTACTGCCGGGATGGGTCAGCGACGCTCTTGCTCCGCTGTCTACCGTCCTGGCCAGCTGGATCACGACCGTCATAGAAGCTCATAGCGCGAGAGCTCGCGCTTGTTCCCGGGCGTCCACTACTTCCTCTTCCACGCATAGACCCATAAACCGAGCCTTCTCCTCCAACCGGTGCAAGCTGGACAGCCATGGCGCCCCCTCGGCTAGCGGGACGATCATAGTCACCCCTATAGGGTGATGGAGACGCTACCCTTGACTGTATGTCGTTCGGGGAGTTCTGCCGGTAATAGCCCTGATCTGAGCCGCGCTTGGGCGTCGTATTTGCCTGCGGCGAATTTCTATGCTGGCTGCCGCTGTATGGGTTAGGTGATGCAGAACGATGTGTCTGGCGTGTATCCGGATGCATCCCAGGTCGAGGAGAGGTACTTCGGGGTGGCGCTGGTGAGGCGGCGCGAGGAATATCAGCGCTCCTCGTAGCTGGCCGTGATGGAGTGCTATTGTAAACAGATGCAGGCCGGCTGGCGTTCAACATTTCTCTTGTCTGTCCCGTGTACTTCCTAGACGCCTCCTGCATGGCCTTTGACGTAACAGCAGGTGGTGGTACACCCAGTCTTTGCACAGGCGTGTCATAGGATGGAGGCGGTGTTCCTCTCGCTCCAGCAGCCGCATCACTGCTAGCCCTAGGTGTTGGAATGGAACGGGCGTACGCCTGTGTCCGGTCCTGCGTCCGGTCCTGCGTCCGGTCCTGTGTCCGGTCTTGCGTCCGGTCTTGCGTCCGGTCCTGTGTTCGGTCCTGTGTTCGGTCTTGAATCCGATCCTGAATTCGGTCTTGAGTTCGATCCTGAGCCCGATCCTGTGCTCGATCCTCTGCCCGGTCGGGGACTGGCGTAGAAATACCGTGGTATCGGTCAGCAGATATTCGACCTGCCGGCTGCTTGTTGCCCACAGCCCCCTTGAGCTCAGCCAGCGCGAGTGCAATTGGGTCCTGCTCTTCTTGAGCAGGTTGTGCACCGTTGTCAATGGATTTTTTACGCTTGTCAGTATTTGCAACTGGAAAGACGTTTTGTCCAACATTTAGGGCTAGGCTTGCATTAGCATCAATAGGCTCGGGGCTAGCAGTCCTGTCCGTGATCATGTTCTGGGTCTCCGACTGATATATTTGAGGGCGATGTATGGTAGACGAGCTCTGAGACGCCGCCGGGGCCCATGTGTTCCTATTAGATGCCTGGATGTCTTTAGTACTCTTTCTACGGAATGGGCTATGATTCTGAAAAAAACCACTCTTCTTCTTCAAGACTCGTTTCTCCGGCTCAGGCACAATAGGATCTGCCTTAGCTGGGGATACCTTGCCACTGGGAAGTTCTTGACTAGAAGACGACATCCGGTTCGAGTACTCGCCGTTATCTTCGTGTGCAGAAATATTAGAACTTGTAGCCGAGGTTACACCATCATAACGTGCTGACACATTCGAGCTCGTAGCTGAAGAAAGACCGTCATATCGTGCTGACACATTCGAGCTCGTGGCCGAGGCAAGACCATCGTATCGTGCTGATACATTCGAGCTCGTGGCAGAGGCAAGACCATCGTATCGTGCTGATACATTTGAGCTTGTCGCAGAGTTCATTCCGTCAAAGCGAGCTGGCACATTGGAAATTGTTACAGGCTTCATACCATCAAAGCGCGATGATAAGTTAGAATTTGTCGCCGAATTTATACCATCTGTACGACAGAGCATGGTCATGCCATCCATAGGATATGGATCATGGGGTACGGCTGAGAATTGAGAGCTATCGTACTGCTGTATCGGATGAGCAGCGCGTCGATCTTGACTATCACGACGGCCGGGATCATGGGGTACGGCTGAGAATGGAGAGCTATCGTACTGCTGTATCGGATGGGCAGCGCGTCGATCTTGACTATCACGACGGTCTGAAGACGGCATGACGGGTGGTTGGCTTTTCTGTAGAGGTGCGCTTGACTCCATGTTTAAGGCTGCCACTGGTTCTTGATGTCCTAAATCACGGGCCAGGGCTGAATTTGGATCGTGGTGAGATTCGTATGTCGATGGCTGAGGTGAGGAGGTACGGAAGGCTGGGTTGATGTTGCGTGGAAACTGTGCAACCGAGTAGCTGTCCTCCTCAGAGACCTCTGATCTGTGGTCATCCACATCTCCCCGGCAGAAGTTGATGTACTTGGGCGGGTCGGGGATCTCTTGGCTAGTTCCCTTCTCATTGATGAAGTGAATAATGTCCTTCTCCACGTCCATCTTTTCGAGAGATAGTCTGATCTTTTCGCAAGACGCATCGTCACTAACGCACACTGTGGAAGCGATGTTCGCAAAAGTCCACAGACTGCTTTTGGTGAAATCTAGCCTCTCTTCTTCGAGGTCTTGGAACTTATCGGCAGCCGCCTTCCACTCGCGATTCCAACGGGCTGTCGTATCTTCCAAAGCCTTGACGGCGTTCTCGTATTCGGAATTCGAAGTTGCGAGGCTTATTTGAGTCTTCTCTAATTTGGCTTTATTCTTGCGTTCTTCTTGGCCCATAACCATGTGCCCTTGCGCTAGGTAACCTTTGATCCTGAGGCAGTCTTGCTCGTAACGGTCGCGGGTCTGGAGATACCTTTTTTAGCATCTACTCACGGGAAAACAGCTCCAAGTCGCGCACCTTGTTAACAGTATGTGTCTGTTGTATCTTAACCTTCAGTAGCTTCTCTACCGTGTTCTGCACAATCTTACGGCGCTCCTTCATTCCCCCTGCAAATGCAGCTAGCGGTTCCTCCAATTCTGTTTTCATCTGCGCAGCAATGCTAGCATGTTGTTTCGCCATCGAATCAAGTTCACCCCGTACGGTATCCAGCGAAGTCTTTAATGATCCCATCTCGTGTGATCCCAGCGGCTTTCGGCATAGCGACATGAGTTTGCGGGCATAATCGTCTTCGATGGAGGCGCGGGCTAGCAGCAAATAGACTTAGCAGGGCACGGCGAATGTGGGCAGAAGTACTGACCACTATAAAAAGATCTTAATTCGTCGCTTGTCTGCTTCGCAGAGGCCATGCGATCAAGCAATGGACCGACGCCAGCATCATCTTTGCCCCAGAAATTATTGGCGACTATTACGAAGCATTAGCAGCCCCTCCCATCTGTCAAAGCTAGGAATATACACACACGACAGCGCCACTGTCGGACCCTCAGTAGCAGAAGGCATCCTGCCCGGCAGCCTTGAGATTTCTCCACGGCGCTGCTAGAAGATCGCTTTGAAGCACAGTATGGCGCTGATGTGGGGGATCGAACACTTTCGACGTTGTGTTGGTGGCAGAAGGAGCGAGTCGCCAGAAACTATTTTGATTCAGTGCTTGGATATTGATGACGGAATGGTTTTCGCTTCCCCAGAAAGCACGGCTATAGCTGTTGTGTCGGGAATGTAGGTTACGTCGTTATCAAGTTCAATTAAGACCATGCGACAAGAAGGAGGGAACCGTGAGTGTTTACTAGTGTGCCTAAAGTAGACAGCTTTTGTGGTTGTCCCGGTGATGCGGGCGCTTAGGATTAGACAGGTAGATAGCCACTAACCAGAAACAGCAGTAGGCACTTGCCAACTGTCCACTCCACAGCCCCACTCGGTTCTGCTATTTACCAAATCTGGCAGTACAGTACATGTATTCTGTCTCATTCATACTTAAATCTTAGGGTGGCCAGTAACTGCGGCGATTGTTTGGCCCGTCAGCACGGACATTAGGCCCATAAATAAGTAGCATATCAAACACTCCGACACAGCACACTCATTTCAATGTTCAGTATGCCGAAGCTGCTGTAAATTTAGCCCTTAAGCCCACTAACTCCAACACTATAGAAAGCAATGTTTAATGAATTAATTGTCACGAAGACTAATTCTGTGTAAGAGCATCTCTGCTCCTTGCGAAAAAAACGATAAAGACGACAACCTCTCATTAAAACTACCGGCCTAATAAAACCCTTCTTCTGGTTTAGGCAAGCTTAAACCCAAGGTATTAATAATAATTTGAACAACATTTATCAGTTTCAAGTTCTTCCTTCAATAGGGCGCAGACCTCCCTGTTTAAATAATAGATATGTAGATCAAATCATTGAAGGTAGCAGCAGATATCCAGGAGCTCGATTCTTTCGATTTCGGTAATTCTAACATTACACCCCTTATTGCTAATTTCACTTCCTGACTAATACGCAATCACATACGACAAGCTGCAAACTCTATATCGAGTAATCAAATGATACGTTACCTATCTAGGCTCGATGGCGATTGAAAAGGAACAATCATAGGGGGTGTTTGGCTCCTACATGGACAAGGCCTGTTGGTTTTGGAGGAAAACTGTATAATAGCATAGATTAGTCTCTGGAAGATGCCAGCCGGGGAGCCAACCCATCAACTGAGCATCGTTCATGCGGTATCAGAGCAATTTCTGGTGGCACTGGGAAGAGGCTATTAAACAATTAACGGTTCTGTCGTTCTCGCGCTCCTCAAACCCCTTCGACGGGCACCTTCATTTCCAGAACTGGAGAAACCTATGGTCATAACCGCTTGCCAGTTGCCACCTGCTGCATTTGACTTGCGAAATAATTTCTCCACTCCACTTGAGATGGCTCCTGAAAGCGGCCTTATTTTTGCCACACTCGAGAATCAGCATATCTCTATCATACTCGCTCGCAAAGGCGCAGGATCGGGAGACTTCCAGTACAAAGTCGAGAATTGCCTGTTGCCTCTAATACTGCGTATGAGAGTGCCATGCCAGTTTCAGATCATTGGTGAAGCATGCATACGTCGACACTCTGATGGACGGTGGTATACCGCAGAAAGACCCCTCTGGATAGAGGATGAAACCGAAGAAGCGAGGCAAATGACGATGGTGCAGAGGGATTTAGGTGGTATCATGACTGGCTTTTAGTCACCGGTATTCAGGCTATGGTGATCCCCGAGATGGTCTAATTCTTATACTAAAGCTGAGCAAGAGAGTACATCAACAAATAACTCATCATGTACATCATCCCATATGCTATAGGCCTCGGTGAACGAACAGACAAAGCTAGAATTCAATTCAAAGGCTATGTTGGTGGCACAGGAACTGCGAATTTGCTGTGTTCGTCAAGTTACTATTGAATCCCGAAAAGTTCGATACACCAATAACGGTTCATGAAAAACTAAAAACACAGAAAAACGATCCAGAGCGTCCTCAGATCAATCAATCAACCGAACAGGGTCCAACAGAAGACGATCAAACTCGCACGGCGCCACTCCCTGGATTGACCCAAGAAAAGAAAGACAATTTGGTCGAATTGTATGGGAATTCGTGGCGGTCGAGGATCGAGGTGATCACGAAGGATGATAAGACTGTTGGGGATATAATTGGAAGAATGATGGAAAGGGTCACTAAACACTTCCCCGAGAGAAGATTCGGGGGATGCACATTCGGGGCTTGTATGTTCATGCTCGGAGCATGATTCTGTCGCCAGTGATGCTGAGGATAAAAAGCAGAAGGGCGATGCAACTAGCAAGGAATGAGGATGAACTCAATCTAAGGCTGATAGGGAATGGTATTGGGGCCAGTGTTTGGGTTTTTGGTGTTACACTTCTTTACTCTTTAAACACACCCTCGTTTCGTCAAACTACTGCAGTCCCAAAATACTAAATACACCCTGTTCTGAGACATATCACTTAATCGAGAGCCAACAATAGAGGCCCTTCTCATCACATGCTTTCTAGAGAATGTTGCGTAGGTAGTACAAATATTCTCTTGAGTCTCAACATCAATTTGACGAGTTTATGCTTGAATGAGCTTCAGCAATGAAAGCTCGCTATTTATACTTGTGCACAAAGTTACCTAGGTACATCCGTGCTTATATAATTACATTCCAAGCTGTATCGACGCTCAGTGTAAGAAGACCAACAGCCATCTTTGGCCTTTTATTTTTCAATTGCCGCAGCACCAGCTGAGCTCGCTCAAGATACTATAGCTTAAGAGCCAATTCATGGACTGAATGGTATCATGTGTCGGTCGAGGATATAAGTGACCAAAGGCGCAAAGAATTCATTACAAGCGAAGTTGCAAGCTGACCCAATGTCACGTAGCACAAACCACTCAACATTAAGAATTTTCATTGGTATAATTGTGGCCGGATTTATTGATTAAATTGATCTAAGGCGCGACTAATTGGGAGACATGTTTAGCTTGGAATTATACATGAAACGTTTTCTTAGATATCTAGAAGGGATTATGTGATATTAAAACACTTAATGTAGAAATATTAGCTTGTCACCACGTATTGATTCGAGTCAGTTACAAGTTAACATGTCTTGATGTTAAATTTCCTTGCTCTTGTAACCATAGCGTTGGTGATACTGGTTGGAGTGTCCGCGCCTGTTGGTAGCACTGGAAACGTGCACATGAAAGAGTGCTCGCAGTATCACAGATGGTCAAATTGGCTACATGGCTACATGGCTACATGGCTACATTGCTGAATTCTCATCCCTTGTCTACGCCACGCTTTAACTCGGCTGCTAGATTTTTGGTACATCTAAAGACATATGAACAAGCTGTGCAAATGTTTTTTTTTTTTTTTTTTTTTTTTTTTTTTTTTTTTTGGACATGCCACAAGATCGTTAGGCGTGGTGGACTGCTCAACAAAACTTTAATGACTTTATGACTGAAATTTCCTTGTTTATTCAACTGGGTTCATCTGCTTGATCGGCAGATTGAATGAAGTTACTCTAGGTAATAATTATGTTGTTTCTAATGTTATTGATAGTCTGAAGGCTTTTGATTAGTTTCTTAAACATAAGCTTCTGATGCATGGTAATATACCTGGCGCCATGTGCTCCAACACTAATACTACCAGATACGAGTTCCACTTCTATACCTCAATAGACTCTAGTCATAATAGTACCTCTATCTTCTTGGGCATGCGAAATTGCTCTTGTGCTCCGCCTGGTTGCAGTGATGATGCTACGTGGTGTAAAGAGCTCGGCGAAGCAGCTTAAGCAACAATTGCGGGCTATTTATAGGGTTATTCAGCCATTAAATCTCAAAAACCCGTCTGATTACATCCGAGGGCGGAGTTTAGAAGCTTGCGCTGTGGAGATAACAAAAGCAGTTAAGCTATGTAGTGGGTTTCGCGAAGGATGTCTAGAACGAATCCAGATCGTTAATCCACTACCCTCGAGTAATGTAGGCAAGTAGTGTTTCACACGGCCTTGCATAACTTGCTTATATCTTAAGGTCTGTGTTATGCTCCTAGAGTTGTGGGATGGGGTGTGGGATTGGTTTAGTTAATTCCAAAGTCTATGCCATACCTACGTCTGCCATCTACATTAACTCTAGTGGGTTTGGGATCAAGATGGAAATGAGAAAAAAAACCGATCGAAATTATAAGTAAACAAGCTATTCCATGCCTAAAATTCATCTGCGATGAGACCCAATAAATGGGACGAGCCGAGTGTTGACTGCCGATAAACATGAGGTTGTGTCATGGGGTTTGATCACAGAGTGAATAGAGGCCTATTAGCTGTTAAGATGTAGGTTAGGTGTTAGGGCATAAAGTGATTCATTGATTCCTGGCCATCCCAAACTTCAAACGAGGGGCCGAAAGGCCTTCATATATATCCAAAGGCTAGATATGGCCACCCTATAGGGTCGTGGCACAAATACAGTTAGTGCCGACTTGAACTGTCACGCCCAACTCCAGTATTCACATATCGACTACTGTTACTTAGTGTTACCACGTATGGAGGTTCACCTAGCGCATTTAATCGAACAAGCGTTCGGGAGAAGTAACCACAATAGCCATACATTAGCGCCCTAGGATGGCTGCGTCGATCAGACTTCATTATCTCACTGTCTGGCAAGACATTATCCCCATTTTATCTAACGATACCCTGTTCACGATCATTGTCCTCATTTCTTCATTGCAGCCTTGGCTAGGTCAGCTAGCGCGTCACGACGCTTGAACTTAGCATCTTGAATGACTCCTATTGTATCGTCAACATGCCGCAGCAGTCATGACAGTAAACTTGATGGATTGGTGCTCAAATCACAGGGACAAACAACGATAAGGATACATACCAGCATCAGCATCGCTCGAAAAGTTACCAGTCCACTCGACAAAAGTAGAACCCTCGAGCTCGCCTGAGGTAATGGCATAGCAGCGGATAGTGGATAGCACAGCAGTGTAGGTAAGCTCCGGCTTGGCAGTGATGATACTGTAAGTAATATAGTGATTGATGGTCTGCGTGTCACTTATTAGCATTGATCTGAGCAACAACATCAAGTTCCAGGGATTGGATGAGATGGAGATGGACATCGTACACTGTGCTCCTCCTGCTTCACTTCAAGCTCGGTGCCATCCTGGAAGGTCCAGCGAACGACGTCGGCCTCGTCGTTGGCACCTTTGACAAACTCGCTAGCCTTAAGGGCGGACCAGAAGTCACTGAAGTTTTGGACTGACATTGGAAATTGTCATTAGACTCATCGGACTTTGATTATAGGTCGTGTTAGACTTACGCTTGATGTGGTGCCACACATGGCTCAGAGGAGCCTTGATGACAGCTGACTCGACGACAGAGGTAGAGGTTGGGATCGACATAGTCACTTGCTTGCCTTGGCTCAGTTTGGTGTTTTGGTGGTCTGCGTGTTATGGAAATGAGATTTCTATGTAAAATGCAGTTCCGTAATTGCAAAGACGAGTTGGTAGACGTCGCCTCGGAAGTTAGGAGGTAGGCAGGTAGGATCTCTGTTTGTAAATGCAGCAAACGCAGTCACAACGTCATGGAGGGGCAAGTAGCTCCAGGACAGCCAAGACAGTTGCGTACTAGGATGGTGCTGGCCCCACCTTCTTTCCCCAGATAATCTAGACTCTCTAAACCCCCTCATTGAGGCTAGCTCTGATTTCCTATTCTAGATATTCGCTTAAAGAGGATACTTGGACTAGATATGTTCTAGTAGGCTGCCAAGACTGCTAGGACATCTGGATTTATGATTATGTTACCTAACCTTAGGTAGATTTCTATAGCTTTTTCGCTGTCCCGCTCGGTCTCTTAAAAAGCTTTCGTCGTGGGATGCTATCGAGCTTCCATATCTAGTCGATTAAATAGACACACTTCCCCAGTACGAGACCAAACGTGATTCGAGCCAGACTTATCAGGGATTACCCCAGGACAGCATCTGTACCCTAGATCACACTCATTTACCTCGGTCTTACTTAAAATATAGCATTTTCATGCCTTCACTTTTGTTTCCACTCGCGAATAACGACCATAAAAGCGTTATATTCCCAGCAAATTGTTAAGCCATATTCTATCAATATCAGGACCATTGCGCCTCTCCGTAGCCTGTGCTTATGACCCGATTTTTAGAAGTTAGTGTTATAGCCTTCAGCGATAGAACCTATGCCAGAATAATTTCTGTAATTGTTACTCCTTGTACACGTCCTCATAAAAAACGGCATTACTATCGCAGATGATCAAATATGCTTCGGTGAACTTCTTAAATACCAGTCATTCCCATTCACGTTCATCTCCGCTAGAATGGACTGAATAACCATCTAGTCCTTATAATTAGTCCCGTCTCATCGTTGCAGTTACGGTCAATTATGATAGTCAAGGAGAGGATGATTAAATAAGTAACTTATGTAAGGAGAATAATTAGTCGACGATAAGCGAACACTTAACTTGTTCAATCTGGAGGAGACTAGTTCGTGTATTTAAAGAAAGAGCTTACACCAACCATTTTGGTTTGAACTAGTTGACAGCTCACAGATGAACATTAGCGCGCTAGGACGCGCGAAATCCTCGAGCCCGTATGGTATATTGATCGCAGCTCTACAGGAGACCCAAGCCTCGTTTGTTCTTAAAAGGAGCGAACATTCGACACGCCCAGTGAGTTCCTCAGAGGCAACAGAGGCCGTCGTAAGGTTCGTGCACACATGAGCAACGCTTGGACTTCCTTCCGGATTTTCAATAACCATCAAAGAGGAGCCGTGGGACAGCTTAACAACCTGCGAAAGAGCACTTTATATCTCATTCAACGTTCGTGCGCAAAACATTGGGAGTTGATGTGAGCCTTTGGTAACGTTCAATATGGCAGCGACCATGAATCAGCCGGTGCTCTAGTCGCCATTCGCAGTAAGCGAGCTCACGAGGTTATGTCGAGGTTGAAAGATGTTGTAGAATTGCCCTAGCCTAACGAAGGAGCAAGTATCCCGATACACATAGGTAGTACTTTGAACTGGATATAGCTATTTTTAGTCTTTTGGGGGTGTGGATAACGGGAAGCTTTGAGGCTTCATGTTGCCCTTTTTGTTCTTCGTTTCAGTTCGGAGCTTTAGCTTCGGGTCTAGGTCCCGAGTTGCCGCTCAATGGCCCAAACGGTGGAAGCTTTATTGGTGCGATTTCTGAGGCTCCGGGCGGCACTAGTTCTCGGAGAGTACAGTGGAGACACATACATAGTCTAAACCACTGCAGTGATGCTATGGCAAGCTTCGAAACCTCTAATTTGGACACGGAGGAGTGCATCCACTTCTTTCCCCATTGCTTTTACGACAGCTTGCGCAATACTACCAAGTTGTTCCTTTCCGAACGGCCGCCACCATGGCGAATCAATGGAGACAGCGCCTTACCTATAATTACTGGAAGTGACCCTTAATGAAGGGCGGCTGACAATGATAGAGCTGTCTAGTATCTGATTTCCTTACTCACTTGACCTCACGTCTCCGAAGCCTCGGTACTCTTTGCAGTAAGCTTTCAGAATGAGATACTCTTGGCTTCTTTCGCTGGCAAGCAGCCAACTTGCAGCTTGCGGGACTGTGTTATGGGATGGCCGCTTCAACGACTTATCCTCATCTACAGATCTAAACAAGTGGTCATGGGCAAGCCAAGTTGGCCCATATCAATACTACATTCACGGCTCCGGCGCCGTGACTGAATATGTCAATCTATCGCCTAATTACAAGAATCCGGCAGATACTGGCTCAAGCCAAGGTGTCAAGATCACTTTAGACTCGACGGCGTACTGGAACGGCCAGACAATGCGACGCACGGAACTAATTCCGCAGACGACGGCTGCAATCAACTCGGGTAAGGTGTGGTATCATTTTAGCATTATGCGCAGCAATACAAATGCGCCGGCGACGACTCGCGAGCACCAAGTCAACTTCTTTGAGAGCCACTTCACGGAGATGAAAATTGGGTGGCTGAGTGGCTCCAGTGGCACCTCTGACCCCAACATTCGGTGGATGGCCAACAGTCAGACTCAATGGCAAACCGAATTTACTGCTGGGGTGTGGCACAATGTGGCATATGAGATTGATTTCAGTGCCAACACAGTTGCCTTTTGGCACTCGACCGGATCCGACAACTTGGTGCTGACTGTCAAGGCCGTATCCGTTTCCGCCTCCAGCAATGGTGCGGACTGGCACTTGGGTGTCCTGGAGTTACCGCGTGACGGATATCCGGATACCAATGAAGACCTGTATTTCTCGGGCGTGTATATCGAGAGCGGAAGTCTCACGACCTCTGTTTCAGGACCCGGTGGTGAGGAAGCGTGACTTCTCATATACCTGGAGGATACCGCTAATATGATCTAGGTTTGCCAGGTGGAGGTTCATCGAGTAGTACTACGAAAGCGAGCACGACAAGTATGACCTTGTCGACCTCTACTACGAAGGGTACTACGACTACAACGACGTCAGCGCCTGTCACCACCACAGTGACTCCTTCCGGTTGTACCTCTACTCAATACTCGTTAGTGCCTACCATTTTCCTAGATTAACTCACATGCTAGAAAATAAGTCACTGACCCTGGTTTTTTTAAGACAATGTGGAGGCATTGGCTGGGCGGGCTGCACAAGCTGTGCCTCTGGAAGTACCTGTAAGGCTTTGAACGATTACTACTCTCAGTGTCTATGATAGATACATTGAACTTTGCTGTTATGGGGTTGTTTCTTGTACATAATTCGTCTACTTTTCTATATACATGCGATATAGCTCTGTCAACCCCGATATGCCTCTACATTATAAGATATGCCAAACACTGAGTTCATTAAGACTACACATTACTTTAGGCAGCATCGGACGTTAGTGGTGATGCACAAACATAGCCAACTCACAATTATGTCTGCTTGACGCGTTCTGTACCATCCTGTAATTACCACTCTAAAACTCGAGCATTCTACCCCAATTAGGTACACGAAGTAGAAGATAAAGTAATGCAAAAATACATTGTGCGGATTAGGATGTACGAACCTTCGAGAACATTCGAGTCCAGGATTGGATTAGACATGCTCACAGCGCAGATTAAGCTTCAATCTCATTTGAGAGTCTTTCGGATTGGGTTGAATCTTGCCCTTATAGATATCGTATATCTTCTATTTCACAATTCGCATCTCTGCTATATCCCATGCGCATAATTAGCCTTTCGCAGCTAGGGTGCAGATTTATGAAAGTGTATAACACTATACTTCTCCTATTCTCTAGCAATTAACGTAAGGTTCTCACAATGATATAATAACAAAATATGTTTACAGTGTAGCGGGAATAAACTCGTCGTATGCGGCGGAGACCTTGTTCTTTACATGTTTTTCGTCTAATTTATTGAAGCGCACATAATTGGAGTCAGTCCATTAATCGACAGCCTATCTTATTTCTGATCTAGAGCTTTTACCCGACAGCTTTTGCGCTTGCTGCTTGAAATGGAAGCGAAGTATGGGAAACGACATATAGTTTGGTAGAATTAGAACAAGTAACTCAACTGAATTCAGAATACTCTAATAGGATTTATAGCAAGACCTTCAGATGCGGCAAATCTCAGTCTAGGTTATTCCGACACTTAATGGAAATAATTAAAGTGAATATAGACAGTGGGTCCGCTGTATATAAACATCAGAAGAGAGAAAGCGAAATAGCCTACTTAACTGTACGAGGCATAAGCCGTAGAGTTACAATTAGTACAGTCAGCGACTTCTTCTACGTCAATTCAGGAGCGAAGTATTATGTAAAAGGGAAGATGATCTTTTGGCTAAATTACGGTGCGAACCGTATCTATATAATTGCCAGGTGGTTTGGCGACAGAGTGAACAGAAGGATTATCTTAAATAGGTAATTGCAGGGTTGGGGCTCAATGCTGTTGATTCTTAGCCTGCTTTACCATTAGCGAAGCCTCGTGGCTCTTATATTTTTGCGAAGCTTTTATTTAATTACGCTTTAGATTGTAGCTTTAAGAAAGCATCGGGTAGTTCCATAAACCAAAACTGACATGTAAAGTCTATGACAAATTCTACTCAAAGTTCAAGGCATATCCTTGATTGACAAGTTGTCATAGTTGGTTTTACTACTACTCAACGCATTGTCAGCTATACTAAACACATCGTCATGGTCACAACGGCGCTGACAATACTGACGATTGTCAGGAGCTACGCTAGCAAGCATTGGGCTTGCTATAGCCTATAAATGTACTATCTCATCCTCTACGGGATTCAGACTCCTTTCTTTCCTCTCTATGAATCAGCCTTGTACGTTTCGTACGACAGCTGGGATTATTACTGCACTGACGTATTCTATTGCCTACACGTGACACGATGCTGATAATTCGGCTGCTATGACATGGAGCATAATTTTGACTATTCAAAGCATTAAGTGCAACAAAACCAACGCTTAGCATCATAATTATAATGCTTTCACTTCAAGTTGAGTATAATATATCAAAAACTTATTTATTTTACCACGACATAATGTTTGACTTTCTTTTATAGTATAATAACTGGTTTTACAATACTTAAATTAGTTTAAATTGTTTTGTGAATTCGATTTTGAATAAAGTTATATCATTATGCATTAAATATGTAGACATCATGAAGTTTCTCAAGCTAAGCGCCGACCTGGGTCTTTGGTCTGTGTGGCGCACACCTTACGTCTATTCCTCTTGTCTCGTTCCTCCTGGCGCTACGACTAAGGCGCATGCACCCATAGCGCCCACCGACTATCCTGTACCAGCGTATTAGGCGGTAAATAGCGTATATGCGACGTAGATCGGCCTGCATAACGCATACTATCTGATGGTTGAATCTTCGGGTCGCCGATCAACCATCATCCCATTGCTTTTGCTCGATTGAGAGTTTTGGAAGTACAACAACTTGCATCATGGCCCAGCCATCCTGCTAGCAGGATACTACTATCCCAAATGAGGGGTTCTGCTGATTGTCCCTGTCTCAAAACTGGTTCAAGCTAAGACTGAGTAGAGGTGCGGTGCTCCGTGCACCTTATAGTATACCAAGCAGTATATAGTCCATTTAATTCCAAACATTCCATTGTAGAAACATTCTTATATACAACAATTTACGAAGAAAATGTACATCTCCGCTGCTTTAGTTGCTCTGCTACCGTGGGTTTTGGCTGCTGCCCCTCGGCCCATTGAACCCACGGCCCACGAGTCCGTCATCTCTAGGAACTACATTATCAAATTCAAGGACGATAGCTCACTATCCACCTTGGACTCTGTTCTGGGTATGCTTTCTGAAGAAGAGAAGCCCCAACATATTTATAGTGATGTCTTCCGCGGCTTTTCCGGCAAGCTACACAACAGTACCCTTTATTATCTTCAAGAGCACCAAGAAGTAAGTCGATCTCGCAGCTGGTAGGATCGATATTTACTCATCATGATAGATTGATTTCGTCGAGCCGGATTCAATGATGGAAGGGTTTCGCCTCATCGCGCAAAGCAAGGCTCAATGGGGCCTTGGACGTATCTCCAATAGACAACCCCGTAGCTCCGTCTACAGGTATGATGAATCCGCAGGGGCAGGCACCTGCACCTATGTCATTGACACCGGTATAATGGCTTCGCATCGAGATTTCAATGGGCGGGCTGCCCAGCTAGTTAACTTCATCCAACACGAGCCTAACGTCGACAACAATGGCCATGGCACTCACGTGGCTGGGACTGTGGGCGGCCAGACGTTCGGCGTCGCAAAAAAAACCAAGATCTTCGGCATCAAGGTACTAGCTGCCAATAATTTTGGTCCCACCTCGGGTATTGTAGCAGGAATGGACTGGGTATTCCAGCATGCGCGCACGGCTGATTGTCCCCGCGGCATCGTCGTCAACTTATCACTAGGCGGCTCCTATTCACAGGCCATGAATATTGCAGCCGATAGGTTGGCTAACGCAGGTGCTTTCGTGGCCGTCGCAGCTGGGAATGCTCGTATCGATGCCCGCGGCATATCCCCCGCTTCTGCTAGATCAGTGTGTACGGTTGGTGCGACCAACCCGGATGATTCCATGGCGTCTTACTCAAACTATGGCCCGCTGGTAAACATCCTCGCCCCGGGTACCAACGTTGTATCAACATGGCCGAACGGTGAAGTGGTATGTACTTCACTGTGCCAGAATCGTGACAGTTTCAGTCACTGAATTAGAGGAGAAATACTAACTGACATGTGCAGCGTCAACTGTATGGCACTTCCATGGCATCTCCTCACGTAGCCGGCATCGCTGCCTCTATAATGTCAAGTAGAGGTCGGCCGGCTGGTGGGGGAGCAGCCCTCTGTTCGCAATTGATTTATATCTCGTCAAAAAATGCCATACGCGGTGTCTTTGGTGGCACACCCAACTTGCTAGCCTATAATGGTGTTGATCTAAGTTCGACTGACTGGCTAACGGAAGAAGAACTCGGTGGTGAGCTTTAACTGTGCTATGAACTAGGATCATTTGGAAATTTGACATCCTACGCCCTAACTTTGCAAGTGTATTCAATATATCTTCACGGCGGACGTGGAACATTTTCGGAAGTGTGAATATCCTGATACTGCGTGGATTCCATAGTTCTGCGACAGTTAGATTGATAACGATTTAGTGGTTGGACAGGCGAAGATCCAGTCAGCTTTGTAGTTGCTCTCATAAGTACTTATTGGTAATCAACTACATTCTCAGATCACAAGCTTCGCTCTAGTATATTATTAATAATGTTATGTTCACTTAGAATCAAAGGTGTGTAATATATCGATATCTGCACTATTCAGTAAAGTCTATTATATGAGATAGTTCGTTACTAATGGATGCTCATAGTTCACAGTCCATAGCAGTGGCGCAAGCACCATTACGCTTAAACTCTGTTACGCTTCGAAGACCAGTGTTCCTGATTCCTAATTAATATTTTTTGACCAGTTCAGCCGGAGCTGCGGATCTAATCTAGAATTATTACGGTAATGGAGGGAACAGGTGACCGGTCTCACTGTCAAAAACAGGAACTAGGTGAGCCAAATCGTCAGACATTGGGGGGAGGCAACCTCGGAGGAAAAGAGGGAACATACAAGGGAGACGTAAGGTAGATCTTCTCTTTACAGTAGATGCGTAGTATTGGCTCGTATGCATCGCATAGAGGCCGCTAAATGCATTTTCCAAAAGGATCCGTGCTAGTCTTCGGCCTTTGGCCTACTAGTGAGACGATAATAAGACGCAACTGCATGTTTCGGTCTAATTGACGCAGCCATCATGTAATAGTCTCATGCAGCTAGAAGTTGATCTATTCATTAGTCGCAGCGACGCATCTGAGCATCTTATTACGATTAAATATCCGCTGATTACATGTCATTTGAAGAGTCTAACTAAGGTTTGAAAAAGTGCTTGATACTTTACAATTTATACTAAGATATTGTTTTTATTCATAGCACCTACAACCTTTTCGGTAGAACTATCTAATCTAGATTGGCTTCATATAGAATAAACCTCACTTATTCACCATAGTCGGTGCACGAGCTGAAGCTTGTGGTCTAACAATTTGCCCGTTGACCTCACCTAACTGCAGATTAGTCTTAGAACTTTAATTATCAAAGTTCTGAGCCAGATAAAGCGTGTTGGGTCTCCGAGATGAAACTCTTAGATTTATCATCCGGATATGGCTTAGATACGTCACCTAGAGGCCATGTCTCCTTCGAACTTGGCTGCCACTCATATCCGCTCCAAATTTGCATTCGGGCGAGGTTCTCCGTGTCGATTCCGAAAAGAAAGAGGAAGTCTTTCTGATATTAGCAATTATCGAATCAAGCTCAGTGAGTGTTTACGCTTACTTTGTCCTCCATTCTTAGTGATCATGTGTGGCTCAGAGCTATAAGGGCCAGACATTTCGTGCCAACCTTCAACGGAAGGATTCCAATTGTTTCCGTCGTAGCTCTTGAGATAATATTTATTGTCTTTGGCATTCTTGCCCACAATATCAATCTTCCCCTGAGTCCAATGGGCGACCTGTGGAGTCTCCGAGAAGTTGCCGCCCATTTGTTCCCAACCATTCCACTGGAATCCATCCCAGAATTTGTGATTGAGGACACCCTTCTTGTCAACGGCCCAGAGATCGAGTCTCTCCATACCCCATGAGGAGACGATTGGGTTACCAATGAATGGGCCGCCTTCGAGGTCTTCCCAGTCACTCCATGCATCCTGTTGCCAATACTTGTGCAGCAAGGAGCCAGTTTCGGCAGAGATGCCCACAACGTCCAGGCGTTCTTGGCCCCATGATTGAATGTTGGGCACACTCGAGAAGTTGCCGCCCAAATCTTCCCACTCCTTGCCGGAGGGGTAATAATCACTGCCCGTCCACGCCTTGTGCATGTAAGAGCCGTTATAAGCATTGCCCACAATGTCAAGGCGACCTTTGCCCCAGGAGTACGTCTCGACTAAATCAACATCGCCTCCCAGGTCAATGGCCCCCTCCCATGAGGGTCCCCAGTTCCCACCGTCAAAGTACTTGTGTAAAACGTTTCCACCAGAGTTGTTAGCCCATACGAGATCAAGCCGGCCGTAGTCCCAAGAGGACACGGATGGGCAGCTGGTGGCTCCGGACGGAATTCGTTCGAACTTCTCGGGCTGCCAGTCATACCCAGTGTAAAACTTGTGCCAAATAGAGTTGTCAGGGGCAATACCGAATAGGTCAACGCGGGGATCTCCCCAAGAGATGGCTGATAGGCATGAGCTGTCGGCTGAGGCTAGGGCGGCCTAAACTATGTCAGATACACCAGTCTTCTAAGGTGTCGCAGGATACGTTCTTACCGTAGCAGCAAGTAGGAAAGGTGTTCTAAGAAATCGACCCATCTTAAACTCTGTCCAAATATTAACTACTGTTCGGGGGTATTATGAGGAGATAGTGGCATAGAACTGTTTGAGGGCAGATATATAATTCTGTCTCGAGTTTCCCTCAATACTGGACTCCTCCAGCTTTTGAGACATTCTGCATCCTGTACGTAGGAGGTCGGGACCCAATCCGCGACGTGCCTTGCCCCCGGTGATACTGGTCCAGTTGGCAACCCCAATTTAGGAAAGGGGCTGCAATGGTCAGACAGATAGCGTGCTCGATCCTTTCATCTAGGATTGATCTTGAAGATCAATTCTTTGGTCTTTTAGTCTAAGACATGCCTCGCAGCTAGCTGAAATGCCGGCTAAGCTCCCGGGTCTAGCTTGGTGCAAATCCCAGCCCCCCATTTTCGGAATCCCAGAGCAAGCAGGATGCGTATGAGCAATAGTTCGCGCGCCTCGCTGTAGGTGGCTTTTTCACTATACGAAACCCGGAGAAAAAGCGGACATCTCGTTGGCTCCTATGTCGATGCAAGGGAGTCTAGCTTTAGCGGATCGGACCGCGCATATTAACTAAGTCCCGATTACGACTCCACAGATTACCTACCTGCAACGTCGATCTCGGGATCTACTCGCTCTATACATATCGTCCCGCGTTCAGCAGAATCTGTGGCTAGTAGGCTAGCTATTGCACATGCAGGTAATAATTTCTTTCTCTCTTGCATAACGCTATGATTATTGAAATAATACAGCAGTTAAATACGTAAATTGAAAGATTGATTTTTAATAAACTGATCAAATACAAATGAATGAATAGCGTCCAATCCAATATTCTAGGTTTTTATTTGAAGTAATGCAAGAGATGTGACGGGTGGAATTTTGCAAGAAGAAAACCCTTAGTTATACCTTAAAAATAAGGGAGAACATAAGGTTATACCTGGAGGTTCAAACATCAGCAGTGCCATCCCGTCTAAGCTAACGTGTGCTATGCGGAAAGAGAGAAGCCAGTCCGAAGGCGAGCGTAAAGGCGGTAATTACCTACGTAATAAGCAGGTCAATAGTATGGTAGAGTTACTTGGTATAGCTGTAGTCCAGCTTCCTTAGCAAGCCAACCGCTCAAATATTGTTGAACACACTTCCAAAGTCTTGATATATATTTTAAGGTTTCAGTCCAGAATTTAGATTGTTTCGACAGTAGCCTTCGATCCTTCTTATCCTCTTTGATGCAACTAAGAGACGGTAAATACATAGTCAAATTGAAATGAAGAAGTCTATACTGAAGTTCAACAACGAGAGATTGATCGAAAGGAACCAGAAACCTAGTATGCTGAAGGAGATACCATAGGCGATTGGTGCAGAGACTAAAGAATGTATTCTAAGAGAGACTCCCAGCTCGAGAGGCAGCAGCGAAGTAAGACTAATCCAAGTTGCTGAATCCCAAGCGTACTGGCCACTGCTGACTCGTATAAATATCGTTACCCAAAACGGTCAACTAGTAGAATATGCTTCAGATAACTCCAACTCACATATCAAGAAAATTGCCTATAAAAAGCTATGTCGTAAGGTCAAAGATAGAACCACCGCGTACCCAAGAAGGCGCTGTCTGCTGTTATTTTCGAGCTTTTTTCCACTTGAGATATTCTTGAAACTCCTGAAACTCCTTCCCTTCCTTATTCTCAATTTTATCCTTTTCAGCCTCTTTACCTTTCTTGGTAGGCCGCTTCTTGCTGACATCCTCATAGCTGGAGCTCTCGTCGCTGCTGTCGTCTTCATCACTCATCGTGTCCTCGTCGGTTTCAAAGGCTTTGTCGCTGGGGAAACCAGTTTGTTTAGATTCGTAGCTCTGCGGTAACGCGGCCCGTGTCGGCCCAGCACTTCCGAACCGGTCCGCTCTCCACTCTTCACGGCGCGCAATGTCCGATTCGGCAGCACCAAGAGTAGACACTAAATATCTATCGAACTCTTTTGAGCTCTCTGCTACTACCCGGAATTGCGCCTCCCCAAGGGTTGGCATAGGGTCTCCATCTTTGATTTGCTGGCCATCATGTTCAACCAGAGCGATTGCCACTTGGAAAGCGTTACGTATTTGCCTATCAAAGAACATTACTTATTAGCGAACACGAATATTGTTTAGCTTGCTATTTATACCTTCCATTCCATGTCCCAAGGCCCTCTTTTTCCATTTCTCGAAAATGTCGCTTAGCAAATCTCATGATCTCTTTGTCTCTGATCTTGAAAGTGATTGCGGGCTTTGCTCGTTCCTGTTCTGTTCGGGTCCGCTTAATGTAGACTTCATATAATTTATGAGTCGCTTCGAGATCGAGTTTGGGATAAAACAAGCTCATATGAATACGCGATTTAAAAGCCGGACTATGGACAGTCATAAGTCAGTAATTACTGTGTGAGGCGTTTTAGAGGCTTCGGAAGTACGCGGGGCCGGCTGTACGGAGCAGCGGCTCGTGAAAGCGACGCAGGCTCCTGGAGCTTGCGGAGGAGAAAATTAGAAATACTCCGGTATTCTTACTCTATGCTCCCAACTCGATTAGTAGTTAAAAAAAGTATTCCAGCGTAGTACTCGAGACTACGAAGGAAAACGCTGGTGACGGCGTTTCGTCTCAGATCGGTCTTGTTGCGCTTCGCCAAGAATACATCAGCCTCATCGAGCAGAAGTACGCAGCCCCATTTGTGAGCCAGGCGGAAGTTATAGTGCAAGTTCCTCTCTACCTCCATGGCCGTCTCGCCGATATCGCCGCAAGTGATAGGGAAGAGTGGTCGTTTCGTATTGTCCGCTACACACTCAGCTGTGGAGGTCTTTCCAACGCCTGCTCTCATTAGTAACTGTCAAAGCAGCTCTGTTTTTAACCAACCTGGTGCGCCGTGAAGCAGGATAATCAACGCCGCTCCTTTACCCTTAACAAGATCAATGCTGCTTCCGATTGTAGGTAAGTCCGTTTTTACGCCTGAAGACGCGTTTTCATGAACTTTCACCAAGGCTTGGATGCTGGACTTGTGTTGTTCAGGGAGCATAAGATCATCGAGCGCTCTTTCAAACTTGACTTCTCGTAGGTCGGCTACCCGTAATGTTATCCACTGTCTATTCCTGAGGGCAAAGCCGTGTACGTTAGTAGGAAGTAGCATTAAGTCTTCTTCCGCCAATTCCTCGCTTGCACGAGGACCTAAGATGTGCTGATTTGCTCGGAGAAAGTTGGCCAGATTTAGGTCGTCCATTTCAAGGTCTTTGACAGCAACGTCGTTTCCGCAGCAGCCTTCTTGGTACTTGTTATGACCACAGAGTGACGGGATATGCGTCTCACGTGGGTCAGCACTTGTAATGTCGTCTTTAACGAGTTTGTTTCTCAGCGGCCGCCATTGTGGCATACTATTAAATGCCATGCTCATGTCGATGATCACTGGGGCGTCAATATCATGAGATGGTTCATCTAGTGTTCTTCCCAGCAAATGCTTGTGTGACTGTGGTGGTATCGTTACATCTAAAAATCGCCGGCCTTGTGCAATGAATTCTTTCTCTAAACTCTCAGAATTTTTATCGAATCGCAAAGGGTAAACAGGTAGCGAGGTGATAGGTTGGTGTCCAATGAAGGTTCGAATAGAGAATTTATCCAGCTGCGGCACATAGTTGGACCCGTCATAGCTTATTCTAAGACAGTCAATCATGAATCCATCTACTGGCACACTCCGTTCGTCTCTTTTCACCCGATCAATGAGCGGGTCACGACCTCCCGTGAAGCTCACGACTCGGTAGGCATGCAATTTATTTGACTGGGCCACGACGATGTCCCCGAGTTTGAATAGATGCCAGAGGTCTCGATATTCAATTTCAGTGGCAGTGCCGTCTTTGATTTTCTGCAGTAAATCGAATGTCGGCCGTAAGTCCTCATCCAAGAATTTGATAAGCAATTTGAGATCCAACAAAAGATCTTCGTCCTTGAACCCTTTGGTTTTCTCTTCCTCAACTTTAGGCCTTCCTTTCTGCTGTTTCGAACCCTCATCATTTTTTTGGTTCACTGCTTCCTCCAACTCCCGCATGCTCTGCCGTATCTCTTCTTGGTGTGTCACGAAGAGTTTGAACGGCTGCAAAAAGACGACACTACTATCATTCTCCTCCTTGGCAGGCTCCAGATCATATGAGAGATGTATTCCCGTAACTCTTTAGAGATGTGAAACCAATGGGCGTGATCGAATTCGAAGGCTGTTAGGCGATCCATAGCTATTTGGTGTGTCCCTAAACAGCCCGGTGGAATGTCGATGAAGCGCACCAGGCTTGCTGTAAGCTGCAGGCGCTTTTGTTTGCGCAATGATCTGAACCTCTAGTGCTGATTTGTCTTTGGCCAGAATCTTCCTCGGAGCTCTAGTCAGAGCGAATTCGGCTGGACTTGAGCGTTGAAGGATATGGCGATATACTAGGTGCATTGTCGTTGATTTTGGAACTTGAAAGTCCTCTGGTAACTTATAAAGGGCTGCTTTTACTTTCTGCAATTGTTTTTCAAGTTCTTCGATCCTAAGCTCCGTAAATGCCGTATAGATGACAGCCTGTTTGGAACGTTTTTCCAAGACCCCTTCCCTCCTCTCGCTCTTTAGCATTTTCTCAAGGAGGTATGAATGCTGAGATCTCTGTGCCTTCACTTCCACAACATCAGCTTTTTCATCTGTGTCGTTCACCACGGCATCATTCAAGACTTCGAGGGCAATCTTCATATTTTCGTCCCGAGTACCACCAAGGGTTTTCAAGCTTTCGCTCCTCTCCACGCTGTCGTCCGAGTTTTCTATCGTGTCTGCTGCTAATCGTGTCGCTATTTGTTCCCCAGCTGTTTGAATTGAGTCTGCAGAGCTCGAAATAGAGCTACTACTCGGGTTTTTTGGTGCCATCGTTAGTACCATTGAGAGTTTGAGGAAAACTGCTGCAATGTCTGATATATAGTAATACCCCTTCAATCTAAGAAGGGCAGCGAAGAAATTTTCAAGCTGAGCAAATACGACGTAATACTGTCCAATGAGATCGCTTGATGTTCAGAGCGGAAAATGTATTCTGGCCCCCAATAGTTGCTTACTTAAATCGAAGGACAGAGCTTCCCTGTATGCAGTCCCCCGCTAATCGGACGACGTGTGCTTTGTACAACGAGTCTACTTGATTGATCTCCCAGAAGACTGCGATCCAAACTATAAGCAGATAGAAAACATGGGCGAACCAGACAGATCTCAATTTCTCATCTCTCGGTCTCGAATGCCGACCGACGAGGCCGCACGGTTTGTCGAGAACAGGATCACCATCTCTAATCAACCAAATACGATATACAGCGAGCGAAGCGGTAACTTTGTCACGCTTCAAGAAGGAAAAAGGGAAGAGCAAATTAGGTCAGTGCCCTCCAACAGGTCATGCAAAGTGCAGTAGAACATGTCTTTAACACCGTAATAGCGCGGAAATGTGGAAACAGGCCGACACTGAGAAGGAAGAATTGTTTGATCTTATGGAGCAAGTGCGAATCAAGTTTGACGATAAGGACGGTTATCGCTTGGGCAATTTGAGGCACTGCAAATGGGATCAGGTGATGCAAGAGGTACAAGAAACGGCTCTTCGGTGGAAGAATTCTCCTCGACGGGCGTCCCGAGTAATGCAATACATAGACAAACTCGGGAGGAATTCAGAAGCCTTCCAGAGCTGGCTCGAACTGTTGCCAGCTGGGGACTATGGGTCAAGGTAAGTGTTGGATCTATAATTCCAATACATGGCTTATTATTGATAGCATCGCTGGCGTCTTCACCATTGCTATTGGAGTACGTTTATCTTGCCTACGTAGTAAGCACTACGTCTTATGCAAATATTTTTGCATGGGTCATAGTTCTATGGCGGCAAGACGCCTTCGTCATGTGCTAACATAGTTGTGCCCATTCAGGCCGCTAGCAGATATAATAAAGTCGAAGATGCAATACTCCAGGCCTTGGCAGACATCCCGGAGATCCTCGAAAACTCACGAAGATATGTCAAAATCTATGCAAATCTCAGAGATCACTTTCTAGAGAAAAGAACGTTCGATCTCTTTCGCAGCATACTACGAACTCTTTCTCATATCATGCGATTTTTCAATGAAAGCACATTCCGTAAGTTGCTGGTAGCCCGAACAGCGCTCCATCTCGCCGTATCTTCCAAACTCTCTATTACGCGCTGAATCAATGAGTCTCATAAATTACTATTATATTTAGGTAAAATATCTGGGTCGATTCTAAAACAAGCTACCTACAAAGACGATCTTACTGCAAGCTTGGAAGCAGTTAGAAGTCATTCAGTAAAGATTCAAGAGGAGGCTAGTCAGTGCCTAGCATGGCGATTGCTCGGCCAAGAAAACATGCTGCTTAAAGCCGATCAAAAATCTGATCAGGGACTACACCTACTCCAATCCATATATCAATTGCTACGCACTAGTCCGTTCATGGGCACCAACAATGGAGGTAAGTCTCATATACATTCGCACAACTTACGAAATAATATCTCAAAGAGAAGTAGGATATACTGCTGTAAATGACGTTCCTGGTTCATCGCTCGCCTATCAAAACCTAGCAGCCCTTGCAGCTCGTCCTATGGATGGTCCAAGTGAGACCAACCCGCATGTCTCTTACCTACCAGCAAATAGCAATTGCGATAAAGCCAGAAAATCTTTTGCTAGAGAGTCGTCTCAAGAATTACTCAAGTTATTGCATTACAATTCGCAAATCGTATCAGATAATGTTGACACCTGCTTAAGACTAGGCGAGGCACTAAACGAGGGCGCTAAAGCTCAAGCAGCTGCTATGATTCAGCACCCAAAGTTCAGGGAATTTATGGCAGAGTATCTGGCATCCTCGTCTTTGGTGGTCAATGGTCGAGCCGATCTTTCTTCGACGGAGGGTCTATCACCCCTCAGCTTCGTAGCAGCCAAGCTCGCGAGAGTATCAGAAGAGACAAACCTGCCGTCAGAATCCGCCTATGTTGTCAAATACTTCTGCGATCAGCACCGACCTTTCGCTCACGAATCAGATGTGTCTCCTCCTATAGCTATGATGGCAAGCCTTGTTGGTCAACTTCTCACGCAAATGATGGAGAGGGACCTTGTGGTCGACCTCTCGATGTTAAAACAAAGCGACTGGCAGAAAGTTGAGAAGTTGAACCTCAGGACGCTTAACGATATTTTCATTAAGCTTACATATCAGCTTCCCACGGGAGGCGTACTTCTCTGTATTATTGATGAGGTCAGCCAATACGAGATTTCTCCGCTTATCAAAGAAACGGGTATGTAATTCTAGAGTTCATCTTCTCCTTTCAATAGGATTTCGGGGGCAAACTGCTCAGCAACGGAATTTCTAGTCTTGCTTACACTCCCATATTCCCGAAATCACTGCATGTTTCGCACAATATGGCAATTATTAACTTTCAAAATGCGTAGATGCTATCATTAAAAGGCTAGCTCGACTAGTCTCCAAGCATGACGGTTTGGTTTTCAAGCTTCTAGTGACATGTCAGGGCCGGGCAGAAGTCTCAAAATATTTCGCAAATCATACTATGGACCTTGATCCCGAAGTTGAGCCTGATGATTTGTCTTCGTGGATGATTTCAACAATTAAGGCATAATGAGCTTTTACGTTCTGCATCTGATTTCATTGTATATGAGTCATCCATCAGTTACCGTCATGAAAATATTTTACGTATGACATTATACAAAGCGCATTATGCATACTGAAATGCTAGCAATTATATAAGTATATGAACCATGCGCTTTTATCCTGATAGCTTCTGTTCAAGGGCATCAACTACCTCGCGATATCTACTTCAAATCTCAATGAGCTCACTGACAATATGAGTGAGAAAGGATATAGTCAAATTGCAAAGAAAAGTACGACAACAACAGATTTATTATCAAGTGTACTTGAGTTATTCTGCTGTGCAGTTACCTTTAGTAAGGCCCAACATTAGATTGAGTCTTTCACATCACTTATTATTAGCTCATCTTGATATTATGAGCCTTTCCTAGATATTTAAACACTCACATAAGTGCCGACGACATCAGATTCAGTCCTCGAGCTAGGCAGTATTCCTAATGTGCCCAAAAAACGCCGCTGTTATCGCCAAGAAGGCAATAACGGTATATACGCAACACCTAAAGCATACTATGCCTACCTGGAGCCATTGTTACGACAGTGAAAAGCGAAGCCACATGCTAATCTGACATATAACGCTTTTACATAATTATATGGCACATTATGTAGTGAATCATTATAGCATAGGTGTTTTTAAGACCGGGAACACATCGTATAGTAAGCATCGCGATGTTTAATACGGTCGCGATGTGCTAAGATAATCCCTTAAATAGCATCATGGTGCAAGAGAAGCCCAGTATAGGCACAAGTTTTTGTACGGCTATGCTAGCGCATTCGTCCTATCTCGCACAACGATAACGCAAACAAGTGATTTTCCCCAACATCTCCGAGCCTAGTCCTGCGTCCCATACGGCTAATGTTATGATGGGTCGTGACCAATCCAACCACAATGTAGCCAATAACGGTGACTTTTCGGTGACTCTCGCTGATAAAGGGCTGAGATAAACTCCGAGTATTCCCCGGAAGGCTTCTTTCACGCGATTTCTTGTTATTGTCCCTCACCGACTAATTATCGTACATGTCATTTTTAGCAATGAGACCGTAGGGCAATGTCAAGGAGCTTCTCCGACAAAAGCAATCTAGGATGCAGGGTCCATCTACGCTCAGATACACGTATGCGGTACCAAAATATGCAAAATTACCGTTAATAGTCTTGTGAAACACACTTAGACCTAATCATGACATCCCCGAATCCAAACTTACAAAAGCCAAGTGCACAGCGACTGGCCTCGAGGCAGCCTGTACAGCTCCTCAAATTCCTCGGGAGTAAACCCACGACCCAGCGCTTCGATACATATGCCGTTCTTCCATTTGACTTTGTCTTTGTATTTGGGGAAGTTCTCGATGCCCTGGGTTAGGTTGAGGCCGATATGAATGGCAGCTTCTCTCGCTATGCTATTCACGACGGGAATCATGTATTTGACAACGTTGGACTCGTGCAGGTAGCATGCTTGCGCGAGGATCACCATAAGCACACCTTCCTTGTCCGGGCCCGGACACCCGCAGTTTCGTACGTGCGTGATAGTCGCCGAAGTTGGAAATTTAGTGATGGGGTCGATGGGAACGGTGCACCCCCAGGAAAAGCGCTTCTTATTCTTTTCTTCTGACATACTTGGTGAGATAGGCAGTCAAGTTTGGTAGTGCTTGCGTATCGACATAACGTCAAGATACGATCTTACCGTAAAACTCAAAATCTAAATATGGACGTTATTAAGATTTATAGGCCTTCCGGTTTGTCAAAATTCCATTGTGTTATTATTGGTAGAGTTGACTGATTTATCCTGTCAATATCCTGACATTTTGGGCAATGATTCATAAAGAGTACTAATTTGAGGAGACTACGAGTAATTATAATAAAATGATATGAATGAGCGATCATGACATTACTACTGGCATTATAGTCTTTGGATTGAAAACGCGGCAATAAATCAGCCTTCACAATATTAAAGCATGCCATGGCCTGGCCACGACACATGGTCTACGGAAATCACAAGTATGATACAAGGGGTCTGGAACAACCAGATTTACGGTCATACAAGGTTGTATTAACGAAATCGTGCCCATCTATAGACTGTAAGGTATACGCCACAGGGCAGCAAGCATTTGCGGGGTTAGTATAGACTAAAAAGGCCCAACGGTCCTTGATGATTGGCTAAATAGCATGTGGAGGTAAGTCTTGGTCGCCCTATCGACTCCGTAATAATGAAAGTATACGCTAGGTTATCTCTTGGAGCCACCCAGTTATGACATTAGTGTTATCAATCCATACGTGAACTTCTAAACCAGCAGCACATTGTGATATGAGCCTCCCGACCCCATGCAGATCTATCTCTCGCTGCTTTACTACTTCACGCCCAGCCCAGCCCAGCCATGCCTGACCAATGGCTATACACCGCATCCGATGCGTGGCCTCCTTATCACGAGAATCATCTTGATGTCCGAGTTACGGAGGCCGTTATCGGTTTGGTACATCGACTAACGTACGTTATATATCAATATCAGCTTCCTGTGAAATTTCTAAACTCATGTGCTACGCCTGTCAGTCAGCTAGATGATGTTCGGGGATACTCAGGGTGGACTATGACGGCTGACTCTTCCTATTATACGCGAACCCCGCTTGTTGTGACGACAGCTCCCGATCCTAGTTCATTAGACACACAATGACGATATCATCTCTTCTTTGGCTGGCACTAGCTCTCTGCCTATCTTTAATCACTTTCCTTACCTTAAAGTCATCTCACAGAGATGTAGTACTTGGGAGACTAGGTTTTGTGCGGGGGTCGACTCGCCCAAGCACGCCCACGCTTGAGAAGCAGCCAGTTTCGAAGCCTTTAGTTTCGTCCACCTTAGATCTTGTATCAGCTTTACCTCCTTTACAAAGAGATCAACTCAAAAAACTAGCCCCGACTTTGTCATCTAGTCAGCAAAAAGCGTTAGGTGATCTGTCTTTCGACCAAAAGAGATTCGAGCGCTCGCTGCTAGGTTTCGAGGAAGACTATAATAGGGCGGATGACTCGAAGTATGTCTATACCGGGTTCTCTATACGGGAGGTTAAGGCGCTAGGAGACTTTCCTGACTACTCAACACTTTCGGATGTCCCGATGCCCAAACCATACCTGCAGTTCAACATCGACAAAGCCAAACCACGCCCATACAGACCATTCAGATGGGCATACCACCAGACAATGTGTAAGAAACACTCAGCACATAGTCTTCTTTCTCAGAACTCAATGCTAAAGAACTACATAGCTCTAACCAAACTCGAGACCGACTGGTGGATCGAGTTGGAGTCCACATACAAACAGCGTATAGCACAACGCAAAGACCTCTACGCAAAGCACGGCGCCGCGGTTTTGCAATGGCTTCCAGGCTCAGAGCTCGCTTGCAAGGAGCTTATGGAGATGGTGATCCAGTTTATCTGCGCGCGGTATCCACAGTACTTCGTGCTATCGGAGGACAAGCTTTGGCTCGAAAACAAGATACTAGGGGTTAAAGCGAATGTTAGGGAGAAGCATCCCTTGCTTGTCCTTTTGGATCACGTTCCTGAGGACTTTGGTATCACACTGCGCGATCCGGAGACGGGCTACTACTCGTTCCGCGCCGGTATGATCTGCTCGGCGCTTGGCTGGAACGTGGCAAGCAAGATAGGGCTCAAGCTGCATGAGATCCACCAGCCTATCCCGGACTATAAAGAGAAAATGCAGTTTAGCATGGACCGGTACGATGCGACTCGACATTTCCTACTGATTAGGAAATTTCAAGAGATCTTTATGAGAATTGCAAACGCTGACCCCTTTGCAGTTTTTTCTCCAAGATGCCATCCAGCAAACCAATTCAGCGAGGCTCTTGGGGACTTGAAGTCGATCAGCCCCTATACATGCCGCCAGGCGATCCGCACGAGAAGTACCGAGACTTACAGGATGCAAATCTGACACGCTCACGTCTTCACCTGCGTGTAGACTGGCAAACGCTGCGCCGGTTGCCACTTTCCGGCGCCATTGTCTTCAACTTCAAGGCGCTGTTTACGTCCATTGAGGAGTTCCGGGATGAACCCTATGTACCGAGCCTGATCCTCACGGTCCTAAAGCACGGCAAGGAGAACCTCATGAAATACAAAAACACGTGGCACACAGAGCACGTCGCCATCCCGGCCCTGGAGGAGTACGAGAGGGAGCAGAAGGAGAGCGGGCTGATCGAGAAGGATTGGGAACCTAAGACCCTTGATGACAGCCCTTGGTTTCCTGGTTGGGAGAAGAAATGGCATGCCCAGCAGGGCTTTTGAGGATGGTGTAAGCTAATGGTATGAGAGGAAGCCTTTGGATCTTAAGTCTGCGATCAGAGCGGTAGCTCTTGGCTACACAACAACATGATGAGTGGTATGAATCAGGATGTATATATGCATAGACATAGTAAGATTTGAACATGATTGCTCGCACTTGTTATTCCAGGGCTCGTATCTAGAATACAACTTGCTCTCTCGTGACACGATGTGTGTACGACGAAGTTGCACTCATATGCGTTGAGTCCTTATCTATCCCAGGTCGAAATACGTTAAAAGCCAGTGACGAAGGGCGGCCCGCATCTTAGGGCTCAGCAGTACTTCAGACACGCAATACAAGCTTGAAATTTGTCAATGTAGCTAACCCGAATTTATTTTTGCCCGATCACCACTGTTGTGCAAGAAAGCCATACGCTTAGACATCCAACCATATCCTTGGCCTTACCATCCTTATCCAACTATGTTCAGCTCCGCGCCCGGGATCTTGGATAAGTCGCGCTGTGCAGCATTCACTAAAGCACAAGTCAATACAAAAACCTCCCTATGTACAGAATCCGAGCCTCCATGGAGAGTGACACAAAGGGGGGGAACGAAATACTCACTAATACTCAACATCAAAAAGCCCAGCTCATCCGCATCCTCCAGCCACAGCTCAACCCTAGGATCCATCACCACGCCCCTCTCGACCAGGAAGAACTCGGCCTGCACGAGCTCGCGGCCGTTCCACTGCGCGAGCCAGCGCGTGTACAGGTTATTCCACGTCTTCTCGTCGGTGGCCTGCCAGAGGTACTTGGGGCCGGGGGCGAGCATGCGGCCGAGCTCGAGGCAGTTGAAGTGGCGCGTGCCGTGGTACACGCTGTAGGCCCACTGCAGGAAGTACATGGTGACGAGCGTGCGGCGCTTGGCCTCGATATGCGCCCAGACGCGCCAGGGCGGGCGCGTGTGCGCCGCCTCCTCGTGCAGCAGCATGCCCGTCCGGAGCGCGTGGTATGACATATTCTGGATGGCCGCGAAGACTGGCGCCGGCACGACGGAGAACGTGCTCTGGCGGTTTGAGGGGAAGAGCAGCAGCAGCAGGAGGATGATCAGGCTTTGCATGGCGGCTAGGAGCGTCGGTGCGTCGGCGGTGCGGTACTAGAGATATAAATCGTGAGCTCGCTGGGTTTGGACCTTTGAATAGAAATGTCTGGCTCGGCATCCCGTCGAGACACGGGAGGACTTTAGGGCTTAACAGGGAGTATAGGAGATGGAAGAGAAACGCGTGAGGTACAAAGGTAAGGGATGTAATGCTAGCTAGATGTGCTAACCTTATCACATCATACAAAGTACATACCTTAGCCAGAATACACTCAACTTCATTCTTAACAGCGTTTTGCACGATCTGTTCCGAGTTCTCAGCCTGTCCAGCCCACATCTTGCACAACGTGATGCATCTCCCAAGAGGCTGTGGCGTCCCCACACCACCCACTTCTCCTCCGTCGTCTCGAAACTGGAAGAAGTGAATGATAGGCGGGAGCTGGATACCCTTGGCTAACATACGCGGCCAGGACCGAAAGGCACGGAAGAGGGTTTGCACTGCGCCACAACGGAGATCCAAGTCAGCAGAAATGATACCATTTTTCGAGGGCTCCCATGCATACTCGTGAGGCAGATAGGCTAGATAAAAGGGGGATATCACATACTACTATGATTCACAAGCTCCGGCGGATCAGGTATTGTGGGCTTCGCGGCCAGAGCCAGTATCCACGGCTCGATCTCTTCCGCGGGCGTCTCGCCCACTATACTGGATTCAGGTGCTGACAAGCTCAACCTACTTGGCTCGAACTGTACACTCTCGAGAATCGCGAGCGGAACCAGCGGTAAATCAGCCTCGGTATCGACATTGGCATTACTCAAATCGAGCTCGACGTCCAGGCTCCCGCCGCCAGAGCTGGCGCTCCGATGTCTATGCGTACCAGGGGTGACGCTCGTGCTATCTAAATTAGAGTGAGCAGAACGCGTGGTGAGACACCCGGATCCAGCTCCGGGGCTCTCCGTGGGGCCCAAGGCGGGCAGCGACCGGGGCGGAAAGAAGTCCTGGTTAAAAAAGCCGTTGGTCTCCACCACGGTTCCGGTGAGGCACTGGAAATCTGTCTCGCAGTCCAGGTACGTGCCTAATTCTACGTCTGCGTCTGTTACGGCTACTGTTGTTGTTGTTGCTGCTGCTGCTGCTGCTCCTGCTCCGAGACTAACCCGAGTGTCGAGCAAACCACAACTAGAGCCGGAGGCGGGACTAGTGCCGGAGTTCGCGTTCGACTCGGGACCGCAGTTTCGGGTGGACACAGACGCCGAGTTATCCCCCGCTGTCCTGCTCGGCCGTATGTATACACAAGGGATATTGCGACAGCTACAGCGCGAACATGTCGGACGCTGCAGATCACAACGTACTTTGGCCGTTGTGCAGTTGCTGTGTGAACCCAAGCGAACGCCCCAATCAGCTATACGAAGCACAAAGAAACCTGGACTTGAAGGTGAATCATCGCGGAGACCTATGTAAACATACCGGCACGCCTTCTGCCGAACACTCGGCGTGGGCTCGAGGCTACACTTCTTCGCGTGGCGCACTAGGGAAGACTCTACATGTGGATAGGAATCAACAAATGCTTAATTCCAACCAAGCCGTTGAGTTTGATGGGCGGCGTATTGAAAACTAGAAACCTCAACGTACTCTGCTTGAACGACTTCTTACACAGACCGCAACAGTAATCCGACTTGACCGTGTCGTGCATGCTGTTGTTGAGCGGTGCCCGGGACACCGTACGATACAATCGGAACAATTTCAAAGAATGTGGTAATTTGACGTCCGGATCTGCTCTCGCAGCTCCATGTGCTCCGGTTTATTGTTATGCTGTTGCTGTAGCTATCACTTAGACACGTATCGTGTGCTGAGTCACTTATACCCGGAACTCCGGGTTGGATATTCCAAAAGCCATGCTAAGCCATTTTGTGTACACGGAAATCCGTGTTGGCTGACTCAGCAGCGTCCTGCTGCGGGCTCACATGAAGCGTCCAGCCATAGCTTGTCCAAATACTTAAGATTACAGTAATTAAATGAACTGATGATTAATGTGCGGTTTGCACTCTTTGGTTGGCCATCTAGTGATGTGTCGTGGTCAATATATACAGTGACCTATATTCGAATTGTGGCCTTCTCCCCGCCAGTCACTCAGGGGTATAATCATCACAATACTTCTAAAACACCTCATATCCAAAGACTTCCGCCATGATTAGAGCCTGCAACCACATCACGAGGTTTTAAGTCATGTAGTATTTGGGTCCTTCTCCGCCTTGGGGCACGGCCCAGTTGATATCTTGATGAGGAGCCTTGATATCACAGGTCTTGCAATGAATACAGCTATTTCAAAGTCAGTACGGATCATCATCGAAGAACTCAGGAAAGACTCACTTCTGGGCATTGATCTGAAACCGGACCCCAAGCGATTTCGAATCGTCCTCGACATATTCGTAGACACCGGCGGGGCAGAAGCGGTTCTCCAAGCCTTTGTAGGGAGGCCATGTCTCAACGGCATGGGCATCCCAGTCCTTCACCTGGAGGTGGACGGGCTGATCTTCCTCGTGATTTGTTCCTGTTCGCGACACACTCGTCAAAATGTCGAACGTAATTTTCCCATCTGCTTTAGGATATTCAATCTTGGGACATTTGTCCGCGTGTTTTGTGGCTGCATGGTCGGGTTGCTTGTGCTTCAAGGTCCACGGGACTCGACCCTTAAGCACGTAAGCTTCTAAGCCTGAATACAAGACGCCACCATAAACTCCTAGGGGGTTGTGGAAAGACGGTCGCATGTTTCTGACTGCTTTCAGCTCTTTCCAGATCTCAGATTTCCGAAGAGCGTCTTCATAGCCATAGAGGAAAACAGAGCTGTTGTTGCCTTCCGATAGTGCAGTCCAAGCAGCTTCAGCGGCGAGCATGCCTGATTTCATGGCATTGTGGGTTCCTTTGACTTTAGGAACGTTGACAAAGCCAGCAGAATCACCAATTAGTGCTCCACCGGGGAAGGCAACCTTAGGGATAGACTGAAATCCGCCCTCAATTAGAGCTCTTGCACCATAAGACAAGCACTTGCCACCTTCAAGCACAGATTTATATAGCGGGTGTTGTTTCAGCTTCTGAAATTCGCCATACGGGGATAGCCACGGGTTTGTATAGTCCAGAGCCACAACCAGACCAATGCTCACGAGGTTGTCCCCAAAATGGTACATCCAAGCGCCACCATAGGTATCCGAGGGCAATGGGTACCCCATAGAATGAACAATCTGGCCCTTGTTGAACTTCTCCGGCTCGATCTCCCAAACTTCCTTTACGCCCAAACCATAGGTTTGATGCTGGCTATCTTTTCTTAAGTCAAATTTGTTAATAACCTGCTTCGTCAAATTTCCGTGGCAGCCCTCTGCAAACATAGTGACTCTCGCGTGAAATTCCATGCCCCTTTCGAAGCTGTCCTTTGGTTTCCCATCTCTGGCAATGCCCAGATCATTTGTGGCGACCCCCTTGACTGACCCATCCGACTCGTACAGAACTTCGGAAGCTGCAAATCCCGGATATACTTCGACACCGACTTCTTCGGCCCGTTCGCCGAGCCATTTGGTAAACTCGTTCAAGCTGACGATGTAGTTGCCGTGGTTATTCATTTGAGGAGGGATAGGAATGGGAATAGCGGAAGACTTCGTTAAGAATCTCATCTTATCTCCAGCGGCAGGAGTGGCGTGTTGGAATCGATTCTCGTTGTTCTCGTCAAGCCAATCAGGGAATAATTCTTTCACCGCCGAAGGTTGTATAACAGCTCCTGAGAGGATATGTGCGCCGATTTCGCCGGCTTTTTCAAGCAGGAGGACTCGAAAATCTTCGTTTCCACTTTCGTTGGCCAATTGCTTTAGACGAATAGCAGCGCTCAGACCAGCAGGACCTACAATCAGGAGCCTAGCATTAGCATTAAATAGAGCCTCTCACCGATACGGGAATCAGCAGCTTCATGTACCTCCTCCTACTATACAAACATCTACCTGGTCATTTTCTCGTTCGACAGATTCAGGATTGAAGCTCTCGTCTACGCTTGCGAGGCATCGCGGACGGGTTGTGGTAAAGGCCCGAATGAAAGGGCGGAGTGTCGTGAGGACAGCGGCAGCTGGACGGATTTGTCGAGAAGGCGGTATCGCTGAAGAAGAATAGGATGCTCTGCACACTCGTCTGGTGACCCTCGATCTGGGGGGCAGAAGCGCACTGCGACGCGCAAAGTTCTGCAACGGAATTGAGGTGGACATTGTCACGTCCTCCTTTCGATATCGATCAGGGCACAGCTCGCAAGCGAACAAAACACAAGTATAGATTTGAGGCCACTCGCTACGAGATACAATAAGCCATTAGCTTTAGTGAGCGTTGCCAGTAATGGGTGTATAGTATGCCACAAACGTAGCGGCGAGGCGATCCTTCACAAGCTCGAAGTAGAAGTGATGCTTTAGAGAATGCCGACAACGGCTATGATGACATTGAAATTCCTTGCTCTCTCAAGTGACCCGAGGTAATTGTGGGTGCAATTGGAGAAAAATATCCGCGACAAGCCGCTCATGCTTGTCTACTATGGCCAATCATTAATGAACAATTAGAGAGCTTCAGGAACCCCACCCCCACCATCTGCCAGTCCGATATTGCCCTAGCAATGCCCTAAACCAGAGGCCCCGGCGGCTTTCTTAGTAAGGGCCTACATAAGTAGATACTGATCCGGTGGATTCGGGTACTCCTAGGCCCTAATAGAATTAACACCCTTGTCCGTCAGGACCAATACCTTTGTCATATCAGTTGCCTAGCTTGAATCAATCAGAAGCGATCAGAGGCAATCTGCAGTTGCACTACGCGCATCACCTTTTGGGCTTATACTCCAGAGATTTACCTTGGCATATCTATGACTGCCTATCTTCCTATCAATCTAACAATGGATTGTCCTGTGGTCTTGCTTAAGCTAACTTAGGATCTCTATATAATGTTAAAATAGGTACCCTATATGACTGTCACCTAAGAGACTAGCAACTAATCTACCAAGTGAACAATTAAATGGCCTACGTAGATATAGATAAATAGATAACCAAAACGAGAGGCAGAGACGGAAGAAAAGAAGAACAGAAAAATAGAAAAATATAATAAAACGTACAACACCATGGATTCGCTGGTCATCACCTACCCAACTACTAATCTGTGGTCATAAGAATTGATGTATAAGCTATATCAATTCTAAAAATGCTCTTATTGCAGTTGAAATCTGGAGTTCGACAAGCTGTAAAAGTGCGGAATCCGATCCCATGGAAAAGACTCGGAGCATGCCAGGTACTTGCTATGAAATGAATACTGTTTTGCGTTGCTATTCAGAATTCTACCCCCATTAGTAAGGCGCGTGTGCATTCTTCCAACCATATTCTACTAGACTGTTACCCCTTCATTCGACACAGCTTCTTCCTCCAGTCAGTATTTCTTTCCGTCTAAACCTCTGCCTATAATCCAACCTGCTCTTTACGTTCAAACAGTTACCGTTGCTACCCCTTCATTCGATATAGTTTCCTCCTCCAGTCGATATATCTTTCCATCCAAAACCTCTGCTTATGGTTCAACTTGCTCCTTACGTTCAAAGAGCTACCACCGAATTCTGTATAAATACCTGGCGTTTTCCCATCTTCCTCTCATCTCTCCACCCACTTCCCACTTCGTATTCCCAAAAATGAACCCAAGATCAGACAAGGACAGCCATAGTCGACTGGCATGAAGCCTAGTGCAACATTAGACCTGAAATACCCCCAATCAATCATCATATCTTGGTGTCATGTCCTCCTCCGAGGTCGCCTTCGACTGACATTCGCGTAAATCCATTAGCTTAGCCTTGCTAACTGATGCTGGAATCACCCAGAGACTCCCGTCGAATGTAGGTGGCGATGACGAAACCTATTCATTCTGAGTACCACACACACACACACATCACATCCCGCTTTCACTTGATTTCCAATTCTTCCAACTTGAACACAATTTCCAGCCCTCAGCAACGTGCTACAGCGAGTCACATTTCCACATTGTCTTTAATTTTCAACTACGATGATGAACCAGTGTTTCAACCCAAGCTTGACCTTGGAGGCAGCCTTTGGCTGACCTCCTAAAGACTTTATAGGAAATATGGCCCCACTTTACTCCACGTGCAGCACCCCAACCTAAGTATGTTACGTACTGCCATCCGCCACAATCTGCGCTGTAAACACACTAACTACTAGAGCAAAACTTGTGGCGTCGGTCCTGCATCAAGAGACGGAGAGGTGCCTACTTAGTATTAGTGCCGGCAGTTGATTGCAGGTTGTGGGCTTTGTTGTTATACAGTAGATACATAGATAATATGGGAGCAATAGAAGTTTCGCATATGTGGCCAGTATTTCCGTGTCTTGCAAAGTGTTACATGTGGCTTAAATGTTCGGCCATAATGAATGCAGTACGTGTAGAGGACATACCTATCCTAGACAGACAGACAGACCGACCACTGGGGAGACAAGACAATAGAACTTCTCAATTCGGTGCATACTTATAAGAGCCATTGTTAGAATAGCACTTCGTAGGTGGAAGGGGTAATATGTATAATAAGATTAACATTAACTATAAGTAGTAAAAGGTTGTTACGATATGCAACACCCTTGAGGCTGACCCAGCTCTGGTCCCCCCCAAAGGGGCAGGGGAGGAAAAAAAAACGTACAACACCAGGGATTCGCTGGTCGTCACCGACCCAACTACTAATCTGGCGGTATCTGGCTTAGCTATGGGGGAGCGGACGGGACCCCGCGTTCTCCAGATCCTATGGTCGTACGTGTAAGACATCGTCTTTAAAGTGTTATATATAATTAATCCTAATACCTCGTTGTTTGTCTTAATCGCCCTACGAGCTCACTAGGCTCACTACCTAACCAATCGGAAGGGTTAGCGTTGTAGATATATCACGTGACGTGGTAAAGAGTGCCCCCCATCCTCGGGTAGACATGTGGTAGGGTAAGCTACCTTGACATTCCCATATCCAACCTACAAGCCTAGCTACCTACGTAGCAGCGTGTGGCTTGCACGCAGCTGGGCTAATCCAAGCGCCAGAAGCCGCCGCCAACAAGCACAACAACATTGGGTAAGCACCAGTCCTCGAAACCACCCCAACCTGATAGGATATACCATGAGTCTTTTAACGAGCCGGCAAGCCGAAGAGCTGTAGGTTGCACACCAACATGCTCTTCTATTCCATCTACCAATGCCGGTGATCCTATGAACCAGCCATAAGTCGATCATTGCATATTTAGCGGCGAATAACCTAACAGCCACGACAGCAGCTCTCAGGACAGAGCTCAACCTGGAAGAAAATGATTTCGATGCTGCTACCGCTGAGCGGTACAAGGGCTTGCTGGAGAAAAAGTGGACGAGTGTTGTGCGGTTGCAAAAGAAGGCACGTGTAACATCTCTGGATGCAGCTACGCTTGACATCTGACAATGTCTCATCACAGATAATGGATCTTGAGTCGAGAAATGCGACACTCCAGTCAGAACTCGACAGTGCCACACCCGCCTCCTTATCAATGCGCAATAAAGACCCGTCATCTTGGCTACCCAAACCCAACCCCCGGTACACCCTCGAGTCACACCGGAAAACAATCAACTGCATCGCCTTCCACTCAGTATTCTCATCGCTTTGCAACTGGCTCAGATGACTTCACAATTAAGATATGGGACTGGGATGTTGGCGATCTTGAAAGGACGATCAAGGGACATACTAGAGCGGTTCTAGACGTCGCATACGGTGCCCCCGAGGCAATATACTTTTAGCGTCTTGCAGTTCGGATCTAACTATCAAGCTATGGGATCCTGCCAACGAGTACAAAAACATTCGGACTCTGTCGGGCCACGATCATAGCGTAAGCGCTTTGCGATTTATACCCAGCTAGCTAACCTCCTAGTGAGCGCGAGTAGGGATCAAACACTGAAGATATGGGACGTTATCACGGGATTTTGTCTGAAAACGCTCAGGGGGCATGCTGGTTGGGTTCGAGATGTATCTCCGACTTTCGACGACCGATATATCCTCTCTGCTGGAGATGATATGACTGCACGGTTATGGGATATTTCATCTACAACCCAGACTGAAAGTAAAGTAACCATGTTTGGCCACGAACACCATATCGAGTGCTGCGCAATCGCCCCTCCTACTAGTTATAAATTCATTGCACTAACAGCAAGGCTGAAAAAGCCACCGCCGCTCAGCAGCTCGGCCGAATATTTTGCCACTGGGTCCCGAGACAAGACAATACGCCTATGGGACGCGCGTGGCACCTGTCTCTTGACACTCGTTGGTCATGATAACTGGATACGTGCGCTTGTCTTCCACCCCGGCGGCAAGTACCTGTTGTCAGTGTCCGATGATAAGACATTGAGGTGCTGGGATCTCAGCCAAGACGGGCGGTGCGTGAAGGTCATTGGAGAGCCACATGAGCGCTTCATTACCTCGCTGCAGTGAGCGCCAGGCATCGTCCGAAATTAGGATCATATAGAGCCCGCTCCCAGCAGTGCCACAACAGAGCGGTTGCAGGGTGCGGAAGTAAGTGATCCGTCGGCGCCCCATGGTCCAACGATAGATGGAAATCCAGGAGGAAAATCCGGAGACGTGCAGATTCGCTGTGTCGTTGCCACGGCGGGAGTAGATTGTAAGTTGAGGATTTTCACAAACTAATCATCCACCGACTTACCAGACTACAAACTACTTCCCATATAAAAGCCTCTTTCACAATAAGACCTGTACTACAGGGAAAGTGGTGGACATATGCAGGATGCATGTGCACCGTATGAGATATCCCGAATGCGTTTATTCAATTATACCTCAGTTCTTCTAAAGGTCTTCCAAACTTCATCCTACTACTTTTGAGCAGACAGCTTACACACATGTACACTATCTGCGACTGATCAGGTAGTTCCAAGACTGCCATAGTAGGTATATTATTATTATTATTGCTGTTGTTCTTACATTTTTTACAGTCAGAATATTAAGCACGAGGCTCGTAACGAGGTTTAAAAGTGTAAGCCACAAGCATGCAAAATATATATATATATATATATATATAGCGGCATTTTGCCAGTATCGGAACGGCCAAGAGCGACAAGATGATGTAGTACCAACACTGCCTACAAGGGCAAAGCGTGTCACGGCAAGAGCTTGTTGAGTATATAAGATATAATTTTGAAGGGATGTGTATCCAAATCCATATCGTTCCTTACAACACGCATGAGAAGGCAGTTGTGGCAAAAGCTCTGTGCCTCATGCGCAACAGGCTGCTGGGCACCAGGTGAGCTTCTTTCCCATTCCAAAGCATGCGTCACAATCTTTGGCGAGATTGCTCCTCTTCACACACTCCCTACAATTAGAGTCATTGCAGTCTGGGGCCGTGGGCGTGGGCGTGAGGTATTTACCGCCGTATCTGCCACGGCAAGTGCTGCACGGAGTTTCTCGGTAGTCCCTGTATTTGTCATTATCGCAACTTAAGCATCTTGCAAGCATCGTGGCGGGGTATCCTACTACCGTTAGAACTTGTGCCTAACTAAATGTTGTGGTGTTGCGGACGAGAAGTTGTCGAGGCGCCTATCATATTAACTGGCACCGCAGATCACACGTTCTACTACTTTTGCAGTCAAATCACACTCAAAAACAACTGGTCAAGGCAGGAAACCAATATACAAGCTTTTAGATATTCAAATTGCAGTAAACACAACGAGAAAATAACGCCAGAAGCGTTGTTTTTGGGTGTTGATTGGCTTCAAAGTGGCTACTTGGTGTGGAATGTGTGATTTGCGGTGCCAGTTAATATAATAGGCGCCTCGATGTGCGGTGAATCTCTGGACCCCTGTACTTCGTAGAACACTTCATTGATGGGTTTAGTTACATAACTCCTATCGTAATGAGTTTTCTTCATATACATATGCAAATGGACATGTCATACTTGTAACAGAAATATCAGCATGATGCCCGTGGGCAGCGATAAGTCCCCCAGTGCTGATTAATATTCTGCGAATCTATAGGTAATCTGTGCTTCATACCCAGTCTCTTTAAAAGCTCCTGTTTCGCTGTATGGCCTGGACGATAAACAAAAACAAAACCTACAATCACAAGTACCGTATTTGTTTTTTAATCTTACTCTCCAAATGAGCTCCAATTATCCCCTCGTCTGATTCCTGGGTTTTTGTTTTGACATGGGGCATTGGCACAGCTCGCTACCCGGTATTCAAGATTTTTGTCAGCTAGAAAACATGAACCATGTGGCTGCTACCGGAATATGTGCTATCCAGTCCCAGAAAAGAAACACCTACTGAGCTCTTACATCAGACGCCTGTCAATTGAAAAACCCGTGTGCCGCTACGGGGATGCTTGCCGTTATCTTTGCGAGTTCACGTGATCGCAGACTATGCCATACTCGCAAGTTGTTTGAGGCTCGTTTGATCTGTTTCGCATTAGCGTTTGAGCCTCCCATCCCCCCAGCAGTCACAGAACACCACCAAAGGCAAAGATCGGCTATCCACACCCCAGTTCCCCCTTTTTTGTCTTTGTGATCATCAGGGATCTCCCTCGATTTCCCCAGCGCCAACTCGAACGCTAGGAGTTGCCGCCTCAACGCGGCTCGTATGATCTGCTCGGATGGACATCTTATACCTCGCCAATGTTTGAAGCTTGGCAGTCCGCGGTCTCGACATGTTTGGTTGCGGTGGGACCCGTTGTCTGATACCAGTGATGTGATAACTAGCTTTCTTCACTGGTGCATACAGTATGCCGCAGCTGTCGTCTAATTATGGACTGCGCAAAGGTTACACTATCTTTTCCCAAGAGACCGATCGTAGCATGGTGCAAAACGCTCAGCATGGTTGACACGTTAGAGATTCAAGAACCTTGCTTCTATTAGTAAATGAGTATGTAGTGATCGAAGATTCCATTACGTTAATCATATGGAGCCTTGGCTCGTCTCATTCATCCATAAAGACTACCATCTCCGTGCCGTTTATGCCGTTCAGTTTGTCTCCATCCTCATCGACCTGCCAAGCTATCTCAGGGACTGGCATCAACTTTCCTTGCCTTTTTTTCCTCTTCTAACTTCAGAGGTAAACAGGCCTATACACCGTTCATCTGCGCGTACACTAACATGTCTATCAGCTGTGCTCCACTACTTTCATTCCACCGAGACAGGTGCACGACTCTGCGAGCCGTCATTCATTCAATTTCGCATTTATCAGCAATTACACATTCTTTCATTCTGTCAAGATGAAGAATTTTGGAGCGATCCTGATGGTCCTGGCGGCCGGCGCCTCATTCGTGGCAGCGCTGCCTGCCCCTGGTGCCGAGACCAATGGTGTGCAAGCTCGTACTCCCATGTTCTACGGTTAGTAACACATAACTCCTCATGCATACGTGCAAAATGCATTTCAAGCTAACAAGTACACCTAAAGCTCTTGAGGTCCGCGAAAACGAGGGAAAGGATAAGGGCAAGGGCAAGGGTAAGGGTAAGAACAACGGTGGAGCTGCCGCTGCCGGAAATTCCACAGCTATTGTAGATGTAAGATAACCCTACCTCTCTCTCTTTCTCTCGAATAATCGTTCTTCAATGCTAACGAGCGAAACCACAGCCTGCTGCCGCTGCCGCCAACGGAACCGCCAACGCCGGTGGTGCGGCCAACGATGGCAAAGGCAAGGGGAAAGGGAAGGACAAAGGCAAGGACAAGGGCAAGGACAAAGGCAAGGATAAAGGCAAGGGCAAAGGCGATGCTGGCGCCGGTGCCGCCAACGCCGGAAATGCTACCGCCCAAGACCCCGCCGCTGCTGCTGCGGGTGGCAACGCTGGCAACGACGGCAACGCCGGTAACGCCGGTAACGCTGCTGGAAATAACGACGACATTCTCAGTGCCCTGCTCGGCCTCCTCGGCGGCGGCAACGGTGCCGCAGGGGGTCAAGCCGGCGGCCAGGCACAGGCGGGTGGTGCTGCGGCGGCAGGAGGAGATCCCCTTGCAGTTATACAAGGGCTTCTCAACGGTGCCTAAGAGCGTGGGATAAAAAAATAAAAAACGCGCAACGCTCTCTTGACACGAGCCGTGTTAAGAAATACCCCAACAACTACCACACATTCTACCACCCACAAACCTCGAGTATGGCTGAAATGCTGCTCGATGTTGACCTGCACCGTTCTACGGCAGAGTTTCTGGATAAACACTTCCCCATTTATTTTTCTTGGTATAGACTGGAAACAACGAGGCGTCGTCCTCATAGGCTTATAAGGCTGATAGGATGGGACAGGAATAAAGGGAACCCGGCTGTGGTATATATACCCTATAACTCATCTAGCTAGTCTAGATTTTTACAATGTACAAAAAGAGGCTTTTGCGCAATGCGCATAGTCCTTTATGCCAAAATGAATAACCAACCCTTAAACAAGCGTATGTGTTGCCTGCATAAAGTGTTCATAAAATCCACAGATGATGCTCATGTTTGGTGGAGGGATTCGACCCTAGTAATGGGGTGAAGTGCTGATTCAGCATGGACCCTTGAAATATCATCACTACGTCAGATACATAGAAGAATCATTAGGATTATTCAAAACCTTACCACACAGCTAATGAACAAGATACCAAACTTCATTTCTATACTACCTCGATTTATAACTCTAATCTTGTATACTCTATTGCGTCAGCACTTAATTGTCCCAATCCCCTCCCCATGAGCTGGAGTCATTAGACAACCTCTAAATCGGCTCGTCCCGCGGTTCAATCAACACTTCATTCACAGCGACATGTTCAGGCTGTCGAAGCGCATACACAATCGCACCCGCGACCTCCTCGGGACTAAGGACCTTAGCACCAGTCGGCTCGCCATACTTCTTGATCGCCTCCTGGTCCGTTGACATACCCAAGAGATCCGTGGCCGTGTTTCCAGGCTGCACAGCCGTGACCCGGAGCCCAGAGCCCGCAGTCTCAAGGCGCAGGCTTTGCAACGTCGCCTCGACGAAGAACTTACTCGCCGAGTAGACGCCCAGACCAGGGAACACCTTGCGTCCCGCATCTGACGAAATAGCGACGATGTGTCCCGCGCCACGAGCCAGCATCCCGGGGACAACCGAGGAAAGGCAGTGCAGAAGACCTTTGCAGTTCACGTCAACAGTGCGCTCCCACTCCTCAGTCTGCGCGTTCGCCATCATCGTGTAGTACATGACACCTGCGCAGGACACGAGGATGTCGACGGGTCCGAGCTGCTTGGCGGTCTCACGCACGAGAGACTCGACTTGAGACCGGTCTGTTACGTCGGTCTTGTGTACGAAGACCTTGGACCCGAACGCCGAGAGTTTGCTCTTGACAGTTGCAAGGGAGTCAGCTCGGCGCGCTGCGATTGCGATATGCGCTCCTTCTTGCACCAGCGCCATGGCGACTGCTGCGCCGATGCCTGAGGATGCACCCGTGATGACAGCGACACGACCAGCCAATGGCCCTTTCTTCTTGAGCTGCGCAGACGAGCTGGGGCCTTGACGGCGGGGTGGGCGTGGCAGCCAGCCTCTAGCGCAAAAATGACGAGTATAGGTCTCGAAAAGCTTGCTATCGATTTTAGGACGTTCAAGACCTGCTTTCGCAAGTAGAGGAGCAGTGGCTGGGTCCTTGAGCACTATGATCCACTTCAGGGCCGCGCTCGTTGGCATACCGCGACGAAGAATGCCAACTGTGAAGATGTTGTCTCCCGTCTTAATACCTCTCTGTTCGTTCCATAAGGTAACCCAATCCTCCCAGCCGAGCAGCTTAGTAGGATACCCTAGTTCGGTAAGGATACCGAACAGCTCTTTGGTAGGAATTGGGTTCGGATCACCTAGATGGAAGACACGTTGCTCCGTATCAACAATGTCAGCTAGCGATAAAATCGCCTTGCTAACAAAATCAGCTGGTGTCATTTCCGCATACCACCCCTCGATATCTGGGGCACGACCAAGCTGAAGCGACTCGACGACCAGTGCATTGAGCAAGTCATACGTATTCGACGAGCCGGAAACGCTGTGCCCACTAATTGTCCCTGGACGGTAGATTCTTGCCGGTAATCCTCGTTTCCCAGCTGCGAGTATCAGCTGTTCCGCCACCCATTTAGTCTGCCCATACCCATCAAGTAACTTCTCCGGAACGTCGGTGATGTCAACCATGGCATCTTCGGACCAACCCTCTACAGAGTTGGGAAGCACACCGTTCGTAGAGATATGATGCACGGTTGCTCCCCCTTGGCACGCAAGCCGCAAAATTTCTCGGGTCCCGATAACGTTGGCGCCCTGCATGGCCGCGTAGGGATACACAAGATTAACGGTTGCGGCAGAGTGGATGATTACCTGTACACGCGAAGCAAGGTCATCGAAGGCATCTGGTGACAGGCCAAATCGTGTGCGTGCTAAGTTTGCTGGGAGAATATCGATACGCTCAAGCATCGAGTCGTTCCACAGACCCAAGTCTAAGAGGTTGGCTCGAACTCTAGCCATTCCAACTGCCTTGTTCTGCTCCTTAGATAAGTCTGTAAAACGCACTAGACAAATTACCTGGGCGGAGGTTGTCTCAATCAGAGTCTGGAGCAGAAATGCTCCTAAATAACCAGTGGTACCGGTTAATAGTACAGTGTCAGCTTCGCTTAGGCGCTGCATCTTAGTTGATTTTGGTTGAATTGCATCTGGGAGGATAGAATCAGTTTTCAACACACGAGGTAAATCGGCCTGCACTGCTGCTGTATGGCCATCGCGTGCATTCCGTACGACTTCTAAGTGTCCCTCAAGTGTTGGGCTCCCTGCAAGGCGTGCTAACGGTACGGGAAACCCATAAGTACCCGTTAGTCTGGTAATGAGGTCAACGAGGGCGAGACTATGCCCTCCAAGGTCGAAGAATCCATGTTCTTGCTGCATCACAGTTTCATACGGTATATTCAAAACGGCAGCCCATATTTTCGCGATGTCCTCAAGCGCAATCTTTTGGTCTGTTTCTTCCTTTTCTCCGTTTAGCTGACTTTTTACTGGACTTTGGGACCTGGTCGGAGAGGGAAGGCGTTTAAGATCAACCTTCCCAGATACCTCGTGGGTTGGAAGGGCATCCATCTTGACCCAGAGAGCCGGTATCATGTAATGTGCGAGACGCGCTGAAAGAGCTCGCCTTGCGGTAGGACTAAAGCCGCCTTCGTCAATAGCAACTGCTGGTCGGTCTTGCGCTTCCTCTGCATCTGGAACCACGTACGCTAATAGCTGCCGATCAAGACCATCGCCGTGCGGAACAACGACGCAATGGCTCACCGCTAGGTGCGTCACGATGGCATGCTCAACAGCTCCTGGCTGCACACTGTAACCTCGAATCTTAATCATAGATCCAACACGTCCAGTAATTTCAAGCAGACCAGATGGTAGCATCCGAGCAGTGTCACCCGTCTTATACATGCGCGCTCCGGGTGCTGAGTCAAACGGATCGTGAACAAAGGCCTTCTCTGTAGTCTCTGGAAGATTGAGATATCCTCGGGCTAGAAGGCCGCCACCGATGACCAATTCTCCGCTGACGCCAGTCTTCACTCTGTTACCCTCTTCATCAACAATATAGGTATGCTCGGGATCCAAAGGAGGGCCGACTGGAACAACCTGAGCTTCTTCGTCGAGCATGTCCCGGATATCGCCACAAGCTATCTCATGAGTTTCGCTAGCGCTGTAGACGTTAAGTAAACGTGCTTTCGGGAGCGCCCTGAGACCCCTTCGTGCAAGATCAGTAGTCACGACCTCTCCATTAAGCCACACAGTACGCAGATCCTTGAGACGATTTCCGAAATTTGCATATCGCGCTAGGACTGTTGCGAGTAAGGTGGGCGTCATGAGAGTCTCAGTGATGTTCTTTGATCGTAGTAGCTCAACAAGAGCCACGGGATCATAGCTTGTCTCATCTGGGACTGTCACTACCGTAGCTCCCCGAAGTAGAGGGCGTATGATCTCCCAAACGAAGAATACATTGCATGCCACACGGTCACCAGGTTGGAGGTCGCTCAGTCCAAATCGCAAATCGTAAGATCGTACTGCTGCACGGTGAGGATTAGCGATTCCCTTTGGACGCCCCGTGGTACCCGAGGAGTATGACACGAAAGCGAGTCGTTCAAGATCATCTTCAGAAGGTAAGGCCGGTAGAGGTTTTGCTGATTCATTACTTAGAGGACTGCCATCTGTAGTTGCTTCTTGTTCATCAAGGATGATGAGCGGAACGTCGTTATTGATCTGGCCGGCGTGGGCTACGTGGGTGATAACAACGGTGGGTCTAGCATCCTCAAGAACGTCAGCCAGCAGCCCCGGGGGGTATGCAAGCTCCAGAACAAGAAAGGCCCCCCCGGCTTTAAGCGCTGCAAGGCACGATATAACGTAGTCGGCACTTCGGCCCATCAGAACACCAACCAGGTCGTCACGGCCGACCCCATGATAGCGAAGGCGGTTGGCGAGAGCATCGACCTTGCCATTGAGCTCTGCATAGGTCAAACTGGTAGGGCCATCTTCCAAGGCCACCGCGTCAGGTGTGGCTTTGACCTGGCTCAGGAAGAGTGCTGAGAGGTCCTTGTTGATGTCAATTATAGCCATCCTTTTCTTTGGTCGGGTCTTGACTGCCACAAGACCTTGGCTGCAGTCTAGCAGGGTATCGGATAGGCTCTGCTGACAAAGGGAAAGCAACAACTATGTCTCGCAATAATTACAAACACGTGAAGCTCACGAGATGGGCAGGTATGCGTTACAAGCCCCACGCGATGAATCAATGGAGCGGCTTGCGACAGTTTGGTCTCGGGCGCTATAGTAAGTGAATAGATAGTTTCGAACAGCACCACAAACGGAGGCTTCGTCTTAAACCTTGCGTATAAGTTCCAGGATACTCCAATTCGTAGTTGCTGTCATGTATGACGATTCTCAGGTAGCAAATTATTCTCTGGAAAGTGCAAGCTGTTGTTAAGATGCGCTTATCTTGAGCCGGCTCCGAATGATTGGCAGCAGAATGGTCGGTCAGGTCTGTGGTGTCTATACGTAGAAGATCCGTGGGTAGTATGTAGGTCTCGATGACTTACACAATTGACCCCCATTCCTTCCCACCAATGTCCGTTGGTATCAATAGCCATGGTATCGTTACGCGGCGTAAATATGGCCACTACTACGTAAACGACCACGTAGTTTAGTGGCTATTTTAAACTGGTTTACACGTTTCAAGGCGGTTATGATGTATTGTGCAATGCTAGGCATCTCCGGTAACCGGCTGTCGGTGCGGGAGTCGGTGAAGCAAATAGTGGGATTGGGTAACCCTTTCAAACTGCCTAGTTCAATTAACTATTTTGATTGGTCGACAAATTCCCCTGCCGTCTGTGGGAGTTAACTTTGGTGGATATGCTAGACTTCCTAGCTACCTTTTGTCCCTGGAATCATACCGGCGCCGCGCTTTGCCGATGTAATGCCCGGTGCATTGGCGAGATGTAATGTGCCACCCGTAGCCGGCTTAAACCAAGCCGACCGTCGGCGTCCTATCGGATGTGGCATCATCGATTTGGGTGCATATTTCTGCTCCTTTCTCACATGCAAAGATTGTAACCTTGTCCACTGGTGACACGTATGAACAATGACATCGAGTCCTTGCATTTGGAAAGAGGTCACGAGGCCAACGTAATAGTACAGTTTGCGGCTCATAATGGCCAACACTGCAAGCCCGTGCATGTATAGAATATGCCAATCAACTCCTTTACTACCTATCTAGTTATTCGGAATACGATGTCAGATTGTAATGGAGAATGGAAAATTACGCTATCTCCCGTGACGCGTTGAAACCTACCCTTTCACTAAATACACAGTATAAATATATCAGAGCCATCTGGTATTCCAGTATATCTTAAGGATGAGAACTTATAAATGTTCACTGAATGCTCGTTGTTTCTCTTTGAGAACAAAAATGCCATTCAGCATATAGACACTGCTCGTTTTGTGCCCAGCCTAGTTTGCTTGTATATGAAAAATGCTGCACTTGTAACACCTGTGTCTTCACAAGGTACATCTAAGTGGCTCAGATATCATAAATATAATGCAAAGTAACGAATGGCTAGTATAAGGTCCCGAAGGCATTTGTAATCGCTAGATACGCAGTCTCTTCCAATCTTAAAGTAACGGGAAGTAAACTGAAATAATAAGTACCCTAGCATCTTGGTACGTTATGATTGCCTCGGATTGCCATTAATTCTTAACGACGATGTCAAATAAGCTGACGACAAACATGTTTTAATTATACTAACAAGTTCGAGTCTTTTGAAGCTTCTCAGTAACTTGAATGGAAGGACGGAGGGAAGGTGTTACGGCAAAGGCAGTAATTAATTGACCACAGGAGTGTTTTTGGTTGCTGCGTAAATTCAACCACTGTCTGCTAAATTCGATCAATATACTTATTAGTAATAGAGTAAATAGAAGGTCTATCTCCTTTTAGTAGCAGTTTTGTGACTTAATAACCCATTGATTACTAGGATCCAAAGCCCTCAAGGAAGGCAAACGTATATCCACAATGCCCAATACAAACACGCCAGACGATAATTCCCACAAAAGCACCTAACAATTAATTAGGAGCTGATATGAGCAGCAACACGAATAATATTACTATGGAATCGTTCTTATTTGCCAATAGATTATTTCAAGATAAAAGTAATTATCCTAGCCTCCTAGCACCATAGCATGCGCCTACCCTTATGAGTGTCACGACATAATCTACCTTCGCACATATGTTTATCCAACTTGCTATGATAATTTCGATAACTGAGAGACAAGTAGGTAACATAACGATGATAAATATCCATTTTGTTCGCTCGAAACATCAACATGAAACTATGAAAGTTTATATGTTACTTTCTTAGGGGCATTCCTTCTTATATACTTAATAATAATAATATTATTATTTTGGAAGAAGCGAAGAAGTCCAACTTCTACAACCAACTTAGCTATATGCCAGTGTTTATTAGCGTTGGGGTGGGGACATCTACTAATACCGCTAAAGTAATAGAATGTCCTAGTCAAGGCTATGTACTAATGTGATCCGTGTTTTCTCTAACATGAAGGCTGAGTGTCCCTGTCAGAGAAACCTGTCACGAAGCGAATAGTAACGCTATCATATGTAAGCTGTATAGATTAGCGTTCAATAACCATTGATTCCTGAATCTGCTGAGCCATCACGATATTTCTAGGACATGTATATAGATCTAAATTGATGATTTGGATACGCTAGAGGGAAGCTATTACTGTATGCCATGGTACTATCCATGATTTTTATTTGCTACAAGTATAAGAATAGAGTACCCGCTATGGAGTCTTAGGGGTTTTCCTCTATTTTTATAGTTACACTTATTATCCTAGTAATAAGTGTATGTCAACAATTTATCAAGATATATACCATTATTGCTGCCCTGGCGATAATGGCCTCGTTTTAGCGACAAATTTATTGGACATAGAGTGGATAATTAGAAGGGCCAGGGGCAAGGGAGAAGGCGTTTTTAGGGGCAGGGGCTCCGGAGCACGTATATATCCAAAGCGGCACCTGACAAAATGCGGTATTTTGCACCACAGGCTGTATCAACAAGTAAATAGTTGCAGGAAGGACTGGAATGAAGCCCTTATAAACTAGGTTGCCATTTTGTCATTGCCAGACACAACTGGTGTATGGAATCTCTCTCTCCCGCGCGCTTTTACATATATAAATGTATAGCTCATGTCATGAAATGAACCTATTCATTACATGGACACCAGCACAAAAGGGTTAATACACACATCCAAAGAGGCTCCGCGACAAAAGATATCTTCCTTCTCGAGTATCAGTTGTGTTCTCTAGTATAAGTTATGTCGATTCTTGTAAGTTACCTGTATTCCCCTGTGATCACAATAATAGTTCACTCCAAGTCTTATGCCATTTGACATAAAAACGGACTTTGAACCTCTTAGGTACTAGCAAATAATGTATAAACCGTAAAATTATTTACAAAATATGAAGACGAAGACTTGTCTCGCGGATTGTTTTTCCGATGCTTTTAGAAGCTAATATTTTTAGTTGCACAAGGTTACTGCACACCAAGATATATTGAAGAAGATAATTAACCCAGTAAGATCAGCGTCAAGGCTCATTACTTGGTTGGTACTAATCAAAGAGTTACGGCCTGAGCACATTTGGCACTCAATAGATAGTTGTGGCCTTTGAGGTACTTACACCACAAAGCCTTGCCTGGCGAGGAAGACTTTAAGGGAGCGCTTTTATTTTACATCCTGATATAGTAAATTAGTATAGTTGAAAGCACAACCCGTTAACCTTAACGTAACATTACTTTTTGCACAGCCATAAGTTTGACATATCAGCTTTATGTTGCACAGGTTTATTTATTATTATTTATTCATTTAATATCTTTGTTCTGTTTAAGTGACAACCATATAAAAGCTACATGAACATCTTCAAGTCCACCATTTTCACCTCTTACATGAAAGAATACTAAAATGCAAATTGTCCAGGCTGCTTAATGATACTACTACAAATCATCACTTTTAGCTTAAAGATGGCCCGTCTTAATTGAGAAAAGTAGCTTAAAAAGATATATTCAACGACTAAGAGATAGAGAAGATAAGTCAGTTGTGGCTATATGGAGAAGAAAGTGTGTTTAAGCCTCTTGCTTTTCTTGTTTTTTCTGTGTAATAGAGGCATAAAAAGGCTAGCCTAGCAGATATTAATATTAAACTAGCAATTGTACGCAGTATGTTTTAGCATTTCCATCTTTTTATTACAGCATATATTTCATTCTAAAGGATAAATTTGTGTTGAAGGTACATGTCGGTGGGCTTAGAGGCTTAGATATCGGATAAATAAAGTCTATGTTCTTTCAATGCTTTGACATATCGCACTGATATGACCCGGTTGCTCGAAGCGGTGTTTTCTACATTAAAAAAACGCCTGTTTTAAGTACTATTGAATATTTGGTAATTATGTATGTACGTGTAGGCCCTGAAAGAAGGCTTGGTTCGAGTCAGCAACATTTGCCACAGACGCTAACAAAAATAAAACACAGTGTATAGAAAGCGAAGCTGATCATTATAGGAAGAGTGAAGCAAAGGCGAAGGCTATCATAAACCGTTCACCTTCATGCTTTGCGACGATCGAGTGGCTAACAGGTGTAATTATTGTGGATACGGTCAGAGCATTGCTTGGGCTAGAGAAGAATTTTCCAAAAGATGTGACACAGTGCAGCTTACTGAGTACCTAGAAGTACATCTATATTTGCATGCCATCACTTCAAATTTCCTTTTCCCACCGCAAGTTTGTGCAGCGTGGCTGACCTGCATTGATTGGAACTTATCAGCGCTTGTATTACTTCCTATCGCGTCTTTTGTCGCGACATGAATCTCCTGCAACACGCCCAGAGAGCACCAGTGTTTGCGCGATCCGCTTCTTTTCAATGAAATTAAACGCATCTCGATAATCATTCACACAGCAAACAATATTAAAATAAAAGCGAAAAATGATATGGGCGGATGGCTGCTGGCTCATTACAAAATATGCGACTCAAAAGGAACTTGGCCACAACATTGCATTGCATGAAAGTTATGAGGCTGTGAGTGAGTCATAAACAAGCGCGCCAGTGTTGTTGGGTGCACGACGGCTGGGTACGGGAATGTTAGCTGCAAAGAGAACTGTGCGAGGCTGGGTGAGGACGTGGGGCCTCGAAAGGAGAGGAAGAAAGGGAAGAAAAAAAAGGCCAAGAAAAAAGGGCGAAGCTAGCGAACCAATCAGTCAAACTAAAGCGATGGTGGTTCCCACTAGATCCTACATATAGTCCCGGCATTTGATGAAACCCAAAATACGAACGCCGACCATACTATCTAGCCAGCCTAGCCTTATTTGCTTTCCCCCCAATTAAGTCAACGACAATTGAGAAAATTAGGGAAAAGAAGGAATGTACGAGAAACTGTGCTATGATGATGTAGGAATAGATAATAGAAGACAGGATGAGTATGGGAAAAAGAGTTGAGGAGATTGCAAGATGACGGTTGCATGACGGGAAAATGGCGGCTGGAGGTAACTGAGCATTACCCCCGAAACCCCCGAAATGAGACCTGGAACGGATCAATGACGATCGCCGCAACCAAGATATGCCACAGTAGGCGGGCGAAAAGACCTGCATTGTCAGCTGGGATGTGGCACAACTAAAAAGGATGACGATGTTTGAGAAAAAAGAAAAGAAACATTCAGTACTCTCTAAATCTTTCTCTCGCTCAATCATGCTTATCATTTTCGTTTGACCGGGTAAGCAGTTGAATCTGAGTAACAAGTGAACAAGCCAATAAAGAAGGCGCATTCACGCGTAGATAATGCGATTTGGAGATGCGAAAGCAAAAGGGAGGACAGCTGTTGAACCGAGTGCACTAAGAAAAGAAACCGTATAACGAGGGAAAGAGGAAGCATTGAAAAGGGGCGAAGGGGGGTGGGATGGGGGCCTGATTGCGCGTTTCAAGGAGTGCAGAGTTTTGGGTGCCAGGTTACCTAGGAGTCTCGTTGGGGTCTAAAACCCTCTCGACTCATACCCACTCAGTCTAGACTTTTGCGGCGGCGTAGCCACTGGACCCAATCAGCTCGATAGTTCTCACGAGCCGGAGGTTGGAACCCAGTGCGAGATGCCAGGACATGACAGACTGGACAGAATCAGAACAGCTGTGGTATCACTTTTAGCTGCGTTGCAGGATGCGGTCAACCGAGCCTTGCCCACCATTTTCTGTCACTTTGTTTGCTGGTTGGCGTCAATGCGTGCTCGTTGCTGCGAGCGAACGACTCATTTATTATCACATGCTGGGCAGAAAAATGAGACGAACGTTGGCATCTCTTGAATCGGTCTGGCGGGCGCGCGAGCACTGATGATGACGACACTGATCATTGGTAGGGTTTGTGTTGTGTGCGTAGATGGACGTGAAGAAACCCGATGGCCCTCGGCTGGAGATGGAGATGGCAGAGAAAAGGCGAGAAGGGGAATTAAAAAGAGACTTCGAGGAACCAAGGGCTTGCGACAGGCCAGGAGGAGAAAAGATTAAAGCAGGTAAAATCAGGGGCAAAGATTGTCGCGTGATTGGCTGCAGGGTTACTAGCACCCCACTAGTGTGGCCAACAGGGGCTCAGCGAGGGTAGATTTGTGGATGGCCGCCACACTGGAGGGACGTGGTTGCCTGAGGAGTCAGTGCGTGGCCCACGAAGGAGGCTGGCTCGAAAAATTATAAGAAGCGCGACATCCCCTCAACTTGGATTGTTTCGAAAGTCTTGCGCCGAAGTCCGGACCGAAAGTCCCCCATACCTTCCCTCACAATAATACTCCACCTAGCCTTACGTAATACCTGTCAGCCAGCTCTCTACCAGCTGTCAGCCTGCTCAGGTTCGTCTGGCACATAATAATTCCATTCTTCCCCTTCTTTCTACTGTCGTCATTCACCCTATTGTTGGTGATCCACTTTTCTACAGGGAGCCGAGCCAACCCCACTCCCCTCTGTCATCTTCCCCCACACTACAAAAAAACGCCTCCATCGTCACTGTGGTCGCTGCTCATCCCTCCTACTTCATAAAACCAACAACATACAGCACTGCTGCATTGTTGTTTGAAGCGTGTTCCTGTGCCTTGCCACGCTCTAGCTTATTCATCAGATCGGTCTTGCCTGACTATCAGTCAACAAAGCGGAAGCGACAAAGGATCCTGAAGCCCTCGGCCTGTCTTTGTTCCCTTCCCTATCAACTTACTTAAGAGACTCAAGCCGCCTCTGCCCAGTCGCACAACCTCTCCCGAGTTCCATCCATCGTCTTCCAGACCGGTAATTTTCTCTCGCCGCACAGGCCATAGTGCAGTGTAGCCAACAAGCATTTCGCAATAGATAAGAATTGAAGAGACCAAGTTGAGAAGAACCTCCAACTGGTTCTACCCTCTTCAGCGTTGTCGTCGCCGCAAATACGATCGAGTCACTATCGTCGTTGTCGAATCCCATCAGATACCCGACCTCGACGACTCTCCGTCGCTTGCGCGCTTCGTACCTCGTTAAGAAGACTACGATCTCTCCGATTTCCCATCGAGAAACGATCGTTGAACCTGAACCCTGTGCCTTTGTGTGTGTGCCCTGATTGGTCTTGATCCAAGATCTACCGACCACTTCGTATAAGCAGAGCCTGTGCTGGGGAGACATTTACTTGTTCATCTCCATCACACTACCTGGTAAGGACTTTCTTATATTCCGTTCTGCTCCAAATATTTTATTATGTGATGAAGGTATCGTAGATGATATGGCTGCACATGACACTGCCCCGCCCCCTCTATTGTTAGCATTATTTGTTCCTCAGGTATTCATGCACAGTCGCAAACCTAAGGCTGCTAACTTTATTTTACCTTTTAATATTTTAACTTGCTCTTCTCGATGCTCTCTGTTCATTCTTCCACATCACAACCTTCATTTGCGCAGTCTGTCTTTTCTTTTTCGCGCGTCTCACTTTGTACTCCATATTTTCTAACATCATTCAATAATAGCTTCTTTATCTCGACCCGAACTCATTTGTGGAAACGCCTTTGAGATTACACGTCGTCAACATGGAGCCAATTCAAACCCATCCTCAGACTGCTGCGCAAGCCAAGGCGTTTACCGCCCCCGGCTCCCTATCCTTCCCCGGCGGCGCAGGTGACCTTACGCCTCCCTCCTTCGATAGCCAACGGCTTACGAATGGTGGTGTTCCAAGTGGTCAAGCTGTGAACGGTACCGGGGTGACTCCCGCGACCCCCGCTGCAACGCCCGCAGCGACTCAGATTGGAAGTGGCTTGACTCCTACCTTGCAGTACGTATAAAATGCACCGAGTGTTGTGTGTGAACTTGGGCTTACCTCGCATGCTTAAGAAACATCGTCGCCACGGTTAACCTAGATTGCCGTTTGGACCTGAAGACGATCGCCCTGCATGCGAGAAATGCTGAGTACAACCCAAAGGTACGAACATGGACTTGCAACTTGTTTCATGACTTGTTACGTTTACTAATTAAAACAGCGTTTTGCTGCCGTCATTATGCGCATTCGCGAGCCGAAGACCACGGCGCTTATCTTTGCCTCAGGCAAGATGGTTGTTACCGGCGCTAAATCAGAGGATGATTCTAAACTTGCCTCTCGCAAATATGCTCGTATCATTCAGAAGCTTGGATTCAACGCCAAATTTACGGACTTCAAGATCCAGAATATTGTCGGTAGTTGCGACATTAAGTTCCCGATCCGCCTGGAGGGCTTGGCTTCTCGCCACCACAACTTTAGCTCGTATGAGCCTGAGTTGTTCCCTGGTTTGATTTACCGTATGATCAAGCCCAAGATTGTGCTCTTGATCTTCGTCAGTGGCAAGATTGTCTTGACTGGCGCTAAAGTGCGTGAAGAGATCTATCAAGCTTTCGAAATGATCTATCCTGTCCTGCAAGGTATGTGTTTTCGTAAGGGTCGAAATTGCTTTCGCATGTTCTAACATGTTCACAGACTTTCGCAAGGTCTAGACCACCGTGGTCAAGACTGAACAGGACATCTAGGCGGAGAGCCCTACATCGCAGGAGACGTTGCTCTTCTCGATGCCCAGTCACCTCTCCAACATATCACACTTTTGTACGAGTACTACACTCTTCATGATTTCACGACTTCTTTCTGCAAGACGTGGCATTGGCCTGGAAATATGGTGATTCCTTCGATTCCCAGCTCCATGGCTCCTATCACTTGTAACATCGATTTTTCACCATTACTGCATTGCACCGGCGTTCATACACAGGCGTGGACTTTACACAGGAAGGGACCAGGTTGAATAGTTTCTTCACGGAAATCGTCTCTAGACCTGGTCGGACGAACAACATAGATTGCGTGGTTGCATTCTTCGACGGCACATGCGCTGGTCGAGGGTGCCGTTCTAATTTGGTCGAGTGAAGAACATGAGACAAGGTGGCGGATAGGTCAAACAGACCTGATAAGGAGGTTGATGAGTTATTGCGTTGGTTTCCACACCTGCGTTCGTCACCAGAGGTGGAGTAGTGATAGACTGCCGCTAGGTAGTAGGATCACTTCATAGACGCACACAGCGTATTGATTGCCGAAAGGTGCTCATAACTGCTTGCGCGTTGCAATTTTCTGTGGATGCCCATGGCGAATATGCCCTTTGTGCTCTTTTGCGTCATCGCCAATCGCAAATGATGCCGCGCCTGTTGCCTTGGTTTCCCCCAGAACAAAATAGTCCGTAGTAAAGAAGTAGACTCTTTAGTTAGAGAAATTATACCTCACAATACGGAATATCGTACATCTCTTTCAGCGTGAATATATGCTCCTGTCTCTCACTATTATAGAATGATTATCCGCGTTGTGGAAGTTTTAAAGTTCACTGCTTAATGGCCTGATTATTGTCAAGTTCGGTCACACTTTGAATTACATCGAACCTTGTTACGGTGTGTACTAATCACCTTTTTTCTAATTTTTAAATTGGCTTTCACGTCTACTAGGTCTTCAAGATTTTCCACTCTTAGCCATCTCATCCTGGAGAATAAGACCAGGCTTCCCGCCTCGACTTCCATCTTCCGTGGTGATCGTCGCTTCAGCAGCTAGACCATCGCCTCCTCTCCTTTCGCCGTCTCCCTCATCTCTACCGGTGTCTCCAGATTCATTAATCCCAACACCATCCTTCCACTTCCATTTCTCCCGGAACTCCTTGGGGCATTTGCCTGTAAGACAATCGACGATCTTATCTCCCAATATCGGCAAAAACTTAAATGCGTGCCCGCTGCCCCCCGTCGCCACGAAAAGGTTCTTGTAAGAAGGGTGGTAGTCCACTATCCAATCCCCCGTTGCCGTGTCTGTGTACCAGCACAGCCGTGTCAAGAAGAACGGGCGCTCGGCGAGATCCGGCCACGGGATCATGCGTCGCAGGGCTCGCCGTAGATCGGCGGCGCCTTCAGTGGGGATGGAGAGGGACGGTTCTGTGAGGTGAGTTCGTGGCTGTGAGACGGTCTTCGGGCTGCTGCCGTTACTACTATCATTATTTTTGGAAGAGGGAGAGGAAGTGGTATTGTTGCTCAGCGGCGCATTCGAGACAGGCTGTGGGTTCAGATACCCGTATGCGTGTCGTGCGATCTTCAACACGCCGTCTCGCGGCGGGATTATGAAACACCCGTCCGTCATGTTCAAACATACGGGCATCTTCTCGAGCTTCGCCTGCTCGTCCTCCGTGAGCCGCAGGTACGCGAGGCACTGCCCCGTGGCGACGGCCTGGCCCGCCATGTCCACGAGCGACGGCGTCCAGGCGCCCGCGGCGACGATGACGAGGTCGGCGGAGAAGCTGCGGCCGTCGGACAGCCGGGCGCCGCTCACGCGCTGTCCTTCTCTGCCCTCGCCTTCGTCTTCGCCATCTCTACTTTTCTTCTGCGTCTCGAGCGCCTCCACCGTGCCGTTGACAAACGTCACGCGCCCCGTCTCGACGACGCGCTCGTACAGCCACCGCATGCTCCTCTCGGCGTCCGCCCAACCCGCCGCCGTGTTCAGGTACCCCCAGTCGGCCCACTCGCCGCCGGTGCGCGACATCTTGCCGAGGACCCAGGCCGAGGGCGCGAGGCGGACGGACGATAGCGGACGGCCCTGGCCGTGCGCGAGCGCCAGCGCGTTCACCCAGCTGCGCTTCGTGTAGCCCAGGCCCGTGAGGTGCCCGTCCGGGCGCACGGTCGCGCCGTCGCAGCTGCCCGCCTCGGCCGCGAGCAGCAGCCCGCTCTCCGTGTAGCGCCCGTCGCCGCCGAGCGAGCCCGGGTCGTCGGGGCGCGCGCGCCAGTGCGTCTGCGCCTCGCCGGCGAGCGTCGCGTACGCGGCGTCCGCGTAGTCGGCGCGGATGATGCGCGACGAGTCGATGGACGAGGCGTCGCGCGCGGGGAACACGCCGGCGTCGGGCGACCGGTCTACTACCGTTATGGATGTGTTGGGCGGGATCTCGGGGCGTCGGGTCAGTGCTAGTGCTGTGCTCAGGCCGAAGACGCCGGAGCCGATTATGAGGATGCTGTTGTGCGCTCTGAGGTTAGTTGGTCTGCATTGTGGCTGTATAGCGTCCTGGTCATCGTCCTCGTCTCCTCCCCCTCCTCATGCTGGGATAGTGGGATAGGGGTGGCTGGTTGTGTGCAAAGAGCTTAGGAGGGGTGGAAGGTCATGGTCGCGCTACGGTAACCCTCCCCTTCATCCCTTGCAACTACCAGATGCAGAGATCAGGAACACATGTTATAAACTCCAAGCCTGAGTATCATAGACAAGGTGAAGTGAGAAACGATGGAAAGGAAAGAAGTTGTCCTGACTGACCTTCCGGGCGGCTTATACCCGTCTGCTTTTGGATCCGCGTCTGCATTCGCCATGGTCAGTCGGCCGGCTGGTTAGTAATGAAGTAGACTTATTCCCAGTAATTGCCCAAACCGGGGTAAAGGTGCCCCCCATTTATAGTTTTTTCAGACGTGAAGGCATGAATACTGGATATCATGGCATTATTGGCCAGCCAAGACCTCTCTATCATACCGATGCGCATAGCTGTGCATTATCCCAGCCGTAGATCGCGCCGACGCGAGAAGAGCTACCCCGCCGTAAGCACACTGATAAGGCGCTGATAACCGTCAGACTAATAACAAAAGTGACATGATTGACCAAAGGGCGCCGCTGACACTGATTTTCTACAGCTCGCTTTCAATTACTAGATGTGTTGTGAATTTGACGCCTACTTTGTGTCACTTGAGCCTTTTGCGATGTTTAGCTGTTTAACTGATTGCTCGGAGTAGTCTGGTCTAATATACATGAAGGCATGAAAGTCCGAATTTCGATTCTATTCACTTGTTCTCGCTGCCTCACTCAATGTTCCAGTGCACCTTAAAGCTTGTACACTGTGAAATGACCGGGTTTGCTAGATGGGATGTCCTTCACCACTATAACTTGGGAAGTGGTCTTTCACTTCTTCGGTACTGTAATGAGTTGACTACAGTCGGCCTCACCTTTAGCATACTCCATTGTATACCTCCAGTCACGAATGCGCCGTGTGTCTCATAAGTACTATCCGTCATCCTACGAGGCTGGAATAGATTATAGAAATGTGGCGTGTACAGGTCGGTGCACAGTGGGCATTCAGCTTGCTTTAAACTGACAATATCGGAAACAAGGGCGCAGCTCAGACTGAAGCTTGAGCTGATGATGTTCTCTCTCACGTGGCATTTGGCCTGGGATGATATTACTAAAACGTAGGATTTCCGGGTTCTTATAGAAGGTGAGGGAGGATTCATGGATGGAGTTCTGTACAAACTCATTATTGTATCTCCTAACAAGTTAAGGGAGCTCTGCGCCACCAGAAACCTAGTTATTGGCGAGGCTACCATCATGGTAATAGTTTTTTCTCCCGTCTTATTAGCTAAAAAGCAGGGTATGGCGCTGTCGATGTGGTCTGCAAGTAGATAGTCGATAGTTGAAGTTATGCAAACGCTGCTCGACTTCGAGGGAGGGTTGTCCAGGATTTCATTATATCTTGACAGAGGAAGCCGACTGCTTTATGTAACCCTTAGTATCTTGGTGTATCTTAACCTGTTCGAGAGGAGATTTTAAGAGCTTCAATCGATGTAAAAAGCAATATATTTAATGGTCGTGGAGATAAGGAGATGTAGATGTAATAAGCATATGGACTTGGAATAGTTTAGGTAAGTCTATAGTATTGACGTTCAATGGGGTGATGGTAGTTGTGCCTTGTTACCTGCTACTTCTTCTACTCTTTGTCGATCTCAAGGTCATATTATGATACTCAGCTTTGAAGTGTCTGCAATACAAGCTATTCCCAATACTGCGCACGTACCATTGCTGGTAAAAACAATTATAACAATTCGCAAATGAGTGAATTGCGGCTAGAAGAAGCTCTGAGCTATACCTAGGCCGCGGGTGCCCCTCAGCCCTTGAGATAGTATGGGCGATAGCGATAACGAATAGAGATAACGATAAGCTTATGTTGGAAATAGCTTGATCATTGTAGGTGTAGGTGGTCCCTGCACAAGCTCCTAAACCCAAGTGGTTTCTATTCCGTTGATATCAAATAGCCCATATCATTCCAACAGCGTTCAACTATTTTAAACTGCACGAAGCGTCACTACCGTCACTACCGTCAATTCTGGGTGTCCGGAGGTTTCATCATACACAGCATGATATTGCCTCGGGTCAACTCAAGGCATAGTAGTCGTCGCGTCTCGAAAACCTAGCACAGCCACGCGCTGTAATATATCGAGACGAATTGGATTGCGCAACCCTCAATAACATATTCCACCTTTCGCCCCCGATACATCATGTCGACCAATAAAAAACTCGACGACTTTCCGGGTGTGGAGGCAAAGCTTCAAAAACCCTCTAAGCAGTCTGCTTTTGAGAAGCAAAAAGCAGAGGCCGAGGCGAAGCGCAGAAGGGAGGCTGCCGAGACAGCCGCTGTATACGAGAGTTTTGTCAAGAGCTTTGATCACGACGACGACGATGATGATAGCGGTGCTTTCGGCCGTAAGACCCACCAGCAGAATGCGAATCTTGGTCGGCCGGGTGGGAGTGCCCCGGCCTTTGGCGCCAGTGGGGGAATGGGAAAGAGACATTTCGGTGCAGCATCTGGCGGCTCGACTTTGAAGAGTGGACCTGGATCTCTTGGTCCCGTTCCCATGACCTTTGGCAAGAGATATGATTCCTTTCAGCAAGGGCCTGGCAGGAAGGGTCACGAAGAAGGAAGAGGTAGGCTGGGATTCCACGACGATAGCAATGACAGTGGCCCACCATCAAAGCTGAAGGGCGTATCAAGAGCATTTGACACGAGCGATGATGAGGCCGATGCGCGATCTAGAGATTTGGCGGAAGAGAAGGCGTTGGCAAGACCAACTCTGCGGCTGTCAAATCTACCACCTGGGACATCCCCTGCCGTCGTCAAGGCCCTAATACCTGCGAACTTAGTCGTGGAAAATGTCAAGTTCCTACCGTCCACAGCTTCCGGTGCGGGAGAAAGAAAATCTATGGCAGCTATTGTCACTCTCTCCACAGAGACGCCTGCTGCTGACATTGATGCCACGGTCAGTTCGTTGCAGAACAAATACCTTGGCTACGGCTTCTACTTGTCTTTACACAGGCACCTGTCCTCTGCCGTCTCATCTACAGCAGCTTCGACCCTTACATCTACGTCGACATCACATGCGTTTGGAGCCAAGCCAGTTCCACAAGCTAACGAGAGCGGTCCCTATCAACCCGGTGGTTTCCATAGAGGATTTGCTCCCCCTACGTCCTATAGCCTAGGTGGTGGCCCAATACCAAGGACCATTCTACATGTCCCAGTGCAAGCACCCGGCGATATCAAGCAAATCCAGCTTATCCACAAGGTGGTGGAGTCGGTCCTAGAACATGGCCCAGAGTTCGAGGCTTTGCTCATGTCACGACCAGATGTGCAAAAGGACGAAAAGTGGGCGTGGATTTGGGATGCCAGGAGTGAAGGCGGTGTCTGGTACCGTTGGCGGCTGTGGGAGGTCATCACTGGAGGTCAGATGAATAGTAACCGGCAAGGACGGTATATGCCACTTTTTGAAGGAAGCCATGCGTGGAAAATGCCCGAAAAGCCATTGGCTTATGAGTACGCTACTGGTGTAGATGAGTTCATATCGGATCCCGAATATAACTCGTCAGACGAGGAGGACTTTGAAGATGATGGAAGTAAGCCGGTGGAAAGTGGAGACGCCGAGAAGATGTATCTCAACCCCTTCGACAAAGCAAAATTGACTCACTTGCTGGCGCGGCTTCCTACGGCTTTGACGAAGATACGAAAAGGTGATATTGCTCGGGTAACATCTTTTGCTATAACGCATTCAAGCCGAGGCGCAGACGAAATAGTTGAAACGATCGTCTCGAATATCGTGAAGCCATTCGCACTCACGTCTGCGAATCCAGACCACCATAGACCCGCTACCGATGATGAGCCTGGCCGTGGATCGCAGGACTCGACCCCCCTACCCGAGGATGCTATTGCGAAAGCTAGCGAGGCACAGGACACGAGTGCTGCCAGTTTGATTGGTCTCTATGTAGTCAGCGACATCCTCTCTTCTTCGGCTACCAGTGGTGTGCGACATGCTTGGCGCTATCGCCAGCTCTTTGAGATGTCGCTCAAGCAGAGCAAGGTTTTCGAAACCCTTGGGCTCGTGGCTGAGCGTTTGAATTGGGGTCGACTCCGAGCTGAGAAGTGGAAGCGCAGCGTTGGCCTGGTGCTTAGCCTCTGGGAAGGCTGGTGTGCCTTTCCCAACGATACCCAACAATTCTTCACCCAGACCTTCGAGAACCCACCGAGCGCCAAGAAAGAAGAGCAAGCCGAGGAGGGACCGAAGAAGACCGGTAAATGGAAGCCTGTAGAACCCGGATCATCCATCCCGAATGACACCAAGGGCTTCCTTCCAGTACTAGCTGGCTCGGGGGCTGAGCTTAAAATTGAAGAGGCTGGGGATTTACCTGATGATTTTGATGGTGACGTGATGGATGAAGATATCGACATGATGGACGTGGAGCTTGATAGTGATATAGATGGAGTACCTATGGACGACGACGAGGCTGGCGTGGCGATGGACGAGGACCCGAGCATCACATCTAACAGAGATGACACTAATCCTACCAAACCAAACGCTCAGTTGAACAACAGTACCTCACCGTCTAAGCAGCCGCAGCAACCACAAGGGCCTAGGAGGCGTTTGAGAGCTGTGGACATGTTTGCCGACTCTGATGGTTCAGACGGTGGCAAGTGAAAAACGACTAGTGAAGTCATGGCCGCTAGTTCACTTGTCTCGGCTTTCTGTTTGGATACGATGATGGCTCGCGAACTCTCTTGCTAGTAGATGGATGGTATTAGGACCAAAGTGCTGACAGCGCTACGCGGTGCGGCCTGGTACCACACGACGCCACGCGACCTAACCTAAATCACCACTATACAATGGAGGCACTGGAGGTTGCAATTACTGGAGCATTCTGTTCATCATGATGGGCTTAAGTACGGTATAGCACGGGCCAGTAACGGCGGTGTTCACGACGAAGATTGCGTTATGCCTCAATTGGTGCTCAAGTTAAACAGCACTGTGTGCTCTTGAGAACGGTATGCATTTGACGGTAGTGATACACACTATACTCTTGAGAGCGGTCTGATTGTGCATCCATACCTTGATGACAGTTTGGATATAAGCATCGTGGGTCCTTATCCACAAAGCTACCCTGGTTGCAAAACAGCTATAGAATCAAATTATGCGGCTCCGTTTATCACAGTATTGGGCGTGCCAATATTAGTTTGCGTTCGTCTCAGGGCGTCAAGTGATTCAATGGAATGATTGACGAACAAAGACTCTTGATAGCGGGACCGTCTGAGCTCCTGCGTTCAACCTGTACTCATATACTTGGTAAAGAGGGAGCAGATGGTTTAGACCTGGACTCTCAAACCCACGACTGGCGCTACACCTAGCCTAATGTTTCCCCCTGAACCTCGTTGCCAGTAGCCAACATGCGCCGATGCAATCCGAGCTTACATTCAAGCTGGCTAGCTGCGGCGATGTTAGAGTGTCCGTTCACGGCATCCTCTCTGGCATCACAATCGTTAGTACAAGAATGCTGCAGCCGTAGCAAGTTCGGCATTCAAGGGAGGCACGGTTGACGAAAAGCTAAAAACGCTTAATCACGAGAGTTCAACAAGTTCGAGATCAAGCTCCGTCGTAGCATATCCATGAATGTTACGTAAGCTTTACGACTTGTTGAGGAGCTTAAATAGCCTAGATATTCGATACGTCAGTTAGACACATAAGTGTTCCTCTTGGCTGAAGTCCTGCATACCAAATATATCTGCGGTGGTCTTGGCCATAAGAATCTGACGTGTTCTGGAACACTTTAACCTTATTGCCCCTTGCGTTAGTGAGCGCCTCTATCTGTATGCAACCTTTCTTCATGGATCTAGCACAGTGGGGACATTCGTTTCAACTGCCCAGCGTCCCTCATTGCTGTTCACGAGGGCGAAGATAATTTACTATCACGGTGCCATGGAGTCAATCGGAACTGAATAACTAATTCTTGACCATGACTTGTCTAGTATGGTGAACTCCCTTAAGGCCTAGAACGCATAGATGCTTTGTGATAAAATATTGGAATATCGAATTACTGGCCGTATGCGGCTGCGATTCTGCGAATAATTGTTGAATTTGAGCCTTTTGAAATGCATTTGTACCAAATAAAGAAGCCTGGCAAAATGGTCAACTATTTTGACGCCATCGACCATTCCCTTCAAACTGAAATAATATGAAGTGGGGTTGCGCGTTCAACTTGACCAGATGATTATCGGTATGGACCCGGGGATCTCGAGCATACTTAAAGTTGTTGGACTCGAGGGCAAAAACATTTCCCTATTTCGGGTTGATGCCGCGGTCAGGCGATAGTAATTCGCTGCGTCCGATGCAACAAAAATCTGCCAAGCAGCTGCAAGAAACCTGCAGTCAAGCGAGCTCAAGAGCCGCCCCACCCAGAGGTCGTGGGTTATATTTATGGACATGATACGTAGCAGCAAGAAAAAGGGTACTTGTGAGCAGCATAAAATATGGGTGAGTGCCGAACGTACCGCCCCCCACAATCTCATGTTACGTCCCCTCCTTTATCTGTTCTCCCTGCCCTCCGGGTACTTTCTGCAGGTGTGTCCATGCACAAGAGACACTACCCGCACCACGGGACAGTCTCAGTAGCTGCAGAAGGAAAGCCTGAAAGGGACCCTATCGGTGTTTTCCAGTGTGTACAGGTTGGAAGTACCTAGGTATCTTTAGTATGCGAGCATGGGAGTTTAAAGTATACCTACATCGTCGCGGGCTGGTCGGGGCTGCCAATGATAGGTCACCCTACCTGGAGCCAAAGAGCCCACCAGCCCTTTGTGGATGTGCGCGACCAATCAAAACTTGCTCATATGGCTTCACTCCTTCACCCGCGGTGCGGCACGACTACAAGGTAGACCACCACCGATTACAGACCGCAGACCGCAAACCACCAGTCTGCGAAGGACACAGCTCCCAATCGCCTACAGTATTGATGTTCGGGCCTGTATTTACTGGACTTGCCCCGAGAGTTCAGACGGCCATCGCGTAATGGCCGGGACCCGCAGCTTGCTAACTGAACACGAAAACAACGGATAACATCGACACAACTTTAACAACAAAGAGAGTTTACAAATTCCCCAGCGTCTGTTTAGTCAGTCCGACATCTGTCTACGAAAGCCTCGAGTCTTGTTACCCAGCCAGGACCACTGCTCTCGGCGCTTCGGTGCCTCTCGAGGATGAGTAGAGCTCGTTCTCCTCTTTCTCTCTCGTTCTTTCTCATATATACGAGACCCTGGCCGTTCGGGTTTGTATTTCTTGGTAATCATCTCCAAACCCTCAACATCTTGTTCACAACTCCGCAAGCTGCATGAGCTGTCGGCAGTGGCATGAGTCCTACTTCTCCTTCCCCATCATCAGCCTTGTGCACCACCACCACCACCACCAACACAACCGCCATAACGCAAGCTTACGCCATCTCACTGCACCGTCGCTACCAGGGACTTTGCCTGCACCAGACCAACAACAAACGGACATTACCTCCATGAACTCATTCCTTGGCCGTCCACCTTCGTCCCTCTCTTCCTTAATAGACCTCGCTCTGTCCTTAGGGGCTATCGAATCCGTATCGACTCATGATATAGCACCCCAATTGGAGTCAACATTATATCGACTCATAGGATCTGTGGCTTGCCCCCTCTCTCTTCCACGGCCAGCCCAATTACCAAAACCGCAAGCCCCAGATTGAGCAATGTCGAACTAAACTCCCGTTCCTCCGCTGGACTATTCTAAAATCTATAACGGTTGTTCGCTTTTCACCTTCAGCGCAACTGAATCTTACGGACTAGCATAGATCTTTTTCTTTGTTACTTCAGTCACCTGCTCTTCTGATTTCTTGGGTCCGTTCTTGGAGCTGTCAGTTTCGGCTGTTATATGCCCCGGTCCCATTCTCAAGTTACCCACCCTCAGCTCTCCGGGTCTTATTCATTTGCTCTAGCTGCGATCACAGTACTCACCTCGCAGCACGCACCAGAACTTCGATATTGTGTCTACGGTTGTTAGTGACGAGCGTCTCGAACTGAGATCTGCTGTCTTCGCCTCTCAGGAAATTCGAGGCCTTCCTCGTCTCACACTCAATCCTATTCTGAAACATTTGGGATAACGTCCTAGAATCTTAAAGCTCAAGGATCCTCCTGGTCACAGTGGAATTTGGCGTCGCCCCACTTTGGCATTTCTCCGAGCAAACACGCTCACATATCTTTACGCTGACTGACTACGTCTTTCGGTGTCCTCTCCGAGATGCCTACTTTAAATGGCGTCAAGGTGGCATGGTAAGTCGATTCGATAATGTGGTCGTACCTTTGAATTACATGGATTATCTCTCCGGGGCTGCCGGAAAACCGCAGATACGCACATACAGACGCAGGATCCCGCACGGTAGCTGGCGTTGCAGATTTCTGCGCAGTTATTGTATTTTGTCACCGAGAACTCTCAAATTACTAACCAGTTTTTCTGTCGCATTATAGTGCACCATGTATACGAGGTCATCGATCGACGAAATGCACACATGAATCAGAGCGTGTCATGGTGGTGGTGCGGAAACCTGGTCGACCTTTAAGTACGTGCCCTCACCAACAAGGCAAAGGCTGCAACTGTAACAACATCACGGCTGCTATACCACGGAAAGGGAAATGTGGATGTGGGACCCCAGGTCTAGAGACGACTAGTACAGGGGCTATCCCTAAGACAGAGCCGGCCGCCACCGATATACCCCCAATGTCACCTACGAGAACAGCTCCCTTTCGAGTCCAGAAAGCTACAGCGGCTAAGGTGCCCAGTCGTAAGCAATCTTACGATCTTTCCCATCTGAATCGGATGGATCCAAATACCTTTAATATGATGATCAGTCATAGCTTATCTTTCAGTACTGATGGTAACATAAACCGAGCAAGCACAATCACGTCCCCAGGGTTTATACCAAACCTTCCGGCAGGTTTTGAATCAGGGAGCTCCTTTAGTACCCGGCTCGAATATCCGGCTACGATACCACGACTAGATACATCTCTGAGCGCCTTACTTGCAACAAATGGTACTGCCCCTGACCTATCCCCGACTACATCATCGAGGAATGAGACACCCGGTCGCTCAAGCCTTGGTACAATAAGTACGCCACATCATACCCCGACGTCAAGTTCTGGGTCTTTCTCAAATGAGCCCATGGAAGCCATGAGCTGCTGTGCGAAGGAGTCGGCACCATCACCGTTAGCGCATGAGCAGCTACAACCGCAAACACAAGCAGAAGATGCCTTGGGCCTAATGAGTTACGACGGTTCTGTCCCAGCTTCTGACCCAGGCATGTCAGTACAGTTTAACCAACCAGTGGAGGTTAACACACATATATATGCCCCGACTACGCAGCACGTTTATCAACCTACAATCTACACATACCCCGCTTCTTACGGATCTTCGGTCTACGAACCGTTGCAGTATTCTCAATGGCAGCAAATGATGGCTGACCAATTGCAAACAATGCCAACGCAGAACGCATTTACGAACTCGCAGTCTTCGATCCAGACAAATGAAAACGCGTCAGGCTCGTACACGACGCACCACTGTGGCTGTGGACCAGGGTGCCAGTGTGTAGGTTGCGCTGCGCATCCCTTCAACCTAGCAACGCAGGAATACGTCCGTTCTGCGGTACAAGGCAAGCACTCGAGAACACCGAGCGAATCCAATGGACACAGCCATGGTGCGCCGGACGTAAACAATGGGGGTGGATCAAGCGTACTACAATCACCTATGGCAGATACTCCTTCAAGTGGATCGTCGGACACGATGAAGCCGGGGGCGTCTGAACTGCAACAAATACCAGCCGCCACTGCTGCCGACTACTTTTATGTGACCTATGACCTCCCAATGGGATGTGATGGCGATTCTAAACTATGTCCTTGTGGCGACGATTGTGCATGTGTTGGCTGCATGTTCCACGGCAACACGACGCCCCAAACTCCTACATTCCAAGGGCCTAGCCAGTCATTTCTAAGTACTGCCGAATTGGATGGTAAGGAAGAAGAGTCATAGTTTTATGGCAAGAACTCGACGGCTTGTATGAATTGAACGCGCTCATGTCATAAAAAGTATATGGGCGTTCTAGCAGGTTTCACGGAATAGAAGATGATACCAGCGGCAGTAGGACTAGCACTTACGGCCAAGCAGTCAAGGCGTTCCGGAGGAGTTCAATATCTATGTAACTACAACAGTACGGTGTCATTGCAGCGTATGTACTTTCAGACCGTACTTAATCAGTAAAATGCAATAAACATAATTTTGGCAGATTTGTACGCATTCAACAAAACCTGCTGTTATTAGACAAGTAGTCAACAGCTGAGTAACAAGAGGGCTTAAGGCATGACTGGACAATACTTGTGGATTGTGACAGACTAATGGCAGCTCGAGTCAGACACATTATCTTGTGTTAGTAGTACCGATGGAACGGGTCGGTCCCTGAGTTATAAATGCCAAGATATGAGGTTAATATTACGGTAGAAACCTGGGAGAGCTAATGTAGAGCACTCCGGTTACAGCTTTCCACAATAATTTGCAGTTCTTGAACTTGATTAAAGCTAGAAAGTTAATAGAGATAATTAGCTGCTTGCATTTTACGAATTTGTTACGACTATAGTTTTTCTTGGTAGGTAATTAGGTATTAGGTAAGCATCTAATGTTGGCCTGGCGTTTGGGGACTTATTTGTTCCGGTTCCACTGCTCTGCATGTGCTACTAGAACCGAATTTGTACTTATACTTCTAGATTTAGGAGTACTACCTGATATCCTGTACCCGAACGCAGCTGCAGCCGGCGTTGGTTGTGATGGTGGGGATTCAGCTTCCATATCCAGCTCCATATCCAGATGTACTCATGGGGTAGTCATGACTCGCGCTTGCTTGTGCACAGAGTTAAGCTATGTTGCAGCTGATAGCTGGGCGAGTCATGATGGGATTGGAGAGGACTTCTTGAGGTACGTAGTTGGTGTTGGGTAAAAGACGGCTCCACCAGGTACCACTGCTTCAGGGATCAACCATACTACACCTAATTTAGTATAGATTTTTCACCCTTGCAAGTAAAAGTACTTCTGGCTTATGGCTACGGCTACCTACACGTATATTTTATAGCTTTTAACTTAATTTTTATAAAAGCAAAGCTATTAATATTAAATTATAACAAAAGGCATAAAATAATTAAAAAAAGCTTTAAAAATTAGAAGCAAGCGTTGCTAAAAAGTTTATAAAATAACCTACTGTTAAATTTATATGCGAATCACCTATGTATTCAACTTTCCAGTGCTCTCCACTGATTTGTGCGGGCCTCAATCCACAATACTTGACAAGAGGGATCTTACAGGGGGGTAGGTGAGTATACATTATAACCTATTTACAAGTACACTCACCATTTACACTCCTTATACATTATATGCACCGAACTAGAACGTGTATTACCAGCGCACACGAATAAGGCCGTGTAATCATAGGCAAGGACGTGGGGGTATCGCTTAAAGCCCATGAATATCTCATCTCGTAATCCGCATCATGGCCGGTCTGCCTCCAACGATCACAAGCGACCGCGCGAACACGACGATGCAGAAGAGCGACGCGTGAGAAGACGAAGCGATGACGGAGATGCTGCTGCTGTGCGTGGAGTCAGGGGAGGGATGCGATCTCCACGACGACAACTAGAGGGAGATCATCGCGACTACAGACGGGCTGGGGATATGGACCGGGAACGGAAACGACATGGAGATAAGTACAGAGATAGGGATCAAGGAGACGTTTGGAGCCCGAATGACCATCTTCGCCGGCGCACACACTCGCGCTCGAGATCGCCTTATTCTCGGCATCACCATAAGCCTCACCACGATCCTACACATCCGTCAAGCCAACACCATCACCGCCATCAATCGCGTCGCGCGTCAACTACGTCTCGACGAGATCTGTCCCCACCTATCCTCCCATTTAATGCGCGCGCGCTGTCGCGATCAGCGGACTTTCATATTTTCCAACCTCTGTTTGCGCGCTACCTCGAAGTGCAGAAACAAATCGACATCGCAACGCTCGACGAACGCGAGGTCCGCGGACGCTGGAAAAGCTTCGTCGCGAAATGGAACAACGCCGAGCTGGTGGAGGGGTGGTACCGGCCCGAGACGTTCGAGGATATAATGCTCAATCAACAAGGAACAGGCAGGGATCAAGAGGGCAAAGAGAGACAAGACGATAGACGACGGCCCACCCTCCGTGACCGCGGTTCCTCCCAAGGACCGAAAGGAGACGCATATGCTTTCCAACGAGAGGACAGCAACGCACTATCACGGGAGGCAGAAGATGTGGGTTTTCTTCCATCCCAAGACGCGGAAGAGAACGAAGACGAAGACGACGATGACGACGACGGATACGGGCCTGCACTACCTACCCAAAACCACCCCCACCACTCCTTAGAGCCCGGCAACGCAAAGCCCCCCCCTCCCTCTCAAAGCAGACAGGGCCCCGGCATCCCCACGCTCTCGGACCTGACGCTGCGCCGCGAGCTCGAGGCCGCTGACCGCGAAGACGCGCGCGCGGCCCTGCGCCACGACCGCAAGGCCGACCGCGCGCTGCAGAAGGAGCGGCTGAACGAGCTCGCGCCGCGCGCGGACCCGGGGTCGGCGGCGCGCAGGCTGGAGAAGCGGCGCGAGGCGCGGGACGCCAACGCGGCCTTCGCGAGCGCCAAGACCAACGCCACCGGCGGCGACGTGCCGGAGCTGGGGGACGCGGAGCTCCTGGGCGAGGACGGGGGAGGGGCAGGGGGAGGGGGGATAGAGGAGTACAAGAGGCTGAAGCGCGAGGCGGAGCGCAGGAGGAGCGAGCGTGAGGTCCGGCGGGAGGAGGTCGCGAGGGCGAAGCGCGAGGAGCGCGAGGAGAGGCTGAGGGAGTATCGGGAGCGCGAGGCGAGTACTGTCGATATGCTCCGGGAGATTGCGCGGTCGCGGTTTGGGTGAGGCAGGTCGATAGATAAATACTTAGGCGAGAAAGGGAAGGGGAGAGGGAGAGGGAAAGGGAGGCGAGGTGAGGCGTAGGAGGATAACCGAGCATGCCTTTTGCTATATTTACCGGCTGGCTGACTGGGCTGATATTGGGTTGGCGTCCTATGTGAGAGACCTTGGAGATAGATACCCTCTTGTGATACTATGAGATTATGTAATGTCTTGTGGTTACTATCTATTGCTGCCTCGTTTGCTTGGTGATACAGCTGAATGTGAGAACACATTTGTGGTCTTCTAACGATGGTATAGAATGGCCTGGTGCAGTAAGCGACGAAGGCGAGAACTTATGTAGCTGGAGGCAAATAAGTTTTACACAACTGAGGAGTTAGGTATGAGTTCGGCTATTTGGCAGAGTGACAATGGCTTGATAAGAGACTGGGCAGTTTTCTTTAACATTTCAAATATTCTTCATGTTGCTATGGAATATGTTACTATAACCCCTCCTTCCTTGTACTGTTCGGTGAGCATTGTAGTAAGCTAAGCATAAATTTTACAGATTCTATGAGAATATATATCATGGAGATATATGTATACCAGTTGATCCAGATATTCGGGCTCTCCGCTGTCACGCTGTTGAACCATCGGGTTTGTCCAGCTCGCGGTGAAGCAACTGGCCTACACCCTCGCTTGCCGTTCGCTAGCAGGCGGCTGACTCGACCGTTTCCCTTCCATGGCAAGCTGGTTCGTACAGCGCCTTCGAATGCCAGCTGAGGAGAACAACATCGGTGAACGGGAACATGGTTTCGGCAATGCGTGGGCGTTTGTCCGGTGAGCCTGGTGTCATCATTCGGTTTCTACTCAGCCCGGGAAGCGAAGGTCGTGGGCGTCGCCTAGTCCACCGTCTTTTGTCTGTGGACAGTTTGGACTGCATGCAATCTGTGCGCTCGCACCTTGAGAAGCGCTGCGCTGTGGACGACATATGCTAGCAGTTGGGCCCAATATTAAGAAGATCCGACATTAGAGCTGAACGTGCGTTGTAGGTGGCGAGCAAGGCGGCCTCAGATACCACCAATAAGCCAGCCACATTATCTCTTTCATCCCGTCTAATCCTCCCCCCTTTTTTTTGGTGCAAAAATCCTAATAGGTTTTTTTAGGGAGCATCATCCGGGATATCGGCCAGCAGGGCCCTAGCCCTCTCGTCGGCCTCGGCGCGGACGGCCTCGAGCTCGAGCTCGAGCAGGTGCTGCTCCTCCTCCTCCACGGCGCCGGCGCCGGCCTTGCGCAGCAGCTTCTCGAGGGCCCAGAGCTCGCGGATGATGCCCCAGTAGTCGAGGGCGGTCTTCTCGCGCATGACGTCGAGCATCTCGCGCTGCTGGCGCACGGCGGCCGCCCACTCCCCGCGCCGCTGGTGCTCGTACGCCCGCGCCTTGCGCTTGTACACCTCGACCAGCTCGGGCGAGTACTCGGAGAAGTACAGCCGGTCCGCGATGCCGAGCGTCAGCGGGTCGGGCTTCTTCTCCATGCGCCGGAGCGACCGCCGCGTGCGCTCCTCGATGAACTTGGGGAGCGTGACGTTGTCGTTCTTCGCGCTGCTGCCGCTGCTACTGGCGAACGACAGCGCGGGGGAAGGGGGTGGTGTTGAGAAGGAATGGGGAGTGGCGGGCGATGAAGGTGAAGGAGGTGACGGTGGTTTTCTTCTCCTCATCGTCGTTGTCTGTGCCATCTTCTTGTGCTTTTTCTTCTTCTCCTCCTCCTGCCCCCACTCCTTCTGGCTCTCGAGCTCGTGGTGCGTGGCCCGGATGCCCTGCACGACGAGCTTCAGCTCCTCGTCCATGACCTCGGGCAGCTCGTCCGGGATGAGGACCTCGCGCACGCGGCGGTTCTGCGCCGACAGCGCGGCGCGCACCTCGGGGTCGGCCTGCACGGCGTCGACCTGGCTGAAGTAGGCGCGCTGCAGCAGGGTGCCGACGTCGCCGCCGCCGTCGCTCCCGTAGCGCAGCAGCTGGTCGGCGATGCGGTGCAAGGGGTGGTGGCGCGGCAGCACCGCGTCGGCCACGTTGGCCAGGTGCGCCATGAACGTCGCGTACAGCGCGTCCTGGCCGCGCGTCACGAAGTCGTACAGCAGGTCCAGCAGCACCCAGTCCAGCCCGAAGTGCGCGTGGCGGATGATGTCCTCGAGCATCAGGAACGCCTTGCGCACCGCCTTGCCCGCCAGCTGCCCCTGCCCCTTGGCAAACAGCGTCGACCCCAGCGAGAACGTCACGTACAGCTGCGAGATCGCCAGGATGCCCGACGGCGCCAGGCCCACCTCGACCTCGGCGGGATGGGGCGCCGCCGTGGCGTCCTGCGTCGTCGTCGTCGGCGACTTATGCATCAGCGTTAGACGCCGCATGCTCGCGAGGAGCGTCTTGGCCGCCTGGTCGATCGCCACGTCCGTCAGCTGCGGCGGGAGCGTCCCCCCGCTGCTGGCTCGGCGGGCGATGAGCATCACGCCCTGTCTCCTGGCCGTGTAGGTGCCTCCCGGTGCCGCCGCGGAGCCGCCCTCTTCTGCCGTCGTCGTGTGGGCTTGGTCTGGGCTCGGACGGTTCCTCCGTTTGTACTTGTGTAGCTGCCACTTACTGATGCGCTTCTTATACATGGATTGACTAGGTCGTCACTCTTGAGTCAGTCCTCATTACTGGGTAATTCGCTAGAGGAGTTTGGGAGGGAGGGAAGGTGGGAAAAGGAAAGAAGAATTGCCCGTACGTTGCTCTGAAATTGTATCGTGTCTCCATGATCCGCATCACCTCGCCCAGTATCAGCTGCTCGCCGAGGTACAGGCGGATGATGTGCGGGTACATCATGTCCCATTCTTTCTCGGTGTGTTGCTTGTTCATCACGGCAGTGTTGCTGATGCTGCTGGCGCCGAATCCGTCATCCTCGGCTCGAGGGGAGGAATTAGAGGGCATTATGAAATGCTAGTCACTGGGAGAGAGGCTATAGGGCAGAATTGTTATTCATCGCGTGCTCGCTACTTAGTGCGGAATCGTTTCCTGCGCTTCTACTCAACGTCTAGAAGAAGGCTGGCTGAAAAGTGGTGGCTTGGCGTGCCTGAAATCGTGGGATCTACTCGGATCACTGAGTTTGCGTGTGGCAGAGTCTACCGGGAATGGTGGATCAGATCGAGGGCTTCAATAGGGGATTCCCGAGAACGAAGCAAGGGCTGGAGAGTCACAGTTCACAAGAATAGTATCCTTCCTATCCAGGATTCCACCCCTCACCCCCCTGGTCGCCGCGTCTCCTTTCTAGGCATCAGATCTGCCGTGCGGCACAGCAGCAGCACCGCCGATACAACCCTAGAGTTAACCCCGTCTCTCGCCGGGCGAATGCACCTCTATAGGTAATCGTGACAGCTGTGCCATTGGTGTATCTACGGTGTGTGTGTGTGGTTGGTAATCTACAAGGAGAATGGGCCTGGGAAATGGGGTGCATTCCATTCATATGCCCTGCTCACGGTTGACTTTATGCATGCGGCGTGTCGCAATGCATCCCACCCCCTCCCCAACGCCGTGGATGCGCTTAGGCGAATAGGCGAATAGGCGAATTGGCAGAAACAGGTTCATCATGGCTGACTAAGTTCGACTCAGGGTGTGATGGGCGGTTCCGCGTGCAGAAGACTATTTCTCGTCATCTTTCCGCGTTTCAATCGGGATTCGCCCCGAGCACGTGGGCGCCCGAATCCTACGCTCGACAGATATGCAACCCGCACTCATGTTACGGCGATCACGGCCTCCACCATGACGTCTGTTTGCGCGGTGTTTGCATTCCGTAGACGTTACGCTATGTTGCGCCATGTTGCTAAGTTTGAGCTATCTATCGCGGTTTGAATCTATTATTGAGAATGCTGAGAATCGTCGTCGTGTAATGGTTGAGACGACGTCGACCAACCGTTGTGTTATCTATGCCCAAATCAAACTAACTTAAAATATGCTGATCCCTACTGCGTTTTCGTTCAAGGCGAAGAGTGAGAACCATGGCTCCAAAGCACCTTATTTAGCGACAGGAAGCCAAGACAAAGTCCTTCTAAAAGAAGTCTTGGGCGCAGTTTGTTTGATAAAAGATACACCACCTTCGTGGACATGTGAAAATAGTTAAATACTCGGCGGAAACTTATCACAAGTTCTAGGTGTCCGATGGGACTAAGGCTTCGTGTGAATAAGGACCCCTGTCACGATTGGTAGCAACCGTAGAACGACCATCATCCCTAGTTTGTATTGTATGTTATGTACACTGCCATTTCTCCTACTATACATCTTCTCTACACAGAACCAGCTTTAAATATCGAAGCTTAAAACTCGACTGTCGTCTACAGTCTAACCCTTTCCTACAGCTTCCCAATCTACCCCTGGTCATATCACATTCGCAGGATCGCAGCCACCAAGCCTCGCGCTCTTGGCCTTGCGGTCAAAAATAATCTCGCTGACGAGTTTGCCCGTGCCCGGTGCATTCTGAATTCCCCAGCACGTGTGTCCAGCGGCGACGATAAGCCCCCTCGTGCTACCCACTTGTCCGATGTACGGGCCGCCTTGAGGGAGGTAGCATGCCTGCTTAGCGAGCACCTGACCGTCTCGTCCTAACTCATCGCTGATCCCGCCGATTTGAGAGATAATGTCTTCGCAGCGCGCTTCGTCAACCACGACCTCGGCGGTAGTCAGCGGCAGAGGGGCCGTGTCGTCTGTCGGGCCGCAGGCATACGCTGTTCCATCCGGCCGCGCGTAAATCTCGGGCTCGACGATCTGCTGCCCCCGAAGTGGCGTGGCTTGGATGGCACCATGCGGCGCTGCCTTGGGCACGGGCGTCCGGAACCCAGCCGGCAGCTTGATGGCAGTGAAGAGGGCATACGCAGAGAGTGGTCGCGGTGTCTTGACCACGACGCTGTGAGCGCGCGAAGCACTGACGGGGATCTCTGGAAGCAACCGACGAGTCCATGGGCCAGCGGCGACCACGCAGTCCGTCGTTGGATGCGTGACCTCACCTCCATCCTTCTCGTACGTGACGCTCTCGACGCGAGATTCATCCGAACTCCGATGAATCGCCGTAACACGGGCACCCGTCACGATGCGCACACCAGCGTCCTCGGCGAGTTGTGCCATAGATCTCGTGAACAGCTCCGGATGAACTTGCGCCGTATTGTCTGGCGTGCCGATGTTGTCGTACGCGCCCAGTGACTCCGCAGTATCTACCCAGTCAAGATCGTCTGGAACGCCAAGCTTACGCAGTGCCGCGGCATCCTTCTTATGATCCTTATGCAGACCCTTAGAAGCACCTGTCTGGCCGCTGACTGCAGGGGACCCTTGCGTAGCAGCGTTACCATGAAGCCCCGGGGGCAACCGCGCCTTGCAGTCGACCTGGCTTGCCCAGCATCGCCGATAACCCCATCGCTCGTGGCCTCCGTGTTCGCGCGCTAACTCGTCGTGCAGTTTGAAGCTCAGCGGGACGATGTTTTGGGGGAAAGCCCACAGCGCGAGAAGACCACCAGCTTTGCCGCTTGCGCCACCTGCGATGCCTTCGTGCGCCGGGTTCTTCTTGGACGCCGTCGCTAGGTCCGCGAGCGTGGCGGGATCTTGGATGCTATCAGCGGTGCGCCCGCCGGAATTCGTTGAAGATGCCTCGAGGAGGGTGATGTGGTGCGTCTCCGGTGAGTAGGCCGGGTGCCGGGTGAGGAAATACGCGGTGCTACACCCGATAATGCCCCCGCCTACGATGGTGATCTCTCGTGGTGCTGCCCTTGACATGTTACGAATTGCAATCCCGTTTATGAGGCGTGCTGGAGCCCGCGCTAATTGATTACACATACACCAGCAATACCGTCTTGACGTTGAAGCTGAGATGGTTTACCATGGCGAGATTGACAGAATTGGAGTCAACGAATACGGAGGGGTCCGTAATATATTGTACATTCGAGAAGACGTCATTTGGAGGGGTTCTGCGACTTATCTGATAGGGTGGGGTTTGTATTACATTATGTAGGTACCTACTTACACGTGTAGTAGACTACCATGTGCCTTCTAACCTCTAGCTTTGGTAATGTACCTTGCTTAGTACTTTACTTACATAGGTAGCCGATCTTCAGGTGGGTGCTCACTGTAGTACTGTCGATCAAGCGCCTTTTGCTCTATAGGTTATGAATACCATTTGTACATGTAGTCCAAGTCTGTCTAGTTGCCTACCTAATAATCTACTGTGTACAGTCACATCTCGACTTAAGATCGGGCAATGCCTTGTAGGAAGGTCTCCTGTCAATGTAATTACGGAATGATATGAGTAACTCAAAGATAGAATCTACAGAGCTGCAGTCTGACGCAATTTCTATTTACTAAATTTAGTACAAGACTCTTCGATTCGAGAAAAGGAAGTCAGAAGGAGACTCCTAAAATTGATATTTCAGTATAAATTTTCTGTCTCTACTACTAATTCACTCCGAAAGTTGGACCGGCTCAGCTTCTTACACAAATCTAGATACAATTGCAAACGCGTCCGCCACTAACCATCATTTGTTAAGTAGGCGCTAAATCTATGTGTATTTGTGATTGCAAAGTAACCTCTCGAATAATCTAAGTTGCCTAAGCCGTCGCTCTGACGATGCGTAGAATATGTGTACTCTGAAACTGTACTAAGTGACTGATCGAGAGAAACCTCCAGCTTCCCTCCTATGAAGTAGAAAGAAATGACGACGATAAGCATTCTGATGCTACTATCAGAGTCGGACCATATGAGCCTCCCTACTCTGACTGATACCGATGTAGAGTACTTAACTGCAATTGTAGAAACACACATTCCTTGACAACAGCGTATCGCTTACATAGGGTCCTACAGCATTGTGCCTACCCATAATATAATGTCCAAGCAATCCTCCTGATACGAACCCAGTAGCTCGTATTATACATGGAAATCATCAAATTCCAAGCGAAACGGTATGTCTTCATCCGTCCTCAGCGACCAGTTCATCTTGACATCCCCTGCGTAGGTGTTTTCTCTATACTTATTTTGCGTGAACTCAGGAAATTTCGACTGTGGTGCCGTATGCACACTAGTATACGGATCATAATCAGAACTAGAGTCGCTTGGTATATCATCAACTGCAGCGCGGAAGTTGGCCAGCTCTCCGGTGCCCAAGATCCTCTGGTTCCTGGATGCCTGGTCCCACTGGAAGGAAAGCTCAGACATAAACCCATCGAGTTGAAGTTTCCTTTCACTATGTCTGTGGTCAGTATTGTGGTATAATGAATGTGCCATCTCCTGCCCCTGGACATCCCCAAGAGAGGGCATAAATACCTCGCACTGTCAAGTTCCATCGGGTCAGACGGCTCGGTATCGGTGGGGCTCTCATCATCCGACCAACCGTCGATACTTGGACCTGGCGCGGATTTCGGCGGGCTGTCCTCGGTCGCTTCACTTTCTTGCTGTAAAGATCGTTTGATATAGGCAGCGTCCATCGCGCTGTGGAACCCGCTGACTTTGGTGATACGGTAGATACTCGTACCCTTTTGCTTATCTTTAGAAGTAGAAGGGTTGTGATTAGCATTTTATATCATCACCGCGCAAGCGAGTTGAGAAGTACAGGAGTCAACAGAAGAAAAACTTCTTCTACTTGGGCAATCTTTACTCCCAAAACTTATCCCACAGGGGAGTAAAAGACATTAACAAGAAATTGGGTAAAAAGGATTTAGACTTACAAAAGGTTTTTTCTACGGTGCTCCGGCCCAGCGCCCTGTTGTGGTCCCATTCCCAGTCGCTTAGGGTCTTCATTTGGACCTGGTTTCCCGCACGAGCTTCTCCTACATCACCTCTAGATCTACGAAGGGGGCGAGGGTTACTAGTACCACCCCTACCACCCCTACTACTAGAGCCCCGGGTACCTTGACCTCTAGGAGCAGCGGGAGCACTCCGAGATGCAGGCATAGGGGGGTATCCTCCCCTTCCCCCTCCTCCTCCTCCTCCTCCTCCACTTACTCCTCCTCCACTTCCTCCTCCTCCACTTCCTCCTCCTCCACTTCCTCCTCCTCCACCCCTTCCTCCCCTTCCTCCCCCTCTTCCGCCTCCTCCACCTCCACCATCACCACCACCACCATCACCACCACCATCACCACCACCATCACCACCACCGCCTCCGTTTCCATCGTCCTCACTATCTGTTTCTGGGTCGCTATGTCTGCGGTCAGCATCCGTTATCTGCCAGGGTTTTACCAAGACCATAGCCCAAGGTAATCAAAGAGAAACCGGACAGTATTAGAGCATTAGATCTTGACGGTCGTACCTGTCGTTATACCTAAGATCGAAGTAGTCACGGGGAAAGGCTGGCCCGTTTGGGCCTCCTATATCTTGAAGTCAGGAAGAATATTTCGAAAAGCACAAGGCTCAAACCGGTAACTGACCCAAGCCAAAGGAACCCATCAACCCGCCCAATCCGCCCGGCCCACCGGGCCCACCGAGTTGTCCCTGTGCACCGGGTTGGCCATCTGGTGCGACAGCCGGGGGCGTGGGATCAAGAGGAGGCCGGGATTCTTGTCTGAGGTTGGGCATTTCAGGACCAGCCGGAGGCTTAAGATTAGGGAAATCCCTTATTGGTAATCTTGCTTTATAATTCGGTCCAATAACTGCGTTCAACTGAAATTATCGTGAATCAGACGTTAGTAAGTACCGTTCCTCGTCAACGTTGTGAGGGTATGTGTGTATGAATATAGGGGCAGGTGGGAGGGAGTAGACAGCTCCTGTTTAGCCGGCTTCTGCTTCCGAAACCTGCTAAGAAGTAATTAGTATCCAGTATGCTGGAAACATTACCTTGCTCGATTTTATAAGCGCATTCAGGCCACGGATAACATAATTCAGGCGTTGGTAGTTTCTACGGGAGATTCGTTTACTCTCCAGTCGCTCTCTATATAGAGTCGTCAATTCAGCTAGAAAAATTGCGTAGGTATCGTCAATTTTCGCCGTCCATCTGATCATCTGTGTGCTATACTTGTTGTTTGTTGCCGCATTCATCTTACACATATCTATGTTTGCTTGAACCCTCCAGGAGTTGACACTGTTCATATAATTCACGAGCCAAGTGAATATACGAGCAAGATTCCTTGGCTCCGCTTTGTCCTTACTTAACTCTTCTGTACGCAGAAACATCAGCTTTATGAATATAATTTCAAATCCATCCTTAGTTCACTGAATAAAAGCGATCTGTGGGTTGCCAAATAAGTGTACCTAATGTTATTCCAACGGTGTAATCTATACCGTACGTGGTCCTATAAATCAATTTGAAAGTCTCGTCGAAAGAAGTGTCCTGGGTTGAATCGGTGAAAGGGCTGACAGTGATTTGGACGAGCCGGGCGTCGCTGGTGATGTCGGGTACATGTAGTACGGTATTGGCCTCCATAATTCGCAGGTTCTCATGCGTAATGAAAGGAATATTAGGATTGGTCGTACGTCTTGCGTCTTTCACGTATGTCATCATATACCCTATATGATAACGTGCTTTAGCAATAAACTAGGCCAATATAAAGTTCTCTCCCAGGTGGACTGGGAATTGACTGATGTAGATACGTACGCCACTGCCATGAGGGATTGAATTAGCCGCCCAGATCGTAAAACAGTGACACAGGGTTAGAAGCCGGGATTTACTGACTCTTGTCTGTACATAGAGAGCTGCTAACTTCGTTACTCTTTCGATGAGCTCCCTCCTCGAATATCTGGAAAAAGCCGTTGCATCATCGGGGCCACACCAGCCAGCCCCAAACGTCTCCTTGAGTAGTCTGTCCATCCAGGAGCTGGGCATGGTGCTCTCAAGAGGCCAATCTAACTCGAAGCTTTCAACCATACTCCGGACGGCTGTAATCACATTATCATAGTCGATCAATAGCTGTAGGGCACCCGGATTGCCCACCATATTGTCCTCATGTGCAGGGTTATCTGATGGCCAGTCACGGCCTAAATCCACAACTCCATTCAGTGCCTGATCTACTGTCGGCCAGACAGTCAGGGAGTTTAGGTTCTTGAGGTAAAGAAGCAGACTATGGGGGTCATCTCTATCTATACGATCTCTGTAATTCTCTTGCCGCATCATAAGGCGAGAGCCTGGCCGGCTAATGTGGGAATCGGGGCCGGAGCCCGGGGGAGCGAACGTAGCCATCTTGAATCGTTGCTCGAGGTGCGTGCGGTCTGGGGAGCAAGTGTTCTGTCTCGCTAAATCTAGAACTCGTGTGTCGCACCGTACTGAGGTTCAAGTAGAAAGTCACCTCGCTTTCACCCGAGCACCTAAATCTGGATAGTCAAGCTGAGCCTAGATATAATGACTAAGGCCACTAGATTGCAGGCGGCTCTTGACGTGGTTTCCGGTTTCGGATTTAACAAAGGAGATTGTCATTGTAACTTGCACCTATAACGTTGTCGGTTACTCCATTATAGTAGACTCGGTCCGACAAAGACCTTTAAGTAAAACGTTTCCGGCTAAAGATTTATAACAGGAGGAGCCCAGCTGATGCAGCATATATCATTGCATTGTGTCGACATCGTGACTTAAAATGCCTCAATTGGGCCGAAGCTAAGTCACAATGTCGGCACACATACACACGCAAGCAATTCCCATTACTGGACATAAGATATCAGTACTTAAATGTCTAGTTGAAGAACGACGGCTCTAATAATATATCGTATTTGTGTGCTGGGATTTGTATATGTCTGATCATGCAAGTGCCTACAGAGACGTAATCTCCTGCTACTGAGATTCAGAAAGAGATCCCAAACATAAGACGCATAAGTGATAGGACATATAATAACCTAAAGACTGACGTTGGCTTTACAAGAACTGTAATGAAAAAAGACGCCGTTAACACCAAGTCGGCAATAACGATATATACGCGACAATAATACATCCTAGCTTCTATAACTCAGCATGTTCTTTCTTTGCAATTTTTTTTTTTTTTGGTAGATCCCCACCAGGAGGCCTCCATAGAAAGCTGCCTAAGCATTTCGATGAAGGTTCAAGATCCACAGTATTAACTAATGATATAACATGAAAATAGCAACTCATATAGCTTTGCTTTCGCCTAGCCCAACTTTTTTTAGTTTAGTCGGCTAAAATCCTCCTACCATTAGTAGCGAAAGTATTTTTTGCATCAAACTTTATACTATACTACCCCTGAAGCAACTTCCTCCTAGCCTCAGTTTATTTTTTGCATTCCTTACACGACTAACATTAATGACACATAGCACCGAAGAACTGGCAATATTTTATGAAGTCTATCAAAGCCTAGCTAGGAATTCATTGTTCTCCAGTCTGGCCACTAGAGCTTCACGAGAAGCCTTGATTTTAATACGGTGCTGTATTCCCTAATGTAGCAACCATTGAATTAGACGATACAGCTATCTATGAAATAACGCTTTAGTCACTGCTAGGGGCGTTTCACTGCCCTTCCACCGATTCTCTGGCTTTGGCTAAACTATTTGCAATTTAGAACTTATTTAGTGCCACAACGTTTGGGAGGGTCGTACTTAACATATCTATAATCATCTCCTCAGAGGACTAGAAAGTACATAAGACGAGTTAGGTCAGTTATGTGAGCCATCATAGGCTTCAAGTCAGTCAAGATACAAAGCCAGGCATGGTAAGAAACCCCATGGTGAGTAGCCCAGGCACGAAGCATAGTTACTCGGCCTAGATACACAGAAGGGTGATATGCTAGTCTCTACAGCATATGAGTCAGCAACAATATATACAGTGTTTACCTTCATATTCTCTTTCTATTCCTAAATCTCGACCGATGTGGGATTTCGAGCTAGTGCTGATTATGGCCATGGAAGAGAAGAAATTTAGCACTTAGAACATTGGGATGTTTGGTGCACATATAGGCAGTAATTGTGTAAGCGGCGTGACACTATATGTAGCTATATTATTTCCGACAAAGTATATCTAAAACCATGTATGTTAATAGATTTTTATACGGAGCAGCGGCAACTAGATGAGTATAAGAACTTTACATATGATCTATGCAAATGGTCATAGATAGTCTAATTATAGATTTAGAACTCCTTTACATTCGTGAAGCATTTTCCTTAGTATGGAAGCCTTAGCAAAAGACATTTAAAAAGAGCAGAGCTGGTAGTAGGTAAGTTTAGTGTGATCCATCTTGCTTGCTAGACTAAGAGCATTCCTTCACTAACCTATCAGTATCGGGCAGTAGAGCTATTATACACCTCGGGCTTGTTGAGTCAATATCTCTAGTCCTATCGGGGCTCTCCCATGAAACTGCTTATTCAAATAATATCATGCTAATAGCTTTTAAGTGCTAATTCATTCGTTCCAGGTAAAATAAAATCAAGTCGAAAAGTCCAGTAGAAATTCCGGAAGGACTAGCCACTAATCCATAGCGCCGGATACACGATGGTGCTGATGTGAATTGTGTTCGTAATCTTGTGGGGTATCCTGAGAGATGCGTTCGGTATTGTTATTGTTTGTGGTTTCGTCTTCCGGGAAGCCTTCGGTTACACCTGGAGAAGACTCTCTTTCAGTTTCTTGTTGTGTGTTCGCTGCGCTGCTATCATGAATAGTTCCACTCGATGGTTGAGAGCCAGGAAAATCTAAAGCTGCGGCTTGTTCGATGTTGTTGTCAGCCTCCTGCGGTTGCTCAGTTGTATAACTGTTTTTCTTCTGGTTAAGAATAGGATGGTTTGGGTCCGTGAGGTCCAGACCCGGGAGGGGGACATCCAGGTTTGCCGTCGGGACCTCGTCCGTGCAGTTTGACCACTCTGATATTCCGAGCTCTTCATGTGCTAGACGATGTAACTGTAAACTTGTATTGCTTATCCACTCGAGTTGTGCATATGGCTGGTATTGTCGACGTCGGTAAAGCCACCCTAGGAAGGGCTCAAGGACGTACGACACACCTATGATAAGGGCTCCTGTAGTAAACGTGAATAATAAGCCAAAAAGGCTGAATGACGTGTGTGCTAAGCTTCGAATCTTCTGCATTAGAGATTAGAACATGAGGCATCCTTTGCACCGATTGTCAAAAATACTAGAGATCATAGTTACCTGACTATTACATAGCTTTTTTTCCTCGTTATTGAGGGGCGGTGACAGCAGTGGGCGAAATTCGGTATCATTAGACCCTTGAGCTGTGGAGATGACTGAAGCCTGGTTAGTATGCCGTATTTAAGTTTGTAAGCCTATCTATGGTTAATATACGCTAGACCGGTAGGTTCTACGTACTAAGAAAAAAAATTAGTCTCGAATTTCATAGAGTGCTGGACTAGAACAATCTCTGTGCGGAGTTTGTCATGAGAATAAGGCGGGGTTGCTCACTAACCATGACTGTTGAACACTGGCCAAGATGATGTTCCACCACTGGAAACACTGTAATTAGTAATATATTTTATACGTAATAAATCCGAAAGAGCTTTTAGAGAGTTCGGAGGGTATTTTGTTTCTTTATCTCAATTGTCTTACTAAAAAGTTCAAAGTGTTGGGTAGGAGGGAGACTGGAGCTAGTCTATATGGGAGATTCCTGCTCTTGCCAAAGACCAAACCGGAAATTGCATTTTATACTTACTCGAGTCACATCTAGTTGCCATTGGTTTATAGGTAATGGATGCTGAACTCCACTTAAAAGGCGAGACTGAGATGCTAGTGACTTTGCTCCGAGTTGAGCTATCACAGTGGAAAGAAAATTAGGGTTCGCGGATGTCGTTAAGAATGACCAAATTAGGCGAGTTCCCGGGGCTTCCGGGACAGATGGTCTGTCAGGATCTAGATCCTTGTTTGATACGTTAAACAATGGGGCAGCACCATAAAGCGAATCGATTCCACTAGCAAGAGGTCCGCATCCACGCTCTCCAGGCAAAGCTGAGTTACACCATTGCCACTGCTCGACGCATCCCAGTGCGGATGCCGCTACGCTTGGATTGTAAGCTGGCAGGTATCCAGCATCTTCCGAATCCCATATACTCCCATCAGATTCAGTTGCCCGGTACCAGTCGTCATCCATTCGTTGGCTAAAGTGGACTCCGTTACCAGAAAGAAAGACAATCATAGTGTCACCGTCTAATCTCGTAAGCTCGGGGATTGGCGTCCCGTCTCCTTTCAAGACTTGGCCGTTGTTTATTTTCGATAGCGAGTAACTTATTACATATCACTTTTTAGACCTGCCGAGAAGATACATGGTGTAGAGCTCACTCACCTTACTCGAAAATTCAGACCTGTGAGACTTTCCTGGTCTCCGCGTCGATACTGATAATCAATATCCTTAATTTCATAGGTGAAATCTTCCTTTGTTTGGTTATTAAGAGGCCCTGCGAATCCATCTCCATAGTTAAACCTAACCATTCCTCTGCCTTGCTCAACAACATGCGTTGTATAACCTTCAGTTTCCAACGGGGCACAATGTAAGACATATCTCCAAGCAAAACTCTGGTCATTAGGGGTGTTAAGCCCCAGCGCACTATTGCCGTCAACATAACCTGTGTCCAAGCGCAAATTTGAATGTTGATTCCGACAAATACGTTGCTGGAAGGGGCAACTTGCACTATTATTTGCCAGAGCAGTTGGGAGGTGGCTCACAACAAACTTATTACATCCCATGGCGCTAGTTGTACTTGCCTCGTAACACTGTTGGGCATAGTTTTCTGCATCGTTCAGTCTCTCGGCCAGGTAAGTGTCTATAATCGTTTGGTCCTCGACTGTTTGATTGGGCGTGGAAATAATCCCGCAGTCAGGACTCCTAATCAAAACTTCATCACCGACCGCTGTGGAAATGCTTGAAGAAAAACCTCCCGCAGCTGTAAAAGCTGCTATGGTGGTTATAGCAAGCAAAATAGTCGGTAGAAGGCTGAGTAGACGTGTAGATCGTGCACTTCTCCAGGCCCAGAGCATTTGTACGATGTTCCATAGACTAGCTTCGGGTGCCGTGGAGTTGCGTAAAATGACTTGACGTTGATGATGCATAGTATCTCGTGGCTTAGGGGTCGAGTAGAGCCGGTGGAGGCAGAGACAGAGGATCCTCCAGAACCGGGATGCCACAAAGCCAATGAAGACGGCTGTAAATGCAATAAGAAGATTGCCATAGACCTTAGTCGTCGTGAGAGTTGGGCCAAAGACTGATCCGCGAGACCAATTGGTCCAAACGCCAAGATAGACGCTGTCATCCATTATTAGGCCGAGGTGTTAACAAATTTGAACAAGACTGTATCGATCAAGCAGAGTCGCAAAGATACGATGAATAAATCTCCCGAAGAAAGCTCTAAGAGCTTCCCAACCTGTCAGGCCAGCAACTATATGTAGCCCTAATCCTTCCTTTCTGATGTAGGCCAGATAATGCCTTCCTGCGATCGCTGTGTGCTATTGCCACTTGTGCACAAATCCGTGGGCCTACATGGACCCCTAATTAAGGTTGCCCCCAAGTCACCTCGTCAATAAGGCTCTGCTCGCGGATACACCACTCGCGTTTCACTTTGTGTCGCGCCAATCCTACGTAATCTAGTAGCTCTGAATAACACTTTACGATTGGTTAAACTTGGAGGTCGGCTTGCAGGCGGCATTATTTCATATGTCGTTTTGGTCAATTAATCGACGATATTCCCGTCAGTGAGCTCGAGAAGACGAGGCTGAATCAACCTACCCCCTTTACACTGCACTTAATGGCGGTTATTAATATCTTATATGCTACGTCGTAATCTGCATTTACCTCGACGAGCACCAATTGCATAGCGAAGATCTATCTGAATCGTCCCGTCTTTTCACTTTCTCAGTAACTGGTATTCTCATACGAGGCAAAATGAAAGGCACAATTACAGGGCCTATCTTCGGGCTGTTGGGTCGCCACCTCCATCCCTAACGTAAAGTATTTTTGGAATGGACTTTACATCGACATTCACAATCTAGCAGCGCCGTTATCGCCGAAGTCACCAGTGACCTGCCTTAGGCAAAGCGACTCAAGGCGTAGCAAGGCATAATTATACTAATTTGTAAGTTACCTGGTAATTGTAGCATATTACCACTCGAAGGATACGAGACAGCTAGATGTAGCTTCTAATTTCTACAACCGCGGTGACTTAGATGCAAAGTGAGGACAAGAGACAGATTGCGCAGTTGGCAGTCAGCTTTTGCAATCATAATCTCTAATACACTTGTACCCGAAAGGAACACAATGGAGACGGAGCTCCAAAAGTCGGGAAAGTGATTCACAAGTAACATGTTGTGGTTTTAAAAGAGACTATACTCCCGACACAACATCTTCTACCGAGTCATGTAGGCTATTTATATCAGGGTCACAGCGGCGCTAGAAGTGGGCTATGTACAGTACTCCAGATGAATAAATGTGGTCTAGACCATCACCCCGTAAGTGAATATCCCACATCTCCGCTCTCACGCCCAAGTTTCACCAGCCTCGCCCGCATGCCTTCAGCCCTCCGTCTGGCCTTACCATCGCCTTCCCCTAGAGCGCTGAAATCGCACTGATCAACCCACTTCCCAATACCATGTTGCAAGACATTCCTCGCACGGAACCGCCCACCTTTCACGTGGCCTACGGTACCATGCAGGCTCATGCGCTCTTTGCTCGCGTCGTAGACGCCGCGGTGGAGGATATTGTTGTCGTAGAACACGACGTCGCCGGGCTCGAGGTGCACGATGAGCTGCCCCGGCATGTCTGGCTCGAGCGGCGACGCGGCACGCTCGGCGGCCGTGCGCGCCCGGATGTGAGAGCCAGGGACCACGACGAGCGAGTCGTCAGGGTACAGGGCGAGATTCCACTGCGTGCTCCAGTATCTCTTCCCCTTCCCCTTCTTGCCTAATTCTGGATGGTCATTCGCACCATTCCCATTGTCCAGCGCCCGAACGCCCAACCTCTGCTCCTCTTCCTCCGCGGATGCCGTGCGCGGGATATCGTCGCGATGCCACTCGAGCTCGAAGTCGGACTCGGGGCGGACCAGCATGTTGTAGAGCTCCAGAACAAGATCGTCATCCGTGCACACCTCCTCCCCCCCATCCCCGTCATACGTCAGGAGCTCCTTCGCGACCCCCAGCACCTTGTCCGAGAAGTACGACGCGGCGAAGATGTCCGCGTCGGCCCCGAGCGCCGGGTTCAGCAGCCCCTGCACGCCCCAGATGCCTTCCCTCGGCGGCTCGCCCGGCGTCGGCGTCGCCCAGGGCGGGAACTGCTTCCCGACGGTCCGCACCTCGGGCCAGTTCCCCGAGCGCGCGCGCTGCGTCGTCCTGGACGCGGCGGCGCGGAGGGTCTCGAGCTCGGCGGGGGTGAGGATCTGCCGCTGGATCACAAACCCCTTTTCAGCCAGCGAGGCCCGAAGGGAAGACATGGCCTTATAGAGCTGTGTCTTTGTCCTGGCTTGGGTGACGGGGTAGAGCGGGAGACACTGGGGGAGCGCAACGATGCACTGATTATGCGAATGGAGAACGTCTTGCAAGTCTGATATTCCGGAATGAAGACGAGCTTGGGTTATCCTTGTGCGTTGTGCTCAGGTTCGGGCGGAGTTCCGGCTGGCGCTTGCGAGGTTGTGGGGTGCAGGATCATATAGTACGTTCGCTTTGCAGTAGTTATGGAGTTATTTGCATCAACCTGCTAAGGTGGGCGGTCCGTCCCTTAGACGAATCTGATACACCGCAGCTAGAAGTCGAATGCAATAAATAAACTTACACCCTGCTGAGAGTACACTAGACGAACCATCTAGACACAACAAGGTTAGTGCTGCAGACACCAGACGCCATTTGCTTCCTTTACGAGGCCGTGTTGTCAAAAGCAGGAGCACCGGCAAGATCGCCGAGCTAAAGGTTGGTTCAACTTTAATGAACTTCTAAAATAATTTGGTCATCGGAATAGAGTTATTGGGCCGACCCGATCACGGGAGGATGAGAGAAGTGGAGGGTGCGGGGAGGCGACGTTGGTGTTTAATAAGTCATGCATAGCATAGCATTTTGTGGGTTGGCATCTGCCGGCTATACATTACTAGTCTACATTGTCTCCAATTTTATCTAGATGCATCTCGGTCTTGTGCCTAGTAATTTTACGAGAACAGGGATGTCAGTAGGCCGGCCCTAAAAGCTCCAATTTTGCATACATTCTCCATCATTCTCCATACATGTGCTTGCTAATTAACGACGACGACAAGTAACAACGCTGCATACGAGTGCACAACCCTCTTCTAAGCCCAAGGAATCAAACTTACTAGATGGACACTGTTTGAATAAGTGGTTTCTAAAGCCGAAAGACACTATGAACATGATTACAAGACAGTTGAGATTACTTGTCTCAGTTCATCTCACTCGGTCCGGTATTGTGGAAGTAAAGAATACTTCTCAGCTATGTCTTCGTTGCTATGTACGTAATAAAATTATATATACATCGAATTTACGTGCCAGGATCCAACTTAGAAATCCAGCCTAGTCCAAGGGCAATCTCTTTCGACCTTCGATAACCCTCGACTCATTCCAGTCCCGCCAGCGGCAGACTAGTTGTGCATAGTCGTTGTCTAACCACTCCTGTAGATCATAATATTGCTGGGGAACACGTTGACGTTGTCTGACCAGCTGGCAATGCTAGTGCCGTCCCTGTTGAGCATGCTCAACGAGCCGATTGTGTTGAGAGCGTAGATGTTGATGTTGCTCACGCTCTCAAGTGAGACGATGCGAGATTGGCAGTTCTCACCGGCAGCGACGGTCGAACAAGCTAGAGTCATGTTAATATGGTTCGCACATAATAGTCCTAATAAGTGATAGTGAGTAACTTACTAGTAGAGTAGTTGTTGAAGAAGGAATAGTGACCAGCGCCGTAGATGTACATGGCCGAAGACTTGATAATCCGGAGTCCCCAAGATTCTGCACAGTTGCCCGATACACCGCTGCAAGAGGCAGAGAAGTCGGGATCATTTCTCGCTGCGCTGATGGGGAACACGGCAGTGGCGGCGGGTAGTGGCATATAATACGGGGTCTCCGTTTGGAACATACTTGCAAAGACGTTCTTGGTGTTAGCGAACTGGTAATTGTACAGATGGTTGTGTTCAACAGCAGTGCCGACGAGCCAGAAGGTGCCAACGGTAGACTCGATGTAAAGACCACGGCCAGAATAGACGGTGACCTGGGTGTTGGTCGCATCCTCAATGTCGTGATCGGCAGTCCAGAGCCACACGTTCTCCATGTAAAGGCCAGAGGCTGCAGCCGTAACGTGCATTAGCTGGTTAGCACCGATGCAGTTCGTGTTGACGGCGGCGCTGCCGGGTTGCTTCACGCACTGAGCGACCTGCATGTTAGAGCCGGCGAAGCCGCCAACTCTGGCGTGGACATCCCACATGCCACTAGGGGTGCCAGAAGGAGAGGCCAAGTTCCATTCAATGAGCGTGGCACCAGGGGCAGGACCGGAGTTGCCAACCACGAAATCACTTAGCTCGACTTGCCCAGCAGTACCCGAAGTAGCGCCAACCTGGAGCATTGGCTGAGGGTTGTTGATGTCACCAAAGAAACTGCCCGAGGCCATGATAATTGGGTAGCCTTCACCAACGATCTTGGCGCCTGCAGGGATCTTTAGGGTCGAGGTAACCTTGTAAAGACCGTAGTCAATGAACAAAACCTTTCCGTTGGTGGCGCTATTGATAGCATTCTGTAGAGCAGCAGTCTGATCCTTATTAGCAGACAACATTTGCCCAGAAAGCTAGATCGACTTACATCATCAGTGGTACCGTCACCCTTAGCTCCAGCTGAGCGAGCGCTCACGATGCTAGCCGTCGTGAGAGTCTCGTATTGGGGCTTAGATCTAGAGTAATAACCATTGCTGCCAGTAAGGACAGATGGGCGTGTATTGCCGGTCATGGAGCCAGAAAGTTCCCGACCGACATTGGGGATGTATTGGTGGCCTTGGCCCCAGGCAGCAATGGTTGTCGTTCCACCCGCAAGCAGACTTCCACTTGCGCCCTGGACCGCGGTGGGTACGCTGGTGAGCTTGACATTCTCTAGGACCAGACTACCGGCAGTATCGGGAGTGGTAGATTGGGTGTAACTCGTCTTGACGCCCACCTGGGTGTTCGAGATGGTACTATCAATGACAATAGCTGACCCGACATTTAAGGCGCCGTTATTGTTCGCGGTCAAGTCGATACCAGTGACGCAGTTGTTGATTTGCAGGTTTTGGTAAGTCCAGCCCCAGTTCCAGAGCTGGATAATGGCTGCGATGGGGACACGGTTAGCACTTCGGGCTGGCGTAAGGCGTTTGAGCAGGTCTCTACTTACCAGTTTGGCAGTTGTTGAAGACGAGGTTGCGCATGGTATACTGCTGATTACCTAGCGAAGCACCAGTGGCACCACCATTGAATGTCAAGTCGCTCATAAAGCCGCCGGAACCTAGCTAAAATGAGCACTGGGGACGATTATCGAGTGAGTTCTAGAAGCTTACCACTCTCAACAAAGAGACCAACGTGGACACTGTTAGCGCCCGCGGGCATGTTGAACTCAATATTAATGAGCGACGTAGCCTGCGATGTGGGCCAGTGAATGCCGGTGGCAGCAGTGCCAGGCGCAATGGCTGTGGTATCAATGACAAAGTTTCTCATCTGGCGATAGAAAACGTTGGTCGAAACCCAATTCAGGTCAGATGTATAATACGGGTTGCCATCGACCAACCCAAAACCAGCAAAGTTGGAAGTGGCCTTTAGGACAGGACGGTTGGTCGGATCACCGACCATCTGGGTGAAATAAGGAGGGACAATGGACTTCGAGATCATGTAGGTTCCAGCTGGGAAGTAAACAACAGCGGGAGTCTTGGTGGTAGAGGCCTAGATGATGCTATTAGCTTGAGACAGCTGAGTCTCTTCGACCGACTTACACAGCCTTGCAAGCACCGGTTATTGCCAGCATTCATCGCCGCTGTAATGGCAGCAGTGTCATCAGTGACGCCGTCACCCTTGGCACCATAATCTTTAACGTTGCGGAAGACGGTATACCCGCTACCGGCGAAGGGCGCAACGCCCTGGTGTTGAATATCCGCGAGCCAGTAGGCATTGATACCTACGGCGAGGCTGGCTACAGCCGTTAGGAATGTCGAGAAACGCATCTTGATCCTTAAGCTTGAAGACAGGTGGCTAGCTTGAGGAAGGAAGGGAGAGGCCCCGGAGTTGGGGCCTCTTGGATTTATACCAGAAAGATCGACAGGGCCCCGTGCCGGTACGGAGAGAACGTGGACAAGCGAGGATGTCGGCTCCGCAAGGAGTGATTAGCATGGAGTTAGCTTGATTCAAGCATAGCAAGTATTTGTGAGCAGGAATAGGCGCGCGTTGGAAGTCAAATGATCAGTGTCGATCTAGTATCTTAGCTCTCGGTCATTTTTGGCGCGCCGCGCCTTGTGAGTACCGCCGAAAAGTAACGGCCACATATTCATGGGAGCCGTTGATGGAGGCACCGGTGCATTTTGCGCCACAGACGGACCGTTTCTTTCCAAACAGGGTGCATACAATTGCTCTGTCACTGCTTCTTGCCAGGGAGACTCGCTAGAGGAGTCTTACCAGAGTCAACCTTGATAGGATGGCATAATCACAGGTATCATCGAGGAACATAGTTCATAGCCCCTACTCAGGCCAGTACTCCCAACTACCAAAGGTAAACTTTCCGGACATGAAACCGTCAAGGGCATGGGGCCGGAGCGGGTGCGTAGTCGTCCATCATGCTGGCACCAGTCCCGGTGCTTGCTTGCAGATGGCAGTAATGCCAGGTGATGATGACCAGGGATGTTGGGACGACTTACACGCCTCCTGCTGAAAAAGGAAAGGCACTTTCAGGTACCATGTAAGATGGGGACGATCTCCTCATGTAGATTGGCTACTTAGCCCCCCCTCCAATTCGCGGTAGTAAAAAAAAAAAGACGTTCCAGTTGCCATCCATGGAGCGATTAGTCTACAGTTAGTTAACTCTTTCATGCATGTGATGCACGAGCGCGGGACAGGACCGAGAAGATGCACAACCTTGCGAACCTGCTCAGTCGACATTCCGGGCTTTTCATGCGTAGTGACAGTCACCATGTGCAGCGAGTCTGAATTCCATGGCACGCTTAAGGGCGAAGCGTATGTGTATGTGGATACGCACGATGGCAGGATTGTGTCTCTGTATAAGCAAGACATGCGGCTCACATTACTGATTGCGAAGGCGATGCTTTGTCAATAGGAAGAAGCAAGGGGACATGGCAGCACAAAACACCATGGCCACAATCCCATGATGCTAATTTGGGATTCCCCATAAGAACGAGTGGAGTCCAACGACTTAATTGGCAGCAGTGCATGTCCTCGCCTCCAAGGCCGCGAGCGCTACCGTGCTGGTAGGGGATATTGTGATGCTGCATAGTAGATCTTGTTCAACCTTGTCATGACGAGAGGCCTGTCTGCTTTCGTGCATGTAGTATATCCAGTGCCGAGCGATGGTCAGGGGACGGCCCGATTGAGTTGGGCCAAAGCTCGCCACCTGGCACGTTGCTTCAAATGGGACTCGGCGCTTGAGTGCGTGCATGCAGTGCATCTGCCCCCAATAGTTCAAACCTGGGGACGCAACTTCGCCTTGTGATTTTAATTGCAGGGGTAAGCCGGGGGTAGATTCGGGCAGACAGGGGCAGACGCGGCGTTTGATCTAGCAGGTCTTGTCGGCCGACGATTCGATGTAGGACCCCAGACCATTAAGTTTCTTGTTTCTCTTACCACTTTCCCCATTTGGGGGGTGTTTCAACTTGTTTCAGCGGTTACTGACCTACCATTTCCTACCATTTCCTACCATTTGTCACGGCCTCGCCCTCTTCGTTATTAGAAACTTACCATTACACCCATACAGTTACTTGGTAGCTAGAACAAGCAAGACACGCCCGTGAACTAGCGCCGGCTGTTTTATCTTATTTGCGACTACCGTCAACCAGCAAAGGCTGCTGCAACATGAGCACGACCCCAACAAGGCCAACCCACGAGAGAGAGCACGTTTGCTCCGTGCTGTCGGTTAGACCTGACTGAGAAGGTCGCAAAAATAGTTTCACCGAATACTCGGCTGCAGCTTATAGCCCAAAGGGTGGCGTAGTTCAAGGTTGATCGCATTCTTGACTTCAAGCTCGGGCAGTGCGGGTGAGGATCTCAAAGTGGGACCGAGGCTCTTTGTATGCGACACTCTCATCAATCTAGGGATTGTACGCAATGCAGTCCCATTGTTGTTAGTCCCAAGCCTATTTCAGCAGAGACAATACTAGTCGTAAAAGGAGCCTCTTCATCTTCCTCCTGAACGATAATTAGAGGCAAAGTAGAAAGCTTCACTATTTAAACAGACTCATACCACCTTTGACTTCTTGTTTCTCTCACAGATGGATGGACGATGTTGAAGAAAAACACCTTTTGGGTCTTAACACACAAGCTCGAATATTGGCTCACAATGAGCTCCGAGATTGTTGGGATTATTGATCTCTACTTTCTCAACTTCCAATCACTACTGGCCCCCAGGGTTGTGAAACGCCTGCATGAAGTTTTAACTACTAGCCATGAGCAAACTGAACGCTAAATACATAACCTACATAGCTTCTACCGTAGTAGCACCTAGCGGCAGCTTTTCTAATCCAGCCACCACCATTATATTTACGTTCTCAGACGTTTGCAGCACTTAAACCTGGGGTGTCAAAAACCCGAACCCAGAGAACGTCGATCACAGTTCGATCGTGTACCTCGCCGATCGCGGCTTCAATGGTACATGGTGTTAATGAAGGCCGAAGAAAGTGGAGGGTCGCCGGAGACCTCACTGCCGATGGTTCACCCCTCCTGTATTTCGTCATGCTTCACAGCACTTAGGAAGTTGAAGTTGAACTTACAGTATCGAGTCTTGGCAGCAAAGAGTGAATTCACCCGTCTCGGCGCTGTCCTCGGCGCTGCCCTCGGTGCCTCTCTTCTGTCCGTTTACGTCAGGTGCTCAGCAAAACTTCAAGTCCAAACTACTCCAACAAAGCTGACTAACTACGATGCCACGATGATATCTTTGTCTCGTTGTATTCTCAGTTTCTGTGCATAGTCTACCTAATAGATTTTCGGCAGCACCCTAAAGTCGTAGCGTGCTCGCCGGACAAAGTGCAGGTTTTGTTCTCTTACTCACTATCTAGTCAAATTGTCTATTTTCCGCATATGCATGCACCTTGGACGCCATATTTCCAGACCTTGTCGTCGCATTTACCCGTTCCAAGGAGACCACGAAAAGTGATTCGGTCGCATAAAATTTTGACACATGGCCCCGCGGTCGAATTTGGTTTTCTCGCCTGCCCTTCTAGAATACCCGCCAGAGACCAAACGGCCCACTAGGCATTGCCATTGCGTGCAGATGCTATATAAGACCTACGGAACGTGACATTCCACAAGTGGGCTAGCAACGCCTCGAGGAGAGAAAGCTGTATAACATGTCTGTCATCTTCACGCGATTGGACAGAGAAGCTCAACAAAGAAGCTCAGGCCCCGTCGCACATGGAATATGGCTTTGCATACAAAGTTCTCCGCACTCCAACGGCAACGTATACTCCAACACGGATCCTCCACGCTCGAAATTATCATGACGGCTGTCACGAACGGCTGGGTGCGCAGCTGACAGCAGATCTCCAGATTGCGAATGGAGAAGTCTCGGATGCATCAAGGAATCTTCTTTGCCAGGTAGGTAGGTGTTTGGGGCCCCGTGGCGCTCGATGATCTTCTTGCGCGATGTCACTTGTACGCCCCTCCCACCTTTGGTATTTTCTATGTTGCTTCTTCTGGGGTAATATTCGGAATAGTTCGGGTCCCTTTTGTTATTAAAAAAAGATTTTTGTCCGCGAAGGCAGACCGAAGCCTGTATAAGGATGGCAAATGCCCTTGTACCAACCACGACAGGTCTTAACCAGGACCAAAAGCTAACAATCAACCTTCCACATCCCTTGTCCTCATCCGACACGATCCATTATATGGAAGCATAGCTTAAAGGGTGTTTGACGGCCCTGACCATCGGCTAGATCCGTCCAACACGGCTTGATTTCGACCAGGAACTCCTCCTCCAACAAATTCACGGTCTATGACCGAAAATCGTTGCCGAAATAGGGTTCCGTTTGTAAAAAGCACAAGAGAGCACGGGGCAGTCTCGCTGCACTCGGGTACTAAATTCTGTCGATCTACGGCACAGGTACAGTATCAGCCGGCATACAAGACCACGCAGGTGACTTCCTGCCGGGCACACAACGTGGACCATCTCCGTTGAGGTTGCTTATTGATTACTAAAGCTTTTCCTCAAGCGCCGAGGCAGCAGTACCAGCTCGGGTATATCATATCAGCATGGTCCCGCCTTGCTGCGTGGCTGCTGCAAACTTGGCGGCCCTGCAGCTGGTTGATGTCACTATCGCGGTGAAGCGAACTACCTACAGCCAACCTACTGTACAGCTCCGGGTTTTTTTCTATTATTTGGTGTCTCCAGACCTAGCCTAGGCGTAACCCAAAGTAGCCGGATGGCGTCGGGGCTGGTCGCATAATCCTGCCCAGAATGCAGTCATTGCGCTTGCATGGCCTGCATACTGGCGTGGGATTCAGCGGCGCTTGGTAGGTAAAGTGTGAAATGCTTCAAACAAAAGCCTACCATGGTATTCTTGTTATCGAATAATGAATTGAATATCACTGGTTTTTTCTTCCTTTTCTTGTCTTTTCTTTATTTCTTCCTTGTCTGCTTCTCTTCCCCTCCGACTTTCTATATTCCCGAAAGGGGCTTGTCTTTCAAGTGACCAGTGATGGGATCTCCCCGCCCCCCACACTTTCCGGGAGCCCGTTTTTCTCCAATGCGGAGATGAGATGGGTTTTATGGGGTTCAAACAAGACAACTGGCCAGTGCCCTGTCATCGACGCAACATTGCTTCCGTAATGACATGGCGGAGAATAGGGCCTCCTCCATCGACATACCAACCCCTCCTCTACTATCTTGATATCCGAGATCTCTTAGTTCCCATGTGCTTCTGCCCACACCTACACCAGCGGTAAGTGCACATAGCATATCTGCATTTACCTTGTATCGAGGTAGGCTAAAGCTGGGGGGTATGTGTCTTGCAACATCTTGAAGTACAGTACCTACCTAGAACTGAACTTGGAGATTGGTTTGGTAGGGAAATCGTGTTTGGTGGTACACAGACCAACCTAGGTAGGAAGTAGGTACTCCCACACCCCTAGGTAAGTACTAGCTAAGCCATATTTACAACGACCTGATTCGGCGCCAGCTTGTATTTTACCCCGGGTGTTTGACTGCTTGCCCGCCCCCAGCTTATTGAACTTCCCGGCCATAGTCGCCAAGTCGCTAAGTTGCCAGCCCGCCTCTTGAGTCTGCCCCATCTCCGCATTTTCTCTCCTCATCACTCCTCACTCGAGCTCACTCAACCCCGAAATCCATCCAGCCCCATCCATCGTCCGCCTGTTCATTCTCGTTCAACCTCAAGCTTCTCGGCGTCAAGCATTCAACAAGACGAAAATTCGTCCTTCGTTCTGCTACGCCGGACAAGCTTGTGCATCTCCTGGTGATCTCTTCGAAACCTGCACGCCCTCCGCGTATCAATTGGATGCACATAGACCTGTCCTGATCTGCGTCGGATCTAGCCAAACGAAGTCGGAGAAGTAAATATTACATGCCAATCTCCACACGTTTTTTGTCGCTTCGTTACTGCTCTCTGCTTCTCCGCGTCTACGCCCACCAATGAACCGCCTATTCAACATCTTCCCTTCCCGGATAATCACCGTCATTGCCTCTGTGCTACACTCGGAACGTGCCACCTTCTCAGCGCCCTAGCCTTGCTGCTGGAGAAGCCTTCGGACATTCTAAGCTTCAGCCCTGCTGACTTTATACACTGGCTCCGCCGACCTGGCTCGGTCTCTGGTGATTTCAACGCTCGGTGCCCTCTGAGCGAGGCGCCGATCTCCTTGGATGAGGCCTGTGAACTACCAGATGCGGTGAACAGCATATATCGTGCTAGTTGCCGAAGAAGCCCAGAGCCGACTAATACATCCTCCTCTTCCTCCTCCACCACTACCACCACCCTTATGAATTCATCCATCAATCGATCACCCCGCAAGGCATCCCTCTTTCCGGCATAACTTCCCAGCCCTTGATCGTTGACCCAACCCTTCTCACCCCACTTCTTAGTGCTGCGTGACTCCCTTTCTGCATTACAACCATAGTTTTGTACAGGGTCTTCAACCTTATAGCCAATCTTGACCCCCCAAAGTCCCTTCTCCAATGCAGTCCCGGCCGTCCATAGAGGGTACGGTTGTCCCTGGTACTAATGATGAGAACATCGAGGGCAAGCAACAGAAGCCCAAAACCCTACCATGCAAGTTCTGCGACAAACGCTTCAGGTAGGATGCCACAGCCCTCATCTCCAACTCCCGTTGATAATATAACTTACACGGCAATCCCCTGTCTAGGCGCGTGGAGCATGTCCAACGACATGAGAGAACCCATACTAAAGAGAAACCATTTTCCTGTGGTTGGGCTCGATGTGGAAAGACTTTTGGCCGTAGGTTAGTATTCTTCGCCTACGTTTGTTAATCTCCATTCCTCCTCAACTCCTTCTGCTCGTAGTTGGTCTCGACTGGTCTACACACGTGCGCCCACATAAACCCCTACGCCCCAAAAACGCCTCCCTCACCCCTCCGGCCTATGCATGCAGGGTGATGGCTTTTGCATCTTGCACCTCCCTCTGAACTGTGTCTCAATCATACCGTCCCTCATCGTTGAAGGTGATAATGCTTATATGGACATCAGAGATCTCCTAGTCCGCCACGAGAAGCTCGTTCACTTGAATGAAGGCTCCAACAAGGACGGCAACCGGCCGAGGAAGCCATCCTCGGCCGGTGCCGTTCCTCAGCCGCCACTGTCGGGTGAGAACCATGTTGACTCGGAGATGATGGGTATGCCACGGCCTCATCCACAACATTATCATTCTGATTCTATCTCGTCATCGATGGCTGTACCTGCTCATCAGCCCGATCCACGTATACCTGCCAGAGCGGCAGCCTGCAATCTAGACCTTTTATCAGACGCGGCCACCCAGATCGCATCCGCCAACGAAGTGAACTCCTTACAGCCCATGATGCCGGATCTCCCTCAGTCGTCGAATGCTATGCCACGCATTAAATCCTATGATGAAGGCATACCATACGGTGATCGTGGGCGCGAGTCGGATACTGGTCCAATGTCGATAGGTCTCCCTGTTCAAACCGGCCCTTCCTCCGCTTTTGATGATTACAATTTGTTCATGGACGAATTTGCAACCTCATCGCATTTCCTCCCACAAGCCTTCGAAGCGGACCAAGGCGTTGGTCTGTGGCCGCGAGGCGCGCTGTCGAAACCATCGTCGCAGTTTCCTTCCAGATTCCCTTCGCTCGCACCTGATCCCCGAGACCCGGCCGATGGCAACAGTAGGATGCATGACGAATCCAACAGAGCGGCCCCTATGAGGGTGTCTGCAATGGATCATACAGTCATCAAGAATAGGCTGGATGAATTTTCTACCGTCCTTCCCAATGACTTTGTATTCCCTTCACGCCACACCCTAACCCGGTTTCTCGAGGGCTATGTTAGTGGTTTCCACGAACATCTTCCTATCCTACATCTCCCTACGATCGCACCCGGCGACATGGCACCAGAATTGTTGTTGGCCATCTTGGCAGTAGGTGCTCAGTATAGATTCGAAAGCCATCGGTCAAATGCTCTGTGGTACGCTGCGAGAGCTGTAGCTCTCGAGCAAATTCGCCGACGTCATAGCCACGAGATTCACGGCTTGCTTCCTACAGCCGCAGCTTATAGCCCGCACTCTACAAGACCGTCTCCAAGCCATGGCTTCAGGCATTCTTTTAGTTCTATGCAGCAGGAGCGACCGATGACACAGGATACTCACCGCGAACCATAGTAAGTCCTTAATTGATGTCTATTACATTACATTTGGAACTCGTTTCTGACTCTTCGTTCAAAGCTCTCCGAATACCCCCCAGTCTCGTATGGAGACAATTCAGGCACTACTGTTGCTCTTCGCGGTCGGGCTATGGGGTGCAAAGGCTATACTCCATGAGGCCATGTCTTTGCAAAGTCTTCTCGCTCTTCTAGTGCGAGAAGAGGGATTCCTATCAGAATCTACGCAGACGGCTGATTGGGAAGCTTGGATCCGTATAGAAGGCGGAAATCGGACCAAACTCATAACCTATTGCTTCTTTAACTTATGCAGTATCGCCTACAATATGCCGCCTCTGATACTCACTTCGGAACTCAGCTTATATTTACCTCATTCCTCAAGGTTATGGAGGGCTGAGACTGCTTGGCAGTGGCAAGAAGCTCGCCATTCCTTTCCAAGTATGGATATCTCGCTCCAAGATGCGTTCATCAGATTGTTCAGTCGTCCTCCCCAAGGGCCACCTGCTTACATGTCATCTCTCGGCAATTACATTCTCATCCATGCACTACTACAACACATTTTCCTACTGAAGCAAACTTCGTTTACTTCGGTGCCGTCCTTTGAAGCGCCTCGCGGATTACGACCAGACGATGTCGAAGAATGCCTACAAGCACTACGCATTTGGCAGATGAGCTTTGAACAGCACCAAGCGCGGGTTGCGGAAGTTAATCCGCAAGGTGCGCCGGATTCGTTCCCCGGTGGACCGGTTGCTTACAACTCGACAGCACTCTGGAGACTGGCCTCTATTCGATTGTATACCGATTTGAGTCCTAGTAGGACTCTCGAGACTCGAGATGCCGGCCAAATAGCACAAGCATTCCATGAAGCGCCGTATCTGGTTCGGAGCTTGCGATCGAACAGAGCTGTTCTTCAAGCGATACATGCGCTGTCCATGCTGGTCAAGCTAGGTGTCAATTATGTAGCAAGGAGAAAATCATCAGAATGGAGCATGCAGCACTCTCGTAAGCTCGAGTGCGTCTCAGTAACCGTAGTAGTCTGTGTATTGACTGTTATCTAGTCTGCAATCTCGAGTGCGCCATCCTTCTGTCGAAGTGGCTCATGACCCTTGCGTCGATTGGACCAACAGACGCTCCGCCATCACCGGACGAAAGAAGTCTGCTTGAAATGCTGCGTCACATGCTGGATGAGACGGAATTCGCAGTCCCTATCGATCCCTCGCTCTCTGGGGGTGGCCCAGGTCATCCGTCGTCAAACATGGACATGACTATTAATGACGGCAGCAAATTACGACAGTTGGCAGCCGCTGTGATTCGACTCTGGGCTGAGACTTTCAAAGGATCACATATTTTCGATATCGTCAAAGTCATTGGCACTGGCTTAGAAGGGTACGCTGATTTACTAGAGAAACCACGGGACAGGACGCCATTAGGCAGGATGGGACCTAACTCTCGGCTTGGTTAAGGCAAGGATGTATAGCTGTGGGATCCCTCACGTATTGGATTGAATTATGTAGATAACTTAGCAAGGTGTTGCGGCGCTGTTCGAATTGAGGCGACATTCGACGTTATTTCTGTCCCGAAGTTGTCTCGGTGACAACTTAACAAATTACATACTAGCTATAACTAGAGTCTACTCATAACAGTGCTAGATCTCGGGCACATATCGCAGAGCAACTACGGCTTCCTGTATTAAGTTACACGAAAAAAGCCGGAAGCGTACTCCCTTTCCCAAGGAAGTAAACCATGAAGAGTAGCACTACGTTTGACAGACTTGAGCGAAAGTCTATTACTAGCAATACGTCAATTCAGTCGCAGAGAACGAAAACAGCAGTTTTAGTGCCGCACTTCAAGCAAGTCCATGTCTTTATTTGGCTCACTAAGAAAATATAACAGAGTACCAGCAGCCTAAACGAATAGAGAAGGCCACGCTGCAGTCATCGCTTATGTTCTCTGCATACCTTTCTTTGTTGTGCATACTTTCTGGGTTATAGCGTTGCCTGATGTAGCTACTGTAAGTTTGGGTCAGACCGCCTCCGACACACGAAGAAGCAGTCACAGCACAGTACATATATACTTAAATTACCAAGGCTGGCAAGCAGGTTCGTAAACGTGCAATTACTAACGTCCACTCTATACTAGCATGACTGAAACAAAACATCTTAATATACTTAGAACTGGTAGTTTAGTCTAATATAAATTTTTATAGATTTAACTTGAGCTACTTTTACTAGTTGTTTTGCTAGAACTGCTTGTATTAGTGTTAATATAAGGGAAGTGTGTAAACTTTTACGTACTCGCTCGGACGGGAGGGGCCGTAGTATGTACCTATCCACCTGCATCTCCATGTGACATAAATGGTCCGGAATAGAGTCTCCCCGCAGCGGACTCCCGCCGCGACGGGAGCATCCGACAGATTATGGTTTTCATAGTAAGACCCGAAACTTTAAATATATATCCCCATATCACATAGCAGCTCAGGTGTCTAATCCCAGTCATGGGCCGGTCAGGTCGTCATACAGTGCTCACTAGTGTATGCAATTCATGATTGGGCAGATATTCTTAGTATTCATCTACCACTAACATTATTCTGTGAAAGACTGACTAAATCACATAAGTCGGCGCGAGTAAAGGAGTGTGATTGAAGGCTCTTGGCTAAACAGGCTTGTTTAGCTCCCAGAGCGCTCGCATCTCTGTCGTAGGCAATGAAGATGAGATCTTCTATGAGTGAACCTCTGCTTCAATCACCTGCAACCTGTAGAAGCCGCCCTTAGCAGCCTGTGGAAACCGCCCTTAGTTGCGACATCCTTTTGCAGCTCCGCCATCTTTTTCTGATCACCGGTCGGATCCTGCGAATCAGTTCCGAGCGTCCAGCCCAGGAACTCATTGGTGTAGTTAGGCTCAAAGCCGGCATCAAGAACACCCAACCTCTTCCCGTACCGCGTGACTTTCTCCCAGTCACGCTTGACATTCTTCAGATCTTTGGAGAAGTAGGCGTAGCTTCGCTCGAATATCTTCCGATTGAGGGCCGTGTCCATGACGGGTTTAAAGTCGATATACTCTGCCCACGCCTTCTCGGGGTGTGCCATCACGAAATCCGTCGCCTTCTTCACCGCACGCAGGAATGCGCGGACCTTGCCCGGGTTTTGCTCGATGAACTTCTCGTTCCCGATGTACAAGATCGAGCAGAAGCAGCAACAGCCCAGCTCGGCCAGCTCATCGATACGCAGCATCTGGACGTCCGTTTTCGGGCGGCCCTGGGAAACGAGCCATTCTTCGAGCTCGACCATCTGCACGTTCTCGAGCCCGATGCCGGCGTCGATCTCGCCCCTCATGATAGCCTTGGAGACGTTCATCCCGCAGCGCACAGCGGTGTAGTCTTCTGGCGACATGCCATAGTGCGATGTCAGCTCGTCGATCTGGATCTTGCCAAACTCGCCAACATAACCAATGCGCCTGCCCTTAAGGGTGCGGAAGTCCGGCGTGATGCCCGAGGACTTCAAGTACACGACGCCGGTGAATGGCTCGTCTAGAAGGCTGCCGATCGAAAGGACGGGGAATCCACGGGCTTTAGCCTACACGGCGACATTAGCATGTGTCGGGCGTATTGGCAAGTAGGAAATCTACCGCGAGTGTGTGGATCATGGCCTTGAACCCGAGGTCGACTTTGCCGGTGCCGATGATTTCGGTGACATCCTGCGTTTGTGTAAGCATTTTCTGCTGATGGGTGCCTTCTCCCATTGCCGCTTACGCTAGGATCATTTGGCTCCAGCAGCGCAACCTGGATGCCTTCCTCCTTGAAGAAGCCCTTCGCCTGAGCCAGGAACAGCGGGGCGTGGTATGGCGTAGCGTGCCTGTCCTATGTCAATCTACATTTCCGCGTTACCCGCAGACTGCACTTCATTCTCACCAGTTAGTCAGAAAGGTGATCTTGTCAGTGCTCATGGTGATAGATTGATCGCGATGCTGGGGGCGGGTCAGCACAACATAGACAAGGACGTGAAAGGGGGGGGGAGTAGAAGAAGCATGTCCTTTCGCTGGTATTATCCAGATCAAGTTCGCCGGTATTTCTCAGATCAACCGCCCGCCGTGGTCTGCCGGCCCTCATATAACTCAATCAGATTGAGCGATGACAGGCCAGCAAGAAGCACAGCAAGACAGGTCGAACACCCGGATGCATTCTTTTGAATAGTTACCTTGATCGGCAGATAGCTCCCACGCGAAAGACGCCATAGCTCTTTTGTATGGGCATCGTACCAGGCGAATGTCAGTACTGCAAATTGGACTGAGTGATGGATTCTGGTAGATTACGGTGGGCGGACGAGAAGACACAGGAGGACATTAAATACGCTCTCGATAACGATCATCGCGTGCGGGGTAGGATTTCATGAGTCCATTTTTGCGTCATTTATGGTTTTGTTGCCGAATCAATACGATGTAAAGGGTTTTACAAGTTGCGGAATTCGGCATGCGGATACGGCCACGAAGAAATGAAATGCCAGTATCTATAGCCGAGGATTACCTCGGATCTACTAGTTTATGAGTGCGACCATAAGAATCTAAGTTAGGTCCTAGACGAAATCGTAAGGAAGCTGCATATCTTCCTGCCTTTGAATTTGTCTACAACCTCGTAGACCCATCTAACAGACAGATATTGGAGGCTGACGTCTTAAACCCTAACCTTAGTATATTGTCGCATGCAATGGTGTGCCTATGCCTACTGCATTGCGGCGGCCGAAACCGGAGACTGCCTGTGGGTATACCAAGGTTGCAACACCAGCATTCTACTACTGTATAGCTTTCTCATTTTGTATGACATATATAACTCCGTGTTGGAACCATGTGGCTGGTAATGCTGGTGGTGGATACCTCGCCATATACTTGTTCTCCATATATACAGAGGTAGTAATTAGTTCAACAATGATTATATACTGTAAACTATTATTCTAACAGATAGTAAGAGTATTTCCTCACTAATATCCAAACGATAAACCCAGCGAAACCTCCACTATAAAAATAATTATTAGGCCAAATCTCGTGATATCCATCTCCACCTGCAGCTCTAGTTTAAGCTGGTAGGTTTTAAGAATACCATGGCTCGTCTTGCGGTGCTCTTTCTATTTAGCGGTTGCCTTTCACTAGAGACTGCGCCAACAACCACAACTGAGTAGTTCTGATATCATTCGTTGGACCGGCAAGCATTGACTTCCGACTCGACTGCAAATGAAAGAGACCGCATAAGATATGACCCGATCCATATCTACACTGGTACGGTAGATCACTCTTAAGAATGCCAGACAGACTCCCACGGCAAGAAATCTCGAGGCTGTCGAGGATCTCAAGTGAGAGGCGCCCGTGGATGCTCTTATCAACTTGACGAGGATAAGCTTCCTACCGAGAAGAGAATGGTCGAGATTCTCCTCGAGAACATATAAGGCAGAGGATTTTAGATTGAAAGAGTCAACAAAGGACATGTTTCAACCACGACCATCTGATACACAGCATCACACGCTGTCTTCAAGCAGATAGAGCCGTGCATGAACAATCTCACGAAAGAAGGGGTCGTAATTGGCCACTCTATAATTAGCTGCAGTTATGATTGCCGATTGCTCGGCTTTGCTTGTCTGAATACGCACGAGATTAAGGACCAAGCAACCTAATTTTTTTTCTATTGGACGTGCCCTTGTTAGATAACTTCGTTGACAAATCATCCAAAACTATTGAACTCGATAATTACCTCCGCCTGTGTTTCTAATACATACGTACGTATAGGAACTATGATGCTAAGATGTAAAACATCAAGCAAAGAGATACGAGGCAGTATCTGTATTAAACTGGGCATACTAAATCTACCTTGGAAAGTTGTTCATAAGCCTATAGAGGGAGAATGTCCCGGTCCGGGCCCCAGCAGGGGTAGTTATCGAGAAAGTATTCATAGAGCTCCTCATTGATAGGTTATCTATCAAGGTTCTCCAGAGTATTAGTTCACCCAGGGAATGCAGTGAGCTGACGACGGGTGTACGTACGCACTTGCCGGTTCTTTTAGATGTCTGATGACACCTGGCTTTACCCTGTGATGCGGATCTATGGCATCGAGATTCGCATCTTAAACGATTTACTCAATGTGGCCTGACGCAACCGAGTCAAAGAGAAGGACTTCGAAGAGTGAAGTGGGCATAGTGTTGTTATGGCCGTCTCCAAATCTATATTGTGCGAGTAAACGAAAGCTTATTAGAAGAGAAGAGATACTTAAGAGTAGTTAATAAAAGGGATCAAAGGGCGGAAGGGATAGGGTAGCGAGACTGGGCACCGATGATAGTGTGATTCGCTCATACTGGTTGATTAACGGTAACGTTCCCCAGTACCATGGCATAATTACCATGTCGTGTCACAGCTTTGTACTAATGTGACAATACATATCACCAACCCGTCTAGTACATCTATTATACCGGTAATCTACCCCTTAGCTCCACAGCGAATTGTGTTGTAGGGAGTAAAATTAATGATACTTAAGACTCAACCACAGCGTTTTGAATCGTTGATATGTGCAAGTTCGTTTCGCAGCACAATCCGAATCCGACTAGTAATTGGATCATGTCCCACTCATATTACCAGATAATGACGAGTGTAATTCGCTCGCAGTATTTGAGTTACTCTGTACTACCATAGCCGTTTCTCCATCTTGATACAAGGTAACCATATGTCTTACTTGGGGACACCAATACAGTACATGTTTTTGTGCCATATAACTTCGCGAGTTGGCTTTTACAGTTTGAAAAGTCTGCCCAGCAACTTGAAAGCCTTGGCTCCGTGCTACTTGTGGAAGTTTACCGGACCTATTGCACTTGAGAATCAACTTGATTTGGTCTTGGACTTAGCTCAAGACCTAGAAAGCACTTTAATTAGCCTATATTCGTGATTTGGCAGATTTGCGGATTCAAACTTCTACGCCCGTAATAATGCAAATACAACAGGTAGTGGAGAGTAAGGTACTTACCAAAAATCCCACCGTGGAAGCTAGAACCTTTGTACTGTTTCATTCAATGATAATCTGATCTACGGCACAGATTTCTAGAAGACTGACCATGTTAGGACAACCGCCTAAAATTAAGGCTTCCATATAGGAGCTCCGGAAAGGTCTGCCTGGATTCTATATGTGCTAGCTCAGATCGGAGTAAATAACTATTAGCTCAAATTGTAGAAATCGCTATTGCTAATATGTATTTTGAAATGGGCTTGCTTTGCTAAGCTATAATCGATCGAATATCCGAGAGCTACAAGGCTCCCTCGGACTCATCTCCAACGGGCTGTCGAAGGCATCAGGCATCAGCAGTTTGAGAGTTACTGAAGGCAGTACGACAGGCGTGGTGAGGAGAATCAGTGCTACGCAAAAGCCCTTAAACGAAAGGCCTGCAAAGCTAGGTATGGGCTCTAAACACGCCGGAAGCCCTCGAAACCTTTCTTTCCATTGAGCTTTATGCCGTTGTCAATTCCCAGTAGGCACTGATACACGCTGTATGACTTATTTAGCGTGTGTATTATGTGGTGATGTTTCATATAAAGGATTGGCTATATTAGACATAGTCATACAGGCTACAGCCACCGGTTATGCATATGTCCATACCGAGACAAGGTTGCAAGAATCTTGGGCCATGCGTGAGACTTGTGGGATTCTGCGAAACAGTCTATATAACAGCAATGATATCATTACGGCCGGCGAAATGACTGTCTAAGTTGCAGAAATAAACACTGTTTATATACATGATAAGTGGCGAATAGTGTTAAAAGCCCTGGAATGCTTAGGCTTTTGGGATACAGTAGGTCCTTTTGAAAGCGATGATCTCGGCCGTCTAAATCGACATCTAGATCGATATAGAGAGCCTGAGAAGATGCACCTAAAAGCGCTTGAGTACCAGCGTTCTACCTTTCTTGAAATTCATACCTAGATTAGCTGGAATTTCAGCTACTTAGTCAAGCGCTATCGTATGAGTGGCCGCTTGAATGAGGCAGAAAAGTTTTACTGGTAGGCATGGAGGGGTGTGAGTTAAGGTCTTTGATGCCAGTTACCTGCACAGGTTGCGAACTCTTAGCGACTTAAGTGACGTGTCTTCACGACCGTGTGAGGTTTCCTAGTCGAAGCATACCAACTCCATGAGGGCTGTACGTGATAGAGAAAAGAAACCCAGGTTGGCAGCACCAAGATATCTACCCTTTGGGTTGATTTATTTCCTTCATATGCAATTCCAAGTAAAGATTATGCGTATATCGGGGTCATATAGTAGATTGCTGTTCACGTGACAGCGCGAGGCGATCCGCTTTCGAAGCGCGTCAGCTCTGATCCTTATCTTCACTTTTCCATAGCAGAAGTTACTCTTATGTACCAGGAAGTGTAGCAGTATCACCGAACACACAATGCCTCCAAAGAAGCGTGCATTGGCTGAGATAGAAACCTCCCAGTCTGCGTCCCGTCGCCGGTCTCATCGTATCAGCTCCTCCAGCAAGAAGAGCTCGTACTTCGAAGACCAGGATGACGTAGATGGCTCCAGTGAAGATGAGCTTTCGCCACGTAAAGCAACCAAAAGCGCTGTTGATTCATCTCGACCCAGAAAGAAATCTAGACTTGAAGTGTCTGAAGACGATGATGAGGACGATCAATACGAGGACGAGGACGAGGATGAAGAGAACGAGAACAGCGATGCATTTGATGAAGACGATGATTCCGCAACGCCGCCACCGCCGCCGAAGTCTATAACGGCGAAACGTGGGCGCCCACCCAAGGGCACACATGCGCAGCCGACAAAGGCGCAAGCGCTCGGCAGTGCCGGCAAGCCCGGCTCAGCCGCGAAGAAGCGCGGACGACCTGCCAAAGCAGACCAGAAGTCTCCTAGTGCACAACGGAATGTGCATGCGGCTTATGAAGATGATGGGAATGATAACGAGGATGACGACGACGACGACGATGATGATGATGAGCCACAAGTCACCTTTATTCCTATCCCAAAGCTCCGCGACACGGATGGTGTCGAGTATGAGGACACAAAACTACATCCGAATACCCTGCTTTTCCTGGGTGATCTGAAGGCGAATAATAAGCGGAACTGGCTGAAGTGTACGTAATATCCTATTCATCGCTTTGTTTCATTCCTCCTTTTTCATACTCATATTACCTCATTCAAATGAAGATCTGTGTTCTTAGAGGACTTTATTTACAAACTGTCTCATGGTACGGAAGATCTCGAAGATTTTTGTCCGAATTAAAGCTAATCATCTCGAGCGTAGTGCACGACCCGGAGTACCGTCGCTCATTAAAGGACTGGGAGTCTTTCGTTGAGACGCTAACGGACAAGATCATCAACGTCGATGAGACAATCCCTGAGCTGCCGCTCAAGGACGTCATATTCCGCATTTATCGCGATATTCGGTTCAGTAAAGATCCGACGCCGTACAAAGTAAATCAATTCCAATTCACGTAGAAACCAACGTGACTAGGACCAGAGAGCTCGTGCTAATCTTGATGCGTTTAGCCTCATTACTCTGCAGCCTGGTGAGTCCATATCCGCCTGTAACCTCAGCTCATTCCTCTAAGAAGCATGCTCGAGGGATCTGATGCCATATACAAAAGGCGTTAACATGCTAATCCTAGCGCTTGGCAGGTCACGCACAGGCCGCAAAGGCCCCTACGCCTGCTACTACGTGCACGTCGAACCGGGTCACTGCTTCGTGGGCGGCGGGCTCTGGCACCCGGAAGCCGCTGCTTTGGCCCGGTTGCGCGCAAGCATCGATGAGCGGCCCCACCGCATCCGGCGCGTGTTGACGAACCCAGAGTTCGTGCGCGTTTTCCTACCGAACGCGGTCGGCAAAAAGGAGGACAAGATCCTCAAGGCTTTTGCGGATAAAAACAAGGAGAATGCTCTTAAGACCAAGCCTAAGGTATGCCGATTTTCCTCTGCCTCTGTTGAGTTGTGACGTGTGGTATATCTGATGGAAAAGGGATAGGTGAAGAATGCGTATTTGTGAGTTGCGAATGAGTGAAACGAGCAATGCTGATGAATGGTCGTTTACTAGGGCTTTAATCCCGATCATCGCGATATTCATCTTCTGAAGCTGCGCAATTACACAGTTGGTCGCCAGATACCGGACGAGTATCTGCATGGCGATGATGCACAGGAGAAGATCCTAGAAACCATTCGGGCCATGGTTCCATTTGTGAGTTTAATCTTTCCTTCCAGCTTTTTTTCGTAGCCACGGGTTCCGCCAGGGAGCGATGGGTGATAATATGACCATTCGCATCGCTGATTAATGAGCAGGTCACATTTTTGAACAATGTCGTCATGCCGGACCCTAACGCAGACAGCGACTCTGGCGGCGAAGAGGGAGATGGCGGCGAGGAGCAAGAAGACGACGATGAAGAGGAGGAAGATGAAGAATGAACTGAGACCAATCTAGGTTCTCAGTACTGTAAATTTCAAACCAGTGGTGAAGTGGTGCCTCGATTACTTAGCGTGTCACATGAATTCGTCGTAAAGCTCCCAAGCCTTGGATAGCTATTTATTCTAGTTGCACATTCGGAATCGCGTCATCTCTCCTGGCGAGAGAGTCGCGTGATATAATACAATCTATCTGATTTTCTAATTGACACCCAACCGATAGATGTAATTGAGGTCTTTTAGAGAATGATGATGAGGCCGTACTAGGTATGTTCAATGCTCTATGATCCAGACTATATACGCCTGTTATATACACTATGCTATTTATCCTCTTCATACTCACCCTAAGAGAGTCCGCAAAGTGAGAACTCAAACTAGCCCCGTCGACAAGCTCGGGGGGAGATCCTCCTTGCGTGTCCCCCATTCGCTCTCCTTGGGCCCAAGCACAAACTCCAGCACGCCACCCTTCTTGAAGAAATCATGCGATATCCAATTCTTTGTATATGGCTTTCCGTTGAGCGTCGCGCTCTGGACATACATATCCAGATACGTCGGATCGAAATTCGCATTGCGCAGTGTTGCCCAGCCTTTCCCGTCTGGCGTTCGGATGCTGACCTCGCGAAACATGGGTGGCGTGAGCAGGTAGACGTCCTGGCCGGCGACGGGAAAGAAACCCATGAACGCGAAGGCCGAGAAGGCGCCCATGGCGCAGTCGTCATTGCCGGGGATGCCGGCGACGGAGCTGTTGAACAGCGACGGGATGTACTGGTGCACCCAGTAGGCGCTGCGGCCGGGGCGGCCAGCGTAGTGGAACTGGAAGGTCGGGAGGAAATTCGGCTCGTTCCCCATGTAGTTGATGCCGGACGAGTGGAAGTAGTCGAGCCGCTCGACGAACCGCGCCGAGCCGCCCATCACCTCCACGAGGGACGCCATGTCCTGCGGCACGTAGAAGCTGTAGAGCCATGGGCTCCCCTCGTACGTGGAGTAGCGCGTATCGAAGTAGCAAACGTGCTGCTCGTACACGGGGCTGCAGAGCCGCGTCGCCTGGTGCGTGAACGTGCCGTTACTCAAACGCGGCTGTAGAAAGCCGTGGAACGCGGAGCCCACGATCGCCCCTGTCTCGGCGTCCCGGTAGTGGTCGTCTTGTCCGCTTTGCCACAGGTTGCGCCAATTGCGGCTGCGCTCCAGGTACTTCGCCTCGTCGGTCTTGTGCCCGAGTTTGCGGGCCATGAGCCCGATCACGAAATCGTCGTACGCGTATTCGACCGTGCGCGAGATGGTACGACTTAATGGCCCCGTGCCGTTTCTGTCGTCGTCGTTGGCCGGGATGTAGCCGAGGGCGTGCCAGCTCTCGAGCCCGCCACGCCCTGACACCGACCAGTCTCTTGGCTCCTCTTCTGCGTCCGATACCACGGCTTCATAACCTAACGTCCAGTCGATGCCCTGCGTCAGATCCTTGATGAATGCGTCAGCCAAAACCACGTCCGCGTTCGACCCGCCTTGCGTGAATCCTTTGCTGAAACTCATCCGGCAGTCGGGCAGCTTGCCCTCGTGCTTGTAAATGTCGATGAGGGCGCGTACCATGTCGGTCTGCTTGTCAGGGTCGATGATAGTAAGCAAGGGATGTTGCGCCCGGAACGAATCCCAGATACAATAAAAGCTGTCGTAGTACGGCTCGCGCGACTCCCACAACGGATTCTCGCCCGTGTAGTCTTGCGGCGACAACATCGTCCGGTACAAGCCCGACCAAAATGTTACGAGTAGGTCTTGACTCAAACCCGTATGATCGGCCTTGATGACGGAGAGCTTCGACTGCCATGCGGTCTCGGCGGCTGCTACCACCCGTGAGAAGTCGAAGTCACCGATCTCCCGCTCTGCATTTGCGCATGCCTGAGTTGTCGAAATGAAAGACAGCCCTACGCGCGCGAGAATCTGGTCCGTTGGCGCCCGATCAAATTGGACCCACGTTCCTGCCGACCCTTGCGGGATCTGGATGTTGGTGCCGAGAGACCCAAGAGCCTGTGCGCCGTCTGTCGTGGCAGTGTGCGTAAATGTACCTGTCCGTCTGATCGTAGCACCTCGGAAGTCTGCACAAAAGTGTGCCGTATAGGAACCCTGTCCGAACGAAGGACGGAACGTGCCGTTCCCCATCATGCGCCCCGTAGTCGCGTCTATCTCAATGTTGCCGTTTAAGCGGCTGTTACTAAGGTCTATTAGGTCCAGTAGGATCAGCGGGCTGTTTGGCACCGTTTGTGGGATACCATCATCGCCCGACGAGGCATAGACAAATGGCACGTCAGCCTCGGACGGGAAATTGAACCGGAATAGACTTGTATGAGCTGTTGCGGTCATCTCTGCGTACACTGAATTATTAAGTCCGATTGCGAAATAGCCAGGCTTAGCTGTGACCGAGCCATCAATTCGAGCCGTAGCTCGCTGTCCCGAGATGTAGTTGCACTTCGTGTAGTCATCTTCAGGACAACCTGGATGAGCAAAGAGTGGAAAGTTACCTAGGGAAGGATTCTGTAGCATGTCAATACCCAATATAGAGTGGATGTGTTGCATAAGAGCATCGAGCACTTACTCCTCCGGTTCCTAGCGGGATCTCAGTCAGTCACAAGATGAGTCTGAATGAGATAGGGGTGAAAGTAGGCTCACCAGAATCGTGGAGCTGAGAAAACCCTTGAATCAGTGAGTCGTCTGAAACGAACCCAGCAGCAATCTCACCCCAATTAGTCGCATCAGCCACCGGCTTGGCCATGCCTGTACTATCTTGTTAGGTTTTATGAAACAATTGCTTTATCGCTCTTAAAATGACTTACCGTAGGGCAAAGTTGCACCAGGGAATACATGACCTTAAGGAGAAAATCAGTCTCATGTAACTGCCTTCTGTAGATATCGCCTCATAAGCAGACTTACCTCCATTCACGGTGCCTATGAGGGGATCAACGAACTGTAGTATATCGCTCGTGGATTTTCCTGCCAATGCCGAAGTGAGGCCCAATAGCAGTTTTCGAGGCGGGTTGAACTTCTCGATAGGAAGCAGGGCCCAAACGAACAGGAATAATAGCGGAATAACGAGTATCCTGCGTCGTCGGGGGAAAGTTGTCAGGAAAGGACCCGCCATTATGGTTGCACAGATTACCCGTGAGCCAGAATGTTCTCTATTAGGTTCAGAGTGAATTCACTTCACCGTCCTTAGCGATGAAGAAATTTGGACAGCTCGCCAGCCATCTGCGTCATGAACGGCTTGGCAGAGCGGACCGAGCTCAGCAAGCTGATCAGACAGATACTCGGGTTATGGGAACACGCGACGATGCTAGTCGAGCTAGCATTGTTGCAAGGTGAGACAGAGTGAGTGGACGAGTGAGCAAGCAAGTAAACAATGTACAGCGAAGGAGGTGAAATCCAGCCGCGAAATCCGAGACCTCAGACATGACCAGCTGGCTGGTGCGACGGGCCATGTGTCTTCCGACTGCCACTTCTTCTTTGTCTCTTATTGATTTCTGTCACTCTTGGCCCTCTTGGCTCTTGGCTCTTGGCTGTGGCTCTTGGCCCCTTTCAATGTGGAATATCCTATTGGGGAAATACTCATTCTTGGCAATTTGCGGATGCCGGCTGAAGTCAACCTAGCCAGCACGGCATAAGGTGGTCATCGTCCTAATGCGGCAGGCCCAATGACAGGAGGGCCTTTGTTCTCAGTGGCTAGGTCAGTCTATCATTGCTTAGCAGGTAAGACTCACTGCCTTATACATAAGATCAGCCCGCATGTAAGTTGTACCCAGATCTCACATGTTCCTTCAACGTTATCCATTAAGTCTCCATTATAAGAGAAGCGTGGCTGGCGTTCGCAAAGTCATGTCGCATAACTTTCTATTAAATGCACTTTTTCTGACTGTAAATTGCACAGGCCTCTGTATTAATCGAGGATCGTGGTGGCGGACAGATGTGAATAGACAGTGCGCGTGTAATGGTATAGATTGGTCATCTAAGCTTACCGAATGAAACAATGGGAAATGCAAAGATAATCATGAGCCACACCAAGCCTCAGTAAAATACGCCTTCGGCTCAAGTTTTCATTGCCTACAATATCTCAACAACAAGGACAAGGAAAATAGAAGGGAAAAAAAAAATCCCCTTTTTGCTTAAACAAAAGCTGGCAATCAATACGCTCATAATACTCTGTCATGATTCGGTCGGCTTTCTGGCGTCTGTCCAGTTCGAAATTAGCGCCGTTAACGCTACCTTATCACTTCAAGAGCACATTAGCCGAACATTGGAGCTATATGTGCTGGGGCGTATTTTCGGACAAGCATTGAATTGTCAGTACTAAAGCATGGAACACGACAAACTTACCTGGTAACTAAAATTCGAGAACCATGGGTATGAAGTGCAAGATTCTATACCATATTCTCTGGTTGCTTCCGCCTTCGCCGGACTCTGAATACCTGATAGAGGCAGAACCCTGCAATGAGGGCAACAAGCTGTACAATATTCTTGATAAGATTACATGACATCAAGGTTCTTTTGGGGTGCCTCTGTGGTGTGGTATCAACTCACCATGGGAATTGCGATGACTAGATACCTACATAGTGTAGCTCGGTATATATTAGTTTCTAGTTATCATAATATGCCTCTGAAGGTTCCAAAATATACGGACCAGGTCCAAGCCGGTTTGCTGTCGAGGATATCAACGTTCATGCCAAAGAGACCCGCGACGAACGTCAGAGGCAGGAATACGATGTTGATCCACGTTAGCTTGAGCACATTGCGATTGAGGTCAAGTGATTGCCGCGCATCACGGATGGCGACTCGCTTATGTACCTATACCCGGCGCGAACTCAATTATTTAGAAGTCGAGTTGGAATAGTTCAAGCGCTACGTACCATATCTAGCATGTTTGAGGTTGGGCCGATAAGGCTTGTTGAGATGCGCGCCCGGTCTGCCTCAAGGCGCTTCACAGCTTTTTCAAGGTTTTCCAACGCCGTCTTAACCCTGTCTTTAGCTATCTCAATGTTTACGCCCTTAGTTCGATTCCGTTCGAAGGATCGGAGATGATCTCTCATCTCAGTATCAAGCATGGTGATGTGTGCAGAGATCAATCGTTTCATCACGAGCCAGAATTTTGAGCATTGCCAGAGACAGTCATCCCACTTGTCGTAGTCCGTCCGCTTGTAGATGTTATCTTCCTGTAGCATTGATGTCAGCAAGAGACGTCTCAAAGCCCAAGGCAACACATACCAGGTGCTTCACATAACAGTTCGCAATTCTGATCGTCTCCTTCCAATGGCTAGCAAAAAAGTTTCCAAGTTTAGTGAAGCAATCTAGCATGCGCTCTTGTCCAAAATATTCGAAATCTAACATCTTTTCAAGATACATAGCACCTTCGACGGGTGTAATACCGCATATTGGCGCTTTGAGCTCCGAGTCTTCCAGTATAACGACATGATGCTGAGGATTATTACGAATGTCTGTAGAGTCTTCTTGACTATGATTGGAATATCGCTCAAGCTGAAAAATTACAGTAATATGAGAGATTAGTACAGAAGACTCGGAAGATTTGAAAACCTTAGGAGAACTGTTTTCGTCGTCGGAGCTGTCGAGAAATAGATTCCTTGGCCAGTTGCGTCGGTCCTTGAGATCTAACTCCGCCGGGTCCCGAACAGTGTGCATATCGAAAGAAAGGCGCATCTCTTGTACCGTGTCGAGATCGATTTTTGGCGGGCTATTCACTTGGGAGAACAAGGGTTGTAACTGAGGCGGAGGCTTCTCGGAGCTGATCTTTGTCACCTTCAGAGAATCGATCACACCATGGAGCCAAGGTGCATTTTGTGCATGCCTGTAAGTTCTTTGTAAGTAGAGAGAGCACTTGCGATAACCGTCCACTTACAAGCATCTGAAAGGAGTCTTCTGTTGGCATGGCTAGGTAGTGAGAGACAAGCTAGAGTTAGTATTTCTTAACAGATATAAGAAAGGGGGAGTTTATGCGATTTACCTTTGAGAGATATTCTTGGAGTGGTTTTGCTGCCCTGAAAATGGTCTTCTTAACTCTTAAGCAACTCCAGTTTTTATCTTTCACCCCTTCAAAACGTCAGCTACCTACGTATTAAAGGAGTGTTCACAGGTCACCGGACGATTCTGGTTGTTGCTATTCTTATTGTTATCAGAGTTCTCATAGTATTCTGTCACGCAAACAGACCCGTCCTCAAAAGGGTCTTTTTTCGAGACCTGTGTCTTTATGTGTTATTATTCATGCTGCCAAACAATCAGCAACTATACGACACGACGCACACTTGCTTCGAAATCACGGGCCCCAATATTACTAGAGACTCTAGTTGGAGTTCCTGGATGGGCATCATTTGTCGACATCCCTTCGTGCTTATTGCGTAGGAGACGTATCGAAGTTGTGATATAGCGGTCTAACCTAACCGTAGTTTGAGAGAGCTATGCAGATATAGCATACGATCCGCAGTCAGGCGGAATGTAATGCCACCTATATCTAGGACAGCCGCCTCGTACGATGTTTTCATTTGTCCCTCCTTGAAGCCGTTACGCTAGAGTCTGTCGCGCCCTTGTGCTACACTACACGACTATTACTGTGTTTGCTTTCGGTGTAATTCCATATAACCAATGACTCGAGACTAGCACCGCGAACCGAGCCCATAAAATAGGGTCTGGATCTCGAATCGCTGGCCTTGACCCAAATGCTACACAGCTTCTGGCGCGAGTTTGCGTCTCACAAGATTCCTCTCTTCAAACTTGGTAGCCTGGCTAGCTTTGGAAGGCGTCAAAACCTACTCGAAGTGGATTGGAATGGATTTCAAGGATGCACTGCTTGAAACTGACCATTTTGTGAATGATGCATCGGCGTGGCCATGACTAGCTCTTACAATAAACCCAGCATTAAGATTCAGCATTAAGATTTCGCATTAATGGGCCTAACTCGCTTCCTACAAGCTTCGATGAGGCCAATGAGGATACAAAAGATATCTCATTGATTATTAGCAGGTACAAAAAGCATATTCTCAATTTCCTTCATAGTCAGCACGCAATAGATGAGGTATCAAGCTCGGAAAACACACTATTTCTGGCTGTAGGCCATTACAAACTTCTTGCGGTCGGTAGCAAGACGTACGTCTACGACCTTCAGCTCAGCCTCTTGGAACGAGCTTTAAGCTTTTGTTTATTTGTATCGATGAGGTTAATAGCAGCTTTGACGTAAAGGTATTGCTGTCACGGTGGTAGCTACTAGGTCCGTAGAATACCACGTCCAACGGTGAAATAGCAAATGAAAATTAATATGAACTAAGTTATAACCAAGGAATTGACTTAACCTAGGTGTTGAGAAGATATACTAATGTGGACTTTGATATGCGAGCATCACTTTTGCTTACACACTCTAGTAGAAGCTCCGATTCGAAAGCGATATAAGTGCATTAGATTGGCGGAGGGCGAATAAATGATAATAATAACCACATTATTTTAAGTCTTCGTAGACTCGCCATTATAATGTTTGTTTTGTGAAGGCGCCTAGAACCTTGCAAGGAGAGCATTGAAGAACCTGGGCTGATATGCCCGAAGAGACCTGATTGCCATAAGCAGAAATACGGTGAAATTAAGCAAATTATATATTTAAACGTAGTTGATGTATGATTCATGCGCTTAACGACATAAATTACTCCTTTAGGTATGTACAAGCTCACTTAATGCGTCTATCCTTTTGTAACAAGGAGAATAATCACATCCAGAATTCAAACCTGGGTTCTCAGCAGGTAGAGCAGCAACCTCGAGGCAGGTCTATCATACGAAGTATATGATAAACTATTATTTAAATTTGTGATCATTGATCACTTGTAAAGCGCCCAATAAAAGCTCCGGTCATGAGCTGCTCGACACCAAGGGTTACAGTACCGTAACCCCACAGCGCTGGAATGGGTCATGAGCCTCATAGAGCGGGGAAGGGCAGATCTTTAGTCGGTTTAGGAAGCTCAGAATTGCTAACATTCCGGACTATAGCGCATTCCGTGGAGTCGTCGGACGACAAAAACCCAACAGGACGCTAACCAGACAATTAACAAGCAAGACATCGCCAAAAGGTTTTAGCTCCCCAATGCTGTGAGCCCGGTCAAAGCAGGTGAGTTTGTCTTGACAGTCTCGACAGTATGGGGAACCTTCAGGGATTCCCCGCACGCGTGAATCTATCTCGGCACTATTCGCTGTGTCATTTCCCTGCACTGCCTGCAATCTTCCATAATGAGACGTCATATGGTTAAGGGTGCCTGCTCGCAGTAGGCAAGAGCCCAGCAAGAACTTGTCGGTCTAGGCCAGGACAGAAGCTTGCCTTGCAGTTCATCCTCGTTTCCCCAGGAAAAGGAGCGCAAGCTAGACTAAACAAGCAGTTGGTACCGTACATTATCAGAAGCCAGGTGCTTGTATAAAATAATAAGAGCACCCTGACACCGCTGGAATTTCCTGTTGTTTTGAGTATTTAAATTCCAGCTCAGAGATTCGTGTTTGCCTCGTTTTATCAGTGTCTATTCATTTGCTTGACGTTGTTGAGGGCGTTTCTCAAGATACCTATAGTCTCAGTACATCAATAATGATGACGCGACTCTCTACCTGGCTGTTGAGTACACTTACTGCCTCCTTGTATGTGGGTTGTAGAGCGCAATGCCCCGACTACTCTCAATACTCGACTGAGACCCACGAACCTTTCTCCGCGGGGAAATACAAATTGTCCTACATGCGACCTGATCCAGCATGTAGGAAGTATACGCTGCCAGAGGTTGAACAGACTATTGATGACATGAGAGGTCTGGTGAAAGATCCCGATCTTTTCCGCCTCTTTGAAAATGCGTTTCCGAATACGTTGGATACCACCATTTCCTGGAAAGGGTTTGCGAGTAATGGTACAGACGAAGAAGTGGGTAATCCATTGGACCCTGTAACAGATAACCGAATTGACTAAACACCCCCGACAGCTCACCTTTATCACGACAGGAGACATCGTTGCCATGTGGCTGCGTGACAGCGCGAACCAACTGCGAAGCTACAAATCACTCCTGGTAGCTAATTCTTCAACGGACTCCCTTGCTTCTCTATTCCGTGGCGCCATTAATCTACAGGCGCGGTACATCCTCCAGAACCCACACTGCAATGCGTTTCAGGCACCAGTCGAGTCGGGTCTTCCGCCCCAGGACAATTCAGCGGCCGATACTGACGTAGTATTTCCCGGGTACGCAAAAGACTTCGTCTTTGAGTGCAAATATGAGCTTGACTCGATTTCCGCCTTCTTGCAGTTATCGTCGGACTACTACGAGAAAACCAAGGACGCCGACTTCTTCGGGAAGTTTAACTGGATCAGCACTATCAAGACTATCTTAAATGTTACTGAGGGCTTGCTTATCGGCACATATGCTGACGATGGATCTGTCAATGCGTCCCCCTATACTTTCCAACGCACGACTACCTCCGCGACGGAAACTCTTAGTAACACTGGTCGAGGCAATCCGGTGAAGAGCGGCACTGGTCTCGTGCGCAGTGCGTTCCGTCCCTCAGACGACTCCACCATCTACCAGCTCTTCATACCCGCAAACATGCAGTTCTCGAGCTACTTAAGCAAGTGCGCTGAGATTATGCAGGCTCACGACGCTGATCTCGCCCAGAAGATGAGCGATTTTTCCGGCAGTGTTCGGGATGGTATTAATAGGCACGGCAAGGTGAACCATGCCACCTTTGGTGAGATCTACGCATACGAGATCGATGGCTTTGGCTCAAGCAATTTAATGGATGATGCCAATGTCCCTAGTCTCTTAAGTGCGCCGCGGCTCGATTTTCTCAATATTCAAGATGAGACATACCAAAACACACGCAAGTTCGTGCTGTCGACTTGGAACCCTTATTATATGCACGGCCCAGTCATTAATGGGTAAGTCACCTCTTCAAGTCCTTATAATCTAGCGCATGGGATAAGCTAATCTCGTCCCTCAGCACTGGTGGTCCACATGTTGGTCCTGGTAGGGCTTGGCCCATGTCCATCATCACAGCACTGTTGACATCTGATGACGACAGCGAGATCGTCTCGGGACTGCAGATGCTCGTCTCGTCGACGGACCAGCTGGGCTTGATTCACGAGTCTGTGAACACATTTGACGCGACGCAATGGTCGCGCCAGTGGTTTTCCTGGGCGAATGGTCTGTTCGGTGAGATGCTGCTCGAACTGAAGGACACGAAGCCGGAGCTGCTTACGACGAGCTTCCAGTAGCGCTCAAGCTCGTTGGATGAGGGTTTCTGTCCGGCCCGCTATTTAATGATAAGTATATAACTCTTGGCTATAGAACCAAACAGTAACATAATATTCGAAAAGGCCCAGTATTGTCATATGTGACCCTAATTATGGTGTACGCTGGCTTGATATGAGTCAGACTTATCCCCTTTAGATAGATGATGTCGCTCTCGTTTTAGGATGGTCTCCGGTAGGACTTTTCTAAGGTAGAGGGGGATGAGGTCAAGTTCCAAGACGAAAATGCAGGGGCTAAGGTTAGTGAGTTAAACACACCAACCTATGTTGAGCTTTCGAGCCCTTAGTGTCCTTAGAAAGGCAGATGAGTCAAAGGCAAATGTAACCCTCCAAGGAGCCTTAAGTATTGAGGTGGCTCGTTAACACACTGTCTGCGGTAACTTCGTAAAACTTGGTTATTCTAGAAAGAAAGTTAAGTACAGTGTATCCTTTCTTTTCAGACAGTATCTAGACTAGACCTTAAAACATCTTTTGCCCTATTTCAGGGCTCTTGCCGCCTTTTACCTGCAGGGCGGCTGGCGGCATGTTTTCCGATACCCCTGGGCCAGCAGTTCCTTCGGCGACGCCTAGCCGCCCGGAACCAATCAGACTAATAGTCACCGCCTGCACCAACGGCGTAGCGCAGTTATGTTTGTGGGGAAGCACTGGCTGCAGCAGCCCTGAATGTAGGACAGCCTCTGCCGCTAACCTTTAATACAAAGGGTATTTGGGTTGTCTAGGCAGGCCTATGACTTATTGTTGCGTTGTCCTGCAGTGCATGATGCAGATAAGTAGGCAGAACAAAGGCTTTTGATCCATCGTCGATCTCTCGCTCACTTTAGCCATCCCATAGTCGTCGTCATTGCCAATACTTGTTCAATGTCCTGAGGGATAGACTAGGACGTAGACCTGTGTCAAGCTGTGGTTCTAGAGCGTGATTTGACCACCAAAGTTGTGTATGCTTCAACATTGCCCTGAAAAGCCCTACGTATAGATATTCTACTTAATGGGCCCTATAATTCGCATGAGATAGCATTTGTTTTAGTCTTTTTCCGTGCGTTGCCTGCTTCTCTTTTATGGCTCCCAGGTAAGAATTGCATTGTCGCTGTCATTGGACAAAGACGTATCTTAGTTTTCCGGAGTGGATACGATATGTATCCGTGAACTTGGTATAGATAGTACAGTCAACTTATCTGGCTGGGAGCACTATCATTCTGTAGGTAGTCAAGTACTTTGTTCTTCCATTTGCTAATCATTGTCCTACCCAGCTCCTTCTCGCTTTATTCTTGAAGAAAGCAGACAATTCGTCATAGGCCACGCCTATTGTCTTATCGCTTTGACGGATCTATCACCCTATCTCTCTATCTCTCTATCTACACTACTAACATCTACCTACGGTTTTTAGCAACCGGGTAGATAGAGGCGGCTATCGTTCGCTTCCGACTCTTATTCTTTGCTCCATCCCCTTTCACTCCCCACAGGCGGACGAGTCGGTGCTCCTTGTTCGCCCTATCCTCGTTAGCGCGCGCGGACCGATGACGGATGGCACAGGGTTATCCAACATCACGAGGAGCAACCGTCTGACTGGGACACCCCCAGCTCTGAATATTGCCTCCGTCTCTGATTCAACTTCACCTCAACACTGCAATTTTCTACCCTCATTCATCCGGTGATCATGATGCACGCTTGACGGCCATCCAATTTGGGCCTCGGAGCTTCTCGCATCCATTCACACCAGCAAATCTACTGGTATCATCACCAATCTCGCTAACCAAATATCAACTATAGCTGGACAGGCATCGCGTCAACATGTCGCAGTCTGCCTAGCTTGGCATCCCGTCCCTGCAGCCATCCGCATACAGTTAGCAGAGCCGCTTTGAACAACACCATTCACAGTCGACTCTGCGTCCATTCAGTGTCTGCCTACTAAACAGACTGGCTGTACGAATCATTCGTCGCTAGTCGTCTCCTTGTCTACGTACCCTCCATCAAGTTCTGACGCTGCCCGACCATCGACGCCGTGAACAATGGATGCCAAAGTTCGGTGGCATCACATTAATAACCCCATTTCCATTTAACGCAGGCATCGCTCGCTCCAGATTAGCTTTGCAGCGCGCTGCCCGTCCCCCATTCGCGAACGAGTCACTCCTTACTCGTCGATTGCGATACCTAACGGACGTTGTACCAGCTAGCTAACTGCATTGATTAACGCAACCATCTGCCTTTCTCTTCGATAGTTCATCGTCCGAATTCAAGATGCATCAAACACCACGTCCCACGCATCGCGCGTCCTCCCCCGCCTCCTCGCCACAGACAAATCCCACAAGGACCAACAATCAGCGAGATCCTACAAGTCCCGCTGGCCAGCTGGGTTCGGCGTCCGAAATGGTATCTCATGAGAATTCTGCGGGAACAGCAGGAACCGCTCCAGCCCGCACGGAGGGAGGTCCGACTCGTGATTCTGTCAAGAAGCTAGATCAAATCATCCAGGTTGGTCGCATTCATGTACGAAGACCAGTGTTATAGACACTAATGACTAGCTCCTCAGAATGTCTACTCAAAAGCTGGTACTCTCATCTTGCAGGAACGGATGCAAGTTACTCCTGTTCTCGTAGGCAAGACACTTGAAAAGAGGACGAGCAGATGGGTAAGTGCTAGTATATGATATAAGCTCAAATGGTGCCTAGTTGGGCTGATACGGAGTGGTAAATAACAGTTCCAACTCGATACCGATGATATTGACGATTTCCGGGAAGAATTTCGAGTATGGAAGACGTGCGGTGGTTTTGAGAACCGCCCGCCTCCGATGATTATTGAAACATACCTCGACACATCCCGATTAAAAAGCGGCCAGAGCTTGGTGGCCCTAGACGAGAATGGGAAGCGGTGGGATGTTGTAGAAGCCATCAATTCGTCAGATCAGTCGAGTGATAGCAGCACAGGGCGTCAGGGCAAACCTATTACCCATGTCGTGTTAGAGCGATGGCGCGTTGAATTAAAAGGCGCCCCAGCTGAAGACCCTGAGGATTTTGGCCCTCTCCTCCCTACGGTATACAAGAAGGCTATCGTCCTGATGCGGTCTATTTACACCACAACGGGCATATTACCCGCTTGGAGACTAGCCAGGAATTCCAAGACAAAAGGCATGCATCCTGCCCTGTCGATCCGCTGTCGGGTCTCCTCTGGCGACTCGCGCAGTTTTGGATCCGACACACTAAGGACACCCTTATTTGAGGGCAGAGGTGATGTATCCACGGACTGCATGTTTGGTGATCTTGAAGTACCCGTGGGCCGCTTCTATGTGTCCGTTTCATACCGAAACCACTGCAACTTTCAAGTGGCTGAAACCGAATCGCTTTTGAGCTCTCGCATAGGAATGGCCATTTCCGATGACATGTTCAAGCCATCCTTACCACATCGCAGCCAAAGCCGGCGTGAACCCTTCACGCATGAGGTTGGATCCTTGCCATATCAGCGCCATGCACATGACATTACTGAGAATCAACAACGATACGGGAGTTTATCAACCTTCCACGGCGAAGGGCCTCTTGGTACTAGCCCAATTTCTGCCCTTAGGGCGGTGAAGGCACCTGGGTCGGACACTACCTCGCCTCCTGACTCTAGATCTGCGAGCATAGAGGCCCCTCCCCATTCGTTACCAATATCTAATATTATTAGGAGACCTTCTCTTAGAACAGCAGAAGGATCAAGCAGGCGTCCATCCGTCTCGTTCCAGTCATCGCCCTTTAAGCATGGGTCACTGTCTGGCTCGCCCGTAACGCGCTTCCAAGATCAAGATGCTCCCTCATCTCCTCGAATGTCTGGTGTTAACACAGCTACCCATGTGCGAAATCGATCTTCATTGACGGCTGGAATGCCTGCCTCATTACGTGGAGTGCCGCCGCAGGCTGCGACCGATAATTCTGTCGTCGGGTCGCCGAGGCCATCTAACACGAACCGGTTTAGTAGTAGTTTTACGCACCGTCGCAATCGGCCTTCCTTCGGCGGTACTAGTAGGGGGGAAGATGACCAGGCGAGCAGTGGCAAACAGAGCCTCTCTTCCTCCGTTGCTCAACCGGGTTCTGGTCTTCTCAACGAGGCCGGTGCCGGAGGCAGTTCGGGCTCGTTTCAAACAGACGACGATAGTATCCAAGATTTTTTGAAAGCTCTCGACAGCAAGCGGACACTTCAGAGTTTCGAACCATCCAAAAAGGGTGATTCGACAACTAAAAAGACCACAGCTCAGCTTTCTAAGTTTCATCTCATGCGTGAGTCCAATAATGCGCTGACTGAGTCCATGAACTCATCTATGCAATTACAACGGTCATCAAGTACATCCAGTCGACAGTTGGCTAATGTGCCTGGCATGTCGACTTCTTCGTCACCTGGGAAACCTTTGTCACCTCATACACCACATACGCCTGCTATTCCGTCTCGCCTTAGTGAGAATTCGAGCGTAGATTATGCAGCACCAGTGCGAGCGGCATCGCGACCTCGTCATAATGCTAACCTTACAGAAGAGCCGCCGGCGAGTGCTCCTGTAACATTTGAAAGGACAACAGCCATTGATATCCCTATGTCACCGCGACCGTATCCTCATGCTAGGCGGTCAAGTTCTGTCGCACCAGAGCCCCGCCTGCTAGCAGATGATGATGACGCGGACGCTCAGCGCAGCCTTAGCCTAGGAGCGGAAGATCGCGAGGTCCCTAGCCTTAGTGTGCTCTTAGGACGGGCGACTGCCGAGGCAGATGAAGCGACAGGCTCTCCAGCCCTCCAGCCGCCGGCTGATATACGAACAGCTGACTCGGGAGACGTGGAAGGGCAAGCGTCGTCAGCCGAACGTGAAGTACGCCCGCCTGGTGGACTCTTTAGCGGTCTCTCTGGTTCTCCATATGGTCGGCGTTATGGCAACAGTGCCGGCCGAGGTATCACACCGCCACATTCTGGTAGTGGTAGTTTGACGGGGTCTGCTGGTCGGTACGGTCGCGGATATTCACGTGGTGGTGGTGCTAGCGGAATGGGTGCTGGATCTACGGAAGAAATGGAGGACGAGCCGTTACTTTTCGACATGTCAGAAATCAACCGTGACCAATCGCGGCGGAGCCTCGAGGAAAGTCGAGACAGCCGAAATATCGGCGCAAGTGGAGAACGAGGAGGCTACGATTCGGGTCGCGGAAGCCGCCGGTGGTAATAACCTGAGCCATGAACTGCCCATAAGTTATGGTTCTGCCCCTTATTGACTTGCTGTCACAGTTGGATGCCAGCGGGGAACAGGGCTGCTGTCAAGAGCTGCATTACGCTGTATGTTCATCTGGATGCGGTTACGTAGGGAGATACAGGAGTACAAATTGGCACTATTTGGATCACTCCAGGAGGCTAATCGGAAGGCGTTCATGGGATCTGGCGGGGCAGCTTCAAAGGAAAGGTGGCGGCCGGAGTCTAGAGTGAGCACGGTATGATATTATTTGGTACACTCGATGAAGACTACCCGACATTTGGAAGTTTGAAGGGAATTATCGTCACCATCGTTAGTGTCACTATTCCCATACATATACGTTTTTCTGCCCTCAGCTGAGTCATGTGTGTGCTCTTAGAGCTGAGGGCTGTATAGACAGAGACAGCATATGCGGCGGCCTTAAAGACCCAATTGTAAATGAATTTAGAATATAGCCGGCCATTATTGGAAAATTGACTTAAATCTTTATCACATTCACAATTTACGATCAAGTATATGTTTAAGTATTTGATACTCGGTATTTAATGCCTGATAGACTGCTGCATCTTTCGCAGCTCGAAGTTATGTCGCTATTTTTCGTAATCGAGAAAACAGAAAGGCACATTATATCAAATTTAATGAGAACTTTGAAGAATAGTCTATATATGAATGCTTTAACGACTGCGAATGTGGCGAAGTCCACATTGCGGGAAGTATAAACGACAGAACATCGCCGCATTGCGCGTCATCTTGCATGGCCACAACCTTATGTACCCAAGCTTCTCGGCTCCGTAAGCTGTGCTAAAGAATTACCGTTTACAGCAACCACAGCACTATCTATAGCTCACTATAGCCGTTTTTGGCTACCTTAGCGGAGTAGCGAGGCTGGAGTTGCTACCTAGTATAGGTACCGTAACGTAATCCCCAGCAGGCCCCAGCAGGCCCCGGCGTTTGCCCAGGCCCAGGCTCCAAAGCTCCCAACTGCCCAGGCCAATCCGATAGCACAAGTCGTCACCACTACTGCTACCTCCGCCACCTTCTCCATCATTCCTACAAACACCTCTGGGAGCTTGATAAGTAGGGTTTCAATCATCGCATGCAAGGCCCTCGCCGGTCACTAAACAAATAGTCTTTCTCGGTGAGACAGTTTAATCTGTTAACTCAACAGCATCTGTCATAATGTTTCGCGGCGCTGCGAGCGGCCCGTACGATGAAGGCATCGGTAACGTCATCCCCCCCGGCACCTAAACTTTGGACTTACTGACCTCCTGCTGCTATAGCCAAGGCGACCGACGAGAACCTCACCTCCGAAGACTGGGGCGCCATTATCGATCTCTGTGATAAGGTCTCGAGCGATTCAAATGGACCCAACCAGGTTATACAGGGCTTGATCAAGCGACTGGCGCATCGAAATGCTAATGTACAACTATACACGCTTGAGGTACGTCTAAGCCGGCCCGGACTTTTTGCTTTAAACCGTCACAACAATATCTTGCATGCTGAGCACGTGTATGGCTAATAAAATGGAATTGTTACCAGCTTGCAAATGCACTCTCACAGAACTGTGGCGCGGCCATGCACCGCGAGCTTGCCAGCCGTTCCTTTACCGATGCCCTCCTCAGGCTTGCCAATGATCGCAACACACATCAACAAGTGAAAGCAAAGATCCTCGAGCGGATGAAGGAGTGGTCCGACATGTTCAGCAAGGATGCCGACCTAGGTATCATGTACGACGCTTATTACCGGTTGAAGCAAAGCAACCCAACCCTACACCCGCCTTCTGCCCCGCAAAAGACTGGCCTTACAGATCTAGATCGCCAGAAAGAGGAGGATGAGCTGCAGATGGCCCTTAGGCTGTCTCTGCAAGATGAAGAGAGGAAGAAGAAGGCTCCCGAGAGTAGTTCCTCGGCTGCTGGGCCTAGCTCTGGCTCAGGATATGGGCAAGGAGCCAGCGCAGCAACCGGGACGACTGAGCCAATACCGTCTCATCCCACCGGCACCACTGCCGCCACAGTATCGCGCGTTCGTGCGCTTTTTGACTTTGTGCCCTCTGAACCCGGCGAGCTAGAGTTCAGGAAAGGCGACGTCATCGCAGTGCTGGAGTCCGTTTACAAGGACTGGTGGCGCGGTTCGCTGAAGGGCAAAACTGGCATTTTCCCCCTCAACTACGTCGAGAAGCTCACCGATCCAACACCTGATGAACTCCAACGCGAGGCGCAGATGGAGGCTGAGGTGTTTGCGGAAATCAAGAACGTGGAAAAACTGCTCACCCTTCTGAGCACGTCTAATACAGCACCGCGAGAAGAGGATAACGAAGAGATCTCTGTAAGGATTTCCTGGCCGATATCGTGACCGGGATAATGCTAATTTGTTAGAAATTATACCACCAGACATTGGCCATCAGGCCCAAGTTAATCAAGCTGATTGAGAAATACTCTCAGAAGAAGGACGACTTTACCCAGCTGAACGAGAAGTTCATTAAAGCAAGGAGGGACTACGAATCATTATTAGAGTCTTCGATGTCTCACCCTCCACAACACAGTTACCACCACTATGCGGCAGGACCCCCTATGCCTCAAGGCTATGGTGCTCCAGCAGGCCCACCCGGTCCGGGATATGCGCCTCAGGTTCCGACCCCTGGCCCGCAAGATCCTCAGAAATACTATACACCTGGACCTCAGGTGCCACCACCACAAGGTATGTCCAGCCTGACTGGTCTTCCTTAAGCCAAGCTCATTAATTTGCAGAGCACACTCAATATCAAGCTACGTCGCCGCCGCCTAATTTTCAGCGGCCAACTCCCGGGCCTGCGCCATTCTATCTTCAGGGCGCAGAGGTACCTCCCCAAGGAGGTCAACCTCCGGCACAGCAATATCCGCCTCGAGATCAACCATCACGGATAGCTGCTGGCAAACAACCAGCACCTTCTCACCCCTCCAGCCCGCCTCCTCAACAGACATATCAACCTTACTCACAAGCTCCACACCTAGCTGGACAACGACCGCAGAGTACATACGGTAATCCTCAAGAACTATCCACACCAGCATATGATTCACCCATTGCAACCCACAATAACGCGAGTGCTCCCGATCCGTATTCAGCGTCCGTGTACTCTCAGGACGATCTTTATAGCAGCCCAACAGCTCCCGCGCCTTCAGCATCACCACCGGGACCGCCCGGGCCTCCCCAGGGTGTTCCTACTCCCATGGCTCTTGCATCTCACCCAAGCCAACCCCAATACGCTGCCTACAACCCGCGTCCTCCTCAACAACAGAACTCGTATGACGCGCCATCACAGCTTCCTCCACCTCTACCAACAAGCTCAGCACCACCAATCCCACATGGTCAAGCTCCTGACGTGTTGATGCCGCCACCCTTACAGCCCGGCGGTCTGCACTATGATGCACGTCAGTCGCTACCCAGTCAGGGACATCCTCAGGCTCAACAGCCCCAGCAGCCGCAGTACAAGGCCTACGTCCCGCCGGCTGCCGGCAGTGAAACTAGTGCGCCGCAGGATTACTACAGACAAAGTGCCGCTTATTAGTTAAGTAAAGAAAGAGACAAGAGAAGCATAGGGTTCAAGAGACAAGTGCTCAGTTGGAATGTACGAAGAGAGAAGTTGAGCGTCAGGGAATAGCTGTAAATACACATACTGGATCTTGTCTTTTGATACCTCAAACGATGCAAGTGAAGTGATATGACTTGACACAAGTCGGAGAGAATCTGACATCGTAAAATTGAGACTGAGTAGGTGTGTCAGTCAGTAGAAGTGAATAGAGCTTGAGAGTGATGAAGATGCACGCATGGAGCATAACTATCGGGTGAATGAAGGATCCACGGTAGTCTCGTCTTCCGCATTGTATGATTTGTTTAAATCAAAGCCTAGCCTGTTTGCGTTTCTATATAATGCTCTGACTCACTAAGACACTATACAAACTTCGTTACATCTAAGGTATTACAGAGTAAACATCCTGGCGCATCGTGTTCACATCCACATATGAATAGATAAAATGAGCAGTCGATGACCACGGAACCTGCAGTTGGGGACCGATTGCCGTGTGTTGTCTGAGTGCCTCGTCGGCTTTGTACATGGGCCTGGGTAGCTAAGTTCGTCAACTTATCTGGTGCCACTCGCTGGCCTAGGTATCTAACGGTGAATCTTTAGGCTAGCGTCTTATCCGTAAACCTGTATTGTGAGTTATGTACTGTTTTTGACAAGTATGAGAGGGAACTCGAGAGGGAAGCGCAGCCGAAACCGAGAAGCGAGTTTCTTGTGGGCTTCCGACATGCTTGCCCGTCCATGCACCATGCATCCATCCGTACATATATCTACATATATTATCATCCGAACTCAGCATGCCAGCCTGGCCTTCGGCCGACAGCGGATAATAGCCGGAAATGTCCGTATCCGTCGGGTTAACTGACTAGCCTCGTTCTTCTTCCTCCAGCTGTATGATATCCACATGCGTACATGAAAACCTCCCCAACTTAATTAGTATCCAACATCATCGTCGTACGATTACGTTCACGACACTCATGGGGTATACATATATACCGTGCCAACTTACAGAGATCTCCATGCGTCAAATGCCCTTGGATCTGCTGTGCCATGCCTACATACGCACACTGATCTAGCCAGACTTTATCTCAATATCTTCAGAGTTCACAGAAGATATGCAGTTATGTTCTGCACTAGTCACGGGACACAATGCGGGGAGCTAGAGACAGAGATCATAGAATGCGGTGTAGAACACATAAAGAAGAAGGGTAATACGAAAAAGGGCGCCTAGGCTTCGAGAAGAAGAGGTCCGGGGGAGAGGAGGTGAAGGGGCACACGAGACATCAATTGGGACGGACAGGAGGGCGGTCCGGCTAGGGTATCAAACATTCTTGTCATCATCGAAAGGGTTGGGCGGGGCACCATCTATGGTGCATCCACTACTGCATTGGAACAGGAGCTGTAGGGCTGAGTCTCGACCACGATGGACGACGTCGTTTGGGGAATCAGCCCTATACGTAACAGCAGCAAGTAAGGGATGAAGATGGAAGTGGAAAACTAACACCGGCTCCTGGTCCGTTACTAAACCAAGCGACAACAGATACCAGACCTTCTAGGCAAATGTCAAGCCACAAGAAAACGTACCATGTAGCAAATAAAAATAAAAACGGCATCAGGGCATAGACCGAACGCAAAGGTAGGATAAGGTGAGGCCTGTCTGGGAGCTAACATTCCGGGGAAAAACAAGATGGTAGAGTAGGATATGGTCAAATATGCAGGGAGAAGCCTGGGAAAGGAAAATAGGCATGCACCTACCTTGCTTGCATCATCCTCGACTTTACCCCAGATGAGGAGAAGAAGTTAGGGAGGAGTCTGCCCAAAGGGTTACCTGCCTTTTCTATGTTTTAAGGCTTATCACTTGCTAAAAGGAGCGAGCCAGTCTGACAAGTTTCTTTAAGGCGGACGTGGAGCTAGCTTAGTTTACTTACCCTTAGGCATTTGCAGCTCTACGGCTTATTGTTAGCAGACTTGAGGCCAGAATACTCAGTGAAACTTTCGAGGAGCTCAACAATTTTGTATTGTTATATAGTTTTCCTATACAAAGGTATTAGAAACTCCGCAAATACTATAAACTAGTCTACCAAGGCTCGCACTCATTCTTAGTCGCTGGCTAACGGGAAGACATTCAAAATAGACTATACTAGTCGGCAAGTGAGAGCATAAGTGAATGCAATAGGCAGATCCTCTACCTATCAACGGCCTTATTGCGTGCTGCAACTATGCTTTTGTTCTTCAATTAGATTTTATATCACCTCGGCCTGCTTGATTTCGTAATCAAGGAAGGGCAGATAGTCAAACCAGTGGACATAATATTGATGCGTGTTGGATTACTCGAAGAGTCTGGGTCAATACTTCCTCCGTATATCAGCAAGGACTGTAAATCTTTGAGAAGCTAACTGAAGAAGAAGGCCTGCAAAATGCAAGATCCCTATCCAAAGCAGAGGACAAGAGCTCCTCGGTGGGCTTCGTATGGGTTTGCCATTCATGCCCATTGCCAAACCAGCAGCCAAATCTGGTTCAAGTCAATGACAACGGCCATGCCTAGTGGTCTAAGTTCCTTTTGGCAGGAGACGATAAAAGTTGGAGAGACCGCGTAACCCTAAAGTTGTACGCTAATCCATGTGATTCTTGGTAGTGTCTCCTAGGGCTTTTCGAGCCATGTGCTTCGTTCAAACAGGTCGATCACCTGCTGAATCAGTCTTTGGTGTTCCTCTAACTCGATACATCGGTGGAACCATGGCTTCTCGATTGTATGAGGGAATCCGTTATTTGCTTGTGCGATGTCGTAGAATACACTCCACCGCTCGTCGAACTGTCCTGACATTTTCCGAGCTAGAGCTAAGTTGTTATTGCGGCTATGAAAACTCTCTACCGCTGAAATAGCATCAATAGTCTGCAGGTGGATTGGCCCGTAGATGTCATGGCAGAGCTTGATGAGAGCGAACCCTGCCTCTGTCGCTTCCTTATTAATTCCCTTTTTGTCCTTGATTTCGAAGACAGTCCAAAGACATTTACAGCGTAAGTGGCTGTAGTCGCCTTGGCTGGATTTTGGAAGCGAGTCTAGCCATGTTATTATCTCATTCGTCATTGCGTCTGCTTCATCGAGTTTGCCTTGTTCAAGAAATAGGCAAGTCATTCGAAACTTAGCCTCTTGAAGCAGAAACTGGCTGGAAATGGACTGTGATAAGAGACCCATCATGGCCTCCAGCGTTTCTCTCGTAAAGCTGTAAGAGATCATTCCATTACATTGAAGTTGGATGAAGATAAAAGCCAGATGTTCCAGGCTGGCTTGGTCCGTAGGAGGCATATCCGCCTCTTGCTTCCAAGCGTTCAAGTATGATTCAAACAAGGCGGCCGCATGCTGCTGGAGCCCAGTCAGTCCAGTTACCATGATTCGCGACCAGACACGGTTGAAAGGATGCGCACGTGGTAGGATAACCGATGTGAGACTCGAAGCATAATTGATGAAGGCTTCGCCGAGCTTTCTATCTCGGTGTGCAAGCAATAGGGCTGCTTTGTAAGTGGCCAACCAAAAGAAAGGGTCAGGCTTCCGAATGTGGGACTTGTATTGTTCGAAACAGACTCCAAGCAAAATAAACCCTTCCTTTGTCCGGTTGTGGGAAATGAGGCCTTGCGACGTAGCCAAGTAATGCGCCCAAGTGAAGGCGTCAGGCGCTTGATATTTGGCTGGATCCGAGGGTTGCCATACTCTAGCCTCAATCGAACCCGCTATGTAGCCTTTTAGGATCTGCATACATTCATGTGGGATCTTAAAGTCCGTGGGGTCTTCAAGCTGTGGAGAGATTGTGGGTGAGTCCTCAGGACCTGGTGAGGGTGTGCGGCATATAACATGGGATGATGCTGGCATGAGCTCGGACGGTGAAGTGGCTAATTCCTTTTCTACCATGAGAATCTGCTCTGATACGATGGCGGCAGCGCGATATCGATATCGCTGGAGACGGTCTGAGCTGATCTTCCGGCCCCTTACGTAGGCAACAGACGACTTGCCGGCCTTCGCTCGCGCAGTCTGCTGGCGAAATATCTCTACGGCATCTTCAGCCTTGATCTTCTTCTCAATGCCCCATTGCTGAAAACGGGCCTTGTACATGCGCACACTTTGACTCGAAGTTAACATGTGGAGTTTGTGACAGAGCAAAGTAGTGTAATGCGGATGGTCAGAGCTGAGCACTCACGTTGCGAAAAAGCTATGTTTTTCTTCCATGATCTGCATGGTCTCTTTCAACGTCTTATTCTGTTCTCGATACAGAGCTGTGATCAAGGGCCGATGGGTAGCCCAATCGTTTGCTGTCGCCCAGCCATCGCTAGGACGACCAGGGCGACTAGCGCTCATGTCGGTAGGTGAAGGCTAAGTATATCTTGGGATTCGTGAGTAGAAAAGGGAACACAGCGGTTATGTTATGATGGAGGCTGAGAACACGAATATAAATTTGGTTTACAATACGTGATAGATCAATCGTGAGATTAAAGTAGCTAGAGGGGTTGTGGTTGACGATGTTTCTGTGAGACTGTACATGAGACGGGAAAATATTGTCTTTAACTTCATGATTGGTTTGGCGGATGACAAGTAAGAAATAGACATGGCTATATCGGATCTTACGTGGACGGGTAACACAGGCATGATAGGATAGGTTTGTAGTCAGTGATGCTGCAGCACAGAAGGCGGTGTCAACCTACGGTTTGTGGCAGAGGCTCTTGAGAAATGACAATCGCCAACTATCTCTTGCAGTTCATGTGTGTAACCCAAAAGGGATGGGGGAAATACAGAGCTAACTGGTGGTATGCTCACGCCCGCCCCGTGTATCGTGGCTGGCAGAGTCTACCAGTGCCGTTACTGCGTGCTATGATCCAAAAGGACGACCGGTGTGCTGTAAGCAAAGGATCCACTGACTGCTGACGAACGGTTCTAGGTTTTACCACTTTCTGAGCCGTACGGAGGTCGCGGCCAAAAGTCTTCGTGCTCGCTTGGCATTGGCAGTACAGTGCAGCCCATTTAAGCCCTATAGATCCACTATAATTATAGCACCCTAAACCCACTAAACCCACTATAATTATAGGGCTTTATCCACTAAACTATAGGGCAGTAATCTAGCTACCAATTCCCAAAAAAGGAAAGCGGTATAACAGTACTAGTCTACTCTTGATGTTTTTGCATTTTTGGGCTTTTCACGGCTATCCGGGCCATTCAGGGCCACCAGGGCTATCCAGGCTATCCAGGCTATCCAAGCCATCGGCACATATTACAGCATTTAGAACAGTTTAAACGGCCCAGTACACATGAAAAATCGCATACTATACCCAAGTGACACAAGGCTACGAACAAGTACGAATTATGAAAAATTTTATATTCGCACGGTATTTCAATGCCAAGCGAGCACGAAGACTTTTGGCCGCGACCTCCGTAAACGAATTGGGTTTAACGTGATCGCCACTTTCGCTCAGGCTCGGCTCACCCTGTCCTCGGTCAGGTGACTGAACAGCCGCATTTGTGCAGATTTTATGTAGAGAAAACGTCACTTGCAACTATCGTTAACAGGGTTTGGTTTTAGTAAACCGTTCAATTAACTAATTCCGTTTCTGAGCAACGAGAATGCCTAAGGCTCTAACATAGTCTTTAGAAATTTCCTTTTATGTTGTGTAAAGGTTGAATAACTGAACGAGACCATAGGTAGCGATACAAGACTCATTTAAAGCTCCTTTATCTAAACTCGGCTTAACATTTACAGACTTATTATTATTAAAATACTAGGTGAAAGGGGTAATATATGTGATAAGATTAATATTAACCGTAAGTAGTAAGAGATAAGAAAGATCTTCTGTACTAAGCAATAATACTAAAAGGTAATCAAAAGTACCTTTTGTCACGTGCTATCCTTATATTAAAATACACGGTTATTACAATATACAACACTTTGCCTTAAGCGTAATTCTAGAACAGCCTTAAAAATACAACAATATTCCGTTATCTTAAATGCTTTTGTACAAAAATTTTCATACTTTTTTTTCACTATTTCGCTAAAAAAAAATAAAAAGCAATAAAATAAAAAAACAGCAATTTTATTAACTTTTAAATACTTTTTTATGTTTTTATATATTTTTTAATACTAATAACACTTTTTTATTTTTTAAATTTAACTTTAAAAAGCGCTTTTGTGCTTAAATCCGCCGGGTTATAATTTTTAAAAACCTATTGTATGCAAATAAATCTTTTTTTTTTTATTTTTTCGTTTTATAATATTTAATTTAAATATATTTTATTTTTTTTATAATAAACCGGGTTGTTAATAAATTATTTTGCGCCGTTATTATCAATACTAATTTTAATAAATTGTTTATTATTTAAAAAAAATATTCAGTTTTTTTAATAGTTGTTAAAAATATACGCTTTTAAATATTTTAGTAAAAAAGGCTATATATTTAACTTTATAGCTAAAAATTGTTATTAACAATTATTTTTTTAACTTTTAGCTAATTATAGTATTTATAATAATATATATATAATATTTCGTTAAAATATTATCCGACTTATTTTTTTTATATTTAGCATTTATATAGCCGGTAAATAAAAATATATTATTGTTAAATTTAAGTTTATAAATAGTAGTTTTAATAAAATAGCATAATACGTTTTTTGCAACTTTTAAATATTAGCGAATAAAATTTACTAAAAAGCGGCTAAGTTTTAATATAAAATAAGCAATATTTAATCGAATATTAATTACTATGTATATTAATAAGCTAACTATTTTTTAATATTTTGTTCGAATTATAATATCGTAATAATTTTTAAATACTAAAGCAAATGTTTTTTTAAAATTTATAAATATTGCTTTAGTTTATACGTTATTTATAAAAAAAAAAATCGCTTAACGATTTGCTATATATATAAAATTTAAATTAATTAAAGCTTGCAATTAAGCCAATTTTTATATATTTTTATGTCTAAAAAATATTTATAAAGTTTTATATTAATAATTTAAAATTTATTAGCTAATTAATTTTTAACTTTAGCGATTTTTTTTTTGTTTTTTTTAAAAATTAAAATATTATTAACATATATAATTAAAATAATATCTTTTTTTTAAAATAAAACTTTATCTATTTTTAATCGGATTTAGCTAAAGTTTAATAAATAGTTTAATAATATATTATATTAAATTTTAAAAACTTGTTTAAATTTATAAAAAGTTTTTCGTAGTTTATAAATTTTTTCGTATTATTTAAAACTGTAAAACAAATATATATATATATATATATTACCGTTTATATTTTCGTATAAAAAAATAGTTTTAACGTTTATTTAATCGCATTTTTAATTATAAATAGCTATTAAAATAAAAAGCGTTTTATAAATTTTTTAACGAATTACTAATATAAAAATTTTAGTATAATTAATATTATAAATTTATTTAAAGTTTTATATTATTTAATAAACTTTATAGTAAAATATAACGTTGTTAAGTTTAAGTTTTATTTTATAAACTTATTTTTTAAATATTATATATAAAATACTGTTTAAGTTAATAAATTTTTAAAATTCGTTATTAATAAAAAACTAAATTTTTTTTTATAGCTTTAATTTAATGTTTTTATTTAAACAATTTTAAAGCTTTTTTATATATTTTTAGTTTTAAAAAATAACGTTATAATATATTGCAATGTTAAAATTTTTAATATTTTTAAAAGTTAGTTCGGGCTATAATAATATAAATTTGTTAGTATAATTTTTTAATTTATTTATTCGTTGGCTAACGTTTTTTAAAAAAGTTTATTTTTAAAGCAATGTTTTAAATTGTAAAATATTAATAATTTAATTTATAGTTTTATCGCTATTTTTAACCGAGGTTTTTTTTTTGTTTAACTTTTTTTGCAAAATAAGTTTATATTTTAATATCGTTAGTAGTTTTTTTTTAAAACTTATTTAAAAAAAAAAAATGCTGTTTAAATTATTAATTTTTTTTCGCTTTATTTTAATTATTTTCCGTTTTAATTTAAATAGCTAGTTTTTATAATAAAAACAGTGTATCGGCCGGTATTATAAAATATTTAGTTAAATAAATATATTAAAATACTATTTTAATATATAATAAAGCGGAAAAATTAAAGCTTAAAATAAAAAATATATAATTTTTTATTTCGAATATAACGTTTTCGTTAAAGTAGACTTTTTTTATTCGTTTTATAGTATTTATAAAAGTATTTTAAAAACAGTAAATGTTATTAGCGTCGTAGCTTATTAATATTATAATTTTAATACGGTTTTTTAGTTTTTTAAGCTTCGTTTTTTTAAATATTAATTTATAAGCTTTAATATTTAGTCGTTTTTAATATAATAAATTCGGTTTTTGTTTTATTTAAACTTTATATAAAAATATATTATTAAATATACTATTTAAAATACGTTATTAAATTTAAACAGTAGCTCCTAGTATTTTATTTTATAATTTAAAGGGTAGTTTAAAGTTAATAAATATTATTTTAATAAATCTTTATAATATTTAATAAAAACGTTTTATTAAGTTTAGTTATTTATGCTAATAAAAAATTATAAGTTTAAGTTAAATTTTTTATTTATTAAAAAACTAATAGTAATTTAGTTTTTAAACTTTTTACCGTTATTTATTTTAAAAAATTGCATTTTTATTTTTGTTTAAGTTTTTATTTATTATATATTTATTTTAATAAAATATTTCGCGTTTAATTTATATTTAAATGAGTATATTTTAAAAAATCGGGTTATATTGTTTAATATTAATAAATAATATTTTTTATTTATAAACGTTAAAAATGTTATAAAACCGTTTAAATTAGTATATTATTGTATTTTTTACTATATAAAGCGTAATATTATAATATAGTTATTTTTTGCTATTTTTTTAGCTAGTATATAAGCTTTGTATATTATATTATTATAATCGTTAATAACTTAAATTTTTTATAACTATATAATTTTTTTGCAGTTATTAAAGTTAATATATTTTAATTTTTAATGTAATAATATTAAAAAGATTATAAAATTTAAATTTTTTGCTATAAATGCTATAAAAGATTTTTTAAGTTTAATTAAGTTTTAAAATTTTAAATAAATAGCGATTAAATAGTTTAAAAAATAAAATTTGTTATAAAATTGCTTATATATTATTAAAGTACGGTAATTTAAACGATTAGCCGGAGTAAAAAAGATTTAAGTTTTAAATTTGTTTTGTTTAAATTTATAATTTAATTAAATAATAAACGTGCTGATAAAAATAAAGTTAAATTTTATATATAAAATATATAAAACGTTTTTTAAAATAAAAAGTTTAGTGTTGTTTTTTCGTTAAATTATTAAGTTAATATTTTTAGTACCGAATGTTATTACGCTAGTATTAACTTTTTTTATTTTAAAAAGATTAAAAAATGCGTAGTATATTAAAAATATTTAGCGTTTATAATATATATAGCAAAACGCGTTTATATTAAATAGTTAGTTTAAATATTTAGCAGTAAATAATTTAGCAAAAACTTTTGTAATTATATTTAAAATATTTTTTAAAAGTAAAATAGCGTAAAGTTTTTTTTTAATAGTAAAAAGTCGTTCCGTTATTTTGTAAAATATTAAATAGTTTTATTTTATTTAACGTAATAGCTTTTTAAATTAATATTGTTTAAAATATTGTTTAAAACAGTGTTAAAAATTTTAATTTAAAAGCTTTAATTTTTTATATTTTAGTAATAAAAGTTTTTATTGCTTTGTTTTTTTTTTATATTTAAGTAGGCGGTATATATTGTTATTATAATTTTTATTTACCGTATTAAATTAGTTATAAATAGAGCAAATTTTTTAATATAGTTTAGTATAATTAGTAAGTTTTTTTTTTTACAAACTATTTATATTTTTTAAGTTTATTTTTAAGTTGTTAATTTTAATTTGTTTTTTATTGTTTTGCGAAATAAACTTTGTTGTTGCTGTAAGCATTTTTTATATAATATGTTGCTATTGTTAAAGCATTTTGTTTAGCGTTATTAAACAGTTTTATTTAATAGTCGCGTATTTTAAATATTAGTTTTTTTAAAGTAATTAAAATATTTATGCTTATATCGGCGATAGTATAACTAATAGTTATCAAAATTTTTTATATGTCGAAAGCGTTTTTTAAATTTACTATATATTAAAGTTGTTTTAGTTAATTTAGTATTTTTTAGCTTAACTATAGTAAATTTAAAGTTTAATAGTTATTAATTTAATATTTATTATATTTATTAATGCTTTTTATTTAAAAAAGTATTTTTTTTGCTAATACGTATAAAAAATTTAATAAATAGTTTGCATTACGTTACTAGTAATATATAATTAATTAACGATATATTATATAAACATTCGTTTTGTTGTTAATATTTTATTTTTGTTGTATTATAATATCGAGTTTGCTTTTAATTTTACCAAAAAAATAATTGTTTATAGTTTTTTAGTATATTTTTTTTTAATATAAATGTTTTATGTTTAATTGTCGACGTTTTTTAAAAGTATACTAGGTTTTATAAAAGTGCTGTTTAGTATATTTTTAACCTTTTTATTAAAAATAGCATTATATAAAGTAGTATTAAAATCGTTTTAATTAGCTTTTTTGTTTTTTAATTTAAAAACATTATTAAAGTTAGCACCGGATTTTATTAGCTTAAAAAATTGTATTTTTATATCGTAGTTGTTAATATTAAGCCGTTTAAACTTATAGCCGTTATTACGTTATAATATAGTATTATTATTTAAATAAAGTCGAAAAAGCGGTATAAATATATTTCGTAATAAAAATAAAAATATAATAATCTCGTCGTCGTTTTCGTTTAAATCGTTTTAGTTAATTTTTAGCGTAGTTAATATATTTGAAATGTTTAATAGTTTATTTTCTTTTTTTAAGTTTTAAAAAGTCGAAAAAAAGAGTTTAAAAATGGTTAAAAAACGCGTTTATAGTAGTAGTTTATTAGCTATTTAGTTTTAAGTAAATAGGTTACGTAGGCTTTTTACTTTATATTTTTTTTCCTTTTTTTTTTTTCGAAAAATTTTCATTAGTTATAATAAAAAAAATTAGTAAATAATAATTGAATATAAAATTTAAATTTACTTTTAGCTTTAATTTTAATAAATTTAAAAAATTTCGTTTATAATTTTTTACTTATAGCTAGTTTAAAGTATTTGTTAAAACATTTAAAGCTATTATAGCTAATAAAAAAAATTTTTTCTTGCATTTTAGTAATATATATAAATAATAATTAAGCAAGCAAAAGAAAAATATTTTATTTAAAAACTTTTATTTAATTAAAACAATAATATTATATTAAAAATTTATTTCGTAATACGGGGTTTTAGTAGTAATGTTTTTATTTTTGAAAAAACATCGCTAATTTTTAGCTATCTTTAGCTTATATTTAGCGATTTTTAGCGTAGTTTTAGTAAAAGGATAAGCGTTATTTAAATCCGCTATTTAGCTAAACCTAGGCTTATAATCTGTTAAAATATTAAGTGAAAAAGGTAATATATATAATAAGATTAACATTAACCGTAAGTAGTAAAAGATAAAAAAGATTTTCGTACTAAGTAATAGTACTAAAAGGTAATTAAAAGTACTTGTCACATGCTATCCTTATACTAGAATACACGGTTGTTACAATATGCAACAATTATAACAACGCCTATTGGCCTGAACTAACCTTACTTTCCGGCCATATATTTAAGGTCACTTTATAAATATTTACAATCGAGAATAATCTTAGATTTTATTTTAACTATCCATACAGTTTGTTATTTATCTTTTATAATGCTTATAAAATCATCTGCCTATTTGATTAAGCAGAAATTTAAAATAAACCCATAGGGAAAATCATGAAACCTTTCTTGAGATTCTCTCGAGTTAGGCCTGCCAGTCAGATGTTCTAATCGCGGAGCTGCGACAGGCCGCACGCAATTGCTTAGGGGCACGCCAAACCACATAATGTCTTAGTAAACGCAAGTGGCTATATTTGGCTCGTCAACTTTAGGGGTAGCTATATCAATGGCTAGGTCAACAAGGTGAACAGGGAGACGAAGGAGAAGGAGGCAGTGCGCGGGGGACTAAGAGGATTAAAGCGTTCCTAAGGAAAGGTACTAGCACAGTCTATTGAGTTCGACGTGCCCTTGTCCCAAGGGCATCGCGCATTAACTAGCAAAACAAGGGGGGGTATTCGCTCTAGCGCCAGTACTTCTTTTCACACTAAAGTTACTAGTAAATAAAAGTAGCTTTGCTTTAATACATTCTTTTAATAATTTGCATATAAAGACCCCCAGCGTTTTCGGACTATTGCAAAAGTAAAGCTATTACCACTAACGTTTTGATTGGCCATTTCGGCCACCTAATATCCGCTGTTCTAGCTATTCCTGGCCATTCCTGGCTATTCAAGCATTCCGGTTATTCCAAGGCCATTAATGTCACGGCCCGGAAGTCAGCACTTGGTTCTGAGACTAAATTTACCGTATATTCCTTACGAAATAACTAAGATGAGGAAGAAAGGAAAGTATCTATCTAACAGCTGCAGTACAGAAATATATAGGTAGGGATTAGTGGGGTACATGGATACCTTAGGTATTCCATTCACCAGGTAATTGTCCCACCATTCACCAGGACAATGAACAATAGCCTGACGGCTGGTCAATCTGTTTGACAGCTGCAAATAGGACACCAGCCGTCACAATTGAGGCCAATTTTTAACGCCAATATGGCCGTTCAATCGTATTCAAGGCTATTTACGGCTATTCGGCGTCAAATATATCTATTCCCATAGGTAATTCCTTTTAAACTACTTTGGCAAAGCCTATTTTGCTTTTTAATGCTGCTTTGCAGGCCTTTTCGTTAAGCTTTATTTAGTTAGCTTATTGCCGTTGTTTTCGGTAGCAAACTATTTTTTTTAATAGTTAACATTTTAGTTATTTTAAAAGCTTTTTATTAGTTTTTCGTTAACGGGCTTTTTATTATTTTTTAATAAAATTATAGTTTATAGTTTTTAATATTTAATTATCAGTTAAATTTAATAACAGGTTTAGTAAATAAAAATAATATTAAAACGTATAAAAATCGGGCATATATTATATAACTATTTTATAATATTGTTAATTTTTTATGCTAAATTTTAACTAAAAAAATATCGATTTATTAGTTATATTAATTAACTAAGCCAGTAAAAAATAGTATTTTTAGTTTATATTTTAATAATAGTTTTTTAAAATTATATAAATATAGTTTTATATTTTTTAAAACATTATTTATATTAAAAATAATAATTTTATAAGCTTATTAATATAATATAAAAAATTAAAAGTTATTTATTTTTTAAGCTTTAAAAATAAACTATTAGCTAATGTTATATGCTGGCGTGATGTATGCGATGTACACCACTCGAAAGCATATATACGTACGGAAGCCCTGGGTATCCTAGAACGGGATACTGCTAGATCTTTTGGTCTATTAGCCGAGTGGTTGACAGGGCTGCTACTCGTGACAGTTAATTAGTTATTTATAAACTTTAATTAACGCGTTAAAAATTTTAATATTTAAAAACTAAAAAATATAAATTATATATAGTAATAAATATATAAAAATAATATATTTTTAAATATAATATTTAATAAATTTTATCGTTTAATAATTAAAATAGCTATTTATAATTAATAGTTTATATTTTTTTTCGTATTTAGCTTTTAATTTATTAATTAAAATATTTTAGCTAAATTAAAACAATTTTATAGTTAGTTAAACTGTTAAAAATTATTTAAATAACGGTATTAAAATTAAATATTAAATTTATTTATAATTATTAAAACTATTAGCTTAAAAAATAAAAAATAAAAAATAAATTATAGCTATTAATTTTAATATATTTAATAATTAAAATTTATTTTTAATTATTAAGCTAATTAATAAAAACTTTTTTATTTATATAGTTAATAATTATTTTATCGTTATTTTTAATATTTTTTATAACGCTTTTTTTATTTATATTATCTATATATTTTTTCGGCAATATTGTAAAATAATTAAATTTAGTAATAAAGCTTAAACTATTAAAATAAAGTTTTATAATTAATACTGTTATAGCGTTATTAATTAAAGCTTCGAGATTTTTTAAGTTTTAATTTTAAATATCAAGCTATAAATTTGCTGTATGTTACAAACTAACAAGAAGAAGGCCCGCTGGCAGGCCCGGAGAAAAGAACAAGTCATTTACCGAAAATACGGATAAAACGATATGCGATAAAAAAGAAGATCTGTAGTAATTAGAAAAAATGCACTAATTACGACTAAACAATATAGATCTTTAATAATCTGATTAGCAGTAATTAAAGTAAAGTTAGTAATTAAAAAAGATTATTAGTGATTATTAGAGATGAAGGAATAAGTATATAAAAGAGGAGTTTTTTTATGTAATTAGTTATTTATTTATTATTATTTAATTTATGTTTATAGTTAGTTTTTAGAAATAATTATAAAAAAATATTTTTTACGAAATAATTAATTTAAAATATTATTGTTTTTATTGCCCGTAATATTATTTTTTAACGTATACTTTAAATATAAACAAAAAAGTATTTTTGGTTATACTTTAAGTATTTATAATTTTAATATTATAAAAGTATATATAATATTAAACATTAGTGTACGTTTTGTAATATTTTAAATAGTTTTGTTTTACGTTAAGCGGTTAATTAAAGTAATATTTAAACTATAGCGCTAACTATATTATTTAGTTTTTAAAACGTTATCGCTGCATTTTGCGTAAAAATTGCAGTAATATATAATTAAATTTAAAAGTTAAGATAAAAATTGGATAAATAAGCTAATATTTTTAACAAAACTGTAGATTAAACCGATAAATTTAAAAAAAAAGCCGATAAATTTAAAACGTAAAATTAAAAATTACGAAATAATATTTTAAATATGGAAAAATAGAACTAATTTTTTAAAAAAGAAGTCGATAAAACTAACGATCGATTTGCAATTATAAGAATAGAGAAAAAATTTGCAAAAAGTTTTAAACTTTTAAATTTAATACGATTTGATAGCATTTTAAAAAAATTAAAAAAATTTTTAATATAAATTAAAGCGTATTTATATTTTTACGAAGACTTGTTTTAAAAAAATAATAAAGTCGGGAAAATTTATATAATAGCCGGATTATTTAAAAAACGAGCATTATTATAGTTCGAACTATATTTATTTAAAGTAACGATATTGCTGTTAAAAGATTGTTCGAAAAATACGCAAAAGATTTTTTAAAGTTATAAGTTATTCGAAAACGAATTTAAATATTTATTTATTAATTTCGAAAAAGAACGGCAAGTATAAAACGATTTATAAAAGTTAAAATAGATAAAATCGGTATTAGTATATACGATAAAGTTTTAAAAAATCGTAGCTATTTTTAATTTAAACGATTAAGCTAAAATAATAATGTTTTATAAAGGATTAAAAGATATAGTTAAAAATAAAATTAGCAAATTGCTATAACCCGATAATTTTAATAAATATGTTAGTAACGTAATTAAAGCTAATACGAAATTGTATAAAAAACGACGAAAATTTTTTAATAAAAAGAATAATAATAATAATAATAATAAACTTAACTAAAAGAAAAAACGTTAATAGTTTACGGCATACGGTACGTACGTAAGACTAATAGAATTTAGCGCAATGCAATAAAAACGAAAGAATTAGAAAAAAAAGTTTAAAAACTTTAAATACTATAATTATAATAAACTAGGACATTACGTTAAAAATTGCGAAAAAAAGCTACGTAAAAACTTACGAGTATTAAAGGCTAAAATATTTAAAACTAAAAAAAGCAGTTAATAAATTAATATAATATAAACTTACTACGACGATAAAGTTTTAAACGTAAAGCAAAATAGTAAAATATTAACCGAAAATTTAATAGTATAAAAAGAAGTACGTATATTAATAAATTAACTAATTATACGATTATATTTAGGATAAATAGTAAAAAAAATTTATAAACAAACTGTTTATAACGAAAAATAGTTTACCGATAGTTTAAAAAAAAAAATACGGCTTAACGAAGCAGTACGTTTAAAACGCGGTTTAGTTAAAGTAGTATAGATTTTAAAATAAAAATCTAAAGCTATAAAGGTAATTATAAAATAAATTTAACAAAAATTATAGCATTAAATAACTATTGCGTTAAATAAACAAAAAAACGCGTAAACTCGAAACGAATAGTTAAAATTTAACTAAAAAAATAAAAAATAAAAAAGTTTTAACCCGGCCGAAAAAAATTAAAATAACGAATTTTACGAGTTTAAAAATAATAAAAAGTATTTTTAAAATTATATATATTTTTTAATCGATAAAGTAGTATTAATATTAAATATACGATAAATAAAAATAAACTAATATATATACCGAAATATTAAAAATAAAATAATATGCAAAAGAAATTAGCTTAAAAGAAAAAAATGTTTAAACGATAATTTAAAATGTTTTTACGAAATTTGTAATTATTAAATAAAAAATAAATAGTTAAACTAAACGATATATACGGCGATAGTTTGAAAAAAAGTTGTATTATATACGCAAAAAAACGAATTTTGCTTAAAATAAAAAATAATAATTTTAACTAAAAAAAAAATAAAACAAAAACTTAATACCGAATTAAAATAATAACTTTTACGGTATTATAAAAAATATTAAAATATAATAATCGAAATAAATATAAATATTTTAAAAACGAAAAAATTCGATACTTTTATTTTAGTTAATCGTTTATATAATAGTATTATGTTTAAAAATAACAATAAACGATTGCGACTACGCTATAAAAAATATTACGAAATATTATAAATAAGTTATATAGTATATAAATATGAAAAATATATAGCAAAAAAAATTAAAAATCTTTAGTTTTTAACTCGTATAGCTAAAATAAAAATCCGATATTTTTATAAAAAAAACAAAGTTAAAAAATTAGTAATAATATACTAAATAATTTATAAATACGCTATATTTAAATAAAATTTATAATATTTTAAAAATTGCAAAAAAAAGTTTACGATTTAAAAACGATGCTAATATATTTAATGTAAAATTTATATGTTTTATAAAATTTTTTAGTATAAATAAATAAAAAAAAAAAATTAAAAAAAAAAATTAACGAAAATTATTTTTTATTTAAAATCGTTAAAAAAGTAATAAAACGGCAATATTTACGAAAAAATAAAATTAACGATAAGTTTATTAGTAAATAAAAAATAACAAAAAGCAGTTATAAAATAAAACTAATAACTAGTTTACGATATTTTTAGGTTTTTATATAAAATAAAAATATAGCTTAAAAAAATATAAATATTAATAAACATAATTTATAATAAAAAAAAATTAAAAACTTTATTCGATATAAACGTTTATAAAAGTTTTATTTTTTTAAATTTAGTTAATAAATTAAATTTAGCATAAATTAAAAAAAAAAAACTTTATATATTTACGACTTTTGATAAAAAAATTATAGATTATAATAATAAAAAAGTTATATAAAAAACTATAAAACTTTTAATAATTATTTAAAATTATTTAAAACGTTTTAAATTTAATATCGTAAAAATATTATATAATATAATATTAAAATTAATTTGGTTATAAAAAAGCAATTTTAAAATAAATTAAAAAACTAGCCGTTTTTAATAAGATCTGCTTAAAATAATTAAACTAAAAAAAGACTTAGTTTTTGCAAAATTTTAAATATAAGCTATATATAAGCTTAAATAGCTAAACAAAATACGAAATAAAATATTATAGTAAGTTAATAAAAAATTTATAATTAAAATACTAAAAAAATACGCTAAATTTAAAAGCTTGTTTATAGAAAAATATAGTAAAAAAATAAAGTTATTAAAGCATAGTAAATATAATTACGCGATTAATTTAAAAAAAAAAACGTATTTTAAAGCTTTTAAACTATATAAGTCGAATAAAAAACAATTTAACGAACTACGAAAATATTTTAATAAAAATTTAAAAAAAAGGTTTATACAATATTTTAAGTTATCGGTAGTAATATTAATATTATAAATATTAAAAAAGCTAAAAAAAAATAGCAAACGAAAATAAAAAAATTGCAAAAATTAGCGATATTTTAACTTTATTACTATTAAAAACAAAAAACTTATATTATGTATAAACAATTTAAAAAACCGTTTAAAAAAAGTATAATAGTTTATAATATTCGATATTTTAAAAGCTTACTATTATATTAAAATTAAAAAAAATAACGAATAAAAAATAGCGTTTATTATAAAATATAAACTATACGAGTTTTTAATAATAAATTTTAGTTTTATTAATATATTAGCAATATTTTAGTTAATAATTATAAATATACTACGTAAATTTGTCGATAAATCTGTAATAATATATTTAAACGATATTTTAATTTATTTAAAAACGCCCGAAAAACATAAAAAATATATGCGACAAATATTTTAAGCGTTATAAAAAGCAAAATTAAAAATATATTTAAAAAAAATAAATTTTATAAACAATAAATAAATTTTTAAAAATATATAATATTTTTAAAAAAAGTACAAATTTAACAATTTAAATTAAAAACAGTAAAAAACTAGTTTATATTAAAAAATGTTAAAAATATACGATCGTTTATAAAATTTACGAATTATGTATGTATATTTATTAAAAATTTTAAAAAAATCGCAGCATTTTTTATAAATTTTATTAAAAAAAACAAACTTTTCTAATAAATAAAAAAAAAGCAAAAAACGTTCGATATATTTAAAAATGCGATTTTAAACGATTTAATATTTAAACTATTTAATTTAAACAAAAAATATAAAATAAAAATCGACGCAAATAATTACGCTATAAAAAAACAATTAATTTAGCAAAACAAAAACGGCAAACTATATTTAATAGCATTTTTTTCGAAAAAATTTTTAAAACTTAAACTAAATTACTAAATCTATAATAAAAAATTTATAACAATAATTAAAATATTTAAACAATAAAAGTATTATTTAAATAATATTATAGCATTAATAAAAATTTATTTAAACTATAAAAATTTTATAACGTTTATAATTATTAAAATATTAAATAAATAATAAATATAATAAGTAAAATTTTTATTATAATTTAATTTTAAAATTATTTATATTAAAAGCAAAAAAAACGATAAAATAAACATTTTTAGCCGAAAAAATAACTATAAATAAAAAATATTATTAAAAAACTAAATATTACTATATAAAAATACAAATAAAAGCTTATTTATAAACTTTATATAAATAAATTACGAAAAATAAAACTAAAAAATATAAAATATATTATAAAAATTAAACGAACTAACTAATTAATATTATAATAATAAACTATACGTATTAAAAATATATTAATATAAATTAGTTAAAAAAATATATAAACATTTATTTTTAAAACATTAAAAAATATTTAAAACATTTAATAAATTACGAAAAAATTACGATTTTTTAAAAACATTAATAATAATTAAAAAAATTATCGCAAAATATAATTTATGCAAAAAGTTTAAAACAATAAAATATAAATTATATAAAAATTTAATACTAATATTAATATTAAACCGAGCATAAAAAATAATAATATTTAATTATATAATTAAACTATTAAAATTAAAAAAACTTATAATAAAAATAAAATTTAACTTTATTATAATTATAATAAATAAATTTACAAAATACGTTTATTTTATATTATATAAAAAAGTAAGTTTAATAAAAAATTTAGTTTACGCAATAATAAAATATATTTTTAATAAATATAGTTATTTAAAAATAATTATTATTAATAAAAACAAAATAATAATATTTAAGTTTTAGCAATTATTTATTAAAACTTTAAAAATTAAACATAAAATATTTATAATATACTATTTATAAATAAATAGTTAAATAAAAAAATTAAATTAAATATTAAAATAATATTTACGTTATTATATTAATTAAAATTAAAATAACTAAATAAAATTATTATTAAACGTAAAATTAATATATAATAGTTTAATAAATAAAATAATAAAAATATTACTATTTAAAATAAACTATAAATATAATATAAATATATAATAATATTATATTAATAATATTACCGCATTAATAGTAAAAATTTAAATAAAAAAATTGCTAAAACTACAAAAATAGTTATAAAAAAAACTTACATTTATTTAACAAAAAATAAAAAAATATTACAACAAAAACAAATTATTAAAGCCAATTTTAAAAAAAAAAAAAAAATTTATTTTTTAAAACAAAACATTTGAATAAAACGTAACAACGAAAAACTCGATTTTAAAAACATCGGACTTTTTAAAATTAAAAAAATCATATTATTAATAATATATAAACTAAAATTACTAAACACTATAATTATCCGATTAATTTTTTATATATTATTATTAACCAAAACGCACCTAAACGCCGCGCTTAAAATTTAACTAAAAGCAAATAAAAATAAAAACATCTACGAAATAAAAAAAATCTTAAATTCACGACAAAATAAAAAAAAGTTTAAATACCTCATTAAATAAAAAAACTATACGCACGCCAAAACTACATAAAAACTAAAAAAACACCTCACAAACATAAAAAATCTTATTAAAAATTTCCACTAACAACACCTTAACCGACCTCGGCTAAAACCGAAAAGTCGACCGCCTAAAAAAAAAAAAAAACTTTCATAATACTCCAATCAATTACGTCGATTACGCCTATAACACAAACAAAAATTACCGCTTCTAACTTTAAACGTTCTTACTCGTCCAGCTCGTTTAAAAAACAAAAGCCTTGTTAAACCAATTTAACCCCTTAAAACTAAGCCATAAACTTTAATTTACAAAAGCGAATAAGCCGAAAAATTGCCTCGTCCGCCTCGTTTTTCTATCGTTTTAGTTTTTTATAATAACAACGTTATAACTTAATAAAACGTTTTTCCGCTAAAATCTTTTTACGAGCTAAACGTTAAAACTCCGCCTAAATACGCTAAAAAAAAAACAACAAAACACCATTCCCGTTACAAAAACTACTTGCATAAACATACTCTTCGCAACGCTTAACACCCTTTATTATAACACACTTCTAACCTTTATTAAAACAGCGAAAATAAAACATAACTTTAAAACTAAAGTCTTTAAAAAAATTTGCAAAATCGAATTAATAAACGGTAAAAAAAGCAAATTTACTGCAAAACTTAATAATACAACCTAATATAGCAAAAAAAAAAAAGTTAATAAAAAAAAAACACATAAATATATAAAAAAAAAACACTAACCTATTTATTTTATTAAAACAATAAAACTAAAAAAAAAAAATAATATTACAAACCAACAAAAAAAAAGCCCGCTAGCAGGCCCGGAAAAAAAAACAAATTATCTACCGAAAATATAGATAAAACGATATGCGATAAAAAAAAAAATCTATAATAATTAAAAAAAATGCACTAATTATAACTAAACAATATAAATCTTTAATAATTTAATTAACAGTAATTAAAGCAAAATTAATAATCAAAAAAAATCATTAATAATTATTAAAAATAAAAAAATAAGCATATAAAAAAAAAGTTTTCTTATATAACTAATTATTCACTTATTATTATTTAACTTATGTTTATAGTTAATTTTTAAAAATAACTATAAAAGAACATTTTTTACAAAACAGTTAATTTAAAATACTATTGTTTTTATTACCCGCAATACTATCCTTTAACGTATACTTTAAACATAAACAAAAAAGTATCCTTAGTTATACTTTAAGCATTTATAACCCCAATACCACGAAAGCATACATAGTGTTGGACACTAGTGTACACTTCGTAACACTATATTAGTTATGGCTAAGTAGTTTAGTGTTGTTTTTAGCTTTTAAAAACTGTAAAGCGAAAGTTTTAAAGCCGCTAATCGTTAAAAACTATTTTTAAATTTGCATTTAAAAAGCAATTTTTATAATAAAGGCTTTTTTAGCTAGCGTAAGTTGTTAAAAGGGGTTGTTAGCCTAGGCATGGGTTTTAAAGCCGGCGAAGCGATATTAAAAGGTAAAACGAGGGATTTAAAATAAAATAGCGGCTTTTCGAACGCTAAAGGCTTTATCGTTGCGAATAGCAGTAATAGCGTTTTAAATACGGGTTTCTTGGTCTATTTTGGATGGTTAAAGTGGTAATAAGGCCTTTGGTTGTTGTTGTTGTTAAATTATTGTTTTGGCTGAAAAGCCTGGGAAATTAAGTGGCCGAAATAGCTAATTAAAACATTATAATTATAGCATATTTATAACATATTAATTTATATATAGCTAGGCTAATTAATTTTATAAGCTTTTAAACGTTATTTGTTTAAAAAGATTATATAAAAAAAAAGCTAATACTTTTATTTACTAGTAAATTATATATAAAAATAAATAACTTTTTACTTTCGGCTTAGTGTTTGCAAATCCCCCCTGTTTTGCTAGTTAAAGCGCGATGTGTCAGATTTACTGGTTTACTGTTGTATTTTTCGTGACTAGCTGTACTGCCTGTATTTTTAGGATATTTTAAGTGGTGGAGCTCTTAAGCTACAGTAGTATAAGCTATTTAAGATTAAGCTATATATAGGTCTTTTTAACGGATATAATTTTCCTAATATATATTTATAAGCTCTTTAAATATTTTTAATTTAATACACTTTTTTAAAATAACGCATCTCCTACTTAAATGGGACACCTAATTAAATGGGCCACTTTCCAGACCTTTATACGTACATTCGCAAATAATTTAACAATAATATATCCAATTAATTTAAACTAGTTAAATTCTTATTCGCTAGACCTGTTTATACTATTCCGACAAATTTGCGTATTATAGCTACGTTTGTTGTAAGTTTTATAGCATTTAACGCAAATCTTTTTTCCTTTCGTACAATAAACGAACCGACGAATAACCCGACGAACGAACCGAAAATATAAACAATTAATTCGAATAAATTATATTCTTATTCGCTAGACCTGTTTATATTATTCCGATAAGTTTACGCATTATAGCTACGTTTGCTGTAAATTTTATAGCACTCGACGTAAGTTTCGACGCAAGTTTCGACGCGAATTTCGACGCGAGCTTTTGTACAATAAACAAACCGACGAACGAGCCGAAAACTTATATAACCACGCCCTTTAACGCTTATAAAGCCTGTAAAGCCCGTAAATTTTTTGCTTTTTATATAATAAACAATTGTTCGTTTTATATAGGTTTATCGGTTTGTTCGTCGGTTCGTTCGTCGGGTTATTTGTCGGTTCGTTTATTGTACGAGAGGAAAAAAAATTCGCGTCGAGTGCTATAAGACTTATAATAAACGTAGCTATAATGCGCAAACTTGTCGGAATAGTATAAACAGGTTTAGCGAATAAGAATTTAACTAGTTTGAATTAATTAGATATATTGTTCTTAGATTATTTGCGAATGTATGTACGAAGGTTTAGAAAGTGGCCTATTTAATTAGGTGTTTTATTTAAATGGGAGATGCGTTAAGCTATTTTAATAAGCTATTTTATACTAAAATATAAACATTTAAATAGTATTATATATAGTAATAAATAAATATAATGTAATTTTTATTAATAAGCGTAATAATATTTACAAAATATAGTTATAATATAAATATATTTATAATATAAATATATTTATATATAAAAATAAAAATGTTATATATTGTTACGAAGCGTACACTGGTGTTTAACACTATGTATGCTCTTGTAGTATCGGGGTTATAGATATTTAAAGTATAACCAAGGATACTTTTATGTTTATGTTTAAAGTATACGTTAAAGGATAGTATTGCGGGTAATAAAAACAATAGTATTTTAAATTGACTGTTTTATAAAGAATATTTTTTTATAGTTATTTTTAAAAACTAACTATAGATATAAGTTAAATAGTAATAAGTAAATAACTTAGTTATATAGGAAAACTTTTTTTAATATATTTATTCTTTTATTTCTAATAATTACTGATAATTTTTTCTAATTATTATATTTTTTTTGATTATTGCTGATTAAATTATTAAAAATTTGTGTTGTTTAGTTATAATTAGTGTATTTTTTTTTAATTATTATAGATTTTTTTTTTTATTATATATCGTTTTATCTGTTTTTTCGGCGGATGATTTGTTTTTTTTTCCGGGCCTGCTAGCGGGCTTTTTTCTTGTTAGTTTGTAATATTATTCCCTTTTCCCAGTTTTATTGTCTTAACAAAATAAATAGGTTAGTGCCTTTTTTTAATATGTTAGTGTATTTTTTTGCTAACTTTTTTTTTTTTTACTATGTTAAGTTACGTTATTAAGTTTTATAATAAACCTGCTTTTTTTACCGTTTGTCGACTCGATTTTGCAGATTTTTTCGAAAACTTTAATTTCGAAGTTATGCTTTGTTTATATTGTTTCGATAAAAGTTAAAAGTGCGTTATAATAAAAAATATTAAACGTTGCGAAAAGTATGTTTATGCAAGTAGTTTTTATAATAAAAACGGTGTTTTGTTGTCTTTTTTTTAGCGTATTTAAACAGAGTTTTAGCGTTTAGCTTATAAAAAGGTTTTAGCAAAAGAGCGTTTTATTAAATTATAACGTCGCTACTGCAAAAAATTAAAGCGGCAAAAAAATAAAACGGACGAAACAATTTTTCGGCTTATTTGTTTTCGTAAATTAAAATTTATGGCTTAGTTTTAAAAAGTTAAACTTGTTTAACGAAGCTTTTGTTTTTTAAACGAGCTAAACGAATAAAAATGTTTAAAATCGGAGGCGGTAATTTTTGTTTACGTTATAAACGTAGTTAATATAATCGATTAAAGTATTATAAAAGTCTTTTTTTTTTTTTAATCGGTCGACTTTTTAGTTTTAGCTAAAGTCGCTTAAAATACTATCGGTAGAAATTTTTAACAAAATTTTTTACGTTCGTAAGGTATTTTTTTAGTTTTTACGTAGTTTTAGCGTATATATAGCTTTTTTATTTAATAAAATATTTAAATTTTTTTTTACTTTGTCGTAAATTTAAAATTTTTTTTACTTCGTAAATGTTTTTATTTTTATTTATTTTTAATTAAATTTTAAACGCGGCGTTTAAATGCGCTTTAGTTAATAATAATATATAAAAAATTAGTTAAATAATTATAATATTTAATAATTTTAGTTTATATATTACTAATAATATTATTTTTTTAATTTTAAAAGGTTTAATGTTTTTAAAATCGAGTTTTTCGTTATTTTGTTTTATTTAAATGTTATGTTTTAAAAAATAAATTTTATCTTTTTTTTTTAAAATTAGCTTTAATAATCTGTTTTTATTATAATATTCTTTTATTTTTTATTAAACAAATATAAGTTTTTTTTATAACTATTTTTATAGTTTTAATAATTTTTTTGCTTAAATTTTTACTGCTAATGCAATAATACTATTAATATAATATTGTTATATATTTATATTATATTTATAGTTTATTTTAAATAATAATATTTTTATTATTTTATTTATTAAACTGTTATATATTAGTTTTATATTTAATAATAATTTTATTTAATTGTTTTAGTTTTAATTAATATAATAACGTAAATATTATTTTAGTGTTTAATTTAATTTTTTTATTTAATTATTTATTTATAAATAATATATTATAAACATTTTATGCTTAATTTTTAAAGTTTTAATAAATAACTGCTAAAACTTAAATATTATTATTTTATTTTTATCGGTATTAATTATTTTTAAATAACTATATTTATTAAAAATATATTTTATTATTACGTAAGCTAAATTTTTTGCTAAGCTTATTTTTTTATATAATATAAAATAAACATATTTCGTAAGTTTATTTGTTATAACTATAATAAAATTAAACTTTATTTTTATTATAGGTTTTTTTAATTTTAATAATTTAACTATATAATTAAATACTATTATTTTTTATGCTCGGTTTAGTATTAATATTAATATTAAGTTTTTATATAGTTTATATTTTATTATTTTAGATTTTTTATATAAGTTATATTTTGCGATAACTTTTTTAACTATTATTAATGTTTTTAAAAAATCGTAATTTTTTTGTAATTTATTAAACGTTTTAAATACTTTTTAGTGTTTTAAAAATAAATATTTATATACTTTTTTAACTAATTTATATTAATATATTTTTAATATATATAGTTTATCGTTATAATATTAATTAGTTAGTTTATTTAATTTTTATAGTATTTTTTAGATTTTTTTGTTTTATTTTTCGTAATTTATTTATATAAAGTTTATAAATAAGCTTTTATTAATATTTTTATATAGTAATATTTAATTTTTTAGTAGTATTTTTTATTTATAATTGCTTTTTCGATTAAAAATGTTTACTTTATCGTTTTTTTTACTTTTAATATAAATAATTTTAAAATTAAATTATAATAAAAATTCTGCTTATTATATTTATCGTTTATTTAATATTTAAATAATTATAAACGTTATAAAGTTTTTATAGTTTAAGTAAACTTTTATTAATATTATAATACTATTTAAATAATGTTTTTATTATTTAAATATTTCGATTATTGCTATAAATTTTTTATTATAAATTTAATAGTTTAATTTAAGTTTTAAAAATTTTTTTAAAAAAAATACTACTAAATATAATTTATTACTATCGTTTCGTTAAATTAATTATCCTTTTATAGCGTAATTATTTGCGTCGATTTTTATTTCGAATTTTTTATTTAAATTAAATAGTTTAAATATTAAATCGTTTAAAATTATATTTTTAAATGCATTAAACGCTTTTTGCTTTTTTTTCGTTTATTAAAAAAGTTTATTTTTTTTAATAAAGTTTATAAAAAATGCCGCGATTTTCCCAAAACTTTTAATAAATATACGTATATAGTTTATAAATCTTATAAATTTTATAAACAATCGTATATTACTAACATTTTTTGATACGGGCTAGTTTTTTACTACTTTTAGTTTAAATTATTAGATTTATACCTTTTTTAAAAATATTATATATTTTAAAAAATCTATTTATTGCTTATAAAACTTACTTTTTCTTAAATATACCTTTAACTTTATTTTTTATAACGTTTAAAACATTTATCGCATATGCTTTTTATATTTTTCGAATATTTTTAAATATATTAAAATATCGTTTAAATATACTATTATAAATTTATCGACAAATTTGCGTAATACGTTTATAATTATCGCTTAAAATATTATTAATACGTTAATAAAGCTAAAATTTATTACTAAAAATTTATATAGTCTATATTTTATAATAAACGCTATTTTTTACTCGTTACTTTTTTTAATTTTAATATAATAATAAGCTTTTAAAATATCGAATATCGTAAACTATTATGCTTTTTTTAAACGATCTTTTAAATTATCTATTTTTAATATAAGTCCGCTATTTTTAATAATAATAAAGTTAAAATATCGCCAATCTTTACAATTTCTTTATTTTCGTTTGCCATTTTTTTTTAGCTTTTTTAATACCTATAGTATCGGTACTACTGCCGATAATTTAAAATATTATATAAATCCTTTTTTTAAATTTTTATTAAAATATTTTCGTAATTTTTTAAATTATTTTTTATTTAACCTATATAGTTTAAAAGCTTTAAAATATATACTTTCTTTTAAATTAATCGCGTAATTATATCTATTATACTTTAATAACCCTATTTTTTTACTATATTTTTCTATAAACAAGCTTTTAAATTTAGCGTACTTTTTTAATACTTTAATCGTAAATTCCTTATTAACTTACTATTATATTTTATTTTATACCTTATTTAGCTATTTAAGCTTATATAACTTATATTTAAAGTTTTGCAAAAGCTAAATCCTCTTTTAGTTTAATTATTTTAAGCAAATCCCACTAAAAACGGCCAATTTTCTAGTCCACTTTAAAATTATTTTTCTACAACTAGGTTAACCTTAATATTATATCGTATAATATTTTTACGATATTAAATTTAAAGCGTTCTAAATAATCTTAAATAATTACTAAAAGTTTTGCAGTTTTCTATATAACCTTTTTATTATCGTAATTTATAATTCCTCTATCAAAAGTCGTAAATATATAAAGTTTTTTCTTTTTAATCTATATTAAATTTAATTCGTTAACTAAATTTGGGGAAATAAAACTCTTATAAACGCTTATATTAAATAAAACCTTTAATCTCTTTTTATTATAAATTACGTTTACTAATATCTATATTTTTTTAAATTATATTTTTATCTTACACAAAAACCTAAAAATCTCGTAAGCTAACTATTAGTCTCGTTTTACAATTACTTTTTATTATTTTTTGCTTATTAATAAACTTATCGCCAGTTTTGTCCTTTCGTAAATTTTACTACTTTATCATTTTTCCAACGATTTCGAATAAAAATTAATTTTCGTCGATTTTTTTTTTAATCTTCTTTTTTATTTATTCGTACTAAAAAACTTTATAAAATATATAAATTTTATATTAAATATATTAACATCGTTTTTAAATTATAAACCTTTTTTTACAATTTTCGAGATATTATAGATTTTATTTAAATATAATATATCCGTAAATTATTCGGTATATTATTATTAATTTTCTAACTTTAGTTTTTTTATAAAAATGCCAAATCCTTATTTTAGCTATATAAACTAAAAACCAAAAATTTTCAATTTTTTCTACTATATATTTTTCGTATTTATACACTATACAGCTTACTTATAATATTTCGTAATATTTTTTATAGCGTAATTGTAATCGTTCGTTATCGTTTTTAAATATAGTACCGTTATATAAACGACTAATTAAAATAAAAATGTTAAATTCTTTCGTTTTTAAAACATTTATACTTATTTTAATTATTATATCTCGGTATTTTTTATAATACTTTAAAAACTATTGCTTTAATTTATTATCGAGCTTTTATATTATTTTTTCTTTAATTAAAATCGTTATCTTTTATTTTAAACAAAATTTATCTTTTTACGTATATAACGTAACTTCTCTTCGAGCTATTACTATATATACTATTTAATTTAGCCATTCGTTTTTTATTTAATAGTTACAAATTTTATAATAATATTTTAAGTTATTGTCTAAACATTTTTCCTTTTTAAGCTAATTTTTTTTATATACCATTTTATCTCTAATATTTCGATATATATATCGGTTTGCTTTTATTTATTATATATTTAATATTAATACTATTTTATCGACTAAAAAATATATATAATTTTAAAAATACTCCTTATTATTTTTTAGCTTATAAAATTCGTTACTTTAATTCTTTTCGGCTAAATTAAAATCTTTTTATCTCTCATTTTCCTAATCAGGTTTTAGCTATTTATTTCGGGTTTACGCGTCCTTTTATTTATTTAACACAATAGTTATTTAATATTATAACTTTTATTAAATTTACTTTATAATTACCTTTATAGTTTTAAGTTCTTATTTTAAAGTCTATACTACTTTCGCTAATCTGCGTTTTAAACGTGTTGTTTCGTTAAATTATACTTTTTTTTCTAAACTATTAATAAACTATTTTTCGTCGTAAACAGCTTATTCGTAAATTTCTTTTACTATTTATCCTAAATATAACCGTATAATTAATTAGTCGGCTAATACGCACATTTCTCTCTATACTATTTAATCTCCGGTTAATGCTTTACTACTTTGCTCTACATCTAAAATCTTATCGTTATAATAAGCTTATATTATATTAATCTATTAACTACTTTCTTTAGCTTTAAATATTTTAGCTTTTAATACTCGTAAATTCTTACATAGCTCTTTATTACAATTTCTAATATAATATCCTAACTTATCGTAATTATAACATTTAACAGTTTTTTTTATTTTTTACTATCCTTTTTTATTTTATCGCATTTTATCGAATTCTATAAATCTTGTATATATATTGTATACCGTAAAATATTATCGTTTTTTAAAATTATTAGCTTTATTCTAACTTTTCTTTTAATTTTTGTTTTTAAAAAAGTTCTATCTTCTTTTTTAATATCGTTTAAACAGTTAAATATTAATTTAAATAGCCGTTAAAATATATTTTACGAACTTATTAAGTTATAATAACTTAATAATCTCGTCTTTAACCCTATTTTTTAATTTATTATAAAATATTATAATTTTAGCTTAGTCGTTAATATTAAATATAGCAGAAATTTTTTAAAACTTAATTATATAAATTAATGCTAATTTAATTTGTCGCAATTTTTATAATTCGTTTTAAGCTTATTATTTTTTTTTAAAGTTAAAAAACAGATTTTTAAGCTCGGTTTTAAAAAAATCTCGACTTAAAAAAATCTTTTGCATATTTTCGGGCCAACTGTTTTTAAATTTATTCGTTACTTTAAACAAATATAATTTAAACTAGGTTAAAGCTTTTTTTTTTTAATAATAATACTGTATAAAAAAATTTTTTTTTATCGTTTTTAAAAATATCGTTATAATAATATTAATATATTTGAATTTAAGTTAAAAATTTTTTAAATTTATTAAAAATTCTATCAAATTTAAATAGTTTAGCGATTTTTAGGTTTTTTTTTAATATTTGTCGTTTATTATTTTTAACGTTCAGCTTTTTTCGAAAATTTTTAACCGCGTCTACTAAATAATTGTACTATTTTTTAATAACTTTGAACTTATTATTTTTTTTTTCGGTCTCTATAAAATGGTCTAAGCTCGTTAATAGCTTTAAAAATAGTGCTGCGGCTTGTAATAGTCCTGTATATTTTTAAATTATTAATACCAATATAATTTAAATATTGCTCTAATTAACCGCTTAACGTAAAATAAAATTATTTAAAATATTACAAAACGTACACTAATGTCTAATACTATATATACTTTCGTAATATCGGGGTTATAAATATTTAAAATATAACCAAAAATACTTTTATATTTATATTTAAAGTATACGTTAAAAAATAATATTACAAGTAATAAAAACAATAATATTTTAAATTAACTACTTCGTAAAGAATATTTTCTTATAGTTATTTTTAAAAACTAACTATAGATATAAATTAAATAATAATAAATAAATAACCTAGTTATATAAAAAAACCTTTTTTAATATATTTATTTTCTCATCCTTAATAATTACTAATAATTTTTTTTAATTATTATATTTCTTTTAATTATTGCTAATTAAATTACTAAAGATTTGTATTGTTTAGTTATAATTAGTATACCTCCTTTAATCATTACAGATCTTCTTCTTTACTGCATATCGTTTTATCCGTTCTTTCGGCGGATGACTTGTTCTTTTCTCCGGGCCTGCCAGCGGGCCTTCTTCTTGTTGGTTTGTAACATATATTATTAAAAAGTTCGTAATTGCTTAATTATATATATATATATATATATATATATTATATATTATTAAAAAGCTCGCAATAGTTAAATTGCTAAGTATTTATATTAAAAGATAAATAAATTTTTAGTTAACGAGCTTTTTGTTTATACGTAATAAAATTTAAGCTAATTATTAATAGTAAATTATTATATAATTAAATATTTTTTTTCGTAAATAATACTTTTTTTTACTATTTTTTTAGTCAAAATATAAAACTTTTAAATATCGAGTAAAAAAATCGTTAACGTGTTTATAGTTTAATACTATGCTTTTTTTTTGCCGCGGCATATAATTAAATTATAGCAAAAAATTTAAGCTTTGCTAGTTTTTTTTGTAAATATAATAAATGCGTTTTGTTAAAAATATATTAACGAATTTAATAGCGATTAATCCGATTTTAAGTTTAACGAAATTTATAATATTTTTGCGCGGCTTTTTTCGGCTTTAGCGGTCGAGATTTTTTTCCGCGCTATTGTTACTGTTGTTTTTACTTTTGTTTTAGCTTTAGCATTAGCTATTTTTTGTAATAGTAGAGCTGTTGCTGTTATTGCAACCGGCGCTATTTTTAGTATAGCTAAGATGGCGATCGGTTTACGTAGTGTGTATACGTTTCCGGATAGCTGAGTAATTTTGGTTACTTTGGTGTTTTTGTTTTCGTTGGGTCGTAGGATTTTTGCTGTGGTGCGTTTTTTTCGCGGCGCTACTATACGATTTTTTAAACGTGGTCGTGGTGTTTTTTCGTAAGGGCTTACAGCCCGTTGCGCGCGTTTTATTTTTTTGGAAGTGGCTCGTAAAACTTTTTATTTGCGGTACGTTTGCAGCGCTTTTAAAGGCCGTTTAAACGGCGTTTATAAAAAGATTATAAAAAGTAGCTAGCGTTGCTATTTTTATATTTTTAGGTATATTTGTTTTGCTATATAAGTAGCTTTTTTATGCTAGTTAATTTTTATTTAATAATTAATAAGCCGGCTTCGGCCGAGTTTCCGGCGCGCGTTTTTCGCAACGCTTTAATCGTTTATCGAAATAGCGCTTTTTTCCTGAATAACTAGGAAATTTATTATTTTCGGATTATTATTTAAACTTTGTTCTATTTAGAACAGGTTAATAAAAAAAACGAAAAAAGGGGAAAAAATTCGGGAAGAAATGTTTTTATAAATGTTTATAAATAAACTGCGGCTATTTTAATAACAAAATCGCTAGTTTTTTTTAAAGTAATATTTTTATATTTTTTTTGTTTAAATATTTTCGAGCTAAAGCTTTTAAACTGTTAAATAAATTATTTTTCAATTTTTTTATTACTATGCTACTAGTTTATTTTTTATAATCTATTTTTTAAATTTTTTTTTTATAAATTAATTTTCAAGCTTTTTAACTATAAATAATCAGCTCGAAATATTTTGCTTATTTAAAAGTTTATATAAATTAAATTATTTTAAAAAATTATTTTATTTTTATGCTAACAAAACTTTAGTAAAACTATTTACGATTATTTTATTAATAAATATATAGATTATTTAAAAAGTTTTATTTTCGACTTTTTATTATAACTAATAGTTATAAATATTTATATACCGTAATTTAAAGCGTAGTAAAGTTGTTTTTTTTATAATTAATTTTATAATTTATTAATTATTATATTAAAAAACTATATATTAATTATTTAGTTTAATATTAAGTTTTTTTATTAATTTATTAATAAATATAGTTTTTTTTACAGCTTAAACTAGTGCAAAAAACTTAGCTTTAATAGTAAAAATAGTAATAATATTTTACTTATTAGCTTTTTATTTTATTACTTTTTCGAAAAATTTTATAATATAAATTTAAAAGCTTTTTTAATTATTACTATTATTAATAAAAAAAGCATTATTTGCTGTTATAAAATCGTTTTTATCGCTAAATTATAAAATAAAATATTCAGTCGTAATAAAATATATAAAAAGTTTATTAACTGCTTTATAATATTTAAAAAAAAAATTATAGTTAAAACGAAATAGTTTAAACGCTATAAATATTATATCTAGCTTAATAATTATTATAATATATAATATAAACTTAACTTTTTATTAATAGCGCTAAATATTTTACTTTAAAGCAATTTTTTTATAAAAAAAAACTTTTTAGCTTTTATTAAAATATTTATATAAATTATAAATAAATTATTTTTTAATTTAGCAATTTTATTAATATATAACGTTTAAAATAGCTAAAAAAAACTTTTTTTTTATTTTAAATTATTTTAATATTTAAAAACTATTATAAATCGCTTTTTTTAATAAAATTATATTTAATTTTTAAAATAGCAATTATTTCGTTAGCTATTATTTAGCTTTTTTATTTATAAATTATTATTATATCGTTAATATAAATAAATAACAATACTTTATTTTTTAAAAAATAGCAAAGTTTATAAAAAATAAATTTAAAACCTAATTTTTTTTAATAATTTTATAAGTTTTTTTTACTATAGCAAAAAAAATTTCCGTAAACTATATAAAACTTTTAATAGTTTTATATTAATATTTAGCTTTTTATAGCTTAATAATATATATATATATATATATATATATATTTAGTTAATTTAACGTTAATAAAAATATTTATAGCATTATATTATTTAAATTTTAGGTTAAATTTAATAATAATAGCTATTAAAGTTTTAAAAAACTTTTTAACTAAAATATTAGCATAAATATTTTTTTTGCTAATATTAAACTATTAATTTCTTTATATTATTAAATAAGCTTTATATTTAAAATAATATTTATATTTATTAAATTTATATATATAAACTTATATATAATTTAAAATAAAGCTTTTTTTTATAAAACTTTTTAAAACTTTGCGCTAAATTTTTATTTTTTTATAACTTTATAAATATATTTGTTTTACTTTCCGGAAATAATTTGTTAATAAATATATATTAAGCTTTTTATATTATTTTATAAAAAAAAAAAAAAATTTTTGCCGGTAAATTTTTTAACGTTTAGCTAATAAAACTAATAATTAAGCTTTAAAATAACTAGTAATATATTTAAAAATTTTAAATAATATAAAGCTATTAATAAAATTTAATAACTATAATTAAATATATTAGCTTTACAAAAAAAAAGTTTTTAAATAATAATTAATTAGTTTAAAATTTTTTTTTTTATATATATTTTCGATAAAATTTAATAACCGTAATAATATATTATAGTTTAATATATAAGTTTTTAAATAATAATTAGTTAGTTTAAAAAAAATTTTTTTTTATTATTTACTTTTAATAAAATTTAATAACCGTAATATTATAATATAAAAAGCGCTTTTTTAAAGCTTTTTTTAAAATTTAATAATTAAAATTAGTTAAATAGTAGTTAATAAGTTTTTTTAAAGCTTTTTATATAACTAAAAAGCTATAAATAAGTTTTTTAAAGATTTTTTTTTTAATAGTAAAGTTTTTATTTTAAAATTTAATGCTATAAAGCTTTTTAAAGTTTTTTAATAGCTTAGTTTTTTATATTTTAGTAACTATTTTTTTATTTATAAATGTAAATTTGTGTAATTTTGTTATATTAAAGGCAGTTGTTTATAAATTTATAAAGTATTTAGCTGAATTTGTTTTTAAACGATTTTTTTAATCGTTTTTAGCACGCTTTTTTTTTAAAATTAAGCTTTAAAAAATTTAGCTTAATAAAAAACAAGCTTAAAAAAACTGCTTTTAAAAATTTTAGCGAAATAAAAAAGCTTAATTCGAATTTTAAATTAGTGTAAAAATAAGTTTTTTTGTTTAAATTTTTTTAAAATATTTTTTATAAGCTTGTTTAATTTTTCAGCTTTTAGTTTATTTAGATTTTTTAAATATTTTGCTAAAATATAGCAAATAAACTTATTATATTTTTATTTATAAAATATATTTTTGTTTGTTTTAAAAGCTTTTTAATAAACAAAGCTATTAATTAGCTTTTTGTATTTTTTTAGCGTTATTTTTAAAAAAATCGTTTTTAAATTCGTTTTTATTACTGTTAAAAAGTTTATTTTTATTAAACTATACATTTTTAGTAATTATAATTTTATTTTTTTTAAAAAATTAATAGTTTATTAAATAGTTTATTTAGATTTTTAAATTAAACTTTCAGCGCTGTTTTTTTTTTTTTTTGTTTAACTTTAATAATTATAATAAATGTTATATAGCCGTATACTTTTAAATAAATTATTAAAAAAATCTTTTTATATTTAATAATTTTTTTAAAATTATTAAAATAGTTATAAAACTTTTTATAAAACATTTTTTAGCAATTATTATATTTAAAGGTCTAGTTATATAAATAAATAGCTATATATATTATTTTTAGCTATAAAAAAGTAAAAAGCTTACAGCCGTTTTGTAAAGCGCTCGCTTTTTTTTTAATAATATTTTTTATTTTTTCAGCTGCTTTATTAAAATTTTAGGTTTTTATTAAAAAACTTTTAAACTAAATGTTTAAAAAACGAACTTTAATAGCTTTAATTAGCTTATTTATAGCTTTTTTAATATTTACAAGCTTATTATTATTGTCACAGTTTGCACTGCTGGATGTCCAGTTATAACTTATTGTTATTGCATGAAAAGGGGAAGAAACACTATCGTCTAGCTATAATTTTGCGGTGCCGTTATATAGGCGTTGCGCTACCGTTGCGCGGTTTATGCGCAAATATTATAACCGTACCATGACAGTACCCCGGCCTTTAAACTGTAGTTAACCGTAACTGTAAGTAAATAGAATAAATAAACGTGCGTTAATAATACGGGTATATTTTCGTGTTATGGTTATTGTTTACGTATCCCGTAGTTCCGTTTTCTTGGAGCCGTGTCCCGGGTCCGCGTTTACATTAAAAGCGCGTTTTTTCCCAGGCCGGCTTTTTTTTTTTTCCTTTTTTAACTATTACTACATTTACGATCCGCCGCTTTAATAATACTATTGCAATACTTTTCCGCCTTTTTTTTACCATCTTTTTCAATTTTTTTAATTACTTTAAACAAAGTCTTTTTCCCCTTTTCTACAATAACATTTTTGCGCCGCTACTACGATGTTTCGTAACTAGCGTGCTAATTATAACACGCTTATTTTAGCATTTTTTTTTTGCATAGTTTACGTTCGGCATGCTATAAAAAACTTTTTGGCTAAAGACTTCCTGGTTATTAACTGCAAGTTTTTTGCTATAATTAAAGTATTATATAACTTATACGCAAGCTGCTATAAAAAATATATAAACGTAAATAACTATATTTTCGGTGTCGCGATCTTATCGCTTTAGTATAGCTAATTTAGCCCGACGACAGGTTGCCGCTAGTATAATAAGCGATATAGCTGCTTTCGTAAAATATTAAGAATAGATTTTTCACTATTTTACAAAAGTAGTTAGTCCCGACAGTAGGCTTGTTTTTAACGTAGATAGAGGTAACTTTTTAATACCTTATCAGGCTTTATTCCCGGTTGTTTACGGTGGCGTTCTGCCTTTTTTATAGCGTCAAAGCTGCAAAAAAAGCCCACCGTTCCGCGTTTTCGTCCTCTAGGGCAAAAAAAACCCGCAAAATAAAATTTGCTATACTGTTTTTACAATGCTATGCTAACATTTTTTATATTATAAACAAGAGAGTACTAAGCTTAACTAGCCGCTCGCCGTTAGCATTTGCTAGCGTTTTATTAACGTCTTGATTTTGCTGCCGTATATTTGCGCTATTTTTACACTAGTAATGCGCTAATATATATTTTAGTTTTAAAAAAATTACGACTAATAAATTTTATATATAAAGTCGCGTTTTTTTTCCGGTAACGTCGGTTTTTTTTTATAATAAGCTGCAAAAATAGCGTTTTACTAAAACTACAATATAGCCGTACATATTAAACTAAATTAAACTTAAAGCATTATCGATATAGCGTCGTTTTTTTACGTTTTTAGTAATAAGTAGGTAACAGGGTAGCGGTGTTCGTCTAAGTGTTTATGTTTTTTTTTTTTTTTTTGTTTTTTTTTAATTCTTCGCCTCCGGGCTTTTATTGCCTTTTAAAAGCTTTTATCGTTTATTTACAAACGTATATTCTTATACTTTTATAGGCTTAATTTCTAGTTATTTTTTAAAGTTTTAATATAAAAAACTTATCGTTATTATATTAAAACGCTATTACTATTATAACGTATTATTATAATATATTTAAGTAAAATTAATATTATTTAACGTTTATTATTAAGCCGAAAGGCTTAATTTATTTAAATATTTATTATAAAACGTTGCAATATTATTATCGCAATTTTACATATTTTTTACTAGTTTTTAAATAAATCGATATAGTTTTAGCTATTTTAGTTTATATTATAAACTTTTTAATATAAATTTATTATTTAATATTATTTTAAAATACTATTTTTCGATTTTTTCGCTATTTATATTTGTTATTATTGCACTTTTAGCTTGCCGTTTAAACGATTTATTAATTATATCTTGGCCCGGGAGGCTATTTTTGTAATGTTTAATTAAAGAAACGTAAAAAACTAAAAATATTTTTTATTATAGTAATAGTTATATAGCTACTGCTTTTTTATAAATTTTAGTAATTATATACGGCTTTAGCTACTTATCGTCGAATTTTAAAAAAGGGCGGTTTGTATTTAAATACTAAGTGCTAATTTAAATTTAATCTCCAACAACGTATTTACTATTATCTAATTTTAAAACGTTAGCGTATTGCGTTTGCCGTTTTTAAGTTTTTAGTATAAAAACTTTTGTCTTTTTTAAAACCCGTTTAATTTTTTTTTTTATTATTTTAGTTTAAAAAAATTTACGTTATTAAGTTTTCGTTTAAACGGCGATAAACTATTATATTAATTCTTTTTTAATAGTAAAATACTATTTATAATTAATAAAAAACGAAGTAAAGTTTGTTGTTTTAAAAGTCTAGTTATTAAAAAAAAATTCTATTAAAAATAGCTAATCGATTTAGTTATTTTAATAAAAACTGCAATAAATTTATAAATATTATTCTATAGCCGTATTTATAACTTTCGTTTAACCGTTTATTTTCGGGTAAAAAGTTATAAAAAGTTTTAACGTTATCCTTAGTCTTTTATTTAATTTTTTCTAAAAAATCGATACAAACTGCGTATTTTTATTTAAAATAATAAAACTAAGTATACCGTATAAACGAAATATTTACGAAACGAAAATATCAGCTAGTATTTCTGTTATTATATCGAATACGAAAAAAAAATATCTTATTTTAATTAATTTATTTACTACGACTAAAACATATTAATATATAATACTGTTACGTTTATATTTTAACAGCAGTTTAACGTAATCGATTAAAATATCTGTTTAAAATTGAAAAAAGACTAGTAATAGTTTAAAAAACCTAAAAAAAGCTATCTAAAAGTTTTTAATACTTTTATATAAATAGTATTTTTTAACAAAAACTGCTACGTTTTTAAATAGTCTAAGCTAAAAATATAACCGCTATAGCAGGTTATAAATCTTAATACGGCCCGGGTAGCTAGTCGGTGCGGAATTATATATTCTATAAAAAAGTTGTAAGCAGAGCTTATCGTCGGGGGAAATAAACAGCCTTTTTTTAACGTAAATACGCCTACGTAACGCTACACAATCGCTATATGCGATATATAAACTACGTTATACCTGTTTTGGGAATTTTTTACACTAAAAGTCTTATATAGCCTATAGCATAGCCTATGCCAGTTTTAATATAATATATGCTTTATTAATAATAACGTTTACTAGTTTTAATATATTTAAGGTAAATAGTCGGACCGGTTAGTTACTCTAGACTTTTGGTAAAAATAAAATTCGTAACCTGTTCGCCACTCTGTTGTCTGCGATATTCTGTTTATTTACTAGCTTATCGTTAAACTTTTTAAACAAAACATTTAATATTATAGCGTTTTTTTTAAAGCGGTATATAATATAAAAACGAAAATTACTAAAAAATTTAAATTAACGGACCTATCGTTAGTTTAATAGCTTTATAAACGCAAAATATTAGAGATTTTTATAATTAATAATTACCTTAATTACGTTTTTATAATTTTATAGTTTTAGTCGCTATTTTTCGAAAATTTTAACGATAATTAAAAGCTTTTTATTGTATATTTTATAGTTATATTTAATAAATAAATATTTTAACGAAAAAAAAACGACGGAATATCGCTGCCTTATTATATCGATTTAAAAAAAAACTTTTTTTAATACTTAATTAAAAATATTTATTTTTATTATAATTTTTAAAACAAAGTTATAATATATTAAAATAAGTGCTATTTTAAATGCTTTTTTTAGCTTTTAAAAAGCTATTATAGCGTTATTTAATAATATATTAGGCTATTTTTATTTATTTATAAATAATATTAATAGTTTTATAATTAATAAAAAGTTTTTAATAAAATAGCGATAAAAATTCGCGAAATTAATAAAACGTTGCAAATTACGTAAAAAACTAGGTAGTTTTTAATTTATTATAGCAGCTATTTTTTTTAATTTATTGTAATATTTGTTATAAAAATAATTAAGTTTAAATATTTCGTTTTAATAATATTAAACTTGCATTTTCGAATATTTATAGTTAAGTTTGCTATAATAAATCGTTTTAAAACCTCGTAAACGTATTGTCGATATTGCGTTTTTAATATACTATAAATAAAGATATTATTAAAATAAACAATAACAAATTTGTCGAAAATATCGAAAAAAATATTATTAATATAATATTAAAACGAGCTAAAAACTCCTATTATTTTAAAATTTACTATTAAATATTCGAAAAAGTTAAACCGGGTAATAAACGTTATTTTTTATTCGTTTTTTAAAATAATTTATAAACAGTTAAAAGCCGCTATAATATTAAGTTTTATAAATATTTTTATTTTATTAAAAACGTTAAATGTTTTTTATATTAAAAATATAAAGTAGCAATTTTTAACTGTAACGTTATTAAACATTTAATAGTTAACGTAAATATAAATTCTTCTTTTAAACTTTTTAATTAACAAAATAAAAGCTGCTGCCGAAAATAAACTGGCGCGTATAAAACTTTTATTTAAATAGTCATTAATATATTTTTTAATAACTAATAACTTTTTCGGTAATATAACGTAAAAACGATAATATAATAATGTTTTACTAATAATAAAATTTATTTTATAGTCGAAAAAACGGTAAAAGAAAAATATATTAGCTTTTTTAAATATAAAAGCCGTAATTAAATCGTAATATTTAAAAAATAACGCTTTTAAAATCTTTGCTATTAAAAGCGGGGGCTTTCTGTCGAAATATTTCTATATATTTTTATTTATAACTCTTTTTAGCTAAAATGCCTCTAATACCTATTTATAAAAAACCCGAAAGCGTAACGGCAATACTTCGTTATCGTTAAAAAGCTCCGTAGTTAATATTTTTTTTAATACTGCCGTAAATATAGCTAATATTAGCTCGTTTGCTGTAAACTAAATATTTATTAAAATAATAGCTTTAAACTAGCGTAAAAAATCTGTTACAGTAATAAACTTTTAAAAAAACATTGTCTTAACTACCGTTTTTTTTATTTTAGCAAAAAGTAAAAATTTTACAACGTTTAAACTTTATATATATATTAATGTTGTATTTATACTGCTTATATTATTATTAAACTAAATATAATTAAATAATAATATGGTTTTTTTTTCGAAATTTCCGTTTCGGCTTAAATAAAATATGTTTTTATAACGTCGTTTTAATATCGTTGCGTTTTAATTACGCTATTATTACGATAGTTTAATAATACTTTTTACCGTTATTTTAAAATATTTTAAAATCCTTTTTAAAATATATTCCTAGCTTTACTTCAAAAACTGTTTCTTCTGCTACTATTATACTGCCGTTCGTTTAATTAATAATAAAGTTATAGCGGCGTAGCTATAAAAAGCTAAGTATAATTTTCGTATCGTTTAATAGCTATAAATATAAATAAAGTTTTTCGGTTAAAAAGTTTAAATAATATTATATTATACAATATTTTATAACTAACCCAACTTTTATACTATTTATTAGTTATAAAATATAAAAATTTAAAAAAGTTTAAAATAAAATATAATTGCGTTATGCGTAAAAAATATCGATAAATTCGAAAAAAAAACATCTCGAATCGATTATAAAACGATAGTATTTTAGTACTTTAGTACCGAATATAATAAAAGTAAAAAATAAAAAAAATATATTAAGTTTTATTAATCGTATATATACGTTTTTTTTTTTTGCCTTTTTAAATATTTTTATAGCCGCCTTTAACTACGCTTTTTGCTAAAAGCTAATTTTTTCCCGGGCTAGGCGCTATAGCCGTATTTTTAAAAACTAATAAAGTATTAATAGCTTATAGCCTAGCCGGTAAAAGTTTAAAACAGTTAAATATATAATAGCCTGCTGTGCTACAATAATAACATAAACTTTTACGTTCGCGCCGCTCCTTTTTAGCCGCTAACAAAAGGCCTTTCCGCTAACATTCCGACACCTTATTAAATTATATCGGGTCCTTTTATATAAATAAAATGCTAAATTAAATAGCCGATAATATATATTATATTAGCCGGTAAATAGGTTAGCAATTTACGTTAATCGTATTTATAAAAAACCTTTCTATTAAATTATTAAATAGCTTTTAAAACAAATTTATCCATCCGTTAATATTAGCTATTCTAAGTTTATTAACCTAATAAATTAAAGCGTTAAATAATTAGTTATTAATTTTAATCTAAATAACTATAATAGCTTATTTATTAATTTTGCGGCTTTTATTTATAAAGCGAATAAATTTTAAAAAAAAGTCGGAAAAAAAGCGTTTTTTTTACTTTAAACTTTCGAATTAATATACCGTAATTATATATATATTTTCGGTAATATAAATAAAATTAAAATCGTTAAATATATCAATATAATTAAACTACGGGCTTAATAATAGTTTATTTATAATAAAAACTACTATTATAACATCGATATAATAACGAAATCGTTAATATATGATATTACTTAAACAAAACGCGCAATATAATATATGTTTATAAATAGTAAAATATATAAAATAGTTTAAAATAAAGCGAATTTTTATAACAGATTTTTAGCTAATATAAATTTATTATCGTATAATAGCGTTAGTTTTAAAAATATTAAATATAAATAGCTTGCTGCTGCGTATATAACGTTATAATATCGCGTAAAAAGCGATTTAATATTGCTATAAAAAACGTAAATTAGACTTAAAAGTTTATTTTTTAAGTGCAGTAAAAGCGAAAAGGTTCTGGGGCTATAATTATTGTAACTAATAGCTAAATAATACTTAAATATAAGGTAGCTATAGTATAAGCTACTGTAGGCCTTTGGTGTTAGTGCGGGCTTGTTTTTATATATTTTCGACCTCTATACGGGCTTATTGCCGTATTTTTTCGGTTTTTGCCTAGGCTTTTTGTATATATATTATAAAAGCTATAAAAATCTATCGGAGTTATTTTATAGCTTTGTTTAAATTTAAAATATTAAACAACTTAAGCAAAGCGGTAAAATTTTTGTCGTTAGGTTTTATAGTTTAAAAAATATTAAAAAATTCCGTAAAAAAACTAGCGAAAAAAGTCGGTAAATTTACGGTATTATTTAATATAGTTAATAGTATTAAAGCACTGCTAATTAATAGCGTTATTATTGTAATTATAGCAAAGCAGTAACAAAACGGTATGTGTTATATAAATATTAGGCTATAATAAAATAATAGCTATAATTAGTAAATGCAATAAACTGTTACAATTTGCACTGCTAGATATCCAGTTATAACTTATTGTTATTGCACGAAAAAGGGAAAAAACACTATCGTCTAGCTACAATTCTGCGGTGCCGTTATGTAGGCGTTGCGCTACCGCTGCGCGGTTTGTGCGCAAGTGTTATGGCCGTACCGTGACAATTATATTTTATAACTTGTATTTAAATTTTATATTTAATTAATATATATTATATACAATTTTTAAAAACTGCTTATATAATATCGGCCTATTTATTATTAATATAATAGTTTTATATATAACCGGAATATCGATTTATAATTAGCATAATTTTTTAAAGTTTGCTATTTTTTGCGGTAAAATTATTATATTTATAAAAATTAACTATAAACTATATTTTCGTTTTTAACATTTTTTGTTTTAATTTTCGAAAAATTCGGCGTTTAGTTTTTATTTTAATACATATAACGCAATCGGTTATACAAATTTCGTTATTAGTTCGTAGAATAATCGCCATTTTTTTTATACGATTTAATAATCGTTTTAACAGTTTAAATTTTAAATAACCTAGTTTTTAATACTATTTATATAAACTAGCCCGAAATCGAAAAAGCTTTATATAACTATTTAATAAATATTTTTATACGTAAAAAGCATAATTTATTAATTATAACGAAATATATTTTAATACGTATTAATTATATATTTGCTATAAATAATATATGTCACGCGATCAAATGATCGGTTAGAATAAAGGAGTCAGAAGATAGTTGATTCTCTCAAAAGACTATCTATTTAAGGACTGTTCGGCTAAGTAGAACTATGTTAACGGGCCAGCCGTTAGACCTTCGTCATCCTTTGGACCTCCGTCATCTGCTGTTACCAGCTGTGTAGCAGCTGCTCCTGTCTCGTATTTAAATACGTAACATCTGCCCCCTTTAGAAAATGAGAAAACGTCTTCGTTTTTAAATAAATATACTATATTAAGCAAAAATTAAAGCGATAATAAAAATAACTTTGTTTATAAAAGTTATATAAAGTGGCAAAAAGTCGTATAAAATAGCAAAATAATCTTTTTTAAAAAGTCGACAACTATTAAGTTTTAAAAATAAAAATTAAATAGTTAAAATTGCTGTAAATAACGTATTATTTTAAAGTTTAATTTTAAAAAATATTTGTATATAATTAATTAACGTAAAAATATCGATAAATTAAACGTAAACTAAAAAACGTTATTATTTATTTATTTTATTTTAACTATAATTTATTATGTAGTCGTTTTTACTTTTTTTATCTATTTTCCGCTTTATTTTCGTCGAAGTTAAATTTTATTTTTTTTTTTTCGTTAATATCAAAAAAATATATATTAAATAATTTAATATTAAAATTTTTAACGTTAATATCGAAAATACGCGTATTTAATATATACGTATTTAATAACTTAATATTAAACTTTTTATTATTAAAATCTATTTTGTTATATTTTATATTAATTTTACGATTTATAGTTTAAAGTTTTTTTATTATTTTTGCCGGCTTTAGTTTTTTAGTTTATATTTTTTTTATTTACACGGCCGTTAAATTTATTTAAGCTTTTTGCTATTATAATATTTTTTTGTTTAATATATTATATATTTATATTTTAATTAATATAATTTTTTCGTTTAATTTATCGAGCGCTTTTTAATACGTTATTTTTGTATTAAAAACGTTTAATTTTTAAATTTAATATATTATAGTATTAATTTTACTTTTAAATTCGTTAATATGCTTTTTTATTTATTTTATTTTTATTTAAATATTTGCTATTTTTATTTATATTTTTTCGACAATTGCTTTATTAATTATTAATATTACGTTATTTTTTATTATATTTATAACTATTTATTTAAATAATATTTTATCGAATATGCTAGCGTTTATAAAAATTTTTTATAGCATTTTTTAAATACGTTTTTTTATTAATTTTTAAAAAAAAGCTAACCGGATAATTATTACATAAGCTTATAAAATCGAATTTTTTAAATAATAGTATTCGTTGTTTTTGTTTTTTAAAAATTTAATAGTTTTTATTGCTTTTAAATTTATTTCGATAAATTAAAAGTCTTTTTTAACTATACCTTCCGAAATATATAAATTTTTTATAATAATTATTATATTAATAGCTTATATATTTTTTATAATTAAATTATTTATATATTTAGCTTTTATTTATTTATATATATTTATATTATCGGCTTAAATAGTTTTTACCTGCTTAAACTATATTTATTTATCGCGTATATTTATGTTTTTTACATATTTAACTTTAATAAACATAACAAATTAATCGGGTCGATTTGTTAAAAATAGTTTTTTTATTAATATTAGCAGCAATTTTAAATATTAATAGCTATGTTTAATAATTTATTTATCCTAGCATTTCGGCAATATTTTATTATTAAATAAAACGAATATTTAATTAATGCCGATAATTTTAATTTTTGCTTTTAAAATATTTAAAAATATACTAAAACTTTTTTTTAAACATTTTATAATTCTTAGCGCGTTTTAAAATTTAAATTCGATATTTTTAACGTTAATATATATACCGTTTTTTTATTAAACTTTTACTTTTTGTTTATTTGTTTTAATTATTTATTTTTTTGCTTTTATTTATAATTTTTTATTTAATAGCTTATTTATTAATTAGCACCGTGCTAAATATTTTATTACTTTTTTTAGCAATATTTATAGTTTTAATAGTATTATTTTAACTACGTATTATTAAAATTCCTTTAAATCTAATATATATTACGCAAAACTTATCTTATCGATGCTTAATTTATTTTTTATAAAAAAGTCGCGTCGCTTTTTTTTAAATATTAAAAACTATTTATTTAATAAATTATATCTATATATTTCTTTAGCAAATTTTAGTTAATATTCGTTTTATTTTTTTTTAATTATTTATATATTTCTTCCGAATAGGAAGTTGTTATTTAAGAATGCGTCCTTCCATTTCGTAGTGTTATTTAACTTAAAAGTGTCGGTCTTTTCTGTTTCTATAATTTACGTGTATCGGTATCGATAAGTTATCGCAGGTCTAATAGTCGTCGGTGTCGGTTTAATAATCGTTAGTAGCTTGCGCGCCAGTCTCGTAAATATTCGGTCTAATAATCGGTTTTAACGGTATTAAGTTAGTTCGTTTAATTAATTTTGCTAACGATATTAAGAATTTTAAGTATAATTATATATTCGGCTATGGTTATGTTAAAACTGGCTTGTTTATTTATTATTAAAAAAAGCTAGTAGTAATACGTAGTCATCTAGTCGTATTTTTTTAATTTAGACTTTTATATTTAATTTAAATATTACATTTACCGCTTTCTACTCGTCTACTACTATTACGGTATTACTACTACTACTTTTTTTATTAATATTTTTTGGTTTAGCTTTTAATTTTTTAACTAATAGTTTATTATGTTTATTAAAATTATCGACTATTAATTCCGTATTTTATATTAATAAATCTTTCGAATACTATTAATTATAAACTAAAAAATATTTTTTTTAGTATACTAAATATTTTAAATAAAAACGTCTTCCGATTTTTAATACTTTCTGTTTTACTAGCTTATTTATTTTATAAAATTTTTATTCGTTATTATCGCTATTAATATATACCTGTTTTAATTCCGGCTTTTGTTTAATATATAGATTTTTTTTTTTAATTCGAGGTATAATTATATAATTAATACCGTTTTATAAACTTTTTAATGTTTTAAAAAGTTTAGTTTATATACTAAATCGCCTACTTTTTTTACGATAGTTAAAAGTTTAACTTTTTGTTATAACTATTTTTTTAGTAGTTTTTTTAATAAATAATAACCTTTATATAATTTTAAAAACATTTTATTTTTTACATTAAATTTTATTAAACGATAGTTTTTGTCGTATTTAAATTTTATTTCCGCTGTTACAAAATTTATAGCTGTTTAAGCTTTTTTTTAGTATATTTTTTAAACCGTTTTATAATTTATATTATTTTTTAATATTTTTATTATAAACAATAAAATATTTAGTTTAAACTTTAAAACGACTTCGTTTAAAATACGTTTAAAAATCTTTTGTTTTACGTTATTTAAAATATATTATAATAATATTATAATTAATATTTATAAAATATTTAAGTTTATATAATAAAACCGAATAGTTATTTTTACGTTTTAGTTTTTTTTTTTTAACTAGCCATCCGTTTATAAATAATATGCCGTTAAATATTGCAAGTTTGTTCCTATTTTCGTAAATAGCGTTGTCTAAAATAAAAATAAAAACTTTACGTCTTTGTTTATTATAAATATCTTCGGGATTTCTTATTCGCAAAACATTAATATATTCGCTACAGCTTATGCCTAATATTTTACGGTATATTTTATATTTTTTAAAATAAAAATAGTTTTTTTGCTATACTTATATATTATCGTTAACAAAACGTTATATTTATTAAAGCCCTTTATTTTTTACAAAATATTTGTCGATAAAACTATTAACATTTCGACTATAAAGTCTATCGTAACCGTATAATAAAATATCGGCTTTATTTTTATTAATTTTAATAATTTTAATAATTTTTATATATTTTTTTTATTAACCTAACACTTTAAATAGTATTTTAAATACTTTTTTACCCGTTTAGTAAAATTTTTAATAATAAAACCCTTTAGTTTATATAATATCTTTCTAATGCTAAAATAATATTTTTTATTATACGCTACAATTAGCACCCGTTATATATAACTTTTTAATATAATTAGCGTCTTTTTGTTAAATAATAGTATATAATATAAAAGTCCATCTTTTTGTTTAAATTTTAACCTTTTCCTTTTTCTTATTTTTAACATTATAAAAAATTTTTATAGTTTTTTATCTTTTAAATATCTATCGATTAGTTCTTTTTTAAATAAATCGTTTATTTATACCGTAAATGCTATATATACGTAATTATTTTTAATATATACAAAATAGTTTGCTATATTATTAAACTTTAACTTTTTTATATTTGCTGCTTTTTTATTATTTTTTTCGCTATTTTAAATTAAAAGTTTAAATAAAATATTTAAAACCAAATTAACTTTTCCAGGTATATATTGTACGTTTAAACAATATTGCTTAAAATAAATAAATAACGTAATAAGTTGCAAGTTTATTTTTATTATATCCGTTATTGCTATATTTTTTTATTTTACTATTTTTTTAATTACTTTATAGTTTATAAATATTATTATATTTTTATAACAAAATTATAATTATAGCCGCAATTATTTATATATTTATATTAAATATAATACTTTTGTTTTCGTTAATTTATAATTTTTTTTAGATTTAATTAATATTTTGCTAAAATATAAAATCGGCTATATTTTATTGATAAAAATAAAACTTTCGTCTTATTTTTTTTTGATATAAAATATTATAATTTTATATTTTTTTTTTGCTAATATATTAATTTTAAAAAATATTTTTTAAAAATAGTCTTAATAAATTAAATATTTTTTGCTTATTAAATTGTTTTAAATAATGTAAAAGTTTTTTTTTTTTGTTTTTATTGGTTTAAATGTTTTTTTTAAAGTTTATTTTTTTTTTACTATCGCGTTTTTAATAAATAATTTTTTTAATTTTCGTTTTTTTATAAATATGTCGGTTTTTTTTTTTTATAATAGTGCTATTTTTTATTAAAACTAAAAAATATATTTTTTTAGCTATATAATTATACTTATATAGGTTTTTAAATCTCTTAATATTTTTAAAAATTTAATTTTACAAATCGCTTCGACTTTATCTTATATTATTACGATACTTAATCCGTCGATTTTTAATCCGAATAATTTAACTAATAAATAACTACAAAAAGATTTTTTAAATAATAATACTAGTCTAATATTTTAAAATCGTTTAAAAATTAGATTTAAATATTTTAAATATTTTTTTTTTAAATTATTAAATACTACAATATTGTTTATATATATTTAATAAAAGTTTTTATAATTTTTTAACTAAAGGTTTATAAAATGTTAAGTATATAATAAACTATTTTTAAAACTTATAAACATAACGTTTAATATTTTTAATTTTTAAAATAATATTATAACTATTTTATTTTTATATTTCGAATAAACTAGTAATTAATAAAAAAAAAAATGCTGCGTTAAATATTAATAAAATTGTTTTTTTTTTTTTATATTTGCGATTATATTTTTTTAGTATAGTATAAAATAAATATTTAAAACCGTAATATTATTTAAAGCTTTAAGATTTACGATTATACGTTTTTTACGTTTTTTATTTATTGTTTTTTAAACGACAAAAACCGGACATTTAAAAAATGTTAATTTACGCATTTAGTTTATTTTTTGTTTATTATATATTATATCGAACGTTTTGTCGAAAAATTTTTTATTTTCTAGTCCTAGTTTATAAGCTTTTGTTTTTATTTTTTGTTTTTGCTAGCTTTAAATTAAATCGACACGCATTTTTTTTTTTCCGGTAATTATATAATATTTTTAAATTTTTATACGTTATATTTTTTTAATAGTCGCATTTTAACTTTTATATATTTAAGGTTTTTATTAAATATATATATTTTTTATTTTGTTAGTTTAAATAATATATTTTTTAGTTATTTAGGTTTAAAATTTGCATATTTTCCGAAATCGAAAAAATTTAGCTTAATACTTTTTATATTTTTTATTATAACGTTTTAAGCTTTTACGTCGTTTATATTTGCTAATAACGCTATTATTATTTTGTTTATAAATTTAAATTTGCTAAAAAAGTATATTTTTTTATTTTTTAATTTTGTTTTCTAAATATTTATAAACTAAACTACCGATATACTTTAATTATACGTAATTTAAACTATAAATGCTTTAATTTAATTAATTTATTATTTGCCGTTTATATTTAAATTTAATATCGTTTTAACTTTAAAATTACGTTTAATTTGCACTAGTTTGTTTATATTATTTAAATATACAACGTATTTTGCAATATTTACGTCTAATATTCCGTTTAACAAACCGGCTTTTATTATATAAAATATATATTCTTTTTTTATACTATACTTATTTTATTTTAGCAGTTTAATATATTATATAAAAATAAGCAGCGCTATTTTAAAAAAAATGTATATATTTTAAATAACCACTACTTTTTGTTATATTAGATTTGTTTTTCGTTTAACAGATATTAATATCTCCGTATTTTCCGTAAATGCTAATATAAATTTTTAGTTTATAAAATCCATCTATACTCTATATTCTACTATTTATAGCGTTCTAAATAGTAACTTTAATTCTAAATTATTTTTAACCTATACTTTAATTTATATATATATTTCTACTTATTTACCGTTAAATATACTTATTAATATATCGATTATAAATTTAGCTTTTTTTAATAAATAAACTAAACTACTAATTTTTCTTATTTTAATAACTTGTTTTATTAAATAAATTATATAAGCTTTTCTTCGTTTTTTTAACTAATTTTTATTTACTATAATATTAAATATTTTAAAATCCGCATATACCGTATTAAATCTTTTGCATCTTATTATCTATAATAACATTTTCGTATAAAAGTTTCGTATTTTTATTTAACATTTTATTAAACATTAAAATTATAATATTATAATCCGTATATTATTTAATATTTCTACTTCTACTTCGTTATATATAATATTTTTATAACTTATTAAATTATTTAATAAACCGTCGACTATATACTATATTTCGTTATTATCGTTATAGTTTTAATTTATTTATTTCGTATTTACGGCTTTATTATTTTATAAACTGTTTTATAAACTATAACAGTTTTAATATATATAAATTATACATTTATTACAAAACGGAAATACTTTTTAACATTTTCGGCATATTTTTTTTTTTACCGATGCAATAAAATAAAAAATAATAAAATAAAACGCATTAAAATAAAATAAAAAATATTTATTATTTAACTCGTTTTAGTTAAAAGTTTTTTCGTTAATAAAATTTTCCAGCATAAAATATCTATCTACTGCTAATTATACTTTTTTGCGTTTTTTTTTTATATTATTATCCGCTACAAATATCTCTACTTCGAAATAAATATTTTTCCTATTCCGTTAAATTTTAACCTATTTTCTTCATCGTTTAAAAAATCCACTTTATTAATTATATCGATTTTTATAAAATCTTTTTTTTATAATACTTTTTTTACAATATAAACGTTTATTTTTTCCACGCTAATTATTAAAACGTTTTATTAAACGTTATCTTCGTCTATCGTTTTTATTATAACGCTTATTACTTTTATTACGTTTATTATATCTATTTTTACGTTTATCGTTTTTATTATAACGTCTATTATTTCCGTTATAACGTTTATTGTTTTTATTATAACTAAAGCTTTTTCTTTAATTACTATTTCTATTATAATATATTTCGTTATCTTAATATTTTTAATTATTTTAATATTATAATCCGTTTTAATAATTATAACTATATTAACTTTCGTTAAATATATAAATCGCCAAAGCTAACAGCATTAATCTATTTATTAGTACTAATAACCTTAATAGCTATTTTCCTTTTAAAATCTAATTAATTAAATTCGCTAAATAAAATGTTTATCAAAATACTAATCTATATCCTAATATATTTTTATAAACTTTTGTCTTTTTTTCTAAATATTCTAAATAATTTTTAAAAGCATATACTTTTAATAAACGCACCACTAATTGTTTAAAAATCGGATAAAATATATTATATACTTTAAATATCTATTATTCTGCAAAATCTTTGCTTACTGCTTTAAACAGTCTAAAAATACTACCTGCCTATTCTTTTACTAATTTTTTAACTAATATTCTATTAAGTATAAAAATAGCTTTATCGTTTTTTAGCTATTTTAATATTTCGGCAATATTTAACTTAAATCTTTCAACTATTTTTATAAACGCTATATTTAAATCACTTAATATTAAATATCTCGTATTCGGTAACATTTTTTTTACTTACTATAATTAAACTGTTTTTTTTATAAATTAAACATAATTACGTTAAATAATAACTTTCCGTCCAAAGTTTTTTACGTACTCTTTTACGCTATTTTTAAATAAATACATATTACGCTAATATATATTAAATCTTACCTAAACGTAATCACTTTATCTAAATAACTTTTAAATATAAAAATTAAAAAATCCGACTTAGCTTAGTTTCTATTAATTAAATACGCTTTTATTATTAAAATTTTTAAAAGCGTCGATAAATTTTCCAAACTTATAAAACAAATTTTATACCGATTTATAGTTTAATAAATCCGCTAAAACGTTAGCGTTTAATTAAAATAAAAGTTATAATACTACTATTAATTCGTTTTATTTATTATTAAACTCTCCGGATTAATGTTTTTAAAACTAATGTTCTTTTTTTTTTTTTAAACTAGTATTTTTAAAACTAATGTTCTTTTTTTTTTTTTAAAACTAGTATTTTTAAAATATATTTTCTTCTCCTTAAAACTAATATAATTAATGCTTTTCGTTAAATAACTAATCTTTCGACGGCTAAAATTTACGAATTAAACCGCGTACCTGTCTATTAACTAATAAAAATAATAATACTTTTAAATATCTAAATCTTGCACTTTTTAAAGCCAATTTCTAAAAAGTTATTTATCTTACTAATAATAATAATATTAAACTTAAAGTTTTAAGTTAATGCTAAATTATTTTTAAAATTTTTAATATAATAGCCAATTTAATAGTCCGTAATAGTTATATTATTAAATATATTTTTAGTAAATATTAAATAAAATTAAAAAATAAAGTTTTTAAATATCTAAGCTTTAAAATTAAATTAAAAATAAAATTTATAAATAAACTAATAATATTAAATAAAGCCGTTTATTAAAAGTTTAAATAGCTTAGTAAACTTAATTTTAGCAGTAGTTTTAATTAAGCTTTTTTTAATATAAAGTTTAATTATTAATTTGTTTTTTTATATAACTGTTAACTTTTTTATACTTTTTTATATACTAATTAAATTAATAATTTTTAATTTAGTTAATGCTATGTTAAAATTAAATATTTTGCCGCATTTTTTAAAGCTTATTAAAAAAACTAATCGTCGATTTTTTATAAAAAGTTATATAAAAAAATTTAATTAATTATTTTAATAATACGTAATGTTTATTAAAAAAGTTAAAAATAAATATTAGCTTAAGCTATTTTTTTTAAACGGACTAAAAAATCGTAGTTTACGTTTTAAATTTAAAGTACTAAAAAATTATTTTTGTCGTCGATAAAATTTATTAATTTAACGCAGTTTTTTTAATCTCTTTTTTCGCTATTTATTAGCTATTTAAATATACGCTATTTAAGCAAAATAACGTTTATAAAAGCCGAAATATTTAATTAATAAAATAATTAAATAAATTTAAAAACAATTAATAATAACTAAGCAAATTTAAAACTAAAAAAACAATATAAAATAATATACGCAATAACAAAAAATAACGGTATTATTAAACTTTAAACTAAACTTAAAGTTTTAAAAGTAAGCAACTTTAATAATTTTAATAATTATAATAAAAGCAGTCTTAGTTTAGTTTAAAAGTTTGTTAATTTAGAGATTTGTTAATAATAATTTTAATAATTTAAAAATAAAAAGTTAGCGGGTCGGCTAGTAATTTTAATAGCTATCGTATAATATTATATTGTATAGTTTAGTATAGTATTAGTTAACGTTTTAAATTGCTAGCTACCAATTATCACGCGATTAAATAATCGGTTAGAATAAAAAAGTCAAAAGATAGTTGATTTTTTTAAGAAACTATCTATCTAAGGACTGTTTGGCTAAATAGAACTATGTCAACGGGCCAGCCGTTAGACCTTTGTCATCCTTTAGACCTCCGTCATCTGCTGTTGCCAGCTGTGTGGCAGCTGCTCCTGTCTCGTATCTAGATACGTGACAATATAAAAGCTTTTTTTATTTATATTTAAAAAAATCGGACTTAAATTTATTATTTTAATAAATTCTTATTTAATTTAAAACTTATAATAATATTAAATTTATAGCTATATTTAAGTAAAAAAGCAACGTTAAAAAGTTTATATATTTATAAACTTTTAAAGCTTTTTATTTTAAAATCGATTTTTCCGTAATTATATATTTTAATCGTACTATTATTTGCTAATATCTTATTTTTTAAATTAATATTTTTTATATTTATAAACCTGTTAATTTTATTAAAAATATAAATACTAAAGCTAGAATTTAATATAACATAGTTATGTAATATATACGTTTTTAAAAGCTTTTAGTTAATTAAAAAAAAGTTTTTAATTTTTGCTATAACGGGCTTTAATAATTAATTTTAATTAGTTTTTTTTTTCCAAAGCATTAAATTTAACCTTTTTTTCCGGTGTATTTTTTTATTATGCTTTTTTTACTTACCGTCGAAAACTTTTATCGGATTTTATTTACTGTTAAATTATTTTTTTTATTTTTTTATTTATATATTATCTATTAAAAACGAGTTTTTTAAATATATAATAATAGCTTTTTAACAAATATTTTTAAAGCTTTTTCGGTTATTAAAGCTTTATTAATATAACCGTCGGTTATTATTATTTTTGTTTTTTTAATAAAGTTTTTAAATTTGTAAATTTTTATTTTAGCAATTTTATTTAAAGTAATTTTTTTTCGGCTTGTTAAAAAAATCGTTAATATTGAAAAGTTTAAAAATAATAAACGTTACGTTTTTAACGAACTTTTTAATAAGTCGTATAATATTTAAAATAAAAGTTTTTTAACGTAAAGCTATAATAATCGCTAAATAGTTAAAAATATTATTTATTATAATTTTGCTATATTAGCTTTAATAAATAGTAATTTAAATAAAATACGTTTATTAAAAAGTTTTTTTTAAATTAATAATAAAATTAAAAAAATCGGTAATATCGGCTTTTTTCTTAGCTATTTAGAAAATTTTTTATATTATTAATCGGTTTATTTAGCAAAATTTTTAATAGTTTTTTTAGTTAATTAATTTATAAAGTTTTTGTATTTTTTTTTATATTTATTTTTAAAAGTTTTACTAGCTATACTGCTTAGCTTTTTTAATTTTTAATATTATTAATTAATTATTTTATTAAAATTTAAGTAAATTTTTCGGTAATTAAAATATACTATAGCTTTTATTTAATTATAAAGTTTAATAATTGCTTTAAAATAAATATTATAAGCTTTAATTAAATTATTATAGCATATTTTAGCGGCGTTAAATTTAATTAATTTATATACTGTAAAATTTTATAGATTATCGGTTTTAAAATCGGTATTTATATTTAAAGCAAAATTTTTAACTAAAAAAGCTTTTAGTTTTTTAAACTAAAAAACGCAGGTAAAGCTTTTTTTTAATATATTTTTAAAAGTTCTGTCGTTTAGTTTTGTTTTTAAAGTCGATTTTTTAAAAAAGAAAATTATCAGGGGTTATAAAAGTATAAATTAATTTATTCGATACATTTGCGATTTTTGCAAAATAGCTTAGTAAACTTATTAGTAAAGTATAAAAATTAATAAAATTTTTAATTATTAAATTTACTAGTTTACTGTTGTGTTTTTCGTAACTAGCTGTACTGCTTGCATTTTTAGGATATTTTAAATGGTGGAGCTTTTAAGCCATAGTAGCATAAGCTATTTAAAATTAAGCCATATATAGGTCTCCTTAACGGATATAATTTTCCTAGTGCATACTCATAAGCTTTCCAGATATTTCCAATCTGACACAATGCCCCCTAGTGGGGGCATCGGTAAACTTAATAGCCTGTGCTAGTATTTCGAATTGCCTTTATAGTATCATAAGGAGTTTCAGTCACTTATTTAGTTGGCGACTGTCAAAATTATCCGATAATCTGTTCCTTTAGCGCCACTCCCTCCGACAATAATGCACACCTTCGGTACCCTCGACCATCTGCAGCCTCATATTCCCACAACGTACTATTATAAATTTCATTCGCTTTCTCTTATACGCCAGTTCTGAAAGCTAAGATTAACTAGTGCAGCTGCTATAGAACTCCGCAAGACCTCGGGGCTTTAACTTAGTATTTTATTACACATTCTAAGGGAGAGAAGTCGTCAGGTAATTTCTCGTACAACAATAAACTTTGAAATGCTTCCTTGTAATTAGTATTCGACACTAATATTACGCTATTAGAAGCGCCCTCGCCTCCAACCAAGATGGCCAGCTACCTGGCTTGATAGCTTTCGATAGTTCGGGTTTCTTTGTTCTAGGACTTCTCTATCAAGACTGAACTGGCGACTCCATGAGTCAAGGCTGTCTAGCGGCTCATGTAGACCTTTCTCAACAAGAAATTTCTGGATATCATCGATATCTAGACTGACATCATGCTCTATCCTGTCATTGACTTCTAATGCGCCTTGAGAGGGGATTCGATCTAGTACTATACGCGCGTTTCGCGCACTTGTTTGTGATGATGCCCGAAAAGCATCGCGTTCTTGTTTCGTCGGCACTCTCCCGGTCCAACGTGATATAGTTCTGTTTGTTGTCTCGTTGGGATAGTATGATGGGTTTGCAACTAAGACGACATCGGAAACATCGTCACCAACCGGCTCAGAACGATCCTGGAGAAGGTATAGATGTGAAATCTCGGGACGGTATGTTTGTATTTCATCAAGAAGGTCCAGTAGAAGCATGCGAATATTAATACTTAGATAGAGTGTCGCATGGCTCTGAGACAACAGCATTTCCTGACGCATCGTCCTCTTCGTGATGCCCAGACGGCCGTCTATAAAGCCAGAGTGTGTAGAGAATGTCAACTTATTGAGATGAGCTTTCTCAACCATCTTTTTCAAGGTTTTAGAAAGAGTCTCATGATCGTTTGCTTCGTACTTAGCCCAAACCAGGCGATCCTTTAAAGCGTAAATGAAGGTCTCAATAGGTCTTGATCCCTCTACTCTGTCGGACGACTGTTCGTATGGGCACAGCATATTCGGGTCCGCGCCTTTGTCCAGGAGCGTGCAAATTAGGTCGCAGTGTCCTCTTACGTCTCCAGACAACGACACAATGTTTGATGCACTTTGGAGAAGGTAGCTTTTGTACTCAGTCGATACTGACCTCGTTCGCTCAACGTTGTCAATGGCCTGAAGTACAAACCGGCTGAAGCCATATTGACTCGCCCAAGATAAGAAGTCAAAGCGTCCTGACTCATAAAACAAAGGAAATTTCAGTCTTAGCGATGGCTCGATGTCTTCCTCGCTACCGACGTTTCGCAGAGGGTTTTGATTTCCATATACACAGTGGTAGATATAGCGCGCTACAGCTGCACTACTACTGTACTCTTCGCAACCCGTCTCGAACCAGAACACTCTGTGAGTTTGCCACAGCGCCTGGCAACGCCTTAGAAGGGCGTTTAGAGATTCTTCAGGAACCGATTGAGAGAGCTCTTGAAGTGTTGCCATGAGACTAGCGAAACGGGTAGGCTGCTCAGAAATAACGAGTGCGGAGCGAGCCAAGCTTGCCATAAATAGCTTCGAACACTCATTTTGCTGGGTGGTCTTATCTTCTTGAAGAATTCGTTTGCCTTGTTCCGTGCATATGAGATATTCTTTCGCGGTTCGGTGCATAAAATTGACTGTAAGGTTGGCGAATTCCAAGAGACCAATGAAGCCACTATCACAGGTGTTGGAATCAGAATGGTCGCCTGGAACACCGACGAGTGGGAGGGATCGTTCATTTTTTGATATTTCCAGGAATCCAATGCAACGAGTTTCAATTTGCAATCGAGCAGCTTTGCAAGCATCTACAATGTAACTACTGTTGGGGCGATGATCGTCGTCAAGTATGGATGCGCATATGTCTTGTCGCAGACCAAGCGAAAAGTCAAGTAGTGAGACACCGCCTTTGGAAGGTAATAATATAGTATCACTGGTATTGCTCTTTGCTAGTGGCCTGGAGCTGAGGAGCAAGTTAAAGCAGCACGCTGCGTCCACTCGATATAGCTCTTCGTTTTCATTGTGACGAGACCACATTTGGTCAAACAGGTCCGTTAAATTGCTCGGCAAGAGATTCAGGCGCTTTTTCAATAGCTCAAAGGCATCTCCGTCAATGATTGCCCTCCTGAGTTGGCGGACAACAACGTATACCCAAAGAAATACTCCCTCTGATTTGACAGAGATCGAGTATATCAAGTGCTGCAATTCGGTTGAGTGGACTTGATAGGCTGAGTTCTGTTGAATGAGAGCCTCAAGTGGTGTGAGGTAGCCAGCAACATAATGAAGGATATCACTCTTCGTCAGATCCTGTAGTCTTAGCTTTGGTACCGCGTGAAACTCACGCGTGAATATGTTTTCGGGCCGACCTGATACGCATAACTTTACGCTAGGAAAGGCAGAGAGTTGGCGGATAATGTCCAATAGATCCAATACGTCGTCATGCGAATCTAGCTCATCAAGTCCATCGATGAACAGACAGGCTGGTCGATGCAGGCTAAACATTGCACGTTGTAAGATCGTCAAGATTTCCTTTTCGGACCAATCGGACTCGCTCCATTTTTCAGATAGGCCAGGAAATTCCTTAGCAGTAAATATGGCCAGATTCGGCATAACAAGAATTACTTGGCTTAGGAGAGAACACAGCATGCCCTTAATACTGTGCTGTAAGTAAGAGCCGGATATGGCGAAGAAGTAAGACACAATCAGATAACCACAAGAGTTAGGAGTCTCCAGTATGGTCCTGGTATCTTCGGACTCGAGAAGATACTTCATGAGAGTACTCTTCCCTGACCCGGCTTTTCCGCTCACCCAATAAATGTTGGAATTGCACGTAGTCTCCAGCCGTAGCCATTCTGTAAAATTGTCCCAGTCTGCCCCAGGAAACGGCAATGGATTCTTGACGTTGTCGGGATATAAAATCCATTTGAATGTCCCCGAGTATGGAATCTTGATCTGGCTACGACGCTCATTCATCCCAGTGAAGCGCAAGCTTCCTATTAGTTGGTTTTGATTGCATACGTTATTGCTGGCTTTTGTGAATTGCTCCAGTTCCTTAGAGATTTCCGCCCGAGTTGTGATGCCTTCTGTGGTAACAGCTAGAACAGCAGTTTTTATCGACTGTTGGATGAGATCGGAAAGCTCCGTTCTTCCGATAGAATACTGTGTAATGAACCGGCGGATGGTCTCGTCGAGATTTTCAAAGCCTTTAGTATCTCGAAGAGCAGCGGCTTCACTTTGACTGCTAGATAAAAGTTAGATATCTTCCTACATCGTGACTGTCGTCGGTTTCGGGTGTATTCTCACCTTATTGAATATAGCAGTCGACTTTGCAGTATATTTTGGAGACCTTCCATCTCTTTTTCCAACCCATCTATCTTGGCCTTACGCCAATGCGCCTTAAAAGTCTCCTTTAGACGTGAAAATTGCGTGTGAGTGGTATCATTTGATTTCTCTAACTCCTTGCTGAGTTTCCTAGCAGTTTTGAGACACTGCTGTGCAATACTTTGTAACTCTTCCTGCTCTCGAGTCAAGTTCTGCGGAGATATATGGTTGATCTTTTCATCAAGTTGCTGGGTTAACTTCAATAAGCTAGTAGTCCTTGATGCGAGCTCCGGGATAGCAGTGCCGCTCTCCTTGATTTGTCCATATATGGAATAGGTCTCACGACCACAAGAAATGATTTGCAGCACATTACATGCCAAACTGAGAGCTACTAGCGGCTCGAGGCCAGACATCTTCTTACCAAAATCGCACAATAAGCCGAGCTGTTCATTGTCTAAGTAGTGAACAGCGTGTTGTGCAAATCATTCGGAATCATCTTAGGCATTTCGTCAGGTGCGGGGTTGGTCTGCCTAACAGGCTACCTCGCCGTTGGCTCGTAACACTTCATTTAAGGCAAAACCCTTAAACCGTCTTTCTTCTGGAAGCACTAGTAACCACCCGGATCCTAAATTCCTCTGCAAGCTTCTTTTGGGGATCCCAGATAATCCACCACTCCTTATCTACGTCTTTATTTATCTTCAAGTAATTTCCGTAATCTTGAGATTTCGTCAATGGTGACTCTAAGTGCAATACGTGATTTAAAGCTTGAAAAAGATTAACAGTAATAAGGGTACAAGATACTCTGGGGTTATCTGTCACATTAAATGTAAACTAACAGCTGAAACGTACTATACCGGAGCTATTTACCTTCATAGTTAAGACCGACTTCTCTACCTTAGGGAGTCGGCCGTAAGTAATAAAAACGTTAAATTGAGAATAGCTACTGTCCGTTTATTACGGTTTCAAATAATGCAAGTGGAAGTTTGTAAAAGCGGAGCTCATCTGAGGCTCGCCTCAGGCTAAAGGCAGCATGCCTCAGGTTGGCATCCTGTTTAGAAACGTCATGGTAAAACCTATCTGCCCGGTACTTGGCCGAACCGTACAGTCTCACATGGGGCCCAGGCAGTTGGTTGGTGGTTGGATAGCGGCCGGCAATTCGTGGAGCTATCCCGGCAGTGTTCGTCGCTAAGCCACCGGGGACTGATGGACACCTTGTTACACGCTTCTGCAGCAAACCGAGGCTTCTGGGCGGGTGTATGGTACGTATTGATTAGAATAGTGTTGTTCAAAGCCTGTACAACTCAGCAATTCTCGAAATCCAGTCGTGTGCTTGGCCAGTCGGCCGGCCGGCCGGCTAACACAATGTAGGTGAGCAGATGGTGTCATGAGACCCAGGCACCAGTTTCCATTCAATAATGTCACCCAACAAGACGTAGCATGTATGCGTGAACGTGTCGATGGGTGATGTACATAATGAAGGTAACATTGATGGTTGAAACGTATTAATGAGTGCCCTTAGGTACCCTTGGGTTGCCCGAAAATAGCAGGGATCCCATACCATCCGGGATCCTATGGTTAGGGGCTTGCGGCTACCTCATAAAGCACGCCACATTAGACACATACTGTGATACAGCACCTAAATTAGCATACAACATGTAGGTAGGTTCCATTTACTATATGTCACTTAGGTACTTCTATACACTAAGGTAGTACCTACGGGGGAGTTGACAGCAGAACATAACAGTGCCGTGGACTGTATTTCCCAAGCAGCAAACACTGTATAGAGTCAGGTAACCTTGTGGTCCGTAAAGTGGCTGTTGTGGCGCAAGGGTTAGTGTTTGCTGACCTAGTGGGGTAGCAGCGTGTGGCTCGGCACTGATTGTAGGTACCGTTGGCCGGACAAATGTGTCGTCACTGTAAACAGTGGGCGGCTACACCATCTTTCTACCTAAATCAAGATGAGAATTTCTGTCATGCCTACAACAGTTGGGCCCTAAGTGCTTACCACTCTGCAGATTAAAAAACATCAACTACATCTACAATTTGGCGGAAAATTTAGAGTTCTTATACATATAATGCCCAGCTGCTTGTGGGTTCATGCGGTAGGTTGCCACACCGTTTACCAGTTAACCAACTGTATGTAAGCGACTAATAGTCGTAACAGAAAACCGAGAGATAATTTCGGTTTCCAACCAAGGAACAATCTCACATCAATCGATTCGCCTATTTTCCACGCATCTAAGAGTACCGACGCGTATTCAAGCACCCGCACCTGTATTAAAGAACGTATCGATCTTCTAATAACCGCACGCGAACAGCCGACAGAGTCTCGGGTAACCTTAGAGCGTCAATCCTCAGTCGCTATGGTGCAAGAACAAGCTCCTCCCAAGGCGCCATTGCGCCCCTGGGGAACAAATGAATCAAATAGCAGTGTGAAGACGCACGCAGCCCCAAGCAGTCACAAGCGTCCCGAGTTTGCCGCGTCAAGCACACCTGGCTTCGCGAATCCTGCTTCTACGAGCGCAGGGCCTCTTGCTCGTCCTGCTGTCAAGGATAGAGTCTACTCAGGGGGCAGCATGGACGATAAGTACGCAAATCTTTTTCTACAGCCCAAGAACCGGCCGGAACTCCATCGCCCACAACGGATAACGGGACCGCTCCAACCTACTTTTAAAGACAAGAAGGCTCCCGCGAATCCTCTGTTTGGTTCGAAACCCGGCCCGATAGGTTCCGCCGGTAACCCCATAACAGTAGCTGATGGCGCCCCCGTCTCCATCTATACTCAGCCAGGCGTTTTCTCCCAGTACGTCGATCCGAAGAAAGCTACAGCGAATATTAAAGCCCTATTGGAAGGCTCTCTGGAGGATGATGAAGAAAAGCTCGTCAAGGAAGAAGTTAAGGAAGACAAATCACATATCGAAGGGCTCAAAGTCCGACTTCTCCCTCACCAGATTGAAGGTGTCGAATGGATGAAAAATCGAGAACTTGGTCCTGTTAAAAAAGGCAAAGTACCCAAAGGTGGTCTCTTAGCTGATGATATGGGTCTGGGAAAGACACTGCAATCCATTTCGCTTATTCTTACAAACCGAAAACCAGCCGATGAGCATCCTGGCGTTGAAAAAACTACTCTAGTCGTTGCACCATTGGCCCTAATTCGACAGTGGGAGGCCGAGCTGAAAGAGAGGGTCGAGGAAACCCACAGATTGAAGGTCCTTGTCCACCATGGGCCTCAGCGCACAAAACGCTTCGAAGATCTTCGTCGATACGATGTCGTTATTACTACCTATCAGATCCTAGTATCAGAACACGGTCACAGTAACGGGAGTCTGAAGACTGGATGCTTCGGTTTGCACTGGTACCGAGTCATCCTAGACGAAGCCCATACAATTAAAAACCGGAATGCCAAGGCTACTAAAGCCTGCTACGAACTACGAAGTGTGTATCGATGGTGTTTGAGCGGTACACCGATGCAGAACAACTTAGACGAGTTACAGAGTCTTGTTAAATTTCTGCGGATTAAACCCTACGACGATTTACGGGAGTGGCGGGATCATTTTGAGGTACCAATGAAGAAAGGCAACGGAGATGTTGCTATTCAACGACTCCATAGTGTACTGCAATGCTTCATGAAACGCAGGACCAAGGAAATACTGAAAGGGGCCGGAGCTCTCAGCACAGGACCCAGCGAAAGCAACAGCGATGGGAAGGACGCAACGCCTAGCTTCAAGGTTACCGAACGCAAGGTAGTATCTATTGCAACTAAATTTGCTCCGGCAGAGCGGCGTTTCTATGACCGGTTAGAACAGCGGACTGATCAAAGTTTGGAGGCGATGAAGCGTAGTAAAATAAATTACGCCAGCGCCCTGGTACTGCTTTTACGGCTAAGACAGTCGTGCAATCATCCAAAACTAGTTGAAGGGAAGCTAGAGAAAGACAAGGACGCTCTATCGGAGGAAACTCGTCCCAAAAAGAATGAAGCGGATGTCGACGCTCTTGCCGACCTGCTCGGTGGACTTGATGTCGAAACGAAGCACTGTGAAATCTGCGGCTGGGAACTAGATGGTGAGCATCGCCAGCCCGGATCAGACAAATGCAAGGCCTGCTTTGCAGATCTTGAGTATTTCAAACATCATGAAGAAGGGGGTGATTTGAAAGCACCTAAAACTAGGACAAGACGCAAGAAGAGCAAGGCCAATAAGGTCGCAGGCAAAGTAGTGACGACAGAGGTAGCCGAGACTAAGAACTTTAGTAAACGGAAACCTAGAAACCGGCGTGCTATTATCGATAGTGATGACGAGGAGACCGAAGGTGAATGGATTGTCTCAGGCGATGAGCAAGGGCCACTTCGCTTGGGCAAAGCTGGCGGCACTGACGATGAGAATGCCGAAGGCGACGGCGAGACGATCAATACGGAAGACTCAGACGAAGAAGAGGAATCGCAGGAAGGAAGTCGTCTGGACAGCTTCATCATAGATGATGGCGAAGATACAAAACCAGAAGATCTGCAAAGGGCCATTGAAGCTTCAGATTCCGAGGATGATGATCTTGAATCTATTTCGGCTATGCACACTCGATTGTCACAAAGGCCGTCCCAAGTATCCGGAAAAACGGACGAGACGAGCGGCGCCGTCCCCGAATCGGATGAAGAATCAGAATCAGATTCTGCGAGCGATGAAGGCATTTCCGAATCAGAACTGCACGGCGACTCGGACATCGATGAGGATGCTTTCCTGTATAATCCACGATACAGACGCCAGCTCATTCCACATGTCCTCGCGTCAGCCAAGATCCGTGAGCTGATCTCGATTCTACACAAGGAAGCCCATGAGCACAAATTCATCGTCTTCTCGCAGTTCACGTCAATGCTAGATCTTGTCGAGCCGTTCCTTCGTAAGGAGGGGCTAAAGTATGTACGCTACGACGGCGGGATGAAGAATGACGCACGCGAGGCATCACTGCACAGTCTCCGCAACGACAAAAACACGCGCGTGTTGCTCTGCTCGCTACGGTGCGGAGCATTAGGCCTCAACCTCACAGCTGCGTCCCGAGTCGTAATCCTCGAGCCTTTCTGGAATCCCTTCGTCGAGGAGCAGGCTATTGATCGGGTGCACCGTCTTACGCAAACTGTGGACGTCATCGTGTACAAGCTTACAGTCGAGGACACCGTTGAAGAGCGCATCCTTGAGCTCCAGGAGAAGAAGAGACTGCTTGCTACGGCGACTATTGAGAGCGGTGCTAAGAGGGAGGCCCTTAAGCTTGGATTGGATGAGATGCTCGATCTGTTCAAACATTTCGGCAGCGGCGGCCAAGATGACGAGGGCAGAGGCCACCGTTACGGAGGCTTTGCGGATGAGAGAGTCGTTAGGGACGATGTCTTTGCAAGCATGCAAAACATGCGAAGTAATAAGTCCAAGTCGAAAGGCAGCCAAGAGAGCAGCGTTTGGGGTCGTCGATGGTAAAACACCACTTAGAGATTTCTGTTACCAGTGACGAGGCAATGATGTTATGGGATGGGACGATGCAAGGCGTTGAGGTGTTGCGGATATCAGGGGATACTAGTGCTACACGGCGTCTAGCCAGGGGTAATGAACCTGAAGGGTATGGGCTCGATTGAGTCTTATAGGATGACACTAAATAGATACATACATGCACGCGTGTATGTCAGGGTATAGGTTGTTGTGTAGTAGGTATTTCTCTTGCTGGCATACTGGCTTGATTTCCTCTTTGATAGAGTACGCAGACTGCCGGGCAGGGAATAGATTGATTCTCCACCATTTACTTGAGATCACAAGCCTCGTCTCGCATTGTGCTTGAAGTACGACGTCGCATATCTAACCGAGCTTGTTGGGACTGGCGAGGCATTTCCGCGGTCTTCTCGAGATGAAAAGATTTAGTGTTACTATACAGAGTAGTAGGATTCCTATTAACCTAAGGCTAGGACTCCCTCCGAGCGCTGACTCTTGTGTTTCGGCGCTCGTCGTATATTTATCTAATCTATTCCAGGTTCAAGCGAGCATACAGTTGAGAGGGTGATGTGATAGCGATGAGCTAGGACTAGCTTGCCTGGGTTTTGATAATACAGCACTAGGTTTTCAAAAAGACTAGTTTATATGCTGGCCCAGAGGACTTCTATAGACCCATTACGACCACCTGTAGTTGGGTTTCTCTCTTAAGACTTAAGTAGCAAAGATTTGGGCAAGGCTACTTACGAAGCTTAAAATCCCCATCTTCCCTCCATAGCAGCCATAACATCCTTCAGGGGGATGCCGGTTCTCATTCAGATATATCTTAGTAATCTCGTCCTTCATGAACTTCTCTTTTTCTGGATTTAGTGCGATGGTTTTGACACTCCTCTTCGGCGTCTGGTCTGTATAATTCGGGCTGGAAATGCATGTTACTGTAGTGCGCAACGTTGTAATGACTGTTTTTGAAAACTGAAGCCGCAGAATCAGGCATAGATGAGAGATAGTACGGAGTGAAGGGAATCGGGTGTACTGGCAGCTCTGTTTCAGAGAAGCCAACGTTACTATCCTTGGCGTCTGCATGGCCTGTTGGCGCATCCGAGTCTTCATCACCGCCACTCGTAACATCAGCAATGGGATTGGATAGGCCTTTCTTTTCGCTCAGCACCACGTTTGCTTCGATGCACTGCGACGATATGCTTGTTAAGCTTCCTTCAGATTCTGAGCCCGGTGCTAGGCCTGAAGGTAATTCGCTCAAAGATATTTCCTCGAGATGGCGACGTAGATGCAGGATTCTCCTGGCAAAGCCGTGTCCTATATTTTCACTACACAGTGGACAGGATGATTTTGCTGGAACAGAGTGGTGCTCTGTAACATGTGTGAGCCATTCGTTGAAGTTTCCGAAGACACCATCGAACGGACAAGACATTTCGAGGCAGAGATATGGTTTCAAATCGGATATAAGATGCTTCCTTGCACAAAGGATTAGCTCTTATCAATATTACGATACCGAAAAACATTACTTACTTCCATTCCGAATTACTAAAAATCGTAACGTGTTTTCCACACACGAGGCAGTGAAATGGTAATCCGTTCTTAGCATCTTCCGAAAGAGGAGGTATTCGAACAGGATTCCCCTCTCTTTGAGAGTAGGACATAACAGCCTCAGCATCATCGTTTGTAAGAACCGATGTCCCATGTCCAGAATCATGAAACTTAGATGTGCAGACAGAGGACTCCATACCACTAGCTACGCCTTGAAGTGTGTCGTCCTCTCGTTCATCAACAGTCTCTCTTTCTTCTCTGCACCGCAGATATCGATTGTAACTCGCTGTTCCTAGACGTAGTACTAGTCGTTCTTCAGCATTCGGAAATCTTTGGGTGATACGATCGCAGTAACTTTGTTCCGGTTTCCATTCCACAAAGATGCTTGCTGTAGGCAGTTCAGGTTCGGGCTCAGGAGCAGGCGAATTGTATAGTGGCTCAAGATCCATAAGACAGCTCACGCTGCTTGAAAGATCTTTTGCTAACTCGCGAAAATCTCCTAGTTCGATAGAACGATAACGATCGTTATCATCATCACTATCATCATCATCATCATCATCATCGGTCGACTTATTGTCGTCATAAGTACTCCGCGGCACTTCCCGTAGAGTCTGTCGTAGCTCAGCAGTCAGACTATCGAACTTGTCAGAAGCATAAATATAGGTAGGCAGTGGGCCTGTGGAAAATGTTAACTCACTTAAAGTAGGAGCCTAGTTGGGTCAACTTACTTTCCGTGAGTGCGCGAGCTATGTTAATTAAGATTCTTACTGTGGCGCGCATCGCCAGATTGTTCCTTTCTAAGATGCTATTGAGCTTGCCTTGAGACACTTCAAAGGCATTATCCCATAGTTTCAGGGAGTCATAACACCTTTTGAGGCTCACAGAGACATGTTGCGAAATGTTACTATCTTTCGATTGCTGATATATGAATTCTCGGAAGACACAGCTGCATTGTTCGCAGAGCTTAGCGACTAAACTTTTTTCATACGGCTCGTTGTCCTCCAGTTGGATTGTCTGCTGCCACCTCTTGATTAGTAGGTCTGGCTGGTATCGGGGTCCTTTTGCGAGCGGGAGAGTGCCTGTTCGGTCGTGCATTATGTTGTATCAGTCCTTCTAGAAGCGCTGGAACTTGTAATGTCGTCACAGTAGGCGGGGGAGGAGACCTTGTCTCAAATATCACCCGAGCTGGATGGATCAAGGCAGAATTCTACTTGGCGATGATGGCGTGAATAATCTAGCAAATAAACGTGCAGCCATTGGTTATACAGTAGGCGCTGCCGGCTCCGCCAGTAACTCAGCCACCGCCCCGAAAGAGCGCTTCACTTGAATATTCCTTGTGAGTCTCGTCAACTACCTCCTCCTCACAAGCATTTACTTTTCCCCACATTCTGCTCTGTAACCGAGGAGATGGAGCCTGTATCACTCGCTGTTGGACTCATACCGCTGATAGGAGCTGCTGTCACTGGCTATAGATCGACTCGCAAAAAGCTAAAATCATTTTGTCGATACTCGCGTGGGGTACAACGAATCCGAGAGCAGTTATTAGTACAGCAGACAATTTTCCTAAACGAGACACGGCTATTCCTGCGTCTTATCGTTGACAATGACATCGATGCGCGGGAATTGCTGCGAAATCTAGAGACAAACGACGACGTGGCGGTTGAGCTTGAAGATGAATGGGAAAAATGCTTATCCAACAGTTATGAAGCTTGCCGCTTGGTTTATACAAGCATTGCAACGGCCAATAACAAGCTGCAACGGCAGCTTGATCCATTTGAGGATTCTGGAGCAAAACCAAGAGTAGGCATTTCGCTGAAGAGTTGCGATATAGTAGCTTGCTAACAGTAGTGCTAATTCTGTTGCATAGAATCTATCCGAAAAGGCTTGTCGAACGAAAGATAGGATAAAATTTGCATTCGAAGAGGCAAAGTGTCAGAAGTTGATAGAAACCCTACGTGTATGGAACAGCGACCTAGCTAGGATTCGGAGACAGAAGACAGAGCTTGAGGAGCCTATAGTACACACTACCACCAGATGTTGTTCCCACAAGAAGCTTCCGAAAGAGTTTGGCTCTTTTGGGACCATCCGAAGAGCAGTGCGGATGCTTCACCAGTCTCTAGTTGAAGTATACTCAAAGCCACATACGACCCCTACACAGCATATAGCCAAACTGTTCGCCGATGCTATAGTGAAAGAGGATAAAGTCTTAACAGACCTTGTCATGTTCTGTTCTTGTCAAAGGTATGATCAACATTCGCAAGGGAGAGAGCCCTCTATAGTGGATAGCTCCTCGGCAGAAAGCATTAGACTTCATATAACTAAAATCATCCTAGGAGCCTTGACCGGCAAATTCGCCTCATCCAACTTGGTGTTCGCTCCCAGGTTGACTGGACCGGCGGCACTAGGCTCCCTACTCCCACTTCTTCTAATGCAAGCAATGAGGGTTTGAATATGTCCGCCACTACAACTAAACGTCGCAAAATGGTGAGTTGGGGAGACACACCACAGAGCCCTCCACAGCACATACCAAGTGCCTCTTTTGAGGCATCGATAGTCAGTGAGAGTACACTTAAAATCACGCAAATACCACCAAACCTTCGACAGTCGAAGAATGTATGTTCAGATATGTTTCGAGCCCGAAAAGGAAAACTCAGCTCGGGAACATGCCTCGGCTCTCTTGATGGAGCTGAAGGATATCGACACACTTTTTTCCCTGCACCGGAGCCCAAGAACTCTACGCAGATCGAGTCGCTTGAGGACTTTGCGTCATTAGCTGAGTTTTTGCAATGCAATAGCAGGAATTGCCTCTCGATTCTTGACCAATTGACCCTCGCTCGGAACGTGGTATCAGCAGTTCTCAAATTCCACCAGACGGCATGGACAAACGAGTACTGGACAGCTAAAGACTTATGTTTCATTAGAAAGGGGCAGAGCCTGTCTAAGTCTCTACAGACTTTACATTTCAGTGTTCCGATCAACTCTCAGGCAATCCCTGAACAATCGGGATCTATGGAAGGCGTCGAGATAACTCTAAACCCACAAATAGAAACGGCTTCGGAGACCCTAAAGGAAACTATGTTGAAGTATGGGGTTTTCAACTTGACGTTATTCGGCCTCGGCGTCATCTTACTTCAGATTGGTAGATGGGCTGTGGTGCCGGACGGGGATATCGAGAACATAAGGCGGCTCGCTCAGGAACCAGCGCGGTTAGGCCGCCGATTTAAGGATCTTACTTTACGGTGCCTATGTTGTGATTTTGGGAAAGGGTTCTCTTTGGGGAAGCCCCGGCTTCAGGAAGCTCTATACGATGATGTGATTTGTGAGCTCTCGGACATGATTAGTGTCATCGATATTGAAGATGAAGACTAGAATAGAAGAAATTTAATTACTATTATTTAAGTTTCTGCGAAGCCTGTCTTATTTCTCTGCCGTTTTTTAATATCGAGCTTTCGTGCCCTCCTATTCTACCCTTGGCGTTGACTAAAGACCATGTAGGATGAGCAATACATAATTCGGAATCTGTTATAGCATGACTAATGTTATAGACCAGGCTTTTTTTTCTTTATATATATTAAGAATAATCGAGGTATTAATAGAATCTACAGGTTACTAGTCTGGCTAGTGGTGAACAGGGCCCTCTCTCACTTAATCATTGGTGGTAAGGGGGAAATCGTAGTACAGACAAATGGTATCTCTAGATCACATCCTCTAAATGATTCAGTTAATATCCCTGCTTGTATCACAAGGAGCCGCGTTGACCGTTGTAAAGTTGGGACGGGGCTATACTGAAAAAGACGACCATGTACCGACAATACCGCCCGACCATGGCATTCCGGAACAGGCTAGACTTAGAAAAGCTCCATTCAATTAGGCAAATCTGATATCGCATATTATACCGATAAAGAGGATCAAGTGCTCATAGTCTACAGCTTGGCCGTGGGTTTAGCCAGTTTAAGCTTCGATGTCAACGTCTCTTCCGCTTCCTTCTCGATCCTCTTCACGAGCACGTCACATGTAGGGATATCATGAATCAAACCGATGACTTGACCTGCAGTCCAGACCTATAATCGCACAGGTATTAGTATTCCGCCATTCTCTCCTGTATCATACGAACAGACAGAGGAAAGTACTTACACCGTACTCTGGATCGCCATTTAAGAAAACTTGACGTCCGCGCTTGCCACTCACGTAAGGCGCAATTTCGGCGAACTCGCCGGTCTTACTATCGCGCTCGATCTTGACCACAGTATCCGTTACCTTATTGCGGTACAGCCGAGTTGTGTTAGTCCAGCGCCGCATGACCAGTGCTGTGTCCGTTTCTTGAGCCTGAACAATCTGCTCCTTGATCTTCTGGTGGATTGGTGCCTCAACTGTGCACATAAATCGCGTCCCCATGTTAATGCCCTCTGCACCAAGACATAAGGCAGCCGCGAGCCCTTGTCCATCGGCAAAACCACCTGATGCAATGAAGGGCACCTTGAGCGTTTGCCGCGCTTTACTAAGCAGAATGAAGTTGGTGATGTCGGATTCACCAACGTGACTTTTCGTTCAGCCATAGTCAGCATGCCGAACTATCGTAGAAAGAAGAGGGACTAGACCAGGGGAAACGGAGCTCGTATGTACTCACCCAGCACACTCGAAACCATCGATAGACAAAAAGTCTACACCAAGCTTTATGGCACTCTGTGCGTGCCGAATTGTCGTGCACTTATGCAAGATGATAATACCAGCTTTCTTGAGCTTCGCGATAACAGGGCCCGGGCTGTTGCCGGCGGTTTCGACGATCTTGATGCCCTCATCGATGACGACCTGAGCATAGGCTCCATAATCAGGCGGCTGCAAGGCTGGCAGCAGGGTGATGTTGACGCCAAACGGATTTTTGGTCATGGTCCGTGTTTTCCTGATCTCTTTGCGCAGGTCATCCGGCGTGGGTTGAGTGAGCGCGGTGAGTATGCCTAAGCCGCCGGCGTTAGAAACGGCGGATGCCAGTTCGGCGTACCCGACGTGCTGCATGCCGCCTTGCACCACGGGGATCTTGATCCCCAGGCGGCGGGTGAGCTCTGTGTCGAAAGGCATTCTGGTAGGACCCCTACGTTTGTCCTGTTTCTTTTTCTTTTCTTTCCTAGACGCTGGTGGTTCGCAGCACGTCTCGTGCTGGTGAACGAAGGCTGAAGTAGATGTACAACTTGAACCGCTAAAAGATGAATATGCGAAATGGACTCTATATGCAAAAACTTCTTAGATACTGATCATTGGAATCTAGCCAATGGGTAACTAAGGTATGCAGCTTCTTATATGGCAATGCGAGAGACCAATGGCTGCGGTTGAGTGGTCAGCAAACAGAACGAGATGCCGAGGTAGGTTGGCGGGTCACCGATCATGGGGAACTCACCTACCTAGGTTAGGTCATATCCGGGCGAACCGTTGGTAGTGCCTTGGAGACGTCAATGTTCCCCAATTTCCCCAGAGGTACTGTACATACGCGGTACAGTATCTACCTACAACACCTGACCTGTGGAGCTCAGGTGACCTGCCCATTCTTTTCCTCGGAAGTCGCTTGTTTGTTTATCCGATAGTCCGTCTATTCCACCAGATAAGATACGGGTATCTTATCTGGTAATAGTACTAAGTTTTTAGGACCTATAGTGCCCCTCCGTGCCCCTCTCGTTGCTGTACAAAGAAGAAGACCCGCCATCCGTTGCAGATGTGTGGAGGACGAATCTCTGACGACATGCAGTAGGGGTTTCGGACATTCAAGGGGGCTTTGCGTGCTCACCAGCCGCTTGCAGATCCTCCCTTTCTACACTGTCTAACACTGTGATACAGTAACATGTGACAACGAATCTAGAGGAAACGCACAGTATATAACACACGGTATCACCACTGTTAGTGATTCCAAATCAGATACTTAGGTACCTCCCAGACGACCAGCTCGAAACTGTCATCACTTGTGTATCTATCAGCTTTGCCGCCACCAACAAACTACCTATTTAAGCTCTTGTTCTGTATCTGTTTACAGTCTCACATTCATACCTACTTGTATCACCCGCGATCACCCTCCAGCTCACTCGCAACTCATGCGCTTGCCTCCTTTCGCTACTCTGTTGCGAACCTTTTACGCCTTTTCCAATTTGACCCGAGTCCGAGCATCCGCGCCGACTCAACAGGCTTTGCGCCGTAATCCAGCATATTCGGGATACTTAGCAGCCATGCCATTTGGAAGTCTATTTGGCTCCAGCTCCTCTAACAGCAAGATGACCTTCCCTGACCAGAGAAGTCCTGACGAGTGGCGTGCTGTTCTGAGCAAAGGTGAGTGAATTTTCCTCAGTTTCACCAGCTAATACTAACTCGCTCGCTAGAGCAATTCCGCATCCTCCGCGAGAAGGGCACGGAAGCGCCCGGCTCTCACAAGTTTGACAAATTCTTCGCCTCGTCTGGCGTCTATACCTGTGCCGGATGCAATGCGCCCCTTTACAAGGCGAACCACAAGTTCAAGTCGGGATGCGGCTGGCCCGCTTATTTTGACAGCATCCCCGGCGCTGTCACCCGGCATGAAGACCGGTCTTGGGGCATGTCGCGCACCGAGATCGTCTGCTCAAACTGTGGCGGTCACCTTGGCCATGTGTTCAAGGGTGAAGGCTACCCCACTCCAACCGATGAGAGGCATTGTGTCAACGGTGTTAGTCTCAACTTCTCTCCGGAAGATCCGGTTGTGAAGAAGCCGGAAGAAGAAGCTAAGGAGAGCAAGGCTTGAGAGTTGGTTGGTGTTGGAGTTTATTTGTCGGCTTGAATATGGAATGTAGATAAGGAGGATCTGAGGTATGAGGCGCAGCAGGAACACAGTTTTCTTCACTCTTTACTTGTATATGGGGCATCTTGGTATTTTAGTATAAACTTGTCAGGCGACGCATTGAGTATGTTACATACAATCATTGAAGAGTTGGTATAGAAGCTCCCAGCACTTGAGAGTTCGTCCATCCGGAATTGGAGTCCGCCATACCAGGTTCATCCCACAGGATAGAGACTTCCACGTAGCCCTGACTTATTACGGTACGTATATAAGTAACTACAGACGCTCAAGTCTCCGACTTAACAACGTTCTATCTTTTAATAATTTGTTAGTTTAGAGCTGTAGTTCTGTTCCGTACCCTTGCCCCACAAATCCTAAACAAGATCATTGATTGAAGTCACTTTCGTAGTGTAACTCCCATTATACCTGGTCAAGGGGTAAAACTGACCTTCGACATTAAAGCCTACTACCGACAACCCCCTATTTAGCTAGGCGACGGATCATTTTCGGCTATACAAAGCGATGCTGTATCCGACCCGAAATCTAACACCTAAAAATCGGTATACCCGGCGCCCCTTACCTGTCGACCTACCGTGCACTACAGCCAGCACTTACGCCTCGAGCATATTATAAACCCTTAATATCGTACAAAAGCTGGTACGCGATTACGCTTACGCTTTGAGCGCCAAGAATCTACAAGATACGTATAAAACTTAAGGCTAGGATAATAGCCTAGTTAAAATTAGTATCAGCTATATACGCACTTACGACGTCTAATACCATTCGGGAAGTTGGTTATATATATAACCGCGCATCGTCAACTATTATTAATCAATCAATCACATCTACCATAAATAATGCTAGGAAAAGCGCGTATGTGAATGATATATTACGATTGTGTAAATGACATTAAAAACTATAGTTTATGTATAGGATTCCTTCGAGCTAGAGTGAGGTGAATGAATATCACGTGTTACTATTAATAGAAGAAGACTACTATCGCAAGGTGTGGGAACGAAACGGATTATACGGACAAATATTGCCTAACCTTAAGGGTATCGTCTAATGACACCAATCAGGACGGTAATTTTTTTACTTAGAGTTATGTATTCTCTCCCAGAACGGAACTTCCAATCCCAACGAAATCATAAATACAAAATTGAGCAGAGTAAGCTCTCTCCAAGTCCCGCCCCCTCTCTGCCCTTTCTTAGAAATTTTCCTAATCCGTAAGGTGCTTAAGAAATCATGCGGGCATGATCCATTTGGCCCGTTCCCATCTTCATGCCCTTGTCTTGAGGGTGATCATTCTGGGGATAGTCTATGGTTATTGTCTGGATTGACGCTATTCACCCACTGCCTCGGCGGTATCTCATTTCAATATAGGTTCCTATATTCTACGCCGCAATTTGGCATTGCGTAGGAGATTATTGTTGGGACGGGTATATAATAGGAGCTTAGTAGCCGCGATTCCTTCAGCTCTCGTCTTCTTTAGCCTGCCAGAAATACCAGTTCAAAAAAAAAACGCCATGTTGTTTTCTGCTAAAGCCCCTGCCCTCTTGGCATTTGCCGGTGCTGCTTTGGCATCACCTTTGAACGTCCCCATGTCTCTGTTCGAGACGGTCAAGTCTGCTCCTAAGGGTTGGGCTATGAACGGTCCAGCCGCTAAGGACGAGACTATCGAGCTTCGGTTTAATCTCGCCAAGCAGAACACTGCACAGTTTCACGAGCTAGCACTGAACGTACGCCATCTCCTTTCCGATTTATAGGGAATCAGCTATTTTAAGAACCCGTCCTTTCTAGGGACATTTGTCCCTAGATCGGTAGTATGCAGATGTTTTGACGTTGATATGATATTATGAGACAGAACACTAATATGATGTAGATTGCTACCCCCGGCCATGCCCAATACGGCAAGCATTTGACTTTGGAGCAGATCGATGCCGTAGTTGCTCCCAAGCCTGAATCCAAAGACCTACTCTTCCAGTGGCTCGGCAACCACAGCTTGGCCGACGGTGCTACTTTGAACAGCCGCGGGAACGTAGTCAAGGTCAACGTTACAATCAGTCAAGCTGAAGCGCTCTTGCGTGCCAATTACAACTCTTATACCAATACGAACACTGGCGCAAAAGCGTCTCGGGCCCTCTCTATCCATGTCCCGCAGGTTCTTGTTGGTCATATCGACGTGATCCAGCCTACGACCTTCTTTGGCCTCGAGCCCCTCATCCCCACGGCCAACAACAAAACATTCAGTGCCCTCGCTCAAACAGTCCCTAGCGACCTCGCCAAGCTGTATGGACTTGGCGACGTCCCAAAGCTGACCAGTGGAATTATGGGCATTGCTGGTTTTCAAGAACAATGGGCGAGCCATTATGATCTTTCCACTTTCATGAATATATTTGCCTTCATGGGAAACAAGGACCATGACTTCACATGCGTTTCCGTCGTTGGGGGCGAGTGCCCCACGGATGCTAGAAAATATGGCGTCGAGGGCAACTTGGATACCCAGTATGCGGCCGTCATCACCAGCGAGATCCCTAACGTATACTATTCCACTGGAGGTGACACGTATTCCCTCTTTGAGGACCTCGCTAACTATCTCCTGGGTCTTGATGCGGCTTCCCAACCCAATGTCCTCTCGGTGTCGTACGGTGGCGAGGAGACCCTGTTTGGTTTAAGCCTTGCCGAAGCTACCTGCAACGTGTTTGCCGAACTCGGCTCTGCGGGTATCTCTATTATCTTCGCCTCTGGTGACTCTGGCGTCGGCGATAGTTGCAACATTGATGGAAAGGACGCTTATGAACCCATTTTTCCTGCAAGCTGTCCCTGGGTGACCACGGTTGGCGGCACCTCTGGTACTTCCGGCGATGGGCCAGAGGTCGTCTGGGATTTTTCTGGAGGTGGTTTCTCAAACTTCTTCGATCGTCCCTCATGGCAAAACTCGACAGTCGCGTCATGGTTAACCTCGAACCCGGACGGAAATACCCAGTACTATAACTCGTCTGGCCGTGCCTATCCTGACGTTGCCGCTGGTGCTGACTATATCGAGATCATCACTGCGGGCCAAGAAATGGCCGTAAGCGGAACTTCTTGCGCTGCCCCTGTCTTCGCGAGTATAATTCAGCTCGTTAACTCTCAGCGTATTGACGCAGGAAAACCCGCTCTGGGTTTCCTGAACCCCTGGCTGGTACGTCGTTTTGACTCAAAAACTCGCGGTGTTCCGGGGACTAACATGTTGGACTTTAGTATAGCCTCCCTTCCGGTGCTAATGGTCTAAACGACATCACCAGTGGCAAGAGCAATGGCTGCTCTGATACTACCATCTCCCACGCCGGGTTCTCTGCTGTTACTGTAAGCCAGACCGTAGTTTAACTCAAAACACTAAGGCTTTCCTCGCTAACAGAACTTGTTTAAAGGGATGGGATCCCGTCACTGGCCTAGGCAGCCCCAACTACCCCAAGCTCCTTTCAGTTGGTATGTCTGTTTAGAAACATAAGGCTTTGAGAGATCAAAAATGAGAAGACGCCCAGTTTTAACACCAGCCACCCTCGTAAGGACATAGACGCCAGGAAGCGTTTGATGTGTTATTGATTACTCTCACAATCAGTGGCCTGTTGATTTAGTTATAGTATAATCTGAACATTTTAAATAGGCAAACTTTCCTGTTAACAGAAGAAGCCTTCTTTACGCCTATATGGGAGACGGACGAGCCCGTTCACTTCATAGTAAATATTAACGCCGAATATATGTATTATTGAAAGATTTATTAATACAACCTAGTGTAATATTTCCTCCTCAGCCAGCAGCATTTTGTAAAAACGAATGTCAGCTCCCATGGCTGTATACAGATAGTTATTGCTTAAACTGGAGAAGCGGACTAAGGCTTATGTGATTCAAGGAAGAACCACTCGAGAGGGACGGAATAGTTGTCACGTCCACTAGCGTAAGTTTATACAGTACGGTAGCCCGGATGTCTTCCTTAGATCATAAGGTATTACATACCTTTTAGTAATCAGGTTAGTAGTCATCAGGCTAGGTACTATAACAGTTAGTCTCAAGAAAATGCGCATGCCGTTGTGGCTAACTTAGTAGTCGTCTAGAATAATTGGTTTTATCCTGAGTGATGCCAGGAAGCCATATTCACAATTTCCTCCAAAGTTACATAAGATCGCGTCAACCGTAACTACATGATCTTGACTTTGGTTATTGCAGCTTGGCCTACCTATGGGCTTTGAGGACCACAAGGAGTTAGTCTATCCTATTAAAAGTAATACAGAGTTTAATTGAAGTTAGTTACAGAGATAAAAAAAAACAAAAAAAACAATGAGCTATGACACAGCGGTCCGACGATCTAAGCAGCCGGTTTCGCTGTAGAAGGTCAACTATGTAATGCTGCAATCATACACACAGTAGGCGGAATTTTAAGGTAACTGGCTCAATCTGCGCAAATGAGTTAAGAACTCGCTTTTAGTCATTACCACTGTTGCCCAACCCTTGAAATGGCAACATACACCTCTGAATGTTGCAATCCGAATATCGTTGGCTTGTGGTAATTATCGCTTACACTATGACATTCGGTATAATTATACCGACAACACCCTGTTGTTTAGGCGTAACAGTCAACACACATCTGCGCTGGTATAGATAGAAAGTGGTTATATTGTTGAAATTTCTCGTCATGGGACAGTGTCGCAAGGCAAGATTCATTATCCCCTTTGTGGAATAGGTCTGATTATGGACAGTCATTTACTGGTTGCGCTCTAACTCAAAACTTCACATTATCTTTTCCCAACAACGCCAACTTCTGTTACCTCTCTAGTTGCTACGAAAGGGATTAGTAGATCCTGTAGATGGAGCAGAATGCCAAACTTTAAAGCCGTTGTAGAAACTATACCATATTCTGCTTCTGCTCGACAAGTCTACATCGTCTCCATTTCAATTTCACCTTCTGCTCGACTCTTCTGAACACAGTCTACATTGCGTTTTCAGTCAACTACCGATACATCTTCCACACCTAGTACCAATAAGTGTACAATAGCATCATCATCATCAACATCATCATCATCGCCATCGTAATCATAATCATCAAGCTTTCGTTGCTATCATTAATATACTTGCACCGCTACACCCTAACAATTCGAAATCACAGCAGCCAGGATATCGATCACTTCAAGCTCTTTCCTTCTTGCTATCCATTTCCTGTGCATACCCATCTCGAGAATCTACATCAGACAATTTGTACTTGTAACTATCCACCAAGAGCTTATACCAGCATCATCAATCGAAAATGGCCCCTGTACAACAGAACGACAAGGCGGCCACTGGTGCCTCAGCGGCCAACCACGACGGTCAACTACAAGAGGAACAAACTCGAAATCGCCTAAGGATCCGACTGGTAGGTCGCTATGCAAAACATCAACTCGAAGGCGGAGAACGCCGCCGCTCCAGGCGCCTCCAGCAGCGACAGCAACGACAGCAGCAACGACAGCGGCAACAAGAGAGCCAACCACGACGACCCCGTATCCGTCTTGTAGGTGTCTGGGCAGATTACAGACCTCAAGATAGCGCGCAACCCCAACCGCAGCAAGACAATCAGTCACGACAAACCCGAATCCGCCTCGTGGGCCGCTGGGCACGCTATCGAATTATTGTACTATTGCTGGCTGAAATCCGGCAGCAATACCACCGGATGCTCGCCGATGAAGAGCAAATTCTACTCCCTAAAAACTGATCTCGAGGGTCCGACATCCTAGAACAATCATGTGTACTTGACGCTTCGGCATGGACGCGATGTAACTCATATTCTTTCGTCTCCATTTTCAGCAGCTCTCCCTGCAACCACCAAGTCACTCATCAGCGACGTGCAAGACGCGATAAAGCCAGCCCAGGAAATCTTTTCTGGGAAGAAACGAAAAGAAAAAGAAATATTGAGTTTAAGAACCCGAGTTTCTCATTGACCCTCAAGGTACCCCCTTTCACCGATTCCCCCTTCCCACAGCCCAGCACGCCAGGAGAGTGTTTTGGGTTGACCAACAGGGTCCCCCGCTATCGCATCAACCTTTAGAGTTTCGACATACTTGAGGATACCCATAGCCTTCTTAGCTACACGTTCGTTACGACTGCACGTATCATTATCCATCAGCGATACTCCCAACACGAGCCAACACACGACGCCTATACGACTACAACTACGATTATACTTCAAACCACAGCTTTGAAACCCTTGAATGAATTTCGAATTTCGAACAGCCTCTTTTGCTTACACCTGGGGATAGACTCGGTACGGTATTTTGTCATAATTGAAAGTCAATGGGATTGCTGCTTTTTTACTTCATTGCCCCCTACTTCTCTCAGACGAAGTGGTGAAAAGGAAGCAAGAAGGTTTTTGTACAAGGGCATTCAGGATGACGGGATATTGCTGTATTTTTAGGGCTGTTCCAGAATTACGCTTGAGGCGGGATGTTGCGTATCGTAACAACCGTGTATTCTGGTACCAGGATAGTACGTGACTGGACTGGAGGCAACTTTGATTGTCTCATGATGTTGTTGCTTAGTACGGAGTATCATTCTTACCATTTACTAATTACGGTTAATGTCAACGTATTCACATATTTATCCCTTCCACCCATTATTCTAACAGTGTATTTGAGGACCGGGTGTTTTTTCGATCCATGATGCTCAAACTCACGAGACTGTGTACCAGATACTCGAATTGCAGTAACTCCGTTTTTGTTAATGATTTCCATCAGGAAGGAGGGGCGCGAAATTCAGGATCATGCGGGTTCTCATAAGAAGAAGAGTCTGCGGAGCTTAGTCTCCGGTCTAGTAGAGATAGCAATATGAATTCGTTAAAATCACTAAACTAATTGCGTAACAGGTGATGCTTAATTATGCTTTAAATCTGTGCCATGGCATGGTAACGATGATTCAAAGTAACTAATCACAGCTCAGGTCGAGTTGTCAACTAATTAATTGGTGCAGGGATCAAGGCTAGGGCCATTGCCTCCCAACGGCTTGGTTGCACAACATACATGTAGCGCTGGATCACTGGCTATGTATTACTCAAGAACGCATTTCAGTCCGCCTAAGAGAATAACCTCATAAAACAGCAGATTTCGCGCAACTGTTCTCTCTTTACAGCCCATTAAATAATCATCCACTGACCTTCGCAATCTCGAGCTGATTAGCATAAAGCTAAGAGCTATCTTTCACTTTTAATATGACAACACTAGAACTTGTAATTCAGTAAAACATAAATACCCAATGCATAATTGTAGCTTAAAAGTGCGATATCAGGTCGTAAGCGCGTGTCAGGGGATCTGGCCACATAGAATGAATAGAAGGGCCATCGCTACTAGATAGGAGGGATCAGGGCTCAGTGCTCTTGCTTCTTGGCCTCTTAACTCTTCAAAGGCCCAATGTCACAGAGGGCAGCTCCACAAAAGCACCCGATATTGTGGGCAAGAAAAAGATGATCTCATCCGATGCCACTCACTAATATCGTATTAACATCATCGAGCAGAACTAATTATGTAGCTAGATGGCATGTTACAACCTAAGCCTCGTTAAAGTTCATAGCCAATACGTCTCAACAGCGTTATGTCTAGGGTGACTGAGTACCCTACTATTAAGTATGTGCTTATAGGCAGTGAAGTCATGTATATTAACCAATCATAGGTTCACTTATAGATCGGCTAACTAATCCTTTGTGTGGTCGCGTCAAACCTTGACACTTTCTACTTTTGGAAACCACCTACAAGACTGGTGGCGTTAGTGATGCAGGAGACGACCGCCAGGGGTAATTAATTAGATACTCATAATCACTCATTGGTTGAAGCGGCTGTTGCGTAAACACTCATCTATTGGAGGAAATTATATACGAACTACCACGCAAAAGCTCGCCATGATTTTCCCATAAACACTAGACATGCCACCATTACCGCTGTTTCCTTTTTTAACTTGGTTCTCCCACTAGAGATTACAAGATCTGATAGTTGTAGTACTCTTGGTGGTTGGCTCTCTTGTTTATGAGCCAAGTGTTGCGGTTTTGTCTCATCTGCTGCTTCCTGACACTGCGTGGCTCTGCTCGCTGAGCGTCCCTCTTCTTCTGCTCACTAACTCCCATCATGCCAAGACCACCATTCGCCCGGTTGACCATAGCTCCATATTTACCACGATCTTGTCGTCGGGCCATTTGTCTGTTTCCACCTTTATCTTCGTCACTATCCGAGGTTTCTGCCTCCTTAAGAGCCAACCTCTCAGCACGCTCTTCGGGTGTGGGATAGTTGTGTAGGTTTTGGCGATAGTATTTAGCCATGGATCTGTGTCCAACTGCACGGCCAGACGGCAGATGCAACTCGGTGTCATCATAGAATATAGCCCGATGCTTGTGAGCATGAGAATGCCAACCGTCTCTCTGATGGTGGTGTCGAGGATCATGAGACGAATGGTGGGGATGCTTGTCAAGTCGCTCATACTGACGATAATGATGGTCGACTGGAATTGCTTGGAGATCTTCTGAATCACAGGATGAAGCAGAACTGTCCGTCTCCCATCCTTCATCGTGTTCTATAACTTCGTCGCCGTTTTCTGTTACTGCTTTAGACGACCTCTTAGCCCCGAGCTTGGCTCCCCCATTAGGCTTATCACCATCGGCGGATTCATCGTCTGACTCTTCTCCATCAGAATATGTGCTTCTGAAATCATAGAAGTCACCAATATTGAGCTGTTCCTCTTCAGTAGTGAAGGGGATCATGCAGTGCCCCTTGTCGCGCATGTGTGTCTGTACTGCAGCAGTGGTGCTTTTGAATTTGCCACAATAAAGACACTCATGGTACTCTTGTATTTGCTGCTGTAGCGCGGCAATCAAGCCGTTCAGGTCAATCAAATACTGTTTCTCCGGAATAAACATGCCGTGTATACGCTCCATGTGGACAACATTTAGGGGAATGGTAGGGGATTCGTAGTTGCAGAACAAGCAGGTCTGAAGTGTCATACGCGGAATGGGGGTTGCTGTACTAGAAACAATTTCGCTAGATTGTTCTGATACTGTCTGGTCTCGCTGGTTTTGAACATCGACTGAAGGTTGAGGATTAGAAGGTCTTTTCACAGGAGACGGCCGCTCCTTCAGACTTGTCTTCTGTAGGCCCTCAACAACCTCGTTGAACTCTTCTTCGGCATCCGAGTCCACTTCTTCTGAAGGCACAGGTATAGGATCTCCAAGAGAAAGAGTGGAACTCATCACAGAGCTAGCATCATCAATAGTTCCTCCTCGTTTTAGTAAGGCTGCCTCTTTTGCCTTGTGCTTTTGACTGCTAATATGATTTCGGTAGGAGTTATCGCTATAATAGGTCCGTTGGCAAACTTCACAAAGCTGCTGAAAGCTAGCACGGTCTGCCTCAGCGGTGGTTGTAGCACGGGCCTGGAGGACCTTTTCTGTGAAGACTTCGGACGATATGGGAGGCAGTGACGCAACACGCCGCTTGAGGTTATACCGACTGCGGATAGAAAGCATATGTTAGCGCAGCAGCACCAATACAGATATAGTTGCCCAATGTACGACAAGGGCACTCACTGCCAATCACTCTTCATATGGCCTTTCTGGGTGTCAGCATATCGGAAGGCAACCTGACATGTATTGCAGGTGTATTGGTGGGAGGACGGCGCGGGATCCTGCTGGTTAAGGAGACTGGCACCCGAAGGCCGATTGCTTGCTATGGTAGCCATCTTGTAAACCGGGTGAGGCCGACAATGGAGCGAACGGGGAGCCGGGAAAATTAGGTAAGGAGTGATGGGCCAATTTTATGATATGCTGTTTGTTGCACAAGGATTGTTGGCCTGAACTCTGAAGCAGAAAAGACAGAAGAAGGAATTCTAAGGCTCTCTTTGGAATGTAGCGAAGACACACTACAGTAGGCCCGGTTCTCTTATGATGTAACAGCGGAAGATACTAATGTCTACTGCACAGCAGAAGACGCAGATGGTGTGAGTGTGGATTGAGAAGGAAGACGAGGGCAAAGTGCGTTATAAATGCACCGTCCGTCACGAGGGCTTATTTGGAGGGGTCGAAGGCAAAGAAGTGGGATGCAATTGATTGAATAATCATCAATGCCCGGAATTGGTGGCGTTGGTGGGGTGGTTTTTTGTGTGTCTAATCTTAGCCCACTGTTGACTCCTGTTAGAAATCGATTGTTTCTTCACTCGAGACCGGGAAAATTTAATTCTGGGTTAGGCTTGTCAGGTACGTCACTCAGGGTCTGCCAGGGCTGAAAGCTTGGCAATAGGGCCAAGAAGGAAATATTGCAGGGACTTTTCACGGTGAGTGCACCTCACCACCGGATGACTAAACACCTACCTGATGTACAGGTACTTGTGAACGGTGGCTGAGAATATCGTACTGCCTGTAGGTACTTTACATACCTTACATACCACGCGGATGACGGTGGGAGTTATCCTTTACACGCTACCTACGAAATATGATTATAATATTTTCTGAACTGCAAAAACCCATATCTTATCAATATATCACTGTAACTATGGTATGATGTATTGACACAGAAACTGTCTAAATTCACGGTCTGCTTTACATAGTACAAATATGTTATAAGGTTCGGCTAACTGTTAACTCTGCCTATGTACTTCATTGATAAGCCAAAGAAGTACCACTATGACTTCCCTTAAGCCTTTGGAAGCCTTGTCGGAACTCGCTTCAATAAAGGTATTATAATTGTTTCGCCATGCCCTTCAAGTGAATTTTCGTTTTATGTATAGCTTTACATAAATGAAGGGCTAACGGTTGGTACTTGATGGTTCTCTCTAGCAGACCCAGCATCACTGATAAGTGTGTAATGGGGGCCTGTGGCGATCTCACAGACCGCAGACCGTGCATCCTTGGCCCGCCCCAGTTGCAGCCGCCCTCCCTGGCCTTGCAACCTTGAATCCCCGGATGGTCTAGTCTAGTAGTGTACAGGATGCGCAATTCGTGATTCGTGATTCGTGCCTCGTTCCTCATAAAGGTAACTCCCACTTCTTGTCTTAACTACCGTCACTACCTATTGTTTTCACCTCTCCTCTTAGCTGCGCTGTCTATTCTTCGTAGATTTCTTCGCTTTGACTCCTTATATTCCTAGCTCCTCCTTGTGCAGGTAACTTTTAATGTACCATACAGTGTAAAACAACGACACCAGCGTGCATTGTGTTGCCCATCCTGCTTCACCTGTCTCTCGCGCCCGCCTCGCCTGCTTCGCCCGCCCAGTATACCCAATTCTACTCCGGCTTCTACGCTGGAACCGAGTTGCTTCGATTAGATCTAGCGGCGCCGCAAGGTAATCACCTCGTCTGATCTCCCTATTGTGCCGCATGTCATGACGATAGAAACGACCCGCCTGGTCGAAAATGGTCGCGGCCATCACCTCGAAGATGATATCCTGGCCGCTCTATGGGAGAATGCTCCATTTCCCAGACTTCCCTTCGATGCGCCCTCCGAGATCAGAGAGCTAGTGGTCGATATTGAGAATCCCAAGAGAGTCTATACTATACACCGCGCATCTCGCCGTCATAGTCTTCAACTCCTCATCGAGAAGTATGTGTCCTGCTTTCAACGTAGCATTCTGTTTTTCCCACAGCTGACCTAGGCCAGGTTTATCGTTCAACTCCGTTACGGATGTGGCAACAGTAATTGCTCGACAACGTCATGCTTTACCTATCGGAAGAGACTAGCTGGCAAATCTCCTATCCGCCGATACAACCCAAACAGCGCAAGAACCCTCGCTGTCTACCTCGCTAGCCAAGACAACCCTGAAAGTCGATTATGCCCATATCTCCAACCGCCAGGCAGACCCTCCGACGCTATAAAACCACTCATTTTTAGTCCTAAGTATCCTCCTTCCACGAATGAAACTGTCAAACCACGTTTATCTCCGACAAAGAAGTCGAGCTCCAGCCGCGAGACCTCCCCTGTCCACCATTCGCCTTTACAGACTGTTGAGGATCGGCAGGACCAAAAGAATGAGATACACTCGGCATCCAAGGTACCGCGACCACCATCACCAACTTTGGGAGGCCATCCTATACGAATGCACATCACTGAGCAGCCAAGCGGCAAGAAAGATCATCGCTCATTTGCTGCTACTGTCTTTGGCACCGTCGCGTTTAAAATGCTCGAATGGTTGACACCAAACAACATTGAGGGTCTCTCGGACAAAATGGAAACAAGCCAGGGTTCGCCCAAGTCAAACGAACGAGCTCGAGCAAGCTTATCCTCAGACGATGGTAATGAGGATCTTTCGGTACCAGCTATCGCGCGAGATCGCAGCTCAACTGAGCAAGTTTCGAATGGAATGATTATTAACAACCATTCTGAACCCAGCTGCGAGACACTTAGTCTTGGGGACACCACCTTGCTCGACTCTAATTTTCCTACCGCGAGACCTTCTGTTTCGGCCAATACACGGTCACCCCAATCTAGAAGGAAGTCAAACGCCAAAATTCGGACCTCATCTAGCTCCAAACCTCCACCTAAGCTAGTGATTGAACCCTTAATAGATTCAACAGATGATATGGTCCTGGGGTCTCCAGATAAGCTTGCCAAGGGTCTTGTTAGGACTTCATCAACTCTTCGTTCCGCCTCTCAGCGATACAGCGACGATCTGTCGGATACAAAATCCGAAGATCGAACTTCAGAGCAAGCTGATTACCCCTGTGCGATGGATGGTCATATTGCGCAGATGGACGGCGGCAATGGAGAAGAGATGTCTAGTAATGGGGAAGATATCGGATCGACAGAACTGTTGAATGAATATTCCCATGACGATGTTGCGCTAGAACCGGCAACCGAACCAGATAACTATCTTCCTCAATCGTTGTCGCGCCTCAGTCTCGAAGCAGTCAACTTCATCTGCGATGTCCTGCAAGAAGATGCTACAACAGAAAGGCATATGCTGGAACCACCAATCATCAGCGGATCCCTCCGACATTCTTTAGGCCGACGCAGACTATGGAAAAGAAAAAGGAAAACTCACCTTGCGTATCCTCAGGATCTCAAATGCCAATGGAAACTGTTTGTTGAGCAAAGTATATTCAATGTATTGAGCGACCCTCAAGCCGTGCTAGAATCGTTCACAACTGGCGATGGAGCTGTTGATTCGCAGACGGTATGGTACTGTATGCTCCGCTTAACAAGAGTAGCTCCGCATCTCGTGTTTGATAGCCTCTGGATTGCGTTGGCAAGCTTATTTGCCCCTCCACGATCATTACAATCTTCTCGGTCACCGACGGCCAAGGTATTTGCAGCATCACAAAGGTCATCCTCAAATGCAGAGGCAGCATCCCTAATGTCTATTTGTTTTCATGCTTTGGTTGCCGCGGCACCCTTGGTGACAGACTCACGACAGCTCCATGACATGTCTCGCATCAGGTCCCATGGGTTGTCACTAACCGGCAGTGGGGCCGTGGCAAGGCAGCCAACATCCCTATGCCTTCAGTACGAAGATGCATTCACCGACGACTTGGCTTTGCGCCTAGGAAAAAGATTGTTTACAGTAATACCTACTAGGCGTTACTTTGATGAGCTTGTTGAACTGGATCTGGGCCAACTAGATGCCAATACGGAATCTGATGTGCTAGAGATAATGCTCTCTCAAATTGAGCCGTCCATGCAGTCCTCAATGCACTTCTCCAAGTCCGAACGGAGCATACATGAGAAGCGAGTTCCAATCCTCCTCCTTGACTGGGCGAGGGCGGTCATGATCCATGAATGGACAGGGAAGCCAGATATTCCAGGAGATGGCCCTTTCGGCGGTGCTCTCATGCTGATCAAAGCCATGTGTAAGCCACTATCTCCAGGATGGGCCTTCAGTATAAACTAACCATTAAAAAGATCAAAAACGCCAGTCTCTTCTCCTAGGTGATGTTCACTTTCGCTCAGAATATTTTGGTGATCGACTGGACTCGATTGAAATGCCAGTCTCTTGGCTCTCTTTTACTTCTACGAAGCAAAGAGTTCATCTGTTAGATTATCCATACATTTTCAACCCCGCCTCCTTGGTAACATATTTCCGAGCAATTAATTTTTCAAGGATGAGCCGTTCGTATGAGGAATCTAGCTCGTTGCAGATTCGAATTAAGGCGATCATCGATCCAGGTAGTCTCGTAACAGAGGCTCACCAACGAAATGTACTAGAGGATCTCCTAAAAACACCGGCAGCTAAGTACCTTATTTTGGATATACGACGTGAGGACGTTCTTACGGACGCATTCGACCAGCTTTGGAGACGGGAGGAGCGCGAACTTATGAGGCCTCTGAAGATTCATCTTGGAGAAGATGGCGGAGAAGAGGGATTCGACTCAGGCGGTGTGCAGCAGGAATTCTTCCGCTTGGCCATTGCTGAAGCGTTGAATCCGGACTATGGAGCCTTTACAGTTGATGATAGAACCCGAATGACCTGGTTCCAGCCCGGTTCTCTGCAGCCGGAATGGAGATATGAGCTAGTCGGCCTTCTCGTGTCCTTGGCTGTCTACAATGGCTTGACATTGCCCATCACGTTTCCCAAGGCTCTTTACCACAAACTTCTGGGCGAGCCTGTCACGGAGCTCTATCATATTGCTGACGGCTGGCCCGAACTCGCAAATGGCCTCACGAGTTTACTTGAATGGAATGAGAATGATGGTGCTGTGGAGGATATTTTCGTCTTAACTTACGAATTCTCCACCTCTATGCTCGGACAACCTATTAGTCGCCAGATGAACTCATCAAGACGAGGATCGTGGCCCCAGCTGCACACACACCCTAGCGTGGAACCGCTTTCGGCGGGTAACCCGACGGACGCGCCAGCCGTGACGGGCGACAACCGCAATGCATACGTCAGCGACTACATCCGGTACCTGACGGACGTATCGGTGGCTCCGCAGTTCGAGGCGTTCGCCCGCGGATTCCGAACCTGTCTGCACCCAAAGTCCCTGACACTACTGACTCCCTCGCTCCTGCAGTCCATCATCGAAGGCACACAAGAGATCGATATTTCTGAGCTCCGGCGCGCCGCGCGCTACGTGGGCTGGGATGCGACCCACCGCACGGTGCGCGACTTCTGGTCTGTAGTTAAGAAGTACGATGACCGCATGCGCCGCAAGCTGCTCGAGTTCGTTACCGCCAGCGATCGCGTCCCCGTCGGCGGCGTCGCCAACGTCCAGTTCGTTATACAGAAGAACGGCGAGGAAGAGGGCGAGGCCGGGCACCTGCCTACCGCCTATACGTGCTATGGCACCCTGCTCTTGCCCGAGTACCGCGATAAAGAAGTTTTGAGAGAGAGGTTGGCAATGGCACTGGAGAACGCGCAGGGCTTTGGGTTTGCGTAAATGGAGATGAGGCACGGAGAAAAAAAGCTATACGCATGGAAGAGAGGGCGAGAGTAAAAAAGGAGACATGTGGAGCGTGGAAGAAAGGTAGAAGAAAAGGCTGCAAGCAACTATTAGACTAGCCTAGGCAGCTCTCTTAGGCCCTTTCCGCGGGCAGGGTTTTCTCTTCGGAGTGTTTTACTATATCTATGTTTTGAACGTGTAATAAAATGTTGGGGGGCCTTTTCCATGGTCAGATCAAGCTTATAACGCCTGTGAAATCAAGGTTGTCGATTGTCTTGTTTTCTGGTGTCCGACTTGCTTTTGCCGAAACCATAGAGTGGTTAGATCTATGGACGGTATCACGTATTTCAGCGTAGGCAGATATTTAGCTCGCTCTAACAGGTATCATGATTTTATTTAACCTCGTACCTTTGCAGACATCTGTCTATTTACGTACTAATGTCCGACACAAAGCTCTAACCAGACGATTAGATATGCGGTTCTATGCTTTCACATAGCTATACCCTTTTTTCTCACTACACACGTCCATGCTATCACCGTGTCACTAGCTTTCGTAGCACATAACGTATCTAGAAATCCTGGTCGCCAGCGCCGCTGACAATGACGTTGTTGACCTTAAGTACCATGCGGCAGAGCTGTGTAGCGAGCATCAGCTGCTGCTTCTTGCCGATGAGGGGGTCAATAACAAAGGCTTCCTTCATGTCGTTTGAGCCCTTGTTCATGCAGTCGACGCCGAGCCTGCCTCGGTCTTCGGACGTCCGCACCTGCTGGGACTTGACCTCGGCGAGTGTAGCGATGGGGTTAAGGCCGCTGTTCTCGGCGAGCGCCATGGGCACGGCATCGAGGGCCTCGGCGAACGCACGCATCGCGTACTGCTCGAGCCCAGGTGTCTGCACGGCCGCGTCCTCCACCGCCAGCGAGCACGCAATCTCGGCCGCGCCGCCGCCGTACACAACGCGGTTGTCGCGCACAAGGTTGCGCACGACGCAGAGGGCATCATGTAAGGACCGTCGGGCTTCGTCGATGATCTATATGCGTTATTAGTATCACGGACGAATTTGCAGTACACCCCAGAGGGTGTTATTTGAAAGAGACTCACCATCTTGTTGCTACCCCTAACGAAGACGGTAACAGCTCTAGTGTTGGCACACTCCTCGATGACCAGCATTTTCTCTCTCGTGGTGCCGAAGGTCATCTCCCGGACGATACCCGCAGTGCCTAGCTTCTCTGGCCTCAGGTCCTCGAATCTAGGTACTATTCTACCGTTTGTGGCAATAGCAATCAGCTCGATCTCCGGGCCACCTACCCACCTGACAGCAGGCAGTTCGTTTTGGAGAAGAAGGTGGTTTGCCTCGTCGTCAAATCCCCACTGGCAGATAGCCAGGTTTGCGCCGGCGTCCTTAATCTGTTGGATCATCTCGATGAACTTCTCCCGCTCGTAGCTTTGCAACTTCTTGTACTCCTCGACCGACGCGATGTCTAGTTTATGCTTAGTTTTTGGTTTCGGTGGCTCGAACGCGCACGTCAGGATAGCGATCTTGGCATCTCTAACTTCTGAGGGCATCTGTGGGTGCGAAAAATCCTTGTCTACAATCACACCCTTGACCAGAATCGTATCTTCTAATGCGCCACCCACTTTGCCGTCCACCTTGATCAGCTCGAAGTCAACATCCTTGCGCTCGAGGTCGGCGACTGAAAGGACGGCATCAACGGCAATATTGGCGAACTGATCATGCGCCTTGGACACAATCTTACTTCCCAAGCTTGTGCGGGCGACCTTGACCAGGTTTTCTGTGTCCTTTTTGCTGAACTCAATGGTGTCTGATATCCGGTCCAGCTCTGCCACGGCAATATCGCAGGCCTGGTCGTAACCATCTGCTATTCGGATGGGGTGGATTCCCTTGTCTATAAGCTCGGCCGCTTGTTCCAACAGCGCACCCGCCAGCACTACCACACCCGTCGTTCCATCACCAATCTCGTCATCTTGTGATTTGGAAAGCTCAACTAGAAGTTTCGCTACGTGGTTCGAAATCTCCATCTGTTGTAAAATAGTAGCTCCGTCGTTGGTGACGGTGATGTCGCCATCGGGAGAAATGAGGATTTTGTCGAGGCCGCGGGGGCCGAGGGAGGTCTTAACAATGTTCGCGACGGTTCGGGCGGCGAGAATATGTGACTTGACAGCTTCATTTCCATATTGGCGTCTTTTCTTGCCTTGGCTAGGTGCAGCACATCAGATAGAGCTCGGATAGATGCTGCCCCTGGCTCTTTACTTACTCTCTAACAACAATAAACGGCCGTCCTTGCTCATCTTTCATGACAGCAGCTGCAGCGGGACCTCGGTCAGTATTCGCGATACATCCACGAAGCTTAGATCATACCGTTCGACAAATCCAAGTCTGTCGACGCCGATGTTAGCATAGCTGAAGACTAAGGCGGGGCAGGAGGGACGTACTCATCGCCATATTGTCGATGATTTTACAGCTCTTCCGAGCTTGACTTGATAAGGATGTCGGGCACAGCTATGCGGGGACACCAGTTTGGCTCGGGATAAAAGAGGTTGTGGCAATGCGAAGCTGTTTGTTGCTGAAAGTGTTCTTCTGCTGTGTTTGGTGGGCTGTGGAATCTCGTCTCCTCTAACCTTAGCTTCTAATAAAATCTCAACCAGCACGACGGGCGGGTCCCCGACCTACTGCCGCCCCACTCCCCGGCACCGTTCATTTTAATTGGGCAGTGAACCAAATAGCTGCCTAAGGTACCTTACCTAATAGGTTGTAAGTACGGTGCAGTAGGCAGTAGTAGTAGGGTGCACTGCAACATCTTTACCTTATTACATGTAGGCACCAGCACAGACGCGGTGAGTACACAAGGTAAGGTCATGTATGTATATAGTAGCAGAACTGTATGTAGGTAGGTATCTATCTAGAGCCGCCGAATATCCTTTTGCGCCAAAAAAAATTCGGATACATGTATGCGCCAGCCCTTACACGAGCCGCATTATACAAGAGACAAGACCTTGCCAACGTCTATAAGAGCACCACGTACTTCCCGAATCCCAAGCCACCATGATTAAAGTTACGACGTTGCCGTTAAGATTGCTTCATACATTTCTCGATCTGTGTCTTGTATTGATCTCTAAGTCCGCGCCGGTTGACCTTTTGGGTCGCCGTGACCAAGCCCTAGAAGTTATTAGCATATCGTATGTCCCTGGCCGGCGGGAAAGGGACTACACTTACGCTAGCAGGTGTCCACTCCTCCTCCACAATGACAATGCCGCTGATCATCTCAATTCCACTGAGACCTGCTTTCTTTGCCACTGTTATTAGGTCCTTGTACACAGCTTCCAACACTTTCTTATCGTGGTGCATATTGTGAGTGTCGACATTCAGATTCTTCGCCAAGTCGGCAAGGGGCTTCTCGTTCGGCGTGATAATGGCAATGGGTCGGGGTTGCGAGCCATCGCCATAGATCATCAGGTTATTGACGTACGCACTGCCACGGTAGATAGCCTCGAGCTTTTCCAGTGCAATGTACTCGCCGCCCTGCAACTTCACGAGATTCTTGACGCGATCTATGACCTTGATGTGGCCTACAGAGTCAATCTCGCCAATGTCACCAGTTCGGAACCATCCATCCGGTGTGTACGCCTTCTCCGTCTCTTCAGGGTTCTTGAAGTATTCTTTAGCAACGGATGCGCCACGAAGAAGAATCTCACCTTGTGGCGGATTTGAAGATGTGCTGTAACCAATGTCTGGAAGACCAACAAGCTTGAGTTCTAGGGCAGGTGGCGCAGGGCCGATGGCATTTGGCGTCCATTGCAGTGGGCAGCCTAAGGAGCCGTTTGCGCATGTCTCGGTCAGGCCATACCCCGTCACCATGGGTGCCAACACCATGCTCACAAAGTGCAAGGTGCCCTCAGAAATACCGCTGCCGCCATTAAAGAGAAAGCGCACGCGCCCGCCTGTCAGGTGTCGAACCTTGTTGAAAACTAACGCATCTAGGATGAAGCTTCCAGGTAACCCATTTGAGACGAGCATCGATTTCAGATTGTAAGCCCCCCAGAATAGATTTCTTGTCAGGGTGCCGCCAGAGTTCACTCGGCTTTCAATTCCCTTCCTGATTGTCTCCCATATTTGTGGAACACCAACCATGACCGTTGGTGCAAGTTCGCGCATGTCTCCGGCACAGTTGCGCGTTGAAGTATCAGCTAATGTGCGGGGAGACCCATACCCCAGCGTTCCTCCAATGAAAATAACGAGGTTTTCCACGGCCATCTCCAAGATGTGCGCAAGGGGCAAGTACGCCAAGACTACTTCGTTGGAGGAGATGGTCTCTGCGAGCACTTCGTATAGACCCGTGATACCAGCAACCAAATTCTCATGCATGATGGGTACACCTTTGGGAGTGCCAGAGGAACCTGAAGTATACATAATGCAGCAAAGATCATTTGGCTTTGGCGGAACAGGAGGTATCGGGTTTTCGGCACCCAAAGCGACCAAGTCGGAATAAGACAGAATGGTAAGTTGAGAGTGGGTTGCCTTGAATTCGGCTAACTCATCGTCTGATACGGGCATATTGGTGGAGTCGTTATAGATGAGATACTTGATGTCTTTGGCGTTCTTGATAGGGCGACTCGCTGTCTTGAAAAGGTGGGGATCTGTATACATAGCCTTCGCTTCGGTCTGAGTAAGAGAGTACTGAACAGCCTCTGAGCCGAGGGTATCATAAGCGGTGGCGATCGTGATAGACTGGGACGAGCATCCATGTGACATACACAACCAATTCGCGCTAGGTACGTGTCAGTTATCTCTCGCTAATCAAGTACGTAGCAGAGTGGATGGTAGAAAGGCTACCTTGTCGAGGCGAAGATGTGCAGCTTGTCGCCCGGCCCCAGACCAAGCTTTCTCAGACCGGCGCCAACGCGCAGTGCTCGCGTCTCGTATTCCTTGTAGGTAAGATATTCGTACGGGGATAGCTCGAAGTAGGTCCATTGCTTATCAACCTCGGTCTTGACGCCGTCGACGACCTTGGGCACTTTCTTGGTCTCAATGTGTGTCTTGACGAGGGTACGAGAGCCAATGGCAGCCTTATCGCCATGCTTTCTCGCAGTGGTGGTAAACAGGTCGTAAATGGTAGCTATCTCGGGAGAAGGCCGAGTAATGAAGCCGTCCTTGGCCTTAATGTGACGGTATGGTTTCGTCTCGCCATCGATTTCAGGAGCGCTTGTGTCCTGGACCATAAACGGAGGCTTCTGTACCATATGTAAGGGCATAACACCCTCGAACTGAGTTGGGAGGGCCATGGTTGATCGTAGGCTCAAGTGACGACGCGATCGGATACACGAAAGGGTGAGGGAGGAGAGCTTTCGGAGCTACGGTCCAAGGTCAAGCTCGCGTGATGTTGCCTCGGCAGCAACCCTGGTGTCAAATCGAAGGCTTCAGCCTGAGGGAAATATAGTGCAAGGTACAAGCTTCAGCAAAACCCAAATTCGACTTATATGCCTTTTTGAAAATAAAAGGTATGGTAAATTCCCAATGGGAGAATGTCCTGATAAGCTATCTAGACTAGGGAGGTCGGGAAGGTTGGGGCAGGGATGCTCGTGGGCACTGTAGATTGAGAATGAGGACGTCAGCGGGGCAACGCGCTGACCAAGAGGCGCTAGTTTAGAGGACGCCTAAAGCCTGTATGTACTGTACAGTGTACACTAATTTGACGCACCTGACTGCCCAGATGCCGCAGAGGTTGTTGAGGAGTGGTCAGCCCCACCTGCAAGGAAGCTGACGTACATACAAAGCAGGTACCACGCGGAGGTTTACACGCTCTTTCTACCGGTACATGATATGCCTCGGCACCTCAGCAACTTTTAATATATGACCAATGATACCTACCTACTAGATCTCTATGTGAAGGCAACGAAGACGCTGTCAAAATTCAGGATCCTGTGATGATCTTTTTTTTTTTTTTTTTTTTTCAATATGTAACCCAGAGATATGGATCTACCTCGTCATCCGCCGAATGCAGATACGACCAAGCCGGTTCTATGAAGCCATTATATTGTTATCTCCATTTTTATGTAGAAGAACGTGATATTTCTTTTTAAGGGTTATCCAAGTCTTATTTTACTCTTGACTGCTTAGTTCAAAACGAGGAGGGAGCTTTGTTGCATTTTGAGCCTAACTGAGATCCCGGCAGCACCTAATGCAGGTATCAATAAAACAGGCCACTCGGTCGATCCTATGCCAATTATAAGACTGAATTGGCTGTAAACTGGCCTATTTGGTGAGAGCCGTTCCCTCGACCAGAAAGCCTCGTAAGGTAACTGAAAACACGGCACGCCTTAAGTAAGATACAAACTGACCACCTAATTAACTCAAATATTGGTGAATCAAAAGGTCTATGAGACGTGGTATGATCATGTAAGTAATTCACCATATGCCCGGCATCTCCTAAATGATCCCCGCCATGCCCCAACACTCAGACGTAATTCCGTCCAAGCGTTTGTTAACCACTTAGGTGTGCTAGGTGCCTATATGTATCTCTTATACTATGCTATAATGTTAGGCAAGTTGGCTCAGATGTCTTCTTGGCATCTACTATTCTAATAGTTTCCAAGCGGCTTAGCACCGATCGCCGTTGGCTCCATAGCCCTTATTTGACGTCTATTCGCTTGTAATACAACTGCACTGGCGTATACCCCCTTGCGCAATCATACAGTCTATCCCTGAATCTCTTGTCATCGAACTGTTCTCTGATATAGGTGTCGTTACACTGGGTCCATTTGCCATCTCGCCCTTTGACGTAACTGATGTAGTGACCAGAGTTTGGCGAGGACCCGGCGTGGACAACAACGGCATAAAGATTATACTGAGTAGGAACATCGAATCCCTCGGCAGCTTCACCGCCAAGCATCTTTGCAATTGCCGATCTATGCCGAGCGTCAAGCGCATACGAATGCAAGTCGAAGTTATCAAAAGGAAATCTCAGTCGACTCATAACCTTATTCCCGGTGATAGGGTCTGACCTCTGCAATTGCACCCGTAGCAATGGAGGGAGTCGCACGATCTGTCTGGTCACTATCTTGCCGAGAGATTCGCAATTGTCGCATTTCGCTTCAATCCGCTCCTCTGCGGCAAAATGATCCCGAATCTGTTCTTCTAAAGTGCCTTTATCATGCTCGTGGGGTACCGGAAGCTGATACCTTTCCCCATCAGCACTAATAAAATTCTGCGCCCTGCATGTATTGCAAGTGTACGTCTCGATCTCCATTAGATGCCAGTGTCGGTGGATGATATGGTAAACGCTGCGATTTCCCCACTCGTGAACGGCAAAGTCTACCGGCTTTGTAAGGTCCAATGTTGGCAAAGGGTTCTTTGTTAATTCAATTCGAGTCTCAGCACCGAGTTGGCCAAATATGAAAGTTATAAACTCGTCTGAATCATGCTGACTATTATCTCCAAACCGAATCATATTCCCATTTACTCTATAACCCGTATGAATAGACCTAAGATAGTGCTTTTACCAGTGAGCGATGAGTACCTTAACAAACATTTTGAAGGGTACGTACCATGAGTGTCGTGGTTTTCATTGTGCGGAAATATCTCTTACTCAGCCACTGGAGAAGGTTGCCAAGAATCTTGCACATTAATTGATTATGGGAGGGATTGCCGGCTGGTACGTTAGGCCGATATTTCGTTGGCCACTGAGTGTCCAGGAACTCGTCGACAAATCCTGGAGATACGAGGAGTGCCTGTAGAGATGCATTAGAATAGCACCAATTCCCTGGGTTGACAAGTCCGGTCGGAACTCTATTCCCTCTGAGATTGATTTGGGGATTGGCCATCATGGCGAGGCCACCTGGTGCTGAATGTTCATCTGTGGATTCCAATCCGCTATACCTCGTTCTCGCGACAGAGGGCTTTGGGCGAATGGGCGGCGTGGGAGTTATGTCTTTCAAAAACTCTTCGCCTTCCGCATTTGAAGACTGCACAGAGGAATCTTCTCCTCCATCAGAGGTCATAGATTCAGGCTCTGCTACGCTCGGGAACCGCCGCATGAACTCGTCTCTAGTTCTAGCATAATCAAATTGCCCAGTCTTATCTCGCCCAATCATAGCCTCGATAACGTTCACCTCGTCTGGTTTTAAGGTTCTGTTCCTCAGTCGTTGGCGAGTACTGACAGAAGTCGATGTCGCACTGCTTGAGATGGCTTGTGTGCTTGAAGTCTCTAGAGATTGCTCACCCATCTCGTCAACCCACGCATCCAGACCTCCAACCAGGAGTTTAGGCGCGTGGCTTAGTTGTTTAGGATAGCTAAAATGCGCCAAAGCCTGTTGAACATTGTATAGAACCATTTCTTGTATATCTCCACTTATCTTCTTGGGCATGGATTCGGAATCCTGATCATAGAAAACAACCAGGTCAACCTTGTCGCGTTGCTCAAATGCAAGTTTTTCCTTCGGAGGAGCAAGGATCATGCTATCGACTATTTCTTCTGCGGAAATGTTTTCGCGTGAAAGAATCGTAGGGTCGAGGCAGATAGTCCTCTGCGACATAATATGGCCTTCGTCAAATGATTGACGATCTCGAACATCAATTAAAAGTATTTTGACGTTTGCATCCCCATGATTCATGCAACGCACCAGATCTTTAACCGTGATAGAGTCCCCCCTGGGAATGCGAAGTTTGGTCGTTGAGGATGATCCTTGCGACTCTCCATAGGTATGCGCGGCCACAAACTGTTCCCCATTGAAGGACCTAATAGCACTCTCCATAGACATGCGTGAAGACGTACTTGGGAGCGAGACAATCGAGTTTGTCCGACTAAACATACCGCGTGGTGTACTGGATGGCAGATTTGCTACCTCACTTGTTGTTGTGCCTCTAGCAGGGCTATAGATTGCATCGGGAACTTTAGGCATAGTCGGTACGGAGCTGTTAACTGAAAGCGGAGGCTGGTAACTGGAACCGATCGGGTTGGGCGAGGGTACCGGAGAGGGACAAATACGAGACTCCTGAGAGTCACGAAGCTTTGCAAACCGAGCCGCAAGATCTGACGAGCCTTTGTCAGATGGCGGTTTGATGGAGTTGCCGTGTAACGCCTGGGGCTTTGGATGTACGGTAGGCTTAGGTTTGCGGTCCATTTGGACGGTGTCGCGACCATCGGTCGAGTGTTGTAATGGCACACTTGAAGGCACACTGGGTAAGTTTAGGAGAAGATGGTTAGACGAGGTGGCAGCGAGCGTTGTCGGGCGTACGCCACTTCTCAGGTTATCTTCTTTTATGGCTTCCTTAATTTTCTCGAAAGTTGCTCCATTATTTGTAATCTTGACCTTAAGGGCATGGTGCAAGCGGTTCAGGCCACCACGGTCCGATTTGAGAGAAGGATATTCCTTGTGTTTGGGCACTTTATCCACGGCAATCGTGAAGGCTCTGATATACTCTTGCAATGCCAAATCGGGCCGCCGAAACTGACTATAAGAAATCGCTTGTTGCATATGCGCATCGCCAATCTCGAGGACTTTTCGCAAAGGTGTATGTGGGTCAAGATCAACACTGACCGAAACGATATCGTCGATATGGCGAAAAGGCGCTTTCCCTGGACCGAAGTTGCCACTATGCGCGCCTCTTCCAGCTACTCCTGTCCCAGACGCTCCGTTCACGAAATCGTTGGCGCTCGACGTCATTATACCACTACTAAGCAAGACAGTGGTTCCCGGAAGTGCGACAATACTCATATCGAGTTTGAACGGCAGACGGTTATCATAACGTAAGGTTGAGCTTCGCAGGGATAGCCGTGGTGGTCGTTGGAGATGCTCGTACCGCCGACGGAATATGGTATGCGGGAATGAAGATTACTATTGTAAGAGCCCAGCTCGATTGCGGCGGCATGAGCAAGACAACTGATTGACAAGAGGGTCTTATGTATCGCTATTGTTCCAGGGACGAGGGCTGGAATGGGGTGGCATTCTTTCTTTCAAGGGAAGCTAGCGACTGTGAACAGCTAATCAACAGAACCGGTGACGCGAACGGAAGTTTCTCAAAGAGCTGTGGAAACAAAGACACAATGCGGGGTCTATCAGTCAGTGTATAGGGGTATATGAAAAGAAGAAGGCGCTGACCTGCCGGTCGGTGTCGAACGCGTTAAGCAGCATCTGAATCACAAGGCAGAAACAAAGGTTGAAGGGCACGTTACCTTGTAGAATAGTCGGTGTTGAGGGAGTACTCAACGTCTTGAGTCTCGTAGTTCTGAGGTCCATCTGATTACTAAGGTGGGGTGGATACGGAGTACATAACGCAGCACTTCTACATATGTACAGTACCTATGTAATAAGGGTACCGATGCCTTCAGGCAATAACTAGCGTGCTGTAGGGCCCTAGTCTACGTACATAACCTGAAGAGGTAGGCGAGGTAGTGAGTGCTAATTGGTCAACCGATACCATAGTGGCTCGGTCAAGGTACCCGGACTTTCGCATATTATCAATTACATTCAATATAGTCTACGTCCATCGTACGTGGATGTAGGGAATACTACATGACACCAAGGTATGTAAGCATCATACTACCGTCTAATCACATACTATAGAGGGACGTAATTATTCGAAGCGAAGTGCGCTTCAACCAGCTACCTCTAGATAATATACGGCGAGTATGTACCTAAAGTTGAAGTAAGGTATATAAGGCTGGTTTCTAGAGTGGATGCCTGTGGGTACTTACTTACAGTATTACGTAGGTATACGCGCAAAGCACGGTTTATCTTTTCAAAAGAGAGAAATAGGTACACAGTGACTCAATAAACGTGCACAAATTACCAGGTGCCTGTATAGTAGATAGGTGTTCCGCGAATAACTCTGCACTACTGGATCATGTAGAAAGAGTACATGTAGGTGCATGCCTCAAGTTAGGTATGTATCCTCGATGGGTCCCCACTCTCGCCACTGAAGCTTTCTACGTTTTTACAGGTACCATGTACGTACCTACAAGACCTAGATCCAGCAGGCTACAGCGAAGAGCAGCATAAGGTAAGCAGGTGAAGGTACCCACTCCACCTAGTTACATCAGTAGCTTGCTCTAACGCCTCATCTGCCTCTACTTAGACTGCACAAGGTAGCCCATCGATGAGCGTCAACTGATTAACCTCTTTGCCGAGCAATCTACTGTATTCTAAGACGAACCAACTACCGCGATACCTGACTCGATTAAATCCAACTCATCGCCAATACGTTCCAGCTTTCCACACCCCGCGAACCTCCAACAGGCCGCTCTCACGATGATGGGAGGTTGGTGGTCGTCCTCGGCCAACAGCGCCTTGGATGAACAGATTGACAAGGCCACCGGAAGTAGCCTGTATGACTCTCCGCGCGCCTGTTTGTTGACGCCCAGCTTCTGTTGCCATCACTAATCCTCTACACGCCGCAGTGAAGACATCCCTCTCAACCTCGAGATATCTGATGTCATAAGGTCCAAGACTGTCCAACCCAAGGAAGCCATGCGCTCGTTGAAGCGTCGCATAGGCAACAAGAATCCGAATACACAACTAAGTGCATTGAACGTACGAACTATGTACCGGATCGTAGGGGATAATTCGTCTCGCTAACCTGTCCCAGCTCACCGACACATGTGTCAAGAACGGCGGTTCTCACTTCCTCGTCGAGATCGCCTCCCGAGAGTTCATGGACAACCTGGTCTCCCTCCTCCATGCAGTTGGCCCGGCGGCTGTGAATCTCGAGGTCAGGGCCAAGATCCTCGAGCTGATTCAGTCTTGGGCTGCTGCGACGGAAGGGCGTTTCGACCTAAAGTATATTGACGAAACCTATCGAACGCTACAGAGAGAAGGCTACCAATTCCCCCCCAAGGTGACTGTAGCGAGCAGCATGGTAGATAGTAGTGCCGTAGGTCCCGCCATCTCCAAACCTGTTGATAAAGCCACACTGCTCACCTGCTTGGTATAGCCTCCAGAATGGACCGACTCGGATGTATGCATGCGGTGCCGAACCCCGTTTACTTTCACCAACCGAAAGCACCACTGTCGCAACTGTGGAAACTGTTTCGATCAACAGTGTTCGACAAAAACACTCCCTTTACCACACCTCGGTATCATGCAAGCTGTACGGGTCGATGATGGTTGCTACGCTAGATTGACCGACAAAACCAGCAAAGGTGCATCCGCAGTGCCCGCGCACCCATTCAGTGCCTCTTCGTTTCCTCATAAGAACCGCAGTACTTCGGCAATGCAACCTAGGAACGCTAGAGTTGACGAGGCGTTTGACGAAGATCTTAAAAAGGCACTTGCGATGAGTTTAGAAGAGGTCCAAAATCATTCGGGGGGATATGTCCCTCCCACAGACAATAAACCATTAGCTGCGCAAGCTAACGGCAAATTACCAGTGTCTACTGGCGAAGCTGAGGACGAAGATGAGGACCTGAAGGCCGCTATAGCTGCGTCGCTAGCCGATATGGAAGAACAAAAACAGCGTCACACTGCTGTCCTGAAGCAGCAAACAAGCAGTTCAGCGAATGTTTCAACGACCAACTATACCCTGCCCAAGAATGACTACGAGCTAAGCCCCGTCGAGGCAGAGAATATCAACTTATTTGCGACTTTGGTTGATAGACTACAGACACAACCGCCCGGTACCATACTAAGGGAACCGCAAATACAGGAACTTTATGACTCTATTGGGACACTAAGGCCTAAGCTTGCGCGCACATATGGAGAAACTATGAGCAAGCACGGCAAGTATTGACTATGATCCAACGCTTATGTCATGACTAACTCGTTATACTTAGATACGCTACTGGATCTACACGCCAAGTTATCTACCGTTGTGCGATATTATGATAGGATGTTAGAAGAACGCCTCTCGAAGGCATACAGCCAACATAGTCTGGGCGGTTACAACCTGCCCGCTCCAAGACAGCCTTCTAGCCCGTATCCCACAATAGGCCCTACGGCAGGTGCGTCGTCGACAGGAGCAGAGAACTTTTACACTGGTGAACAGCCGCAGAACTTTGGCCAATCGAGCACAGGTCATAACTATCCCCAACAGACGCCACAGGCTCAATATGCAAGTTATGACAAGCGTGCCTCAGTGTCAATGCCTCCAAATAGTCAGTACGCACCGCAAACAATACAAAGGAACGATAGCTATCAGAAACAAGTCCCGTCAGCACCGGTTCAGTATTCCAGCCAACCAAACTATGCCCCGTCTGAGCATGTGCCTCCTCAGCCGAGCCATTTATCTCAACCATCACCTCAAACGCCACATAATCAAACTCGTGAGCCATTAGCGACACCGTCAGGAGACCCAAGCGCAGCGTATTATTACAATAGTGCTTTGCCTCCCGATGGGCGTACACCTACTGGACCCCCGGAAGCTACGCGGTCTCCGTATCCTAACCTACATCAGACGCCGAGCTTCAACATGCAGTCCGTTCCCCCGACACCTGCTTCTGCCAATGCACAACCTGCGCAACCATCACAGCCAGTCCAGCAATATCAACAGGCCCCTCAACCAAGTCCCCAGCCATACTGGCAACAACAGCAACACACGGGTCAGCCCAGTCACGTCTACCAAGCAGGAGGCCCCAGCTACGCAGGATTCAGCCAAGACTCGTTCCCTTCTGCTCCTCATCATACACCTCAGCAGCCTGTCGTGGAAGAGAGTTTGATTGATCTATAAGGTGCGCGCAGGTGTAATTCAAGAGGGTCGAATGCATTGCATTATTTCTGTACAGCAGATTACCCTAATGTTGATGTGCTGTCAAGCTAGGCGTACGGTCCGTGTTCTCCTGGGTAGTACTGGAGGACAACAAGGTGTAAAAAGTTAGGTAGTTAGCGACTGATTAAGGAGGGCTGTGGTCCATATCAGATTTGGTATGTGCATAAGATTCGGTGGGCTCTGCCATAGACATCAATAGCAAAATCCATAAGCCCAATTCGTTGCAGCCTAATGATCAACGTATTCTCAATCAAGTTGTTCCACCGTAAGTTTTTGCGATACCACTTCAAAGTAATGGCACTCGCTGCCCAGGAGGAAAGGCACTCTAGTTTCCAAGACTAACAACTTTACCAGTTAAAAGTCACAGTATATGAGTTATGAAAAAGGGGATTACCTACATATGTCCAGCAACTAGTCAGAACAATTAACCCAATCGAGCATAAAATTTACACGCTCATAAATAGCTTAGACAAGTGGTAACATAAAACAGCAAACGTAGTACTTGGCCTGCCTAAATGTTAGACACAGAATGGTATACCTATGCGAAGCTGACTTAAACGTACTGCGTATACTAGGTCCCAACTTAGGTTAGTAAGGTACCCCCACACTAGTATAGTTTTTGGGCTACGTTTGCGTCACTCGGTCTAAAGAGCCGGAGGGTCTCTGCCCCTCACTGCCCCTCGTCCTATTGTTAACATACCTCCGGCTAAGGTACTTTTAAGGTTCCTGTCAATGGATCTCCTGGTAAACTAAAAGCTGTGAGCTGCCTCATCTTCTTCATGTCATTCTAATACGGCTGTACCTTATATCTTAAGCTTCTTTCTCCGATAAAAGATCGAAAATTTTAACCCAACATTCACCCTACTTTCATACATGACTTGTCCGCTGCTACCATGTCGCGACATCAAGCATACCGGAACTACGATTACGAGAATGACCTCGACGAATACGACGGTGAAGGATATTCAGATGGGGAAGATGAGCTGAGTCCTGAGGATCGCGGTTCGGTTACCCGCTCATGGACCCTGTCTTCTTCACTCCGTTTTGCTAATAGGCGACATAGCCCAAATGACCGCTGCTACGAGCCAGGTTCGCGCCGCGTTAGGGAGCGACTCCTCTAAGGTCACAACAAAACAGGTTGAGGAGGCTTTGTGGCATTACTACTATGACGTCGATAGATCTGTAGCCTACCTAGCGAGCAAGTACATCGCATCGAAACCCGCAAAAACGACTGTTCAAAACAAGAACAAGACTGGAGGTAGGTCCCAATGTTTTTTTTCGGATGTCCTCGGCACAGGTGTCAAGCAACACACAGAAGCTTTGGAAGCGGAGAAACATAATCTTGGCTTCTCAGGTGCGTTCGGGGACTCGATCCAGTCTGAGAACACATAAGTCAGTCACCTAACGCTAAGTGGTGTAGATGACAGAGCGCCTGAGCACCAACCACGCCTCTTATTCACCAATTTCTTCCACGATATGCCGTGGCTTGATGTCCCAAATGACCGCCGCACTATTTTCATCGAACCTACGCATCCTCGTGGAGGGTTGATGGGAGGGTCTAGCTCATCAGGGAAAATGTCGAAACTTCAAGCCCTCGCCGCAGCCCGTAAAAAGAAGGCCGATGACCAGAAGTCTGAAAACTCAAGGGCTCTACAAACAACAAAGCAAATAACCCCAGAAACGGTTAAGGAACATGCAAGGCCCCCCTCGGGGGTCCTTGTAGATAGGTCGAATGCCAGACAGGATGTTATGGCCGCCATGTCTTTGCCTGTTCCCACAGAGTTCCAAGCTCGTTCCAAAAATGAGGCAGCTGAGAGCTTGGACATCGAAACTGCACGAATATCCACATCAAACCCTTCAAACACAGCAAAACCTCCTACTTTTACGCAGCCATTCAGTCCCGCTACGCCCTCTGCCTTTGCCCGGATCCTCTTAGGATCTCCCACGGGCTCGTCTGCATCTGTGCCAAGGAACCAATATCGAATTCCATACATGAGCTTGACGTCTTCAGTAGCTGATGCTTTCTCAGAACCAAGTCCCGACGACATGGTCCTTACAGCACAATCCAAAGGTTCGCTTTTAGCGAAGAAGGTACAAACATGACTATACTAATATTTTCGGGACCAGCAAGCAACAAAAAATTAGCGGCCAGCACAACAAAAAAGAAGGGCGGTTTCGAGGGAAGAGATGAAGAGACTATAGAAAAAACGAAGGCCCTAAAGATCGACGACACACCCTTACCAAAAAGCAAGAATCTAAACGTGATAAACGAATTCGAGAAAACTAATAGCAAGAAGAATGCGAGCTTTGTGGTGGTTGGTATGTGATCTGGAAGGCCGTAACATGGTGGTATCAAGGGCGCTCGCTAATAACTCCAGGTCATGTGGACGCGGGCAAGAGCACCCTGATGGGCCGGTTACTACTGGATCTAGGTGTCGTAGACCAGAGAACCATTCAAAAGTATCGAAGAGAAGCCGAAAGTATCGGGAAGTCGTCATTCGCCCTTGCCTGGGTCTTGGATCAAAGATCTGAAGAGCGGTCTAGAGGAGTGACGATTGACATTGCCACAAATAAGTTCGAGACTGACTCAACACTTTTTACCATATTGGATGCCCCAGGCCATCGAGATTTTATCCCGAACATGATTGCAGGGGCGAGTCAAGCGGATTTTGCGATACTTGTGGTCGACGCGACAACCGGCGCTTTCGAAGCTGGTCTTAAAGGACAAACCAGAGAGCACTCTTTACTCTTACGCAGCATGGGGGTCTCGCGTATCATTGTCGCCATTAACAAACTCGACACCGTCTCTTGGTCGCAGGATCGATTCGACGAGATTTCCCAGCAGGTTTCCGGGTTTCTTTCCGCAACAGGGTTTCAGCTCAAAAACGTCAGCTTTGTTCCCGTGTCTGGCCTTCACGGCGATAACCTTGTCAACAAGTCGGTGGACCCAGCTGCCAGCTGGTATAATGGGAATACGCTCATCGCAGAACTAGAGAACTCAGAACCCATGACCCGAGCATTGACCAAGCCATTGAGAATGACCATTTCAGAGGTTTTCCGCTCGTCGCAAAGTCCGCTTACCATATCCGGTCGTATTGATGCTGGGTCGTTGCAAGCTGGCGATGCACTGCTAATTCAACCGAGTGGAGAAAAAGCCTACATTAAATCGCTAGAACTAGATTCTGAACCGGTCGATTGGGCTGTTGCTGGGCAGAACATCGTGATACATCTTAGCAATATCGATCCCATCCATGTACGCGTGGGCGACATCATTTGCGACCCCAAACAACCGATTGCCTGCATTGACACCTTTACCGTCAAGGTGCTTGCTTTCGATATCCTAATGCCAATGCAGGTAGATGTGCATAGGGGTCGCCTCCATGCTGCGGGCCAAATTGTTGAGATGCCCGCTCTTCTCGATAAGGTCAAGGGCACTGTGCTGAAGAAGAAGCCTAAAATCGTCAAGCCGGCAAACGTAGCAAAGGTTGTAATTAGGATGGGTAATAAGGTTCCCTTAGAAGTTGGTCAACGAGTGGTGCTAAGGAGTGGTGGTGAAACTGTGGCTGCTGGCCTCTTAGAATGACAAGGACTTTTCGGGCTTCTACACAAAAGAAAATAATGATGATGATTGTTTGTGTACAAAACAATCAAGAGGGCAGCGTGGCGTCTCGCAAAGCTAAAAATTTCGCAATATATATCTAGCATTATAGTGTCTATTCCCGCGGTTGCCAAAGAAGAGTACCACGCGTACAATCTACTACGTGTATCTTTCACCTAGGAAAGGAAAATCGAAGTTTTATAGCAAGTTTAATTTCTTAAGAGGATATGTAATAGAATCTAAACATGTAATGCATATATTGAGCCCGCAAATCACTAAGGGCCCGTTTTAGTGTTGGGGCTCTGCGTCTAAAGTCTCTAGTTCTAGCGTAATAACATCAACTTTGCGTTACATTGTACCAATTAATATATTCGTTTGCATCTCCATGGGTAGTTTCGGGTCGATAAGATGGCCATGTATATCTATGCTTTTAAACCTATTTTATTTTATTTTTCCATTCGAGATCTTACAGACGGTTAATATAAAAGCCTGCACTGTGTAGAAATGATGTCTGGTTAAATCAATGGTTCATTATGTGTTAGTGTTATGGCGTGTTCAGTCGACATTGTGTCGATAGGGGGGTTTTGTTTGGGGGTGGGGTTTTAGATTATCATAGATCAGATAGTTGGATGAGTAGGTTGAAGATAGTTGATTCTGTTGAGACACTATAGCCCAAGAGACCGACTGTCGACCTATTTAGTTTGTCTGCCTATATCCTACCGTAACGGCTCCTACCAGCTTGGCTTGTAGGGAAAAAGAGCACGACGCTGTATCTCAGAAGTAGATCGTCAGGCAGCGGATGATGTGTAGATGAGCTATTCGCTTTCACACCTTCTCCCCTGGGAACTTTGAACAGCAGTTAAGCGACGGTAGATATCGCTATTCAAGTAGGTAGGTTCCAGTACCAATCTTAGGCGTTGTTAGAATAGATGAGATGCTATTATATTTCTCACTAAATTCTAACACCTCAGTACCAGAGCTCGTCACCACACTACGGAATAATGATCAATTATTGATGCTTCCTTCTATAAAGACTGACGCAAATAACCGCGCAATGTGTTTAATATATGACGGCGCATTGTTATTGACTCGCTTATACCAAGCCTGGCTGGCAGGTCATGGCACGTTCGCGGCTTCAAGTAATCTAAAAGTTCATCTTCGAAGTGGGATCCCGAGATGTAACATCTTCCCCACTACTTGAAGCGCCTTTCTACACAGGGACTGCAATTAGTTACCGACCCACTTATTACTTTGAAAGATCATGGGAACAGACTTCTTGTGGATTACGTATACATAGGGATGATATGCGTCTCACGGACAATTTACGCTCCGGCAATGAAAGTGCTAGAATCAATGGCACTCTAATCACGATGAGGGAAGACCTTGAGTCAGTTGAGGAGACTCTGACGAAGAAGACACTTTTTCGCTTCTCGAAACGGAGAGACTCCCGTGACAGGGATGCCCCGCACCCGTCCCTACCCAGGAATCGGAGAAGTTTGGGGGGGCTTTTTGTCCCCAAGCAATAAATGCAAGGTACAAACGAGGCCTTCCGCTGCAGGTATAATCTATCGTTCCTGTGTATTAAACGCTGTAAGTTCGGAGGCCTATGTTGATTGTTCAAAATTACTTAGGTAGAGGGATTTTCTAATGTATTGCATAGCACGCCCCCTGGAGATCTCCATGGCGAAGTACTCAAGATCATTGTGCTCAGTAGTGATGCTGACGGACGGAGCGCTTAACGAAAGGAGATTCCTTCAGGTTCGAACACAGGCCGTCAAAGAGGCGTTGGTGTACAAAACGGTCCATTCCCAATAACTATAAGTAGTGCATTGGATGCAACGAGTCGGTATGTAAGACAAAGAAGCCACGTGGAATGTATTACTAGTGGAAGGGCTTCGTGACAGCCTCATGATTTTCGCGACTTTGAATGTTAACTCCCGTGTCCTGTAAAATGGTTCAGAAGGCCAGGTAATTGGATTAGCAGAAGGCTATGAACAATCAAGTGCCAGCCGGAGCTGAGGTGAACGAGAGTGAAAGCTGGCATTACCTATACGGCATAGGTAGGTAGGATTGGTAGGTAATTAGTGTAGATACTCGGTCGGTAACCTGTCGTGTATAGTGACGCCCCCCACCTTTGTAGCTTACAGTACCTAAGCTACTGCTGTGGAGGTGTAAGTGTTCCTAAAAGGGTTCAGTGTTCTTTGAGCCTTCCTCACCGCATACATAGTAGATCCCAGTGGCGAGGTACTGTATCGTAAGGACAAGTTGTCCTGTTTGTCTATCCACTTATCCGTGCGGACGCAAGTAACAGATATACACGGCATGATCAAACTCAGGTGCCGTGGCGCATTGTCTCCAGTCCTGGCGGGCATCACATCCAATGCATGTTGGTGGTCGCCCCACTTTTCCCTAAAGATTGAAGATGTGTCTTTTTTGCAACTTGTCCACTTGTGCATTCTGGCTTCTTCCATCCGCCGGCCATATAAGGGAAAATTCTCAGTCAATTTACCTGAGCTTTTTAACTTCTCCTGTAAACCACTCGTCCTCCCTCCGACCAAGCTTCCACCTTTCCTACCTAACCACCCTCTAGTGCCTTAGCCCTGTGGACGGCTAGAGGTTTCGGCGGCGCTTTGGCTCTGGTGTTTAGTTGATTTTCGGTTCTTACTCTCTGTCGATACCCATTTCTTACTTTTTCAATTCGCCGTCGAGCCATCCATTCACAATGGCTCGACGCTCCCAGAGCTACTGGGCGATCGCCATCGGCATGATCGCCTGGAGCCTTCTCCTATTTAGCCCTCTCGCTTTCGTTTCCAGCGTCAATGCCCAGGACACAGAGCATGATTACGGTACAGTTGTTGGTATTGTAAGTCGAAAACCCCACTCATGTCTGGCTAACGCTCCGCATTTATGATGTCGTCGCTGACTCGTGTTCGTCTGCTAGGATTTGGGAACCACATACTCTTGTGTCGGTGTGATGCAAAAGGGCAAGGTGGAGATTCTCGTCAACGACCAAGGAAACCGAATTACCCCATCATACGTCGCCTTTACCGACGAAGAACGATTGGTCGGAGATGCCGCCAAACAACAAGCGGCCAACAACCCATACAACACCATCTATGATGTTAAGTAAGTATTCCCCTGACGGCCTTGAGCCTCAGTAACTCTGCAATTGGAGCATTTCAGTTTCTACCATAGAGACCTATTTACTAACCGGTTTTGTCTTACAGACGATTTATCGGCCGAAAGTGGAATGAGAAGACCCTCCAAAACGACCTCAAGCACTATCCTTACAAGGTTATTGAGAAAGATGGCAAGCCCGTCATTGAGGTCAAGGTTCAAGGCTCGCCCAAGCAGTTCACCCCCGAAGAAATCTCTGCCGTCATCCTCGGCAAGATGAAGGAGGTTGCCGAGTCCTATCTAGGCAAGAAGGTCACTCACGCTGTCGTTACTGTCCCGGCCTACTTCAACGATAATCAGAGACAAGCTACCAAGGACGCCGGCATCATTGCTGGTCTAAACGTGCTGCGAATTGTTAACGAGCCCACCGCCGCCGCTATCGCCTACGGTCTAGATAAGACCGGTGGTGAGCGCCACATCATTGTCTATGATCTTGGTGGTGGTACTTTCGATGTGTCTCTTCTGTCTATTGACCAAGGTGTTTTCGAAGTCCTGGCTACTGCTGGTGACACCCATCTTGGTGGTGAGGATTTCGATCAGAGGGTAATCAACCATTTCGCCAAGAACTACAACAAGAAACACAACGTCGATATCACCAAGGACGCCAAGGCCATGGGTAAGCTGAAGCGTGAGGCCGAAAAGGCTAAGCGAACTCTCTCTTCCCAGAAAACCACCCGCATTGAGATCGAGGCCTTCTTCGACGGCAAGGATTTCTCTGAGACCCTGACCCGTGCCAAGTTCGAAGAGCTCAACATGGACCTTTTCAAGCGAACACTGAAGCCTGTCAAGCAGGTTCTCGATGATGCTAAGATGAAGAAGGAGGAAATTGATGACATTGTCCTCGTCGGTGGATCTACCCGTATCCCTAAGGTTCAGGAACTTCTTGAGGAGTTCTTCGCCGGCAAGAAGGCCAGCAAGGGTATCAACCCTGATGAAGCTGTTGCTTTCGGTGCTGCCGTTCAGGCTGGTGTTCTTTCCGGTGAGGAGGGTACAGAGGACGTTGTTTTGATGGATGTGAACCCCCTGACTCTGGGTATTGAAACCACCGGTGGTGTCATGACCAAATTGATTCCCCGTAACACCGCCATCCCAACCCGCAAAAGCCAAATCTTCTCGACTGCTGCGGATAACCAGCCCGTCGTCCTAATCCAGGTTTTCGAAGGCGAACGATCCATGACTAAGGACAACAACCTTCTCGGCAAGTTTGAGCTGACCAACATCCCCCCGGCGCCTCGTGGTGTTCCCCAGATTGAAGTTTCTTTCGAGCTAGATGCCAATGGTATTCTCAAGGTTTCAGCTCACGATAAGGGAACTGGCAAGACGGAGTCCATTACCATCACCAATGATAAGGGCCGTCTCACCCAAGAGGAAATTGAGCGCATGGTTGCCGAGGCCGAGAAGTACGCCGAGGAGGACAAGGCTACCCGTGAGCGTATTGAGGCCCGAAACGGTCTTGAGAACTACGCCTTCAACCTGAAGAACCAGGTCAACGATGAGGACGGCCTTGGTGGCAAGATCGATGAAGAGGATAAGGAAACTGTAAGTTCTAATGATTTACGCCCTAACTAAACAGAAGCTAACAAGCCAAACAGATTCTAGATGCCGTCAAAGAAACCACTGACTGGCTTGATGAGAACGCTGCTACGGCTACTGCCGAGGATTTTGAGGAGCAGAAGGAGAAGCTCTCGAACGTCGCCTACCCCATCACATCTAAGATGTACCAGGGAGCTGGCGGTGCGGATGACGATGAGCCCGATGTTCACGATGAGTTGTAGTTTTTAAATGATTAGTACTAGATATCTGTTACTATAGCATACCCCCGGAGCATAAAACGAAGAAAGTTAAATAATCCTTTTAAAGCCTGTAATGGATATGAATGCTTTGAAACAGAATTGTCTTGTTTCTCCAAACTCTAGTGGGATCTTAGATCGGAGACCATGCAGCGACACAGTAATATGTATATCCAAGTACTCTGCTTGTTACGATATAACATCTTCGTCTCGACTAAAAAGGTTTACTACCTGCCAAGTACCAACACTTTTTGCGTCGCCAGGCTAGTAAATTGCATGCCGCTGGTAGATAGGCGTACGTTTCATGCTTGGTTATGCAAGTCTTCTACCCCCCAAACCCCTTCTCTTTTTATGGAAAGGGAATCCATAGAGGTGATTGGCTTTACTCTGTAGTTTTTGCTGGGTCGGAATACACCAAATGCTTTACTCACGCATAACAGCTGAATTGTCGACGTAGATGAGGGTCAATTGAGGCAGGAAAGGGGCCGTGCACTTAGTTTCAATTACGCTATGAGAGTCCTTCGTCGAACCACTCCTGCTCAATGGGTGAGATGCAGTCCTCAAGAAGAAGATAACAATTTCGTTCGAAACCTTGCCCTCTTTCATGGGCATTCGTGGATCATATCGAAGCAAGGTACGAAATCTGCAAAGCAAGAGCAGACAGGATTAGGTATCAACAGAATGTAATTCAAATCTGGTATCACTTTAATGAACAAGATAAGTAACGCCCTAATAGGTGAAGCAGCAAGTTAGGTATCCAAGCCCCTTTTACCAAAGCATGTCAGCCCAAGCGTTTCTTTAGCTGCTACATATGGCACATTTAACCGAGCGGAGTTGAACCGAAACGGCTCTCATTTTATCTTCTCTTCTGTCTCCTGAGGAAAGGAGTCAAGACTTTCTCCCGCCTTCAGGCCGAGTTGGCGCACGTCCCAGCCGTTGGCTGTCAGGTACTCGCGGAATTTCTCATCCTCGAGGGTGATAGTATCTTGGCCGATATGGGGCAGACCGAAGAAGGCGAGGGCCGCGGCAAGGATGCACAAGCTCGAGCTGACATAGAACGGGTATTGGTAGTAGGCAGTATCCGTACTGCTGCCACCGGCGGCCTGGATGTAGGGGAAGACGTAGACTCCGACAAAGGCACCGATCTTGCCAATGGCGGCGGCGATACCGTAATACTGGCCGCGGACTCCGGTAGCACAGGTCTTGGCGGCCAGCAGACCAATGTTGTTGCCAGGCCCAAACTCACCTAGACTCAGAAAGATACCATATACGACGGCAAAGGCACCAACGACGCTGGGTTGGGACAGTTTGGCATAGGTTCCGGCCATGATAAAGCCAACGATAGCCTGTAGAATCTGTCCGAGAATGAGGGTGTAGCGGGGTCCAAGGCGATCGCTAACCGGTGCCCCGAGCAAAGTACCGGGCAAATAAAACTGGTGCCGTGGGGATTAGTAACGCCGCTTACAGTAAAAAGCCGATTCATTATGAATGGGTTTAAGGAGCATACAAGCAGATGATATTTAGGATAAAAATATTGCCAAAATAGGAATAAACGACTTTGGAATACGTACCAGATTAATAACCGTGTTCCACCCAAAAACCGTCGTTAAAGGAGCATCGTCGCCGTAAATGTGGGCTAGAATGGGACTAGAATAGATACCGAAGGCGTACGAAGAGAACTATGCAGAATGGGTGAGCATGTCTGCTTATTGCTATCCAGCTGAAAAGAAGACACTTACATCGTATATGAACCAGATCAGGCTGACGATGAACAGACGGAAGCCATAGTATTTGAGAACCAGCTTGTATGGTGTACGGACATTTTTCATGGAATTCCGAGAGAACTCCTCGGGTTCCTGAAGCCTTAGCCGCATGAAGAACAGGATCAATGGGAAGACGACGCCGATACCCAAGCTTGTTCGCCAAATGGTGCTGTAATATTTGTTCTGGGCGGCAGCGGCAACGACATAAGGCACGAAAGCACCGATAACGAAACCCCAATCGATCATGGAGTTGGTGAACAGAATGAACCATCGGTTTCGGGTGCCACCCTTGAGCTCGCCGGTGGATTCGGCGCAGCTTACACTGCCGGCTGGATACTCGCCTGAAAGGAGACTTAGCTTAGGTTTAGTAAATAAATATAACTATCCTTACCTCCAATACCAACACCGACCTTGAATGTCATGTTAGTTTTCAGCTACGGTACTGCGCAATGGGGTAACTTACGAAGAATCGCCAGGCCGTGAGAATGTTGAACATGCCAACTACGTCACCGTGATAGTATGAACCAGCAGCAAGCGCGGTGAAGACAATCAGGATAATAGTAGAGACAAGAAGCGAGTTCGTACGGGACCACCTATCGGCGGTATATCCGAACACCAATTGACCAACGACCTGTCACAAGCAATCGGATAGTTAGATTGGTGGATCTATATCAGGCGAAGCTAAGAGGAGTGAAAGGCGTACGGTTCCAGCGAAGGCGATAGCTGGCACGACGGTGGCAGCGCGTGACTTCGTGTATACATCCTTGTACTGATACTTGAGTGTCGTGTTCACAGAGCCAATAACCTATATGAGACAACAATTTAGTTGAGTTGAAAATAGAACAGGCAGGACAGCAACGTACGTTATTCACGTAGCCATCGGAGAAAAGACCGGCACCACAAGCCAGTACAGGCCAAATGGCGTCCATGAAAGGCTTTTGGTCGATTGGGGCGGCAGGTGAGGATTCGGGATCGATTTCTGCGGGCTCGGTGACCGGCTGCTCAGCAGGCTTCTTGCGCCCAAACATACTTCTTAACTTCCTCGCGGATCACGACGAATTACTATTAGTCTTTGGAAATATAGCTATTGCTAAGTGAAACGAAAGAAGAAAGCCGTCTAGAGAGCGGTGCTCTGCTCTACGGATGATCAGTTAAAGATGGTAGAGGGAATGGACTTTCTAGGCACTATCGTAGTGTCGAAGAAAAGAAGCGTCGTAGAGGAAGCAGACGTGGGGGAAGAAAGAGAGGGTGCAGTTGACATCTTTTATACGGCTTGGCATGACCGAGCTCTATCCCTGATTAGTAGGTGCATGCATGTACCTTGCCAGCCAGGATCTTTCCGATCTGGACAAGCTGATCTGGATAAGAGAGAGCAAACATAACGATAAAAACGAATACCGGTGGTGGAGAGAGCTGAAGCATATCAAGCGATTCGTAATTAAGTACATGTTGTCCATCTAGAACGTCCCTTACTTGATGTTACCTAATAGGGCACTTTGAGCAATACATTTATCCATCTTTCAACGAAAGAAAAAAAGTTGAACATTTAACTTTCCTCTCGCACGTGTTCCTTGGGCTTTTTGGAATAGTCAACTCTTTTGAGTCTAGGGTGGGATGCACGCCCCGATCTATCCCCATCTCGAAAGACAGGGGCCTCGGGGGCTTTGTTATTAGCATACGCTAGCCTTGGCTAGTTAGTACGTAGTCTGCAGGTGCCCTCAAGCTGCTCTTTGATTCGCCAGGTCGTCAGAATCAGCTTCGGGAAAGAGACATGGAAAAGAATGGAAAGAGCTGCTATCAGAAGGTGTAGATAGCTCAAGGTATAGAACACATGTGATTCCCCACTCCCAGCTGCTCATAGCAAGCTTTGCCTCCTCCGCCTCCCCTACAAGTATTACATATTTCTAAGATGCCTCGGGAAAGAACCTTGCCAGACTATATACACAGAAATACATATTTGTTCCGCGGTGGATTAATCAAAGGCAAGCACAGAGCAGAGACTTCCCCGGATCAAAGATGACGCAAAGGGTTCCCACTAGCGCCCGCCTTAAGTACGGACATACTACCTAGTTATTTAGAGTATTGCGCCTATTAAAAGCTTAAAATTAACCTCGTGCTAACTTTCATTTTGTTGTACAGTAATAACAAGATAGCAGCGTTTTAAATAGGTACATAAGTCTTTTACACTCTCAAGGTTCATCCTTGACAGTTTCTTTCTTTCTTCGAGGCTGAAGCTGCCAGAAAGGTACCAACCGAGATATAAGCTCATCGGCGCAAGCTTGGCTGCAGCGGCTAAGAACTAGGATCTTGCTCTATGCGCTGATCTCTACATGTGTCGGAACAGCAACGCTTGACAACCATAACGTACGAAGCATGTTAGTTGCCGAACGTTATTTGTTTGGCGAAATGTGATGCTATCCCCCGACTTGTGGGGAGTGCCGTCATCGTCGTTCGTGTTGGGTGTATTTACTGACTAGATATTCATTACTAAAGAGTACTTCACTAGCAATGGGCTCGCCGGCATTGCGCTAACGAGGGTTTCTCAAGGATCATGCAGCATACTGCTGCAGGGTAATTTACGTTGACTACAGACACATGCAGTGGTACAGAGAATCGGCGTGGCCGAAACTAGTCTCGTTGCTACGTTGGGGCATAGGAGCTGAGGGGAACGAGTTATGGAATTGGTAAGTCTCAACGACTAGGATCCATTCTGAGACCCATCGTTAGCTACCTCTTACCGTGCTGTTAAAGGATCAGGTACTTACAGGTTAGTATTTATTGGCCGTAATATTGTCGGCTTGGAGATTCTAGAGCCTGGCCGGATCTGAGTAGATCTATTATGATACTTCGGCGCCGGTTACAAGAAACATCTCACCTCTTGCGACACTTTATCGTTCTCCCTGAACATAGAAAGCAACATAGTCTTTCGATAAGCCTTGCGCGAAGGTATCTAATTCTTTAAAGCAAGTGACAGTCCCTGACGATACTAACGACTGAAACATTCCCCGGATCAACCTAACTCGCATCACTTCTTACGCCTGCAAAAGATAATAAAAAAGCTCCCGAGCGCCAAGTCCCGAGCTTGGTGGGATGGTTCGAGCATGTAGTGAGCCGCCGACGCTCCTCAATAACAATACAACGCGGGGGTTTTTTTTCTCCTCAAAAACTAGTTGCATGAGAATCGCGGTAGAGACACCAAAGAATCTCTCTCAGGGCAGGGCGGGATATTTTCACGGCTGCTCCAACCGAGACAAGTCTCACGAAAACAATGCGCCCCCTCCTCCACGCCTTCGGTCCGAGCAAGCCCATTGCGTTCGAGAGCTACCTCGACGCGGCTGGCGCCCGTCGGCCGGGTACGATAGCATTACGACAGCGCCGACTTCGTGGGTTGGATCTGTTGACTCAATATGCCCACTTGGATTGCTAGACGTTGGTTGATTATCGACATTGAGCCGAGATTTCATAGGCGAGAAACTGGTGATCGTCCACTGTTGTTCATTGCGATTCAGTTGAGGTCTGCACTAGTTGCTCGAACCGGGCGAAGGGGGTGTGGGTTCGCCGCGGACGTTGCTGCGAGCTGAGTTTGATGCGCACTACAACAGTGCATGTAACCTACAACTAGCTTAGGTAGGTATTGAGTAAACGGTTAGATGTCTCTTAACGCTTGAGTAACTCACACACAACTGTTTTGCTTTTACTGTGAGATGCTCACGACAAAATATCGAAGTGGCTCTAGTTTGTGATCTCAGTTTCAGAATAAACTATCAAATTTTTCAATTAAAGAAATCTCGACTCTAAAGTCAGGTGTGAACTAGAGATTTTGAATCGCTTCTTCAAGATTGTCACTCACATCCATCAATGCCTCTCAAGCGATCGTAAAACGGAATAAACTCCATATTTTATACATCTCTCATGAGCTTCTCCCCACGTCAAGCCTTTACTCTCAACAATTTGAAGGGGTACCTCCCATTCATGAGACTGAGCAAGAGACAACATTGCGTATGATCTTGTAGACTAACGCCCTACAATACTACGTCATATCTCGACCGATAGTGCCAAGCCCCAAAAAATGCATGTTTAACGAACCGTGCCGTCCATATAGCTTTAGGGGTTTCAGAATCTCACCTCAACTTATGCCTCGCTGAAAAGCTCATTTCGCGGTCACATTTATGCCGTCTTCTTCCACTGGTTGTACACGCCAATTAAACTGCTGACGGTGCCCGCGAGACCCACGAAGCCGTCGTCGAAGCCGACCCAGCCGAGCGCCGATGTCGGTATCGTGAGATCGCAGAGGTCAGAGAGCAGCTGGAGCTGGCTATTGGCGCGTTCCCTGTCATTTGAGAAGAACCCCAAAAGTTAGCCAAAGACAACACACCTTCGTGAGACAATGTAATAATAGTAGGAGCCGGCCCGTGGTAGGAGGGATTTATCACCATCGTCTAACAGCGACAAACAACGGAACCATAAAAAAGAAAAAGGAAAAAAGAAAAAGGGACAGAGACACCTACAGCGCAATCTTCTTACTCTCCACCACCCCCTCGCCCTCCTTCCTATCGACCCGGGCCTCCCTCTCGCGCAGCTTATGCAGCGTATAGATCTGCGCGACGACCGAGCAAGCCAGCCCGACGACCCAGAAGCGGTACGCCTCGCGGCCCGCGCGCTTCGCGCCGTCCCACTTGCGGATGCCGAGCGAGTCGGGCACGGTGAGCAGGTCGGCGGTCAGGTAGCCCGCGTAGCCGAGCTGGCGGCCGACGGCGGCGTACCTCAGCACCGGATCCCCTCCCCCCCCGACGCCTCCCGCTTTCGCAGCGGCAGGGGCGGAGTCGAAGGCGACGGCCGCGGCCCGGAGGTGCTCGACGTTCTTGCCGACGCGCAGCAGCTTGCGCGCCTGGCCGAAGGACCGCTTGACGGCCTCGTACGGCGCGATCTCGGCGCGCGTGCCGTTCGTGCGCAGCAGGTACCACGCGTAGAAGCGCGCGAAGTACTGCAGCGTGCGCAGCACCTTGTCCCGGCCCGCCGTCGTCGCCACGAACTTCAGGTAGTGCGACACCGTCGGGTGGTAGATGAGTGCGTCGGCGACCATGTTGGGCGGGCAAACAGCTCTTTGGCTCTGTTGGGGAGCGGAGGAGCGGGCTGTGTATACAAAGAGGGTCGGATCTTGGGGAGGTAAAAAAGATTTACGAGCGCAAAAAGCGATATGGAGGGGTCGAGGACTCTTCTATCCGCTATGTGGTTGGCTGTTGGTATTGATTTCGTTCGGATATGTTTTTCATAGATGAGGATTCAAAGTTGGGGAATGCGAATCAAGGAGACGTTATCGCAGCTGCAGTACCTGGCCCGGCTCTTAGCTCAAGCCCGGCAAAACGCTCAGGTCACTAAACACATAGGTCTGTACATACCTAAGCCGATGGGTGGCTGAAACTCTGAGCTGTGACCGTTTTTTCGGTAAGCAATGATAAGTAATGGCTAAGTAAGACAGGAGTATGAGTCGAGGCGCTTATTCTCCTACGTTGATAAACAGCCGGAGGAGTGGCTGGATATTAAGAAGCCACGGAATAACGACGAGATTAAGCAAAGCCGTGAGAGGTGAGAGGTGAAGGGTGGAACCTGGAGCACATGCCGAGGTCTACCGTCAAACTGTCGGGATTTCTGCCGGTCGAGGGTGGGTTGTTTGCTTGCTTGCCACGAGTGGGGGTTTATGCCTTTAGCGGCTAATCCCTGGCCAAAGCCCATCTGCTCCATTAACCACCAGTACCATTTAACCTACAATAGGTAAGGGCAATAGTGTAGAGTCCTTAGTCTGGGTTTATTACCTTCAAATGCAACACTTCATGTTTTAACAATAAATAGTCTGTTAGATCAAATATTTTTAATTCTATATTCTCTTTTTTCTTCGACGGAGACTGTTCGTGTATCTTTAATAATGCTCACAATATTTCCTACTAGGCTCGCATGCCCTGTCTAAGTCCTGGTGATTGAACAGTTGCAGATCAAGGTTCATGACGAACTTTGATCGCTCCATATGAGCAACAATATCTTGCTCCTGGAAACAGGACGAACAGCATGTTACTGTTCTTAGCAGTTTCTTTAGTATTCATGAGCCAGCACCTCGAGGTCATGCTTGCAGACGGCTGTTCGAAATTTACATGTCACGGAAACCAGACTCACGGCAGGTCGCACGGAGCATGTGCAGAGATCTAATTGGGGTACGGTCACTAGCAAACCTCTCGACTCTTCCACAACCGAGATGTTCACCCCTTAATATTGCTGTACGTGTCTCCGCATAATCCCCGACCGAGCACGACCATAACAATGCCTTGAAGACGACACCCCTGGGTGCGACCTAAGGTGGGAACCATGCGACGGAACGCTTTTCTTACCTAAAGATGACCATACATTTCAACTGGTGCATCTGTTGCGCAGGAATGAGATAATCTAACGCAAGCGCGAGGTCGAAACCCAAAAGTGAGCAATACGCAACCGGCGACTATTGTGTGAACAAGCACCATCTGCTGGGCTGTAGCAGACACGAGCTGGGTTGTCATCTCAATACTCGTTGTCCAATCATCTCCAGCGTCATCCTGTGGCCACTGGTGGTACGGTAGACGGCTAAGAGCTGGTAGTCAGGACTGTTCAGTCATACTGGAACAGAACGCTGATAGATTCACCGTGGTGGATTCGACGTATAGCCTCGGCAAAAATAGGCGAGACGTCAAGAACCTCCAGCTTCGAACACTGTTTCCGGTGCTCCTCCTGGGGTACCGAGTTTGTCACGACAATTCTATCAATGGCCGAGAGATTGATGCGCTGAATGGCATCGCCGCTGAAAACGCCATGGGTGATTAGTGCATAGACAGTTGTTGCGCCCTCTTTCCGCAACAGTTTGGCAGCACGAGTGATAGTGTTGGCGGTATCAACGAGATCGTCGATCAAGATACAAACACGGTTGGCCACATTACCCACAAGCATCATGGTGGCATTCTGGCGATCTGTAATTCGTGTGGGCCGTCGTTCCTGGTGGGGTTGGTTAAGTTGGAGCAAATTTGGGTGTAGCTCGCTGTCTTACCTTGTGAATGAGGGCAAAGTCCATGCCGAGATTATCGGCAATAGCAGTAGCCCGCTTTGCGCCACCTGCATCCGGACTCACAATGACGGCATCCCTATAGTCCGGAATATTTTGTTGGATATAGCGTTTCAGCAGAGGTCGGCCGTATAGATTGTCCATAGGTATATCGAAGAAACCCTGATACTGGGGGTCGTGAAGGTCCAATGCAACCACACTGCCATGGCTAGTCAGTTTTCTCTATTTTCACACAAGACATAGATGCAGATAAAACATTTAGCGGGGCTGCATCTTGAAGAGGTCGGGATCGAACGAAAAGCTGGAGAACAGTGGGCCAGACGGTACATACTGATCTGCACCAGCGCATGTTAGAAGGTCTGCCACCAGAGTGCCGGCCTGGGCGACCCATCGCTTGTATCCTGGCTTCGCTTGAAATGTGTTAATTAGAGCAGGATTTTGTAAGTCGTGTGTGGTGAAGCTATGCACCGAGTTAAAACCGGGGCGGCCAGAGGACGAGTCTCCGTTAGTGGTGGAACAATCACCATTGGGACGAGATGTGCCGTTTACAGGACCATGACCATTTCCGTTGGTGAGCGAGGTGCTGCTCATCGCCCCCGCCAGATCGGTGTCCTTGTTGAAGCTTGCAGTCTTGGCGATGCCGGGTGCGGGCGTCGCAGGGACACTCTCGAAAGTATACTTGTCTTTGGGGACTTCCATGGGGGGTTTCGAAAGCGGCGCGCCCGCTTTGTTGTATGGGAGATCGGGCTGTCGTGAGTAGGGGAACAAAGGGAGGACTGCAGTGACTCTTTTGGCCGATCCTATCTTGCAAGCAGATATCACTACGGACCGGGGTCAATAATGGCTTTTCCAAGCTTAGTTGAAGGCGTTAAGTACTTATGCATAATTCCATAAGGTGGTCGTTTATGGAGCCGCCACCGGATTGGATGATGAAAACATCTTTGCCGCGCACCGAGTCCTGGATTTCACAGCGCGTTTCGCCAACGGAAAATTTACTCAATATGCGGTTGCTGACCGGTACACCGAGTATGTTGCAGACATTTTCTGTCAGTATCGGGTGCGAATTCCCGCCGAGGATGACGATATTGCGGACCATATTGATGGTGGCCGGATAAAAGGCTGAGTCTAGATGGGAGACGCCTAGGGTCGATCTGATGAGCGGAAATGATGTCAAAGGAGAAAAAAGTGTTTCGGACAAAATCTAATAAGGCAGTGAAGGAGGCCAATTGAATGGTACAACACAATAGATTGTCCTTGAATTACCAACTTTCGAAATTTCAGCGCTGATGGAAGAAATTCCTGATCGCTCCGATTACGGTGAGTGAAAACCCGAGGTAAAGGCTTTTCGGTAAGGGGATGAAACGAAGCTGCTGGATTCCTCCTGGAAGCGTTATAGAAGAAAGGGGGAAACAGGATGCTAGAGGAGAATCATGGCGAAGACATGCTAATAAGTCCTGACAATTGATTGATTGCAGAGCCTTGTTGGTGTTTTAGACACGAGAAAGAGGAATAAAAGACGGACTGGAAAGGCCAGGTGAATGGTTTGTTTGCCCCAACTTTCATTGAATCGACGGAGGGAACACTATGCGGGGCTCTGCTCCAACAAAACGGACTCAAGAGAAAAAAAAATCTGTTAGTGCAAATAGGTGTAAGACCCTGATCGCTACCAAAGTGGCTCGAGCAGTAAGTAGCTTAGCTCACCCGGTTATGCCTGTGGCCCCCCCTGTGGGAACGCAGAATTACGCCACTGATGAGCTGCAGTAGACTGCGGTCAGCTGCCACCCGCAGCAGCTAGCTTCACTGCTAAAAACCGTTGCTACGTATCATCGTCATCAGCAGGTAATGTGTCTCCCCCCAATTAGAGTTGTCACAAGCTATAGCTTTTTGAGGTTCATATTGTAGAATGCGACGGTGTTAGGGAATGTGACACTCTCTTTCTGACCATGCATGCATGCGAATAACCTATCACACAACCCAATCCTCACCAAATTGCAGTGACTCATCACACCGTCGGTGTCGCTCGCTGTGATGCGTCATTTCTGTGGTAGTGAACCAAGAAACGAGGTGTCCAGGTTCTCTCGCGAATCTTATAAGAAAAAACTCTTTCCAGGGTAGCTTTTACCCGGGCTTAATTGGCTGGTCAGGTGACGACGCGCGATGGAGAGAAGCGCGCCACGACGCGCCATGACACGCCCCTTCAGCCTCACTACCTTGTCCCAATCATGCTTGGGAGAGACAAGTTGTCATGACCTTCTCATAATTATTTAGACGAGCTATTTATGTACTAATATACTGTTTCAATCGCCTTTCTTTCTGGGAGATATCATTACGTTAACTTTGCTGCTTGTGTAATCTATCCCAGTTGCAAATTTATTTGCTATGCCGGAGATCGCTGAGGGTATGATACTATTGCGCGCCCATCTATCTCTAGTTGACAACTGACTAACCCGTGAAAAAGTCGCCCGCGTCACGCACTTTCTACGCCAACGTCTCGTGGGCAAGAAGATAAGCAAAGTCAGCGCCCAAGATGACAACAACGTCTTCGGCAAGGTCGGGACGAGCGGGTCCGCCTTCCAGACGGCCCTCGCCGGGAAGCGCGTGGTCGGCGCCGGGAGCCAGGGGAAGTACTTCTGGCTGCTCCTCGACGCGCCGCCGCACCCCGTGATGCACTTCGGCATGACGGGCTGGATCCACATCAAGGGGGAGCAGACGGCGTACAACCGGTACGCCGAGAAGATGAACGCTGCCGACAAGGAGGCCTGGCCGCCGAAATTCTGGAAGTTCCACCTGGAGGCCGACGGCGATGGCGAGAAGGGGGAGCCCTCGGTCTGCGTGGCCTTTACGGACGCGCGGCGATTCGGACGCATTCGACTGGTTGATTGCGCGGCGGCGGAGATCAGAAAACACAGCCCGTTGGTGGAAAACGGTCCGGACCCGGTAGTGGACCGCGAGATCTTCACGGAAAAGTATCTGCGACAGAAGATGAAGGCCCGCCACGTACCTATCAAGGCCCTGCTTCTTGACCAGGCTATGATCAGCGGCATCGGGAACTGGGTCGGCGATGAGATCATGTACCAAGCGTCACTGCATCCAGAGCAGTACAGCGACGACTTCTCGGACGCCGAGATTACAAGGCTGTACGAGGCGATCTGCTACGTCTGCGACACGGCTGTCGAGAAACTCGGCGACTCGGATCAGTTCCCGCCTGACTGGTTATTCAACCACCGCTGGGGGAAGGGGAAGAAGGACGCCGCCAAGACTCTGCCTAACGGCGATAAGATTGTGTTTATCACTGTCGGCGGGCGCACGAGCTGCGTCGTGCCTAGCAAGCAGAAGAAGACGGGTCGCGTGACGGGAGGTATCAAGGAGGAGGATCCAGAGCCCGAGCCAGAACTAAAGGCGAAGAAGGAAGGAAAGAGCCGCTTTTTTGACACCACCGATGGCGATGGCGATCAGGATGACGAGCCGGAGACGCGCCCCAAGAAGAGAGCCAGGGTATCCGCACTAAAGGCCGTCAAAAAGGAAGAGGATGACGTCCCGGCGGCGAAGAGTATAGATTCGAAGCCGCCGAAGACAACCCGCAAGACGAAGGAAAAGCCAGCCGCTCCTCCTCCTGACACTAACAGGCGGCGATCAGCTAGGCTCACTAAAACGACATCCTAACGGATCGGGAGAGAACGTCTTTCTTGTAGAAAGCGCCTAGCACTTTGCTTTCACGGAGCAGTTGACAGCTCATGTGGAAACCATATTTCGTAATACATATTTGTACAGAGCAAATCTAGAAGAAATGTGGCGGGGCAGTCGATGTATAAAGGTATTGAGTTATTAAGTTATTAAGCTATTAATCCTGTGAGCAATAGTCGAGTTATTTCATGAGTCATGAAGCATGCTTAATAGCCCTTCTCTGGGAATATGCTTTTTAAGTAGACACTTCATACGTGTAGCCAATAGTATGTTATCGACGACCACCATGCGCCAGCCCTTCGCGACAGCTCTTAACTTGGGCAATCTGTACGCCACATACAGCTCCAACATGAAGCCCTACTCAATACTCATACGCATAAGACCATCATTCGTGTCCACCATGCCCTGGAATCCAACACGGCCCTTCGCTCCGCTGATCGGTCGTCCCGCGTTAGATGCGTTGCCGTTGTTCCCAACCGAGCTTCCATTCTCGCTCGGCGTGCCCGAAGCCTTATCTCCGCCATGATTACTGCCAGGTCGTGAGCCCCAAGGCATATTATCCCGCTGTAGAGGGCTCTGCATGATTGGTGAATTGTGTACGCTCATCCCGGGGCTTACTGCACGCCTTTTGAAGCTATGTGGGTCAAAATCGTCTTCTCTTCGACGTTTACTATTTATCCGTCGCGTGATCTCGGCTGCGGTTGGTGGGATACTGCCTGCTCCTTGTGACGGTGTAGCTGAAGCGGTTGGCTGTGGTGTGTCACCTTTTTGATTGTCACTGCCATGTCCACTTAGTACAAGCCCAGTGCCAGGTCCAAATAGATTTGTATTTCCCGAACCCGCTGACAAGGATGGCGAATCCATGTTGACATCTTCACTGATGCCAGAAGAGGAGCCCCTCGGTAAGAGCGCTGGGGGTGGCGGCGTTATCCTCGTGCCATTAATACTGCTGGTCTCAGAGAATGTATCCCAAAAGTTCTTGCCTTTCGAATTCTTCATAGCCTGCTGCTTAAAACTGCTAGAGAGTGCCAAGTCTGTCATCATGTCATCATCGGGTACCTCGTCAAGAGACTCTTGTGTGCTGAGGAGTTTGGGAGATAACTGTGCCATGAGTACGTTGGATAGATCTAGATTTGGGGGTAGAGGTCCAGGAGGCATTCGTGCTTCAAGGTCCATGTCACTTTCTCGCACTTGGCGAACGACTTCGGCTTCTCGACGAACCTCGGAATCAACAGGGGCGCTTTCTTCAGCAAGGGCTGCGCGAATACGTGCGAACCCTTTCGTTTTTGGCTATGTTAACCGTTAATAGACTGCAGTTGAAAAACAAAACGGATCAGCCCCAAAGTGCCTGATACGTACCAAAAGGTTCCCTCTGCGTGTGACGACCCTCTTAACCACGCCTCTAGCACCATCTCTTCCTGGAGTGATGGGCGAGGGGTCCCCGGCCTCCATGGCCCTTTCCTCGTTTTCGCTACTTGAGATGTGTAGCTGATTGGCCGCCCAACTGATGCTCTCTCGCCGTGGATGGGTTATAGGTATATCCCTCATTTCCTTCATGATGTTACTGGGAGGCGACCTGGAGAGTGTAGCAGGCGAAGCCGCATTAAATCCCAACGCTGCGAGGCCCCGCGACTTCCTCTTTAGTTGCCTTCGAGGTCGTGTCCGAAAGCTTGAAAGGCTGTTGATGGCAGGAGACCCGCCAGACATCCAAGGAAGGGCATGGACGCTCTGGTTGCGTGGGTTGCTCTTAGCAAGCTGAGGCGTGCTGAGAATGGCGTCCTCCATCTCGTCATCCATGAAGTCGTCATCTCCCGAGCTCGAAGAGGAATCCGATAGTATGGGATTGGTGCTACCTACCGAGCTGGGGATGTGCATACGTTCTTGGTTGCCCATCATTGACCACAGCGACGTGGACGACTGTTCTGTATTGTATTCACTCTTGCCTCGCCCAGGTATATTCATTGCACGACCTCCTATTGTCGGTGACGAATCAGGCGACGATTGTTCGGCCAGTGTCGAGTGATGCAGGCTTGTAGCTGCGCGGGAAAAATCGAGGCCCCGCGATCGTCGTGGGAGGATATTGGTAGGAGAAGCGTATATCTGGGAATGGTCGAGCTTCGGTGACAAAGGAGCTTGTTTTATGTACGGTGATGGCTGCGCTAGCGAGTTAAGTTCTCGTGGTGGCATTTGAAGCGACAAACCGTGCATGAGAAAATCGGGGCGTCGCGGAGTGACGGGAGGAGCAACATCCTCATTCCTATCTCTTCCTAATGCACTGTCGTCTTTAGAAGTCCGTCTCGAGGCCTCAATGATGAATGGCGAAGGTGATAATTGAGAGCCATCTCCATCAGATAAACTCCTCGTTTTCGAGAGGAAAGGTGTGCCCTGGCTTCCGCTGGCCCCTGCGCTCCCGCCCTTGATGTCCTCGTCCATCACGGCATACTCGTCGTTATGTGTCCTCGTTGCCATTCAATTGCGCATAAATTCTCCCCAAGCGCTTGGACCTGTTCGAGTACTATCGGTTTTGTGGCCCAGAAAACACCTAAATGAATTTTATTTTGTTTAATTTCTCTGTCTTATTGAAGTGCTGCTGTAATGAGAAATTCGTCCGGTCCTTGAATCAAGGGCTTGCCAATACAAAGGGCGGCTAAGCCGTAATTGTATTCGGATCAATTTCAATGGGCCTCTTCAAAAGGCGACCCCCTCTCTCAAACGATGATAGATGGGGATTCAAGACTTTGGTTGGAACAGTATCTCGCACAGGGATAAATATTGAGTTAGAAGATTCGGTTGCAGAAGGTTGTGCAGGAGGATAGCAGACAGCAGCGATGTAGTTTAAGAGGTGACGTCGGCGCACGCGTTCAAAGCGCGCGGCTCTGAAGTGACTACGAGGTTAATAAGAGGGTTGAATGCAGCAGCCCATCGGCCATGTGAATGGCTGATATAGAGCCCCATCCTTTGCCGCTGTCAATTCCTATTAGCTGCTGGATTAGACCAGTCCCACGTTCCAGGCCCGCAGTGGGGTTTTGGACTTGGGTTTGGTCTTGGCCTCAAATTAGAAACGCCGTTTCCCCTCAGTTGAAACTTCCTAATCGCACAACTACCATAAATAGGTCAATCCAATTCCTTTCAGAAGACTGCGAGGTTCATCGCGAAAGCTCGAGCCCCTATTGCCTGGTATAAATAAAGTACAGTAGTCGGTCTGCTTCCACATACTGTGAGAGGTCAAACCTAACGACACGATTGGCGATGTGCTATATCGTAGTCCTCTTCAGGTTCTTTTCGAACGTTATGACAGTTGATTATAATGTTCGGGATTGCTGTTGTTGATATAACTTCCTGGTTTAGGTTTTTTTCCATTAGAAAGAGCATGTTTGTAGAATATTGCTAATCCTTTTATCAGATCTTGTTGGTCACGGGAATGGTCCATATCAATGCGAATCAAGGAGTCGATTGATTTGGAGGGCTGTACACAAGGGCCACGCAATGAATTTAGTAATAGCAATGTAATTGTATATGAGGATTTTACAATCACTCGATGACTCGTAGTCTGTACAGTTCCAAGCGACGCACAAGCCCTAACGTTTTCAAGCAAGCTTCACAAACTGGTAGTTATAGAATGACACTCATATACTGTTCGAATAATCCTCATTGCCCATAATAATTTCGCTCGATTCATTATAAAAGTGCAGCCATTCTGTTTTGTAAGTACTCTTGTACGAATAGACATCTGCCACTATCTACTGAGTATCTTCAGGGGGCATATCCCACCTTCTAACTAGCCTGTGATGCTGTTTCCTATTTTTAAGACTTATACCACCATCGCTCACAAAGTTAAGCACCCATTCCCGAACCTTCCTCGTCTTCTCTAATTGCGGGTGAGCCGCCGTAGTCGAAGACACGTCCTTCATACTGTATAGTCCGCCCTTGTCTCCTTCATCCAGTCTCCTCCGGTGAAGCAAATCAATCTTCGTCAGTCCTTTTCTAAGGCTATGCCCGTGGACCTTCTTTGTAAAAACGCTCAACGCGACGTTCCGGAGAAGGATTATGTCTTGCCGCCGAAGATCTTTGAGTAAACTGCCCGGCTGGTCCGAGTCGGATGACAGCCAAAACGTTATGTTGAACCCAGATTTCGTGTCGTCCCCGACAATAATCTCGACCAGAGACCTTGTGGATCCCCACCTTGTCATCACTTTGCGTGGTTCCGCAATAGATATGATACCGACAATGAGATTGACTGTCATTGTTTGTGGAGAGATAGACTCCAAGTAGCGAGCATTTGGTAAATCTTCCAGGTCGCTTAGGTGGCCCACCTGAATGGGTAGAGCAAGCAAAGAAGAACGACTGCGCTGTGTAGAGAGATTGGTGGTGCTATCTCCACTGATATCAACCGAGGATTCGTTTGTACTCAGAGTGGAGGCGGGTAATTGTGATGAAGGGAGTTCATCATGGATTGCTAGAGAATGGTCATAGAAGTTTGCAAGTAAGCTCTGACTTGCACGGTCGTCTGTCGAACCAACAGTTGTATTAGGCTGCGTAGAAAACGTCGTGAAAAAGTCCGCATCCCCATGATAAGGATCTCTGAATCCGTAAGTCTGTGAGAACCCCGTTGCCAAGCGCTCTCTGCTTAGTGGTATCGCTCTCCACACAGCGGCATCTAGGTTCGCACTACCTTCTGGCTGAGAAAAGGATTGTTCTAGCTCTGCTTCTAAGTGTGCAAACTCGACAAATGGGCTCAAGAAGCCGGTGTAAAGTTGTGGCTCTCTCCAATCGAGTGTGCTGCTCTCGGGAGCGCCAACAAACATCATGACTTTCCTCGGCATCGTGACTTATATACCTCGGATAGAATGATCATGGTGGTGCAAAAAGGCGAATGGAACTGGGCGATATATAACACGCAAGTAATTGGCAGAGATCAGCAACTTGATTCTTTGACAGGGAAAGTACAAACAAGCAGCAAGGTAGGTTAAGCAGTAAACTAGTCTACGCATGGTAGTTCAATTATTAAGGTAATCAATAAGATGGTGTGCACATGTATATGTATGTAAGTTACTAAGGTATATGTACCAAAGTACAGCACAACAGGTCGATTGATCCTTGGCAAACCCCGCGCTAAATTGAATTTGTTGATGCGAACATTTTACTGTATCCAATCAGAGACCGTCTAAGGTTTGTTTACGTTGACCGGGGCGACCGTCGCAAACACCCTTTTACGGATGGCAGTCGCAAACGGTGCGGAAAGCAACTTGCCTGGAAATATATTAGCTGATCCTTCACAACACAGAATCCCTATTGCCTACAGCCTTTATTCTTTCAATCTCGGATAGAAACTTTGCCATTATGTCCCAGGAGACGGGACTCTGGAGTGTCCGCCGACCACGAGAGGTACGAACCCAGTGCGCCCAATTGGCGCGTGCTCCTTGGAATGAATCCACTTACTAAGGCCCTGAGCTCGGCATACAGACACTAGGCGGCATCAGCCTGAACACCTCCATCCCCCAACCCGCATCCGCCATGAAAAGATCGAATTCGTCGAGCGGCAATGGCGGTGCGACATTCGCTGGTGGCCACATGCGATCTATGTCGGGATCTAGGCATTCCCTCGCTCTGGGCCGCCCGAGCCAACCCGTCTTCTCGCGCTCCTCCTCGGGTACCAACCTAGCCGACCTGGGCATGTCTTCGGTCAAGCGTGCCTCTTTTCAGAACAACCCCGGCTCTGCCCTGAAGACGTTTGCATCGAGCAGCCTGCCGTCGCGAAGCTCTGAAAATGAGAGACGGAGCAGCGTATACCGGGCCCGGCCCTCGACAAATGGACCCATGAGCCATCAGAGCTTCTTCCAGCAAGCCCCCCAAGCGGCTGGAGTCCCACGAGACCCGCGACCACTCAAGGACCGGACATTCCAGGCAAGGATTGGGCAAGAATTGCTGGATTATTTATCGCAGCACAATTTCGAGATGGAAATGAAGCATACGCTGTCGCATAATATTATCAAATCCCCCACGCAAAAGGATTTCAACTATATGTTTCAATGGCTATATCATCGCATTGACCCGAGCTACCGTTTCCAGAAAAACATCGATCAAGAGGTTCCTCCAATTTTGAAACAGCTACGGTACCCATATGAAAAAAGCATTACGAAATCGCAGATTGCTGCAGTGGGTGGTCAGAACTGGAGTACATTCTTGGGTCTACTTCACTGGATGATGCAGCTGGCCCAGATGCTGGACGGCTACGGTGCACACCGATACGATGAAGCTTGTATGGAAAGCGGAGTTGATGTGAGCGGTGACCATATTATCTTCGACTTTCTAGGCACAGCATACCGCGACTGGCTGGCTATGGACGAAGATGCAGCGGACGAAGATGCCGAGAGGGTATTGGGACCGCATGTAGAAGCCATGGCTAAGGCATTTGAACGGTCGAACTCGAAATATATATCAGAGCTCGAAATGCTCGAGGCCGAGAATGCTCGTTTGCTGAGAGAAATTGAAGATCTTGAGAAGTCGACGCCAGATCCAAGAGTGCTCGACAATCATTTTAAAATCATGGAGGAGGATAAAGCCAAATTCGAAGAGTATAATTCCCTGGCTCAGTCAAGATCTGATAAGTACGAGAACCGCATACAGGTGCTTCAGGAGGAGCTAGACAAACTCATGCAAGAGTTGAAGGAGGCAGATGAGGAGCGTCGTGGGTTGCAGAAAGCAGTCGACGACCAAGGGATCAGCATGCAGGATATCGACCGCATGACCTCGGAACGTGAGAGACTGCAGAAGGGAATCGAATCGGCTACACAACGGCTGGACGATGGCAAGAGAAGAGTGGCGGAAAAGGAAGTGGAAGCCAGTCGGAAGCTTGATGAGCTCGAAAGACTTGTCGACAAATACAATACTCTTGCTTATCAGATCGGCCTCATTCCGGCGACGGCTGCCAACGCTAAGGGACAGGAGTACGAGCTTGCGGTGACCGTGAATGAGTCTGACTTCACTGGGTCCATCATGAAAGGTTCCTATTCTGGCACTACAGGGACCGAACGCTTACTGGTAGATCCGGTGACCGGGTACCAACCAGCTCACATCCTCAACCTGGACTTGCGCGGACAAGTTAAGAACAGTTTCGCAGCGCTACGAAGGGAGATCTCGGAACGGAGGTCTGAGGCTATGGACGCGATGATGAAAGACCACGATCTCCTCGACGGCATTAAGGAGGCGATTGAGGACAAACGCAATGAGGTCGAGGCCCTCGAGCACAGGGTCAGAGCCGCCGAGGAAGAATACGAGAAGACCAAGGAGGTACGTGAAACGCAAAGAAGTTCTTTGACGCGTTGATGGCTAACCATGCTGCACCACAGGTCACAACTACACAAAAGCTCGCTTCAGACACACAAATCGAGAAGATGGAAAAGGAGCTTGCCAAGATGCGAGCTCAGCTTACAGAAAGCGTGCAACTGATGGAGCAGAGAGAGATGAATACAAATATTGAGTGAGTTTTCAGCACCAATTTTACGGCGTGATTGTCAATCACTTAACCTACTTTAGGTATGAACAATTAACTCTCCGAGCAAATGCTCTGCGCGAAGAATTGCACACAGAGATTGAGAAGTTGTTGAACGACGTGATCAAATTCAAAGTCCATATACAGAAGAACCTAGAGGACTACGAAGAGTTCGCTAGGGACGAGCTAGAAAAGGAACTCGGCGGTAGTGGAGAGACGAAGGAAGATACCCCTGATGACGAGATGTGACAGTGTTTTTGTCTTTAGGTTTTTACGATGGCTGGGCGGAGTTCGTTTGGTGGTTTTGTAACGACGTCTCTAGAGATTGGGACCTGTGGATAGCTGTTCATAGTTTTCTTGTTGATGAATCATTTATACGACAGTTATTATGATCATGTATAAGGCCCAAGAAAGAGCTGATAGTGCAGTAGCAGATAGCATCATCACGGAAAGCAGGGGCTTGAACCTGATAAACAGGTTTTACTATTTTGTCTAGTAAAGGGAACTTCACTTGAGCCATGCCGCTTTGAGCCCAGTCTGAGCCTAGCAAGGAGCAGTACCCGACGCATAAACCGCGAATGAACATACTTGCATAGCTCTCGCGGCTTATAACAAGGTGTTCAACGTGGCGGCACGTTTGATAGTATAATTCGAGACCCCAACGTGTTATTAGTCATAGTGGTAGCTCGCATGGCATTCTCCAAAGCCAGAGCAACCACTGACACGGTTTGTTAGAGAGTCCACAATGGATGCTGTGAATGTCCTCATATCAACAACAGCAGTCACAATAGAAATGCGGTCAACAGCGTTGCATTATGACCTCACCTGACCGATCAGACTAGATGATTTTTTTTTGACAGCAATTAACCACAGTTGATCATACAACATGCCAATCAGTTTAGTTTGAAAGCTTCAACACGCAAAAAATCCAACAGTGTATGATCGGTGTTGTCAAACTATCACAGACTCTAGCAGCTGGTAATATTATTGACGGACCGAATCGAGCCCCAAAGCGCCCAGATAACAGTGCTCACTGTCACCCTTTGTTGTCAGATTAGGTACCTAAATAGGGTGTGGATCCGTCAGTATTTCTGGAGACGGAATCTCCGGGTTTAAGGTTTCTGCCTAGCCATCAAACTTTGGTGTGTATGTAGAATCCAGAAGAACAACACACACCAACTTATAGAACAATTGCAGATCAATTGAATCCCAATCACATCTCTCAACGAGAATCGCTTATTTCTGATATTTGTTTCGTTGACAGAGAGTCTACCAGCGCTTACACTAGATCCCCCTTTTACAGAGCCAACAAAAACGCCAGGACCTATAACAGCAGACTCCTTTTCACTATAGTTTTGACGCGGTAAGTCCTCGTCTATACGAGAAATTTTGACAGTGTCCTCGGCCCTGACTCTTCGCGTGTCATTGTGTCTCAACTATTCGTCGTAATGGATAATATACGGATCAATCTATATCAGCTAATGGGCCATGTTGGGTATGGGGAGCTGAGAATTGTCGACTACACCTTGGATAATGCGGATCTAGAGTGTCAATGTCCTCTTGACAATGGGCAACGCTCTGCCGGGTCGTGGTATTCGGTAGGCCAACTAGATGTGCTGCCCCCAGAAATTGTCACCGCCATACTCCTCACACTTGATTTGCCAACGCTGGTTGCTTTTCGGCGCGTAAATCGTCGTGCAATGAGCCTCGTTGACTCTCTGCATCAGTATCGAATGTTGTTGAAGCATTGCCCAAACGTCCTTCGCGCTATTGTTAGTATTAGGGCAAAACACTTTAGCTGCATGACCCTCTACAAGGTACTCGCTTCTACAAAGTGCGACACCTGCCACCGATCTGGCAGCTACCTCTACCTCATCACCTGCAAACGGGTATGCTATTCTTGCTTCACATCGCATGCCAAATACTTACCTATGTCAAAACCACTTGCGACTAAGTATACCGGCCTCTCAAGGAAGAAACTCAAGCATATCCCCTACATCCTTAGTCTACCGGGACGGTACACGGCGAGAGGCAAGATATCAAATAGAAGGACCAAACTCTTTGATCGGCAACATGTGCTTGATGCGACACCGGACGCTCCCATTCAGTCGTACGATGGGAGGATCCAGGAACAGGACATCACAACACGAGAGCCTCGTCGATACATGTCAATCATTTCCGCACCGTATTTCAACTCATCGGGCCACTTAGCAGAATGGGGTTTTCATTGTGATAACTGCAGAAGCTTAACGCGGTCTGCGACCAATATGAAGAACAAGTTTACAACAGACGGCATTATTGATCATATGAAATGGCACGAAGCAGGTACAAGTATTTAGGTTGATAAACCCTCTGGCCCCTCCTCAACATCCAACAGCGAAAGATGCCACCGATACATGAACAAACTACCGCACAGTAGTCTCTACTCTTGCACCACCGCCATTGATTTTGGGAGCCAAACCACTGCTTCTCTTCTTCAGCGGTGCGTCTCATCCTTCCCCCCTTGACCATATGTCTCTTGCACATGTGAGTTGATGGATCTATTGGCTCCCACGTGGCTGGGCTGCATTTAACATTGGTTCTGGGGCACGCCTCGCATTGCTTAAACTCTGCTCCTTCCTACAACCACGAGTATACATTCGATAATTCTGTATACACATGGCAGCGAGGCTGGCGATAGCGAGTTTGTTCTTTGGGCCGGGTGAGCTACGTCTGGTGAAATTAGAATTTGTAACTTGTGGTAGGCTCTCGAACGGATATCTCACCTGGGTACGGCGTACTAGCACTTTTACGGAGGATGGGTGACAGTTATATCGGCTCAAAGCGTGTAAGACCGGATATTATGTGCTTCCACTGACGCTAGTATGCAGGACCACGAGGTCAATTATGTCATGGGATGGTACCCTTAGATGCACACCAGGTAGCGTCACGATAAATAATCTACAGCTGCTAAAAATGGTCTCTGCAATCTGTCTAATCAGATCAGTTTGCTATTGAAGGAGATGCGTAACATTGTTTAACATCTCGAGTAGTTGGAACTAGACCGAACTTGATGGCCACCGCCAATGTCAACGTGCGCCTGTCGACCACATCGTCGACATGTCACCAGGCAGATTCAATAACGTGGTGTGGAGAAGACGCAGAGGGCCCTCAACGCCACAAAGGGGATTGGTTGTCTATGTGTGAACTTTGTATACCGTATTTTCTCCAGCTATCCAGTCTTAGTCTGATGATGCCTGAAACAAATAGCAGCATTCAACTTTTGGCGACACTTGGCAATTATAACGACGAAGAAGGCGAACACTGCTTTTTGGTTGACAAGAATACAATACATATGTTACCGTCAATCCGGGTGCTTTGCCAAAGGATAACCGCACTCTTGCAACGATATTAATTGGGTTGCTGCCGCACTTCCCTCCCGGTGATTAGAACGAGTGTCATATCTCTAAAAACCTACCTACCGGACACCTGGTCTTCTCTCGTGCTACGAAAAACGACCTCCCTGGGATTCAAAAACACTCGGCACTGTATACAAATCGACTACTTAGAGCCGAAGAAGCTTCAACGTGTGCGTCAGAATATCCACCTAGCTGTACATCCGCTCTTCAACCGTCCTGTAATCATCTAATTTGCCGAGTTCCCTTGGCAAACACCATATTTTGAGGCCGAAACAATAGCGTACGAATGGATTGAGGCAAAGGCGTCGCCCACCCAAATTCTTCGGTCATATCACAGAGGCTGGCAGATATATCGGCTTCGTTATGGAAAATGTGGATGGGGCAAGAACCGCGGAACCTAGAGGCCTATCGATTTACCAGAGTATTCTCGCGAAGCTACATTCATTAGGCATATTGCATGGCGATATTAATAGATACACCTTCCTTTGTGTGAGATCGAAAGGCAGTCCTTATCGATTTTGAGACGGCGCAGAGGTGCAGTGAGAAGGAGGAGCTCAAGTCGGGAGTATCAACAACTTGAGCGCTCATTAAGTGACCCTTCATGTAGAGGTGAGTCGGGAATAGCTGTAGTAGGCGAGCGCCCTTCTGTATGACGCTCTTTGAACCTTGTTAGGAGAGCATAAGAATGATTGACGATCATAGTAAAATAAATAAAAATCTGTCTTGTTTGCTATTGCTGTCTCTAGCGAAATCGCCGTCCCCTAATTCAAGCGTGATGCAGGTTTACACAGGCCTTCTGTTTCTCGGCGCTGACACCATGCTGACGTGCCCATGCGCTGAATTAAATATAAGGAACGAAGGATTTTGTCACGTTCTCTGACAGCGAGTGACAGTGGCACCAAGCAAGAAATCCAAAACAAAAGAATTCAAAAGATTGTGTGTGCGTTGCGCTAGCAAATTCAAACTGGAAGGGAGAAAAAAAAAAAAAAAGGACGTGTTCGATTATCTGGCTTGGACAGATGCATCAGGAATTGAGCCCGATGCGGGGGTCGAACCCGCAACCTTGAGATTAAGAGTCTCACGCTATTTGGCATTAGTCATTGGGATCCATTTCTTGGAAATATCAAGGAACTAACCTCTACCGATTGAGCTAACCGGGCATGTTTGAACGAACGCACTAATAAGCTTTGAAAATTACCGAAACCCATTTTCTGAATCCAACAAGCATCCTTTTGCTGGAATTTCCTGAAGGTACCATCCAGGGATTTGGGGGATGTATGCGGCCTTTAAGCTAGCTGTGTGTGAGGCTCTGCTAATGCTTATGCCTTGCTGTCTGCCTATCTAGTACTGGTAGCTATTCTATACCGCGAGCTTGAAAGAAATGGTGTACAACTTCCACTGCAACTTGTCCATCTTCGAAATTATTATTGCATAAGCGATCTACGAAGATGAGGGCTTCGGGATCAACGTGGGATACTTTTGGCTACTATTAAGCTCGTTAAAGACGCCTTAACTAAAAGGAAAGAGGTGATAAAAATATTAATAAAAGAAAACTGGAGTTATAACAACCCCGAGGAGTTATCTACGGGGAGTTAAGAACACCTAGGGGAATCGAGAACCCCGTACCGCTACCATCCGAATACGCCAAGTAGCTGCGGTATATCAATTACCTCTGAGATAACCCCTCAACCAACTGCCATTGTTGCCAATGACAGTTGGTCATTGGACAATCGACCTCTTATCATAATATATAAGGCTCTCCTTGTTGCTAGGGAGCACTAGTATGTATCTCCTTTACGCATTATTGACTCCAGAAAGACGCTGGCAGGTGCTCCTAACCATCTCTGGAATATTTTCAAAAAGTACGTCATTATGCGCAGTCTCCTCAGTAATAATACCATTTCCTCTCTTCTTTCCTCAGACTCGGGTGTCTCAATAATTCGAGTCAAGATATAAATGTTTTGCTCCCTCTACGCGATTATATCTAAATACAGGGAAAGAGCCTCTGTTGCAAGATTGTGGACCCTTATAGGGCCAGCCTTGCAGCTCAGCTTTACTGTATAGACCTTTAGCATAATTAGTAGGACATCACAGAACTGGCCAATAGTGGCTCCGGAGATCACAAGTATTTAAGGATCACTTGAAGGCTATTTTCTAGATAATCCTACTTGGATGGATCACCCGAACATATAGTAATTACAGAGCGCACTGTTAATCAAGACACCGATGACTACCACACTGTGATGACATATCCACACTTTCGAAATAGAAAGCAATAGCAAGCTTTGAAGCATAAATACCTTTTCATTTTATTTCATGTACAAATAAGCTATTGGACGTTCAAGATATTTTCATGCCGCGAAACTCAGATGTACTGTAAACAACATGGCGCCTGCCATCTCGTATTAAATACAGTTAGTCCTACCCATTCGATACTAGATAAATACTTGAATCTTGTATTTATATGTCAGTGGATATATATCCAATAAACTGGGGAGAAACTACGGAATTTATTTTGCTTCGATGGCATACACCCTCAGTTCCGATATGCTACACAGCTATTACGTCCACATTAAGTTTATTAAGCAGGACTGATTTAAAGTGCCAGCAGTTGACAACACATTTGCTAGAATAATTATATGTTGCTGCTTTTCGAACTTGTATAGCGTTAAGCTGATACAAAACACGAATATTGGCCATCTAGCTTGTTACAGGTGATAAAACAGCAGTTTAGTCACTTCATTAATAGAGGATATGGTATCGATCATGCTCTTTGTACAAAATATGAGCGTTTCTGCTATGACTTATGCACTTGCAACTATTCGGTCATAGGAGAATAAACACTTTGGTGGATCTCCCCCCATTGTTGATGGGAAGGCGATGGTGGCCGGGTAGCAAGCGACCCGAGGTGAACGCAATGTGTATATGATGCCAAGAACTTTGCCGGCAAATCTAAACATGGAGAGCTAGATGAGATGAAAAGTGTCTGTCCACCAGTCATTATTCAACAGCCGCGCCTTTTCTGCTATTTGGCCGTCCATGCAGCCATGTATATAGCTGATTCGAGTTAACATAGCTCAAGAAAAGTTGATATTATTAGTAATACGTACCACTCCCCTATAAGCTGCCATCGATTATCGTGACATGACCTTAAAATATATGGTAGTGCTCCTCCTGGCATAATAGCAATAGAATCGCCGACGCGGGCCTCCTCTGGCGCGAGTCCAAGGCGGAAATCGTTAGTGATAATGACTTGTCGACCTTCAAGGTAAGGGAGGTGTAACGAAATGTTGACAGCTTCCAGTAAAGCGCTTTCTTCTTCCTCCGTCTTGGGTGGAACTCTGATATTTCTGTAGGTTGCCGTCGTTAATCGTGTTCCAACTGGCCATTGATCTGCCAGCAAAACTCTCCACAGGGTTTCGATAGTTATCTGGCTGGCTTGAGAGTCTGAGTGGTGTGGATGCGCTAGGCTCATAGCTCTTTTCCACTGTAATGTTATGGCCTTATTCAACATCGTGAATTGCTCCCGTACATTGGAGTCCGTAGGAATTGTACCGACCGTAAATGCGACTTGGTCAAATGCCATTCCGCATATCACGAGGTCAACTATACTTTCACAAGGCACCAGAACAGACTCAGTATTTAACCCTGCTGCTGAATATATCCTAGGTGTAGTAGTCCCGAAACTCAGGTTAGTGTTCATTGGCTGTCGATCGGTCTGGAGCGGGAGTCGATTTTCGCTATTAAAGGGATTGAACCATTTCGTTCTCTGAGGTCCCTCTATAGCCCGAAAAGTTGAAACCAAAGAGAGCATATCAAGGTTCTTGGTACTTCTTAGTATGCAGTTCGAGACTATGCTCGCGAGCTCCTCTATATGCCTGTAGTAGTCAATTGTGATATTGCGCACTTCTTCCGGATCACATAGGCTCAAAAGCGCGTGAATCCTGTCAACTTCCCTAACGGTGGCGCTCCTCCTAAATCTCCAAAGAAGTGTTGCAAGGCGAGGCCCTTGATATGATCGATGTTCTAGTCTGGCGCGTGCGATCTGCTCTGTGACATACCATCCCTCGCTGTTCTGGATTGCAGCCAGAGTTGGGCTTCTAGATGACCACAGCACCTCTTTAATAGAATTCGCCGCAAGCATGACCTGTTCCACGAGGCTGAAGTTGAAGGTGATGGACCCGTAAAGAATAACTACTTTCGAACTCGTTATGACTTCTTGAATTACCCAAGCGCGTCCCCACCACTCTTTGTTGAAAATCCGAAATATGTAGTGCCAACTCTGTGAGCATTCAATATTATTTATTGCCTGTACTAGTCGCGCAGACATTATGCACTGATCTCTTTCAGCTGAACGGGGCACGGAGGAAGCCAAGTCTGCAAGTAGATATGCGCCCTTCGTATCTTCGTCGTCGTCAATGTCGAGTCCTACGACAACCTCGCGCGCGCGACTATATATAGTACCGATAATTTGAGTTTGAGCTGTCAATTCCTCTATATTCTTTATATAGACGCATAAATAATCGACCCATATTGCGGGGTTATCGATTTCGTTCCGGGTCCTCATGGTAGACAGCAACTTATGCTGAGACGGTAAGACCGAAATTTTATGCCCTTCGAGACTAATTGTAGGCTTCACAGTAGACCTGCCCCAATTATACGACAGCGCTGCATATGGAGGAGCTTCGTCGAGTTTAACAATGAACAGGCGACAGTGAATCTCAGTTTCAGGATCCACCGCAGGTAGAATCTCCAAAAGTCTAATATACGTGGATAAGTCCGGCAGTTGTTGATGTTCATAAGATGACTCTAAGTATAAAACTGAGGGTAAATTGGGGGAAGATAAGGCTCGTCCGCAGCCTGGCGAAGTTGCATTTGGATCCGGGCTATCGACTACTGCAGGGCAAAACATATCGTAGTGTGGATGAAAGAATGGAACATTGAGAGCTGTCTTCAACGCCCCTAGATTGAAATCCCGAGATCCTGAGATGTATCTTAGGCCGTCCAGCACATCCCAGAGCAATGCTGCGTCTCGAATATCAGAGCTCCAAGGAGAGGCAGTCGGATCGAAGCGAAATTCTTCTTGACCCGGATAGCGACTGATAAGCGCCAGGAGTTTCGTAGCTTTTCTGCGCAACATCGCTGTAGAAACCGTAGGAACACACGGGGTTTCTAAGATATCAATATGGTCTTCCCAGTGATACCAAGCGTAATTGCGCAAAGGATATTTGTCGCAACAGTGCCTTAGTTCATATGTGTTGTATGAAAGCAAATATGCTAGATAGGTCTGCGCTAGAATCTTCTGTGACTCGCTCTCCAACAGGCTAAAATATCCCATTTCTTGGGTCAGGCCAGGTGTATATGCTTTTTCCCTCACAAGATACTCTTTGATAGAAGCATGCACTAGTGTAACGACATGATTTCTATGCTGAAAACTGTCCTCACCCGGCGGAAGCGTTGGCTGAATTGAAATAAGGTCTTCCAATAACGCCTGAATGTCGAATGGACTTAACTTATGCCCTAATATTGAAGGCTTCTCGCCGTCTAATAGGCTAGCATCAATCAACTCTTCTACATAAAGTTGTCGACTCGAGAACACCAGCCACCTTAGAGCGCTTCTAGCTCTAGGCTTATCAAATTGATCGAGGCCGTTAAGTATGCGATCGTACGTCTCATTTAAACTCTTTGGAAGAGATGCCAACTCGTGCTCGACTTTTTCTGCCGTCACGGGACGTTTTAGCTTCTTAAGCGCCTGGATCTGTAGAAAGGCCCAGCGAAACCTAAGTAGATTTGTCAGGGCTGTCTATCAAAGAGGTAGAAGCTGTGAAAAAATTCCCATACATTCCCTGACTTTGATCAGCTACCCTCAAAATTATTGCCTCGCGCGTTTGTTGGGGTAGGTTATAAAGGCGTAGGTGTGATTGAATCTCGGAAATCACGAAAGTTCGAATATCTTCTTGTACAGCCCTAGTGTCCACTGACAGCGAATCCCACTGAACGGGATCATGGAGATAAGTTTCGATTTCGCTGTTCTTACGACTTGTTACCAAAAATTTAATATTTGGGGTTTCTTGGGAGACTAGCGGCTGAAGTCCCTGCAAAAGTTCGTCCAGTGATGATGTTTCCAGCTCGTCGAGTCCATCGATAAGTATTCAGTAATAGTGAGAACTGAATGATGTAATGAATTCCGTGAAAGCCTTTGCCAACTCGCGGACTGTAGGTTGTCGACGTTCCAAATTTTGATCACACAAATCGAAAAGAGTCTGGATGGCAGCCGGAATATTTGATGGGTGACATAGCTGTCGTAAAATCGATCTGAATAACACAGAGACGTTTTGCAAAAGAGTGCTTCGGGACGAGCAATAAAAGTATCCAAAGTGCTTTGAGTCATCACCCTGACACAATTCACGTACTCTCTCCGTCGCCAAGAAGAAGAGCACCGTTTTCCCACAACCCACTGTAGCAGCACGTCAGACAACCTGCTTAATCGATGTTCGCGGCTTACTTACTTGGTCCATTAACCCATGCAAGTCTGGAGCTGCCCTGAAGCCAGTCTTGAAATTGGTCGCCGCACACGAACCACTGGCCTGTGTGTTCTATCTTGTGGTTTGTTCTTGCTTCTTCGTCGATGATGTTTTGCAGTTGTATGGCCTCCACTGGTGGGGACAGCCATTGTAGAATGGATTGCCACTGACGCTGATCCCTATCATCATTTACTGCGCTATAATGAAACGACCCTATTGTCGTATTGCCAATAAACTGGACACCATGGTCAGAGACAGTCGCGTTGGCCACAGATATGGCCTCTCGTTTCCGACTGTCGTCCATACCTTCACGGCCCTTCTGATTAGTAGGTTTGCGGGATGATGGACAAAGCAGGAAAAGCGCTGCCAGCTGACATTGCTCGGGCTGTAGAAATCTTATGAGTATTATTTACTGGGTCGTAGCTTTTGAGAAAGGCCAATCAAGAAACAGGGACACTAAATAATCAGCCACATGAGGGGTTGATCTTGGTTTACTAGATAGTCAGAATAGCAGGAATTAAGGGCCTGATTTGCTCGCCTTTACCATGTTGAATGGTGGCATGGGGGCTGAAACCGGAGCCACCTGATTGAAGGTAACGAAATTACTTATGCAGCTGTACGAAGAGGATTACGTCAAACCTAACATCTTACATTAAATTCTGCATCATTTATAAACTTCCATGTGCAGCATATTATAAGGCTCAAAGCAGATCAGCCTCATAATAGTGATATGGCAGAGCCTGTTGGTATTACAGGTACCGCATTAGCAGTAGCCAGCTTACTGTACAGCAGCTGCAGAACTATCTGTGACTTTGTTGAAATGTACAAAAAGGCACCCAAAGAATACAGAGACTTGGCTGTAGACCTAAACGCTCTTCAAGACACACTGGGCACGTTACAGAAGTCACTACGAGAAGTAGGCGATTCGACCTTGTACCCTGAGCAACAGGCTAGCCTGAGGAATTTGGAACTGCCTCTCGCTTCTTGCAATGCTGCGTGCGAGAACTTTAAGAACAAGCTGTCGGCCTTGACTTCGCACTCTACTGAAGATCACACGGCAAAGTGGGACAGGCTTCGTCTGCATTTCAACAAGAGCGATGTGGCCTTTCTCCGACAGAAGCTCCAAACCACCAAGGGCACCATACAAATAGCTTTAAGCGTGTGTACTCTGTAAGCTCCTCCCAGTATGAATATCTGTCGGTTTGCAGAGTACTGACCTTACATAGCAAGGCGGTAACTGAGAACCAGACGGCACTTGATACATTTCAAGAGAAGACCGCCACGACAATGAGCGACATGGTTGGGAAGGTCGAAGCACTTACGCTTGCTGTCGATTCCCTCTCCCTGTCAGGCGTCACTATCTCCCAGAAGGATATGGCCTCAGTGACACAAGCGCTAAATGAACATGGAAATCTCGTGAAAGAATGCCTGCAATTCTGTACGAGTGCGATGAGTGCAGCTCATGCAAGAATTTCTGCAACGCAAGTAAGGCATGCCAAAGTGGTTGAACAGGCAACCCAGTTCATTGGTAATGTTGGACCAATTAGTGGCGACGCGCCACTGGTAACTGTTGATACTGCTGAAGCGAGCGGGAATGCATTCCAAGGTGTTGGCAACATAAACGCGGATGCCTTCAGGATTTTAGTAGGAAATCGAGGTAGCTAAGACAGCAAATGACCTCGGTGGCTTTTTAAACACCTTCTCTCCCGCGTGCTTAAGAGTAAATGAAAGGCACTATGAGCCGATATGTAAACGTGAGGATTCTTTCCTAGTAGGTGCTTTATGTTTAAACAGTGATTATCTTCTACAGATCTGAAGGAACCACGCGGTAATGGCCACCTGATATGCGGCAGTCTATCAAGCTCGACGTAGTTATATTAGTAAGAGTTACGAATCGTCTTGAGATTATTTAATCATAATCTTTATGAGATCCACCACATGCTTCGAACCTTGTAAACATCGGGCAATAGTGACATGATAAGATTGTAGCTTTCAGATCGTAAAGCATTCAGAAAGGTGTCGCAAAATACCTGCGTTGTTGGTCGGCGTCATCGGCTGAAGAGATTCTTAAGGTACGTTTCGAGCCCGTAATTTATAATATTTACAGCTTAACTTGCCTTAACTATATCAATGAGTAGCATAGGTATAGTGTCTTACACAACTTTTAATGACTTAAATAGGGTGAGTGAGAGCAGTGAGTGCGCTAAGCTCAATTCGTCATACACTACCTACAAGAGTGGTAAACCTAACCTTAGTCTAGTCTAGACTAGACTAGACTAGAACCCCGCCAAATCTTGCTATCTGGGAAGTGTACACTGCATCTTGACCCCGCGATACATTCCCATCTTAATTAAGCTTAGTATTACTTCATTACCTACGCTTCTCACTCCTCTCTTCATTCTCATCACCAAAAAAAATCGCAAATGGCAACACCTACGCCCTCTTTCACGACGACGACGTCCATATCATCTGGGCCCCCCTCACAGCTCACACCTGCCACAACGGCCAGTACGACAAACACCACGACATCGACCCCTGCCGCCGCCGCCGCCGGCATAACCCCACCATCTACCACCAGTACTAACCATCCCAACACCGCCAGCCCGCCGACGTTCGAGTTCCCGCGCGAATACCACTTCCCGCCCTTCTTCACGCGCCAGCCGAACCTCAGCACGCGGCACAGCCAGGACATGAAATGGGCGTCGCTGATCCTGTCCTACTGCGCGTTCCACCGGCTCTTCAAGCTCAGCCTCACCTCCCCGGCCACCGAGGATCTGTTCTACAACCGCCGCATCGGACGGAGATTGAGTCTCGCCGACGCGAGGGAGGTGCTGGAGTTTATGCGCCGGGACGGGAGAGTTGAATATGTAAAGGGTTCAGAGGGTAAAGGGGGTGGAAGGGGAGAAGAAGGAGGGGGAGGAGGGGATATAGTCTGGGTCTGGTGGAAGACGCCTGAGGAGTGGGCTGGTTTGGTCGAGAGCTGGGTTGATGAGACGGCACAGAAGGGCACTGTGCTTACGCTTTATGAACTCACTGAGGGCGAGGATGCGAAGGGAACTGGTAAGTTCACTTGCATGCACTTGTTTCCTGCGAGCAAACTCGAAAAAAGTGAAAGGGAACAACGGAAAGGACAGGCAATGGGGCAATAGCTTGCTAATGAGGGGTTGCTCCAATTAGAGTTCCACGGTCTCGATCCCGAATTACTCCAGAAAGCGCTTCAGGTGCTCGTCAGGCGCGGCAAAGCGCAGATCTTTGGACAAGAAGACCAGCTAGGCGTCAAGTTCTTCTGAAAGACATCATTATCATTGATTAACAGCCAGCCGTATGCAGTCATACGGTCGTAATTATGTACAATTATGGATGGCACCACTCTAACCACAGCTTCTCGACAAAGAAGGCCGAGGGTAAGGTCGCATCTCTTCCAAGACCTACAAGTCGTATCACACGATACGATAGCCTGCCGGGAATACGCGTTGGAGCAGGACGATCTATATGAAGAAATTCGTCACCAGGTACTTCTTGTCGAAGCTTACCTCCTGCTTCATCACAACGTCCAACAGCCAGTCGGAGGCGACAACGCGCGGCTCCATGTTTCCCCTGCGCGCCATGTCCTCGAACCTCTTCCACAACTTCTTCTCTTCGGGAGAGGATGTGCTGAGCAGGTACACCGGCTCAGGGCCGCCTTCATCCTCTTCGGGCTTGGTAGGCTTAATCGTGCTACCGCTCTTCGCCCCATACACCATGAAGATGGCACCATTGGCCTCGGCGATGGCCTGATAGCTATTGGTGCCGTTTTTAATTCCGGCAGTGCAGTATATGGGAATACCTGCCAGGAGATTACCCTTGTTCTCCTGCGCTCTTCGAATGGAAGTCTCAAGCTTGAGGCCGAACCTCTTTTCGTTCTCCTTGTCTTTAAGGATATATTTTTGCGGATCAGGAACCTGTTTATTATCCAGGCAATCTTCGATCCAGGTCGAAGACAGAACTACGGCTCCCTTGGACAAGTTACGAAGGAATTTGACGGTTCGGACTAGTTGCGGAGCGATAAGATAATCGCATGGTTGGCCGTCTTGAACAACTGCAATACCCAAATCTCGCAATTTTTTCTAACATTTATTAGTCAGTATACATCACCAAGGAAAATCCAATGGACTTACGCGGTCAGCATCCTCCTTGTACTTATCATCCACCCATCGTTTGAAGCCCGTCAGAATTACTCTCGTCTCTACTTCTGGAAGTGTTGGTCTTGCCTTCTTCGTTGGGCGCTTCTCAGACTTGGGTTCTTTGTCTTCTCCGTCGATTGGGCTTGAGGCCTGGCGCCGATTCAAGTGTTCGCGTTCGATAAGATCAGCCGCTCGTTTTCCTCCCCAGGGCCCATGGCCGTCTTTCAGTCCTCGCTTCTTTTCTTTCTCGTATAGAGCAATATCAGGTGCGAGGGTGGACAGCCTGCCTAAAGCCTTATCCTTAGCACTTCGACTTGCCGAAGTAATTACTGAAGAAACTGTCGAAGGTGTTTCGTTCTCTTTTCCTGAGCGAATGTGGCGGCCACGTGCGGGAGTCGCAACCTCGGTGGAATGGCGCTTTGATGGTGCAGGCACTCCAAAAACCTCCGTCGTCTTTTCTGCGTATTCCATATCTGTATCCTTCATGACATTGAATTCCTTACGTGCTTGCCGCCCAATAGCTGCGCCTTGGGCAGGAGCCTCCGCAAACGAGTTCTCATCTGCCATCGCCAAAGCTTTGCGTTTGCGCGTAGAAGCCGCAGTAGGCTTCTCAGGGCCGCCGGAGAAATATAGAGCCTGAAGTTTTTTCTCGTCAAAAAACGTTTGGCCAATGATCTCACCGAGATTCGTCCGAGGTGGGAAATGGGTGTATTTAGGTACAGTCACTGTCTGCATTTCGCATTTGGCATAACTTTCTTCGATCCAAAGATGATTCACCATGTGAATGTTCCAGTCACGAGCAGCTTCGCACTTCTCGCTATTGTCTCTTGCGGTCACAAGATGTGTGTTGTCAGCCTTCATGGTCTTGGTGAACGTGGCGCCGGCAGATTTGATCAGGTTCTCTAAATAGATTCGAGCTTCTCCTCCATAGTTCGACACTGATATCCTCATGTCTTTGAATCCGGGAATGCCGTTGCGGGGTTCCGGATAATGAAGAAGTCGATGTAGAGGATTTGACCAAGCGTTGTGTTGTATAAGATAGAATAGCCATGACATATTCCCAACGATCTTTCCCAGTTGTGAGGCTCGTACATATTCTAGGGTATCTCGATATCGGCAGACAAGCCAGTCACATTCATCGGCGTCGTCTGTCATTCGGCCACCTCCTTTTGTAATAAGATTAAGTACGATCTTCTTAAGTCGGTCTCTCATTACTAGGTCTGGCGAGAGCATAATCGTCTTTTGGTTGAATACGGTCAGACGAAGTTGCCTTTCCCCATCAGAGCCCATTGGGGGTGTTAGGTAATCTGGCCGGGTGGAGGTGGCACCGGCCAGATATGGGCTACAGGATGGCTCAACAAAGTCTTGAGGTGAGACGCGTAAGATCTCGGGATTGGGAAGAATATAGGGACCTTCATCGATTCTCTTTCCAAGTCTGAAACAGTCATCAAACCTAGCAGCATGTCAGACTCGATCTCCTGTCTCTTGAGTGCAAATAATATGCTCACCAGTGAGGAAGGACAATCTTGCACTTGTGCTTCTTCTCTAATGCCATCTGAACTTTGGGATGATCCATACTAAGTGCACATATGTGTGTGGTAAGCTTGGTGACATGTTCCGAGTCCATACCTCCCATAGCCATGGTTGCACCGATGATAGCTTCCTTGTCACTGTCGGGGATATCGGCGCAGGACAGCACGACGTCAGAGAAGATCATACGGGGATCTGGGGTGAAGGGTCGAATCTGGGCCTGCTTGCCCTTGGCGAGGGATGCGGATATCCATTTGGACTTAACCACCGGAATCATCATGGCCGCCGCTTCGTCGAACTGGGGGAATTCAATGGTGTTGGAGATGATGTGGGAGACGGCACTTAGAGGCAAAGAGCCGTCGCGCTTCTGCGCGCTGACGTGACCGCCATACTTTTGAACACTTGAGGACAGCTTCAATTGATCAGTACAATGACTTTGTAGTCGACAGCCCCAGACGAGAAAAGGGGCGGACAGCACTGTACCTCCTCGATAACAGCTTCTGTCAAATCTTTGCTGGGCACGAAGGTGAACGTGCAAAGGCCGAAAAGACCTGACGACCCTTCTTGTTCTGCCATTGGGAGTAAACAGACTGTCTACCAGCTTCTAAGGCGCAAAGTTAAAGCATGACACTTATGCGTGAATTCGGGGAAGAAAGTCAATTGGAACAAAAAAGGATATCGGTGGCGGAAAAGAAAATGCAGTTCATGAACGGCGTCAAGTTACAAGGAGTTGGGTTGTGATTTAGGTGTGGCCGGAGGTAGACAATTTGTCTCGGGTCCCGCGTTCCTATTAGTTGCCTAGGAGGCAGCGCGTCAGGCGCCTGCACTGCACTGACATCAGTTTCTCTTAGCGTGTTCTAGGCTTCCAGTTTTCCACTTTGTCATGCTTGTTTCCCATAGTGGCCCGGTTTTCTTGACGCGTCGCCGGGAATCGTTAGCGCAAATGGACGCGAAACCGGGTCGCAATCATGTGACTGAACAATTGGAAATATGCTTGATTAAGACATATGAACGTATCGGAGCTGCCAGGGTCTTATGTACATGTAGACCATCTGATAATGGCACCAGGGTGAGGGGGCTACCTCTACCATTTATCTAGACCTTACACTCCTATTCATCATTTGTTTTTTTGGCCAAATCGGAGCATTCGCACCAATCAATGCGTATTAAAATGTGATGCATCTGTACAACCGGTCCTTTCCTCCAATTAGGCACAACCAAGACTGCCTAGCATGTGTTACTGAGTCATCTGCCTCCTCTGTAGGATGACGAACCTCGTTCACCATGAGTCACCGGATTGAGTGGGAAACTTATAAAGCCGTTCGATGGAGGAAAAGTGAGAAAAGGAGGTGGAGAGTGGGGGTGGGGGAAACCAATTGTTGCCCATCTCTTCCTTGTAAAAGAGATCGATCCAGATATGGAGGATGTGTTGCAGACTGTGAATAACTATGACTCTTGTATTACTATAACTGAAGTATTGAAACGGCAGGGGCATCCAGAGCGAACAGACAAAATATAGATTAACAACTATTATATCAATTGCACAGGACCTGCCTCAGGTTGGAGTGAATTTCTGTACCAAGTGCAGAATTCTATTCAGTTGCTTGGGCTGCTGTTAAACCTATAATGTCAAGATTATTTCGAGCCTACTAAAATATGTATTATAACCCCTAGCTTAACTAGTAAGGAACTTGTTTTCTTGTCTATAATATAATTATAACTACATCAACTTAAACCGCTCCTCGGTAATGCTTTTGGCTAACAAAAAAACCCCCCATATAGGTAAGAATAGAATATACAATTGCCAGGTTCTATTAGCAGCTTGTCCGGCAGATATAAAGAAAAGCTTTTTATTGAGAGAAGAAATCACCACGGAGATATAAAGTACCGAATCCTTGTTACTGCTGTTACAGCTGAACAACACAACGGAAGTTAAACACTGAGAAGGCAAAAAAAATTACCAACTAGTATCCAATAGCTGTACTCAGGTGATTTCCGCCCCCATATTACTCGAGCAGTAATTTCCTAGCGCGGCTGGTCTAGTATTCGCCGGCATGCAAGTTCCAGCGCTTGCGCTTCTGGTTGAAGATATCGCCGCTATTGTCGGCAGGGGGGGCAGGCGGGAACGCGGTCTTGCCTTCGATGGCATGGATAGTGTTGATCAGATCTTTCTTCTCGATAGGGACCTCCGACTTCTGCCAGCCAACGGCATATGGCAGGCGCTCGTTCACTATTATTTTCACGCGCACATGTTAACCCGTCTGCGCTACCGACTTGCTGGACTGTGCGAGGATTGAAAACCCGCGGCAGCTTATCTCTTACCAAACAAGTAATCGGCAAATTTCTTAGGGCACGTCTGTGTTAACTTGTCGCCCAAGATGGAGAGTAGAGCAGAGTTCTCCCCTAAGCTAAATTTGTATCCTGTTTCAGAGAGCGAGTACTCTGGGTTCGTGAGATTCGAGCGCATCATTCGCTGAGCGCGGCTGTTTGCCACGGTTTGGACGTCGAGCAGGTCCCCAGGCCAAAATGCCAATGTCCAATTCCAGACAGTTTCGTTAAATCTGCTCCACTGGCCAAAGTATGCGTCCTGTCGGCTGTGCAACAACTCTTATCAGCGGAAGCTGTACAAAATATATGGTAAATATGTATTAAATTACCTTAGACTCCCATCGTGTTCGAAAAGATTGTGTCGGTCGAGATGGTCAAGGTTGAAAGTCGTTGCGTTTGGCTGGGGATTTGATAGACGAGCCGCAGTGAATAAGAATTCACCGAAATCAGGTGTCAAGTTCAAAGCCTCGTGAAGAGCATTCACGGTCTGGTTCTGGGTGATATCTCTGCCGTTGCGAGGTAAGAAACCGTGGTTCGAGAGGGCGTTAAGCATAGGGCAGACACCGCGAGCTAGTGGAGAGAATAAGTTAGGACTTTATCTTGCGTAACTGGAGCTATTGATTATTTCGTCCGGTTCACTTACTATCTGTTGCCTTCTCAGGTTGAAAATTCCCATAGGGGCAGGCCGTTTGAGCGCACACCGAACCAATGGCCGCGGCGGGAAACAAAAAAGTAATGAACTTCATTTTAACTGGATGTGGGACTAGTTGATTTTGAGTTTGAGGACGCTCCTGAGTTGTCTTAACTGGATGGTCCTTTCGAATTCTACGAAGCTAAGACTAGTAGACTATCTAGGTTCTTATACTCCTGGCTCTTTGCCCCAGTCCTCTTTTTCAGGTGGATCTCTGGTATCAAATCATCGCCAGGGAACAGCACCCATGGCCGAAAGGGATGCTGGCCGCGTCAACACAGTGAATTACTGCGGCTCTGGTGGCATTGTGACAGCATCAACAGTGAGTTTAATTCGGTGTGTATAGACGGATGTTGAGGCTGTGGTGAGTATGCGAAATTCGGCTGTGCAAAGCGAAACTCGCTTGGGCAACCTAAGTACAAATCAGCTCTCTTTGACAGGGGTGGTTAGGATAGGGTGAGAGTAAAGTCACTAGTTGCGAGCAACCCGTTCTTCGCGGCCCTTCGACCTGTGAGTTCGTCAACGCCAAACTTAATTTTATTCGGAAGTGAAAGCCGTTTCGTCTTGGAACTCAATGCTTGGTACTACAACAGCGGTCCCATAACCCAACATAGCTTGCAGACCCAAATCATGAAGTCTGGGGTTGATATCCAGGTATCTCTTTAAGCAAGTCCATGTGCAGAACTTGGAAATACGGCAGGTATTGTCAATTAGTGCAAAGACTAATCTCTGGCATAAGCTATGTTTTCTAGACTCTCTCGTAGCATGATTTCCAAGTGCCAGTAATTAATTATAGACGGGCCTTCCGGTGTGGTATACCTCCTGATTCATACTCACCGCCCAAGACAGCACAATAGTTGCGAGTAAACCACGGGGATGCTTTGCAATTTTAGAAGTGTTGTTTTATCTACACTTATCTTGACAAATCGGCCTCCGCATGTTAGCAGACACTTTACTCGATAGCGTAGGGAATTCAATGAGTCTTATGTTCCGTTTTCCGACCTGAACAACCACCAACTCGTTATATCAATCATGAAATAGGCTGGTTACCACAAATGCCCCACCACACAACTCAATCAGTTTACCATCAAGTTGAGCTGGTTCAACGAACCGACATATCAGCAATTTCGACTGTCAAAATGAACTGAGGCTGGTTAATTTTAGTACTGGTATAGCCGAGCAGTGCCGCGCCAGGGTGCTTGGTATCATAGTTATTTTAGCAAACGCAACGCCGGCGTAGGTAAGCCAATAACGGACGACAAGATCAAGGGAGTCTGATCAGCATGGAAGATTGTTGGTCTAGGACTATGTCGACGCAGCCTCCGTGGAGTGAGAGACTGTAATTGCCACTGATAATTTATGCGTAGGTACTGAAAATCTCCCCAAAATGACCTATAGTTATAATGCTGAACATTACGTGATGCACTTATGTTTATGGAGGCGGAGCGTATTTCGCAACCATGGCCGTCGCTCGGACTATGTGCTGCGGTTGATAATTTGTATTTTAGATTTGTGCATCATTAAGATGACATCAGACGGGAAAGGGTCCTTAAATTAATCCCAGCAAGGCTATTAGGCAGCGTTGGAACTCGTCAAAACTTCGGATGCGCTAGTAGTCCTAGCCAGTAAAAAATACTACTTAGCTGAAGAATGTGAAAGCAAAAGGAGTATTTTATGAGTTAAAAAGGTTGTGCTTGACACACTAACAAACTGTCGCGCCCCACTTCGTTTGATACACATTGTATATGGAAACTCTACAATTTGCAGACATGTAGTTTTACAAACCACAAATCGACAGTCAACCTCGTTATCGCTTTAAAACAGAGCTAAATTCCACCAAAAAGATTGTAACATAATTTCAGTCTTAAACTATCGCTTATAATATGTTAAATAGTTAAGTCCTGTCCTTGCTTAAGGGCTGGATCGAATACAGGGTTATTGACAGATCTGTAAGAGATGTTACGGCCCGGAAGTCAGGAGTTGGTTCTGAGACCAAATATACCGTATATTCCTTACGAAATAAATAAGATGAAGAAGAGAGGGAAGTATCTATCTAGCAGTTGCAGTACAGAATTATATAGACAGGTATTAGTGGGGTACATGGATACCTTAGGTATTCCATTCCCTTGGTAATTGTGCCACCATTCACCAGAACAATGAACAATAGCCCTATTACCTGACGGTCTGGTCAATCTTTTTGATAGCTGCAGATAGGACGCCAGCCGTCACAAGAGACATTATAATTATAATTAAATTACGAAGCTCTCCTTTAGCATCTTATTGTAGCTGCTATTGGCTGTTGAACGAAGTAGGAATCAGTGCTTCTAAACTTAGAAGCTCTATAATAAACCACCGAGACAATATCCTCGAATATTTCGGTTAGTGAAGCCTTTTGTTTAGGGCTTACTAAGTATCGCCGTTGAAATAGTAAGAATTTGAAAGCATTCTCTCTTAGTCTAGTTTGTACCTCTAATATTTAAAGATTAACGTTAACAATGTGCTAGAGAAGATGTTTTCTACCTTAAACCCAATGAAGATAAGGAAGCGTTAGGTTTAGCGTAACATATATAGTCAAGAATAATAACCGCCAAAAACCTAACAACCTTACCAGGGAAAAGAAGACTTCCGTTCCCTATGGTAGCCTCTATTCTAGAATACCCCCTTAGAGGCGAGTCTAAGGATCCTTGCTTAGGCCAGCAGTAAGCTGTAAACTCGGTGTCGATGGGCATATTGAATATTTCACCACAGTGCGTGTGCCGTAGGTCGAGCCAACCTCTAGGATTTGATACCATGCGGTACAAAAGATATGGGTCGGATCTTTGGACCGTCAATGTCTTCCCAGTACTTTATCTAGTCAGCAAGAAACTGTAGCCGATAAGCGGCAATGTTAGCGTATAAATTAGAGAGGACATGGTAGTTGACTATGCGAAGAAGGATTTTTGGACTGATGGGCTAAATCTAGTACAAAGAAATACTGGGTCTGAGTTTTAGCCAGTCTAGACAGCAATATTCTACCTGCAATGCTAGAAATTACTGCTAATTCAAGAGAAAAGAGCACATCTTCGGTGAGCTTGAATAGGGCTGAAGGAGCATTTCTGAAGTTGGGGTGATTGAGAAGTTGAAACTTTCAAACCCGAACGGGAGTGCCGTAGACTGAGCCGTCAAGCTTGACGGGTGATAAGACGTCATCCGTTGTTTTCGAGCCTTGTTTTCATCATTCCGTGTGTGACAAGAAGGTCATCAAGAACTATAGAGGAAGCGAAAAGAGATAACTATTTTACGTCATGCCATTGCTATAACAATCGCGTATTTGTGCCGTGTTTGTTGTAGGTATATACGTATATATAGGTTGAGATTGCAGGGGCGGTTGTTGATAAGAATACTTAGGGATAGGGTTAGTATGGTTACAAAGTGTTTAGGCGTACGACGATTAATTCACAGGTAGCCCAGGCGGTCTGTATTATGCTATGTAATGCCCAGTTTTACGACGCCGGGGCTGTTTCTCTAATCTGACTGCGCCCGAGGGCACGATGGAGACAATAGGGGTAAATTGAATGCAAACGTAAAAGAAGCTAGGTCTAAACACCAATTATATTTATATACACATAAAAAATAGATGTTGGTACTCTTGCGCTCAATGTGTTGTGATATATATACCAGCACTCTCTGCACATATATGTGGTCTAGCTCTAGACACTCGTAGTGCCATTGCCTCCTTTTCCCCTTCGTATACACATCCATGTAAATTTCATCTTGCTTCCACCTAATTACCATCCCAAATCTACGTGTCTGACAAGCACAAGTTGCTCCTGCTCCCCTGTTCCTGCTCTGCTGCCCGTTTTCTCCCTTTGTGTCTGTTCACTAAAGAACCCCTTAGTTGCACGCCTCAGAACCTCAACCCACAGCTCCGCAACTAGGTCTTTTAGCTCATCGCCCGTCTGTCTGAAATCGGGGAACGAATTGACCTCTAGGAGATACGTGTGTCCGCTAGCATCGACTAGGAAATCCAGCCCAAAGATCTCAAACGCATTACTGAGTGGCCGGAAATGCATCTGCATGCCCCGGGCAGCGGCCTCGAAGACTTCGCCCGTGATGGCGCAGATCTGGTTGAAGATATCTGTTTTTACGTCCACGGTGGGTAGTTCGGGCTGCAATGAGGGAAGAGGTAATTCCCAGAACGGCTGGACCGTATTAGCGGCTATGGACCGCTGGAGACACGTGTTCGTAAGATGGGCTTCAAGGTCGATGTCTGTGGCGCCGGAACCGGCATCGGCTCTAGGAGCAGAAGAGACGTGTTGCCCAGGCGCGATGTACGGTTTGCCGGCAAACAGCGCCAACATGGGCTTGTAGACGTAGACATCGAGGCTGCCGACACACACAACGTACGTTCGAATATGAAACTTGCGGCCGTCGCTGGGTAGCAGTAGTGGCGGATCGATGTATGGCTGTGCGACGAAGTGGCGAAGCTGCGACGTCGTGATGAAGTCGCCCGCTTCCCCTCGTCCTGCACCAGCACCTCCACTCTCACCGTCATCGTCATCGTCGTCCTCGCCCTCATCATCACTATCTGGTCTCTCAGCATCCCAGCTATCAAAGATGTCCTGCAGCTGGGCCATGGTGCAAAAGAGTCGAATGCCCTGTCCGCGATCACTCATGCCCGGTTTGAGAATCCACCACTCGATCTGTTTTCTTGCTGTTTCGTCCTCGCTTAGCAGCGCCTCATTCCTCTCTAGACTGGCTCTCAGATCAAAAGCTTCCACAAGCGCGTCATCTAGGAACTCGGCATAGTCAATCTCAAATGCTTCAGAGCGCTTAACATGATCCTTCAATACGGATTGCGGGCGCTTGGCAACCCACTGCTCGACGGTAGCCGATAGGTAGTGCTTCCTTATGAGCGCCTTGCGAAGCATATAGCTATTCACGAGAGAGTTGCGCGGGTGCGCAGCGACGAAGTCCCAGTCGATGGCCTCGTAGGGTGTAATCTGCAGGATGTTCGCGTTGTGGTTTGGTAGCAGTAAGCTAGGAGATACTACATCATCCTTCGCGGTGTTGGGTGGTATCGAGAGTAGAGTATAGGATTCCGGCGGGAACAGCTTCTCTAGTGCGGATAGAATGAGCGGTTGCACATAGGCGTCTTCGTACGCAATAAGAGCGTAGAAATGGTCTTTAGGCCGTAGGACTAGCTTTGACGTGCTGGCCAACAGGGATGCGGACGGAAATGGCTCTTCAATGTATTCTTGATTGTCCCTAGTTGACCAGAGAAGTAAGATACATGATCCCTAAATGAGCCGCAGACACGACAAGCTTTAAGAACAACGCGTGACAAACGAGTAGCACTTAAGCTAAGTCCCCTCTGGAAATGCGTTCGCCCATGTCTCTCTCCCCCAGATGTATACTGCGGCCAACTGTATATTGACTAAGGAGAATGCGATCACCACCAACCCCGTCTTGCTTTTGTCTAATCAACAGACTAAGATACCGAGAGACCATGTAACCTGTCTTTTATCATACTGTGATGGAAACGGCGCCCACTCGCACTTCTAAACCAAACGTAATGCAGTAAGACTGACGAACTCACAGTTTCAACTCCGTTCCATGTAAATGCGATGCTGCTTGCCAAAAGTTTGCCTTCATCGGCGTCACACTACATCAAATGTATTAGTACCAGACCTTGCCAACGAGTGCTCATAATTCCTGAAAAGGGAGGGAAGTAACAGAGCTTGACGTACCTGGTATGGCCCTCCTTCACGGCCCACCCATCATTCCCTGGGGGTGCATCCTCGACGCTTTGATATACATCCTCGAATCTCGGCCTCCACTTGAAATGCCTGTGTATTAATCCATTATTCTCCTCCTCATCCTCTCCTCCTTTATCTGTAGTCTTCTCGCCATTCGTAGCCGCAGATTTGGACTCGTTCTCTTCATCCACCTCTCCAGCACGAATACTTTCCTCCTCTTCATCCTGGTCACCCACGCTCCCCTCAACCTCAGTGAAGCAGGTGCCGCCATCGCCCCAGTAATTCTGCAACATGGGCGTGAAGAGCGTCTTCTGGTGTTGCAAGCCAGGAAGTAGCGCGACATTCACCGTGTACAGATCCACCGACCCGTCGACGGGCCACTGCGCGTAGAGCGCCTCGACAACGCGCACGCTGTGCGTCGTGGCAGCCGCGATGATCTCTGGGTCCTTCGGGTTCTGCCGGCCCTTGAAGTGCGCCCAGCTCAGCGCTATGGCGCGCCGTCTACACACGGCCGCCTCGAGCGCCGCGCCCAGCGTCCCCGAGCTCAGCGCGAACAGCGCTGTTGAGTTGCGGCCGAAGTTTGGCCCCGATACTACGAGGTCAATGGGCCCGCGCTCGCGGAACACGTGATGCAGGCCGATCTGTGCGCAGGAGGCCGGTGTTCCGTCCACTAGAACCCATTCTTCGACGGCATTACGTCCGCGGGATGGTCGGCTGTGCGTCGTGCCCTGAGGCGTGCTGTCATCGCGTGTGTCGTACGTTAGGGGTGGGCGGTAGTAGATCGGCTTCACCGTCTGCCCTATCATGTGTGCCTTCCCGATCCAGGACCGCTGCGTGTCCGGCAGACACACGGATACGGTATGTCCGGCTTTCTGAAGCGCGCGTACTAGGCTGTGGACGTACGGCGAGGCCGGGCCCGGAGGCCCGTCATCATTGGTAACGAGGATATGCATATTCTTCGGCTTGATGGGCGAAGGAATCGATGGTATGTATGATGCCTGGCGGCTCGAGAAAGATTGCAGTGGCTAATTGGTGCGTAGGAAGAAGTATTAGAGGCTATAAGGTAAGGTGAATGGTGGTGAATCTGGATACCATATTATCCCAAGCACTTTTTCGCTGTTCTGGAGAAGAGAAATACATATACATCGGACTCGCGGCGGTGGGAACCAGAAGGAGTGCGATTTGCGGAGCTAAACTTTGGCGGGGAGTTTTCATGGTGGGGGCGGGGCAATTTTTGGTTCGGAGCTCGACATTGGGTTCCGAAGTGACGTGAGCTGTCACCTCTTATGAGAAAATAGAAGGCACTGTATAGATGTACTTGGGTTGGCTTTTCATTCAACCCCATTACTACGTCAATAAATGGTCGGCTTCATGAATTGGTTCAGCCAGAGGAACACTATCTGAGTAATGGTCTATGTGAATGATTTACGCATCGAGATTATTTCGAAGATGTACCTGGACACATAGTACTCAGAAAATAGCTTAACTTATAAGTGCTTGCACGAGAGATAGTATACCAGAAAGGGTCTCACAATGAATTGCAAACGATCGATTAATGCTCATAGGTCATGTTACCTGCACGATTGCCTTTCTATCAAGGACTTTTCTCAAAAGACACTCTCATAGGGTATAGGCTTGCTTAGCCACATCCAATCTTCATCTCATAAAGACCGTCGCATGCCACTAATAAACGCCGGACAACCATTTGCTTAAACCACAATCTTTCCCTTTTCGGGTTGGTTGTAGTCGCGTCGTATCCACTCTGAAGAACTAATACACACAAGAAAATCAAAATTCGGAAGGCAAAAGCTAAAGTACCCTGTAATCTTGTCATCACCGTAGAGGCCCGAGAATCGATATTAGGTCATCTTCGTAGAGATCGACATCGTTGTCCGTAGTTGCGAACTACGATCGCTGGCGTTTTGTGCCGGCTGGGGACCTAGCGAGACTGTCTCCATCTCGCTTTTGACCATGAGGCTGAGCGCGACTCTTAGAGCGACGCCAGCCATCAAATGGACTTGGAACCTTGGGCTTCTCCACTGGCGTGTTACCCTCGCGGAGTTTGTCTGTAGATCGAGTGGCTCTTGCTGTGGTTGGGGGTGAAGCAGGTGCGAAGCGAGGTGCACGGGGAGTCTCGATCTTTTCGTCGGTCATGTCGGCTGGAGTTTCGGGAACCTCGATCTCAACATCTTCAGCGTCGTAGAGAACATGGTCTTCAATGTCGGTAATAGCTTCTTCATCTTCAGCAGCGGTGGTAGCAGGTTGCTTATTTTCTGGCTCAGACTGGAAGAGTCGGCGGGGTTTAATGGAAGAGCGAGTCATTGGGCGCTGTCGGCGGATGCTGTTCAGCTCAGTCGCCTCTTCGCCTTCAGCCTGACTGCTGGAGTCGACGTCATTGCTGTCAGGAAACTTGCGGAAAATTTTCTTGCCTCGGCTACGCAAGATTGTACGTTAGCATTATGAGCTAGGAGATGAAGTAGCGGATGGGAAACCTACAAAACGACGAGCACTCCATCGGAGCGCTTCACGGCATCCTCGATAGTCTGTTTACCCTCACCAGGAATTGCGACTTGCTTGCGTTTGCTTCGTCGTTGGGATGGCTCAGTGATAATGTTATCACCATAGAAAGGGTTCTCAATGCTGTCATCTACCTCGGGAACGCGATCGCGCGAATCGGTGAAAATCTCGATGTCTTCCTCCACATCCTCTGCCTTGAAGCTGTCGAGGGTCAAGCCCGTGTACTTCTTAGCCTTCTTCTTGGGAGTGAAGGCTACGTCTGCATCGGTTGCAAAAAGATTGCGCGCAATGGCGCGAGTGGCAGCTTCGGTTTTCGCATCGGGTTGTTTGCGTGGAGTCTTGGCGGGAGTAGGAAGCATGCCAGTGCTTTGCGAGATGCTCATGGTCTTTTGCGATTTTCTTTGAGGCTTAGGACTAATTCCTAAGGCATCTGCAGCATTGGCAGTGCTCTCAGCGGTCAGGGCGCCCGATGCGCGTCGCACAGAGTCCATGGCGGGCAAACGTTTCTTTTGAGGTGATGCGGCGGGAGTGGAAAATGTTGTGGAAGATTTAGTGGAGGAGCGGATAGACTGAAAGGAGGAAGAGCGTGGGGAGGGTGTGCGGTTGTTTGATTGTTGCCGAGAAGAAATGCGGGCGGATTTGCGAGGAGAGAAAGGTTCCCATGAGTCGCTGTAACCGTGTTTGGGGGTACCTGGGGTGTGGACAGTGCCAGGTGGTGAAGGAGTTGAAACAGCAAAGCTGGAGGCCATTGTTGGCTCGGGCGACCTTGTCTGGAGGCCGGGTCCGGATGGAAATTCGTCCCAACTCCTGGTCGCTAATACCGCTCTCCTGGTTTAACTACAATCTCTCTCTCTTTTCTTTTACTCTCCTTTTCGATCTCTTAAGTCAATTAAAGGCAATCGTTCGAACTTGAAGCTAGTTGCAGGCGATCACAGCTCTGTTGTCGTTGATAATGGTATCAAGACTTCCAATGCTCCAAAACAGGCTCAAGTGATCTTATCCCCCAATTCGGTCTGCTTTGTGTGCCAGGAATAGCAACCAGCAAGTGAAGCTCCTAAAAGGTAGTATGTGGTGTAAAATAGCCTATGACCGGGGCGATCTTGATGGCACGATGCGAGGCCACGACTGGGGATATCTTGCTAGACTTGGATTCTGCACAGCTATCTTGATGCGTATTTTACCGGGTTATGGGATACTTGAAAGAGGAAACGATCATAACACAAGAATGCGAGATATCAGCGATTGAGTCAATGAGCAATGATATTGAAGCTTGTGATGTATGGGGGTATGATGTTTGGGAAAACAAATATCGACCAGGCGATGAGGTCGAAAAGTGATGTGTGGAATGGGGGAATTTTAGGGAGGATTGCGGTCAAAGCTGAGAAGTGCAGGTGGCAGAGACTGTGGGAACAAGTTAAAGTAGAGTGGCTGGGGGCACGGCCAAGTCACTGACACCTCATGCACCATTCATGCTCTCTCCATCAGGGTTGGCTCCGGCAGTGTGAGCCCACTAAAAACGGACCCCCTGCTCTACTATAGATTAAAGTATGTACTTTTCAGGTACCTCCTAGTCCACCAAAAATTGGTTTTACTATTATGTTTTCAATCGGTATGCCGATCTGAGGCACGCCGCTCTTAGCCTGGTGCAAGCCTGCCCAGCTTGGGCCCACTTTACATAAGTTCATTCGTCTAAGTATTCTCAACCGTCATAAACAGCTTGAGATTATAGCTATTCCCGATTAAAACGTATTCATGGCTTACGTCCGGCGTCCTAACAACCGACTTCCTAGGAAGTCGGTTGTTGTTCTTTGGTATCTTACACCATAATCACCACAGATCCTTTTAAAATAAAAACACCCATTGATTCTATATTCAATATAGAGCACATCTCGAAACTATGGAAATTGCATGAAGAAGAGTGACAACAACGAGAAGAAGCTGAAAGTCGCACGCTGAGTGAGCAGTGTATATCGAGCAGTCGCGCGGATAAGCTCCAACTGCGAGGAACCTAACAACAAGGCATATCGAACCAGCTGGTAGGAGGACTTTAGGTTAGGCAGGATCGTATTAAGATTGTACCCAGGCCTTCGGGCATAGATCGGTCAAAGTTTTGCTTGATAAAGAAAGGAAAGAGAACCATGGACCTTGAGACCCATATAGAACTATTAGTTGAACAGATTCATTCCAAGCCCTCTATATGAGCCCTTGTTACATAAAGTTACGATTAGAAGACGAGCTAGACGATGCCCTCGCTGGGCAGTGATCACCCTCCTGATCCGTGTGAAATTTTTACACTTTGGGCAATGGTTCGGACCAACATACGTATATTTATAGACCTATACGGCTTCAGTTTCAACTTTCAAGCCAACCCTTTCATTATAAATTATTCTTCGATTGGATGTTTGACGTCTTGTTAGACCAAGCCAACTACCTAATACAACACAAGCCGGGTGGATGAATAACGGCAAAGCCGCATTGCTAAGCTGATTTGTTGGCCCTCTTACGTATACAGTCGAGAGCCTGAAGGTATCGTGACATTTGGAAGTGTGGTCATGGTCGGTGAAGTATAATTAGCAGAAATCGCCAGCAGGGCCGGCCACTGGTCACAGATAACTTCTCAACATCTTACAATAGTTCTTACAAGTTCTACTTGATGCATTAACTTGATCCACAAGTACACTACCGGTTAACATTTATAACAATATTTGTTCCGATTCCATCATGAAGCCATACGAGTCGAGCCCAGATAACATACCTGCCACTGACATGTATGCAGATGTACCGCTTTACGGCCGGTACTTTCCCAGACCGAACGACCTTCAGGTCGACCCCCAGCACGTAAGCTCCCAGTCTCCTGAGCTTTACAGTATTGGTCGTCAGTTATTGATCTGTGCGCCGAATCTGTCCGTATTTACCCGGCTGATGAGAGCGGCCGAGACGTGTTCGCTCTGGGCAGCATCATCCTTAAGTTAAGTCATCTCCACGAGATGGGAGACGGTCAAATTGCCGAAATCGACTATTCATACGCCAATGCGAATGAAATCTGAGCTATTGCAATTGACAGGAATGTTCTGGATTCTATTAGATTAACTAAGATCTACTTTGCTGGCAAGGTACCGTCGCCTATACAAACTGACTGTTTCTTCGCTCACTTTTTTTTTGGGATCAACGGTCGCCAAGTGCCTATCCAGGAAAGACTTGCCGGTGTCGATTTAAATGTCGCATTTCCGTACCTATCAGAAGACCAAAGGTTAGCCTTCAAGCAGCAAGCCCAAGGGATACTTCAGAAATTGCACACAATCAAGCCTGATGGCAGACAGTGGGGTCGTGTTCATGTCGTCGAAGATCATAAAATCCTCGAAAACAGCCGCATAAGTCCCCTAGAAAAAGAGATCCTATTCTCAGACGGTAATGTAGATCCAGGTACGAGTTTCATGCATAACGACTTCACCCTTCTTACTGCACAGTAAATAATGACAAGATCGTGGATCTTATTGATTGGGAGATGGCTGGACTCTTTAGCTGGAAGACGGCTAGGGAGGTGCATCACAGTATCAGAACATCGCAGAGAGAGCATTTTATCAATGCTGCATCGAGTGAGGAGAAGCTGCGGGACATTATGTGGTGGAACGAGCTGTATGACGATAGCATGCCCGAGTCTTTAGGGTAGTAACTTGAATAGTTTGTTGATAGCCCGTTACCTTGATATCAGCTAGTACATTGCGCGCTGAGTGAAAACTCGCATTACCAACCATGGCTCCGTTCAGGTCATCTAACCCACAGATAATGCGTACAAAGGAGACTCACTCTAACAAAGAAGCCTCCCAAAAAGATGTTAGGGTCATGGGAACGTATTGAGGCTTTGTCTTGCTCGGTTGGAACCGTTTACGAAGACTTGACCGTTTTAAGGGCCGTTTCAAAGTATATTTTCTATGCATAAGCTTGCACAAATACGGATTCTCAGTCGCCTGGCTGTGAACAGGGCGAGCCGAGCTTAAGCAAAAGCGGCAAACACACTAAGCCCAATCTGCTCACAGCTTGGCATTTCCTGATACCTAGAGCCCTGTTTATTCGCTCTAACAATCTACAGCAACCTACAAGACGCGTCGCGACAACCTTAGCACGCGTCGCGCGCCCATGTACCCACCACAGCCAACACCCCTATCGAACTGTCAAGATCTGCATTAATTGGCTGCAGCAAGGGCCAGCACATCGTCATCCCCGCACAGCATCCAGACTGCAACAACACCACATGTCAACAAGGTGCTTGCCTTACCCTTGTTAAGCCTTGGATTGCTCCCTGAGAACCGAAGTACCTACGTCACTACATACCTATCTCGTAGATTAACAGACATTTGTCTAGGAGAAATACTTCGATCCCTTCGTGCAGCCACCCCACCTTGGCATTACCTTGGCCCCCACCATCACCACCACCACCACCACCACCACCACCACCACCACCACCACCACAGTTGTGACACAAGCCACACTGGCCGGTAGCTCAAGCCTGCCCTATCTACTCGCAAATCCTGAAAGACTGGAAGACAGGCCGGTACAACACACAATGGCCGACCACCAGGAAGACTCGGACCATGAGGATCTTTTTGCATCTCCCTCTGAGACCAAGACCCCCAAACAACAGCAACCCGACAGACCTAAGACCCCGTCCAACCAGCCCAGTCGGTATGAGGACCCTGAGGATGCGCGCGAGGCGCGGGAATCAGCCCTGCGGCGGGAACTAGAGGGCGTCCGAAACATCAACGAGTTGATCGAGGGCGTAGTCGGTACACTTGAGCGGGCAAAGGGGAACATGCAGGTACAGACAGGAACCGATCCCTTTCAATCATATCAAAGACATCATCCCTTCGATTTCGTCACTCTTTCCCTAGATCAAGCCGCCACCCTACACCCCCAAGGAGGAGCCCCCCGCTAACAAACGCCCCTAATATCACACAGACCGTTTCCAATACAGTCAACACAGCCTCCACCCTCCTCAACACGTGGACGCGCATCCTCTCGCAAACAGAACACAACCAGCGATTACTGCTAAACCCTTCCTGGAAGGGCGCATCGCAGGACCTGGCAGCTGTGGAGAGCGAGGCCGCGGCTAAGGCTGCAGCCGCCGAGCGTAGAGCAGCGGAAGACGAGAGACGGCGTGCCGATGTTCGCCGTCGGATTGAGGAGGAGCAGAGACAGCGCGAGGCTGCCGCGGCCCCAGGTAGTGCAGGTGCTCCGCGTGGAAGGGGAGCCACGCGGGGTGTCCGGGGGACGACAAGAGCTAGCGCCCGTGGAAGAGGAACGGGTACTGCAAGTACTAGAGGGACAAGGTCAGTGTCAGGGTCAGGGATAGGGACGGTGGCAGGCTCGTCGGCAGGCTCATCGGCCGACACGACGTCCTCCAGTATTGCGAGTGCTAGGAGCAACTCCAAGATTGGAAGAGCATTTCTCAGGGCTGGGTCAAGAGGGACGCGGGGATATTAGGGCCATTGTCATGGACGAGCTCACCATTTTGACAGAGCAGGACAGAATCCTATTCAAGGTGGTGCTGTACATACGCAACATATGCTTGCATGCTGGCTCGCCGAACACTCATGAACAGAGTCATTTAGATACACAATGGACGCTCCAATACCCATATTTAGACCCCCGGTACCAGACAAATCATATGGCCTGGACACGATTCCCAATTTCTTCCCTTTCCCCTTTCTTTCCCGCCTACTCCTCTTCTTCGATGTTGTTCTAAGCCTTCTTCTTGAAGAAATGGCTCAACTTCTGCATCCCAGATGTATTAACCTTCTTTAAGTCCCTCACGCCACGGGACTCGCCCGCCTTCTTCCGTTTATCGTCCTCCTCTTTCTTCCGCTTCTTCTCGGCGCGTTCGGCAACCTCCTCCTCGTCCAGCACCCTCTTGAGTGAGTAGTCGCCCGCGGACCACGCCGCGGCAGCTTCTTGCTTCAGCCGGTTCAGCTCAGCCAGGTACGTGTCGAGCGGCGCGAAGTCGACTTTATCGGGTAGTTTGGTCTGGAGCATGGGGACGAGCGAGGACGGCACGTAGCTTGAGCATAGGAAGCTGAACGCTGTGCGCAGCCGCTGCAGGGCTATGACTTCGGCAGAGGCCACTATGGCAGGGAGCGGAACTTCAGTTGATACTTGGGTTTCTTCTGCTGCTGCTGCGGTGGAGACTACGGATGTAGCGGCAGTCGAGATGGCTGAGGCCTCCGAGACGAGGCTTGTGCTGCTCTCTGTGGACGCGACGGAGGACTGGTTCTCGTCGGCCTCAATCTTGGGTGCTGACGTCCCGCTTGTGGACTCGTCACTTTGTGCCTCCCCTTGCGTTTGCGTTTGCGTTTGCGTTTGCATGACTGTTGTGACTGTTGTGACTGTTGTGACGGTAGTTGTCTGCCGTTTTACGCCAAGAACTGGTGCTTCTAGCGGCTTGACCACGAACCTCTCCTCCATACTACGCGGCAGGGGCCGGCTGCTCATGCGCCGTGCTTTGCCTAGCACTTCGCTTACGAGTCTGTCCTCACTGAACCGGAACATGCGCTCATCGCCCGCCTCCACCGTGTCGCATACGGCTCCCAGGCGCGCTTCGAATAGACTACGCACCCGTCCCTCGCCCCAGCGTAAGATCTCCCACAGATGCGGTGACTTCTCCTGTATCCGGTCGAAGTGGTCGTCACTCAGAATATACTTGCGCTTCTCGGTCTTACTTGTGGGGTCAATTAAAGTCGGTAAAACGAGGAACAAGGGGTCAATGGGCGTTGCGACGAAGAGCTCGGCACCGTTTGTCACGTATGTGCCAAAGTCAGCATCGTCGTGGGCCGGCTTTGGCTCCGACTCTTTCCCTTCGCATTTACAATCATCACAATGTATCAGCCAGCTGCGCGGCGTGGTTTTAGGTGCTGTGATGCGAGTGAACTCGTAGATACCGGTCTCGGGACATACGAGGTATCGGGTGGGCTTGGAGTAGCGGGGATGCAATAAAGACACGATACGCGCTTCTTCAGTTGCTTTCCTAGGTAGTATAAAGATCTTTGGAGGACTCTTGGGTGGTGGTGGGAGAGTATATTTGGATTTAGATGTCGATGTCGTCGCATTTGACTTTTCTGCGCCGGCGTTTGATTCACTACCTTTGGCGGCTCTTGTCCTTGCCATAACTAAGGAACTACTAAGCGTGGGCTCAGATACTAAACAAACGAATAAAAGAAATTGAGAATTTAGCAATTGGCAACTCTGAAGTGTAATTGAGGGATGATCTAGCGTTGAATTTGAATAAGGACCAACTAACTACATGCCTAGGTAGTCTAGGCACCTGGGCCACTGGGGTACAGTACAGTACAATGGTTGAGCTCTGGTGGACTGTGGTGGGTGGACCCCTGTTACTGTTAATTGGTTCGACGCGTCTAATAATAAAAGTCGCGTCGGCTGCTGCAGGTTAAAGCGCGTCATCGCTCTCACCCACATAGGTCGACGCCAATCAGACCTTCAACTACCCACATTGGGCAAAGTCAGGACCGTACCTTACCTACCCAGAAGTCTCACTCTTATCGATATTGCAACCGCAATTGGGATCTTGAGGTTAACCATAGAAGAGGACGTTGCAAGCGTTTACCAGATTAAGTAGCCTTTCTGGATAAGAAGGTTCCTTCAGTGCCTGTCGCCTATAATCACAGCTCATCGCGAACATACAGCAATATAGATCATTCCTCACCCCCTTGTTCGATCCTGAAGATTCATCTAATGACGACAGCCTGGTCTCTCAATTGCTATTTCAAACGACCATCCCAGAGCAGCAGGTGACCCCGCCGCATTTTCTACCGGTTTGTCCCTATCCGAGGAGGAATATTACTTGGTAAGGTGCTACGGCATACAAGACAGATGGTACGCATATGAACGGATCAGATGATGCCTCCCAGTAGGTTATAAATACTTCGACGTAGTCTGGCACATTGGCTCACAGCATGGCAGAATCAGGAGCTGAACCAGAGCCACAATGGCCGCCGCGATCGCCCCACGAAGCTCTCCTGAGCACTCCAGGCGGACGTGAGCGCCTCCGTCGCCTGGCCGAACGAGCGTCACCGTCTCCTTCTCCGTCTAAGCAAGCCTCCCGGACAAAAGTTTCAGGTGCTCAAAGTCCCAATCTACGTGGAACAGACGACGACATGGGCTTGGATCTCGACGGCGACGAAGATGAAGAGACACTTGAGTTAAAATTAGCGGCCATACAAGCAAAGCTTAAACTGAAGAAGCTCCAGAGCGCAAAGGCGAAGAAAGTCCAAGAATCAGAGACGACTTCAACACGAATCCGTTCAAGGACGATACCCGATGCCATACCATCAAGTCGAGTCCAATCCCGCGCCGATGGCTCGAGAATAAACCCACCACTCCGGTCGCAGTCGCAAATGGAAGTCCAAGTTCCGGCTTCACCCGTAAGGAGAGCACAGACATCACAAGAAGTCACATCTCCAAGCAGGGTACGGTTAGGAATAGACAAAGGGTTAAGAGCGAAAGACGTCTCTTTAAAACGTGCGCCGAGTTTGAAGAAGCCCTCGGAAACAGGAACAGGCCCCCAAGGAGGCTACCTTCGCAGAGCCCACACCCCAGCTTTGGATGCCACAAGTAACCGTATAACCCAGGAACGACCAAAAACCTTCAGTGAGCGGCTAGCTGCCGCGAGGACCGAAGAGACAAGCCGGCGAGAGCGCCTGGAGAGAATAAAGGAGGTCAGGGCCCAGGCTTTTCAGCTCGGCAAGCAGGAGATGGAGGAACTCAAACAGAACGCGACGGAAATACCCGATATGCCCATACCAGAAGAGCAATTCAGTAGAGACGAGGTTATGGCCGGTGGGGTTTTAAAGAGAACCAGCACCATGCCAAACCTACGACAGCAAATCCAGGAGGAGAACCGATCCGCGAGCAGTCTAGAAACGCTAGAATCACAGCAGAATAGGTCTGACATAGGCAAGCAGAAGGTCCCTCCATCTGAAGTCCCAGAAGAAGCGTCCTCGTTTGAGCCGTACTCCAGCATTCACCTCTCGAAACGAATAATACCGCATCCGACTTTAACACGCAACCTCTCTGGCAAGCAAACATATGTTGTCGCGGATCTCTTGAAACTCGTCAAAGCCCCAGAATACGAACTGCCTGAAATTGAGCAGGACATAGTCGTTTTAGGCATTCTAGCCTCCAAATCCGACCCCAGGGCACACAAAAACACTGGCAGTAATCTAAGAGAGAAATCGCAACACGATCCAACCAAGGGTAAATACATGATTTTGAAGCTGGTAGATCTGAAATGGGAACTCGAACTCTTTCTTTTCAACTCTGGCTTCGATCGGTTCTGGAAACTAACTCCGGGTACCCTCCTCGCCATCCTCAACCCCACAATCATGCCTCCACCACCAAACCGGACAGACACAGGACGATTCAGCCTTGTGATCAACAGCGACCAAGACACAATCCTAGAGGTGGGTACTGCGCGTGACCTAGGTTTCTGTAAAAGTGTTAAGAAAGACGGCGAGCTATGCAACAGCTGGGTGAACCGCAAGCACACCGAATTCTGCGAGTTCCACATGAACCTAGCGCTGGAGAAGAAGCGGCTTGCAAGACAGGAGGTCAACGCATTTAACACGGGTCTAGGCCCCGGGAAGAAGCAACACAACCCATATCGTCCGCAACACGGTGAAGGGTATGCTAACGAGCCAGACAACAAGCAGCGGGGTAACTATGACCGCTACGCAAAGGGCGCCTGGTTTATGCGCAAGGCCAGCGCCGCCAGTATGCTCGATAATGAGGTCCTCGGTGGCGAGTATGGACGCGCCGCGAGTACTATTGAGCGCAGTGAGGCGCTACGCCGGCGTCTCGCCACGCAGGAAAAGGAACACGATCTTATGAAGAAGTTGAGCGAAGTTGGGAGCGGTGCTGGCAAAGAGTATATGCTCACAGGTCAGCGATCTAAGAAAGCAAGCACGAACCGTTTCGGTTCAAGCTTCACTTCGACTTCGAGTTCCCCTAATTCGGGAGGAGAGCTAAAACCACAGCTAGATGCGAAGAGTCTGGGCTTGATATCGGACAAGAACAAGATTCACCATCTTAATCCCGTCAAGCGTAAACGTGTCGAAAGCGCCTTTTCGAGCCGCAGTTCTAGCATACTGGGGTCTACGACTGTGACTTCTGCTAAGTCGGTGGGGGCGGCGGCGTTAGGTTGGGGTGGCGGGCTGAAGGACAAACTAGCACGCATGAAAGAGGGCGAGAAACTACGTGTGGGTAGCGGGGCTGAGAACATCGGCGAAAATGGAATAGTCAGTGATGGGAACAAAGCGCGGACCCGGTCCCCGGCGCGTAAGAAAACTCGCTTCATCACTGAGAAAGGTATTCGTGAGGCTGGGCGTGAAAGTCTAGGCAACGAGTTGGTGGCCGGCGGAAGTCAGGAGCGCGGCATGGTTGTCTTGGATGATGACGATGATGATGAGTTGCTCATTCTCAAGTAGCGCCGTAAGGCTCGGCTTCAGTGCCCATGCACTCAGATATTGAATACCTCAGGAGCGAGGACGTGTCGACAAGAGTATATCAGTCACACAAAAGACCTTGTAAGGCAAAAACTACAAAAATTGTCCTGATTCGGCGTGGGGACGGAGCGTACATCAAATGTATACCCAAAGGTTAGGGCAAGGCTAGGAGTTCAGGGTTAAATACGGCTTTGGCGCTGCTGGATAAACTTGAATAGATCAAAAGGCATGATAACTGCTAAGGATAGGGATTATTCGTAGCGGACAGCCTTCCATACAGTTCATCGATTAATCGTATTTACAACTAGCGCAGTCTATTTAGTATAAGTCTATGGATGCAGGTTAAACGCTTAGGGCGAAGACTAATGCAAAATCGTTTGGCTCGCTTGGTTACCAGAGCAAATATATCTATAATATCATGACGACTTTCATATACCGTACCGTGTACTCTGCATATTGTATATAGCAGGTAGTTTAGGTAGGTGAGTGGGTTTGGTAGCCATCCCTCTTCTTTCCATTTGACTTGACTCGGAAGACTTACCTTAGGTACAATACCGCATTGTAAAGTGCATAGAATGAGGTAGATTATTCACGCTAACGACGATAAGTATAAAATACTATCACGAGCTAATTTCTTTAAAAGTATCGGTATAAGTCGCTTATTCACTGCCCTGGCTTTTTATTCTAAACGTTACAATCTATACGAAGTACCCCTATGCGTAGTTCTTTTCATCCCGCTTGCCATTCCACTTCTTAGCCTCAAGAAAACAAGTTGTAGATATAGATACGTTGTACCTGTGTTGTTAATATTCCTCACTATGTAGGTAAGTGAGTGAAAAAAAAACTGCCACCTCGCGTGATTACTTGTTTGTTGGCTAAGCTCTTAACCGAGCTGTCTATCCATCAGCACAACATTATGCGTAATTTTAAATAGCACCATGTAATTTATCCTGTTTGTTTTAAGCAGCTTACCGAACCTCCAGGATAACGATGTGTTCAGATGTATTACTAGGTAGCTGTATCTCAGCAACAGATACAGCAACTTAGCCATTCGGAACTGATTACGCTCGCAGATTGAATGATGCCCGGATGCTGTCTTTGCCTACAATAAGTATGCGTGTGACACACAGATACTTGTTTGCACGGCACGTAAGGAACAAATATGATGCAAGCCAACCAATGCATCTTAGCAAGGCTAGCCTAGCAGACTAGCAAAGCAAGAGCGAAAAAAAAGGAAACCAAAAAAACATGCAAGTATTTTTTTCCGCTGTAAGCAAAAAGAACACTCCCCCCTCCCCTTGTACATAGTCTATCTACCCAAAGCTGCGAGAAACCTAGCTGAGATCGGAAGAGAGGAAAGCATCGAGCGCGACTAGGTAAGTTCATACTGTGAGTAATCCTCTGGTCCGATTCATCTATTCGACTCGGCTGTTGCGTGATGATATTGGTCGATGTCGGCGTTGATGTATTGAAAAAGAGCGAAAGTCGAAAGCAAGTAGATAGAAATATCCAACCAACAACCAACAGCCAATCACATCAGCGCTATTCCTCCTCTTCTTTGCTACGTGATGAATCACCTGTAGTCATCACGTAGCGAGAAGCTATGATATTACCTCATCCTTAGCACCCTCCACCGCTTGCACCTCGTCGCCCTCCTTCTTCTTGTCGACTGTCTCCTGCAAAATTGACTCCCCTGCTGTGTTCGTAGCCAGTGTCTGAGTCTCCTCGATTGCGTCTTGGCTTTCGCTGGGCTTGTCAACAGTTGCTTTGTTTTCCGAGTCCTCGCTGCTGTTATCTGACTCCTTCTGCTCCGGCGCTCCCTGTGCCTTTGCTTCCTCGGCCCCAGTCTTGTCAGGTTCGGCTTCTTCGACTTTGCTCTCTTCAGATTTGATATCCTCTATTTTACTCTCCTCAGGCTTCGTCTCTTCTACTTTACCTTCGTCAGGCTTGGCCTCTTCAGCTTGGCTTTCCTCAGGTATGATCGCCTCGACTTCGGGTTCCTCAGGCTTGACCTCTTCAACAGTCATTTCAGATCGTTGTATCTTTTCGGGGCCCAGATGGTCGACAGTCATAGTGCCTTCTTCATCGATACTCCACAGCGTACGGGTTATAGAGAAAGAGAGGACAGGGTGGCCGTTAGACACTGGCGGCGGAACAGACTTGTCTGTGCCAGCACCTGTACTCTGATTTTTGGTCGGAGCTCTTCGCTGAGGACCCCGGGCACGTCCTTTTCTAGCGTCAGCTAATGGAGCCCTCTCTTTTTCTTCGAGCTTTTCTTCGATCGGAGGCGCTTCTTTCTTTTGGACTTGCGGACCCAAGCGCAACCGTTTGTTAAGGTCTGACATGAAACCAGCTTGTAGTGCAGCGATTTTGCCTCCTACAGGTCTGGCCGGCACTGCAGGTTTTTGCTTCGCGACCGGCTCCGTATCCTTAGACTCAGAAACTGGCTTGGAAGGACGAATAGGGATCTGGGGTTTCGGGCGACCGGGGATCGTGGGTTTTGAAGTAGCATCATCTCCAGAACCCTGCTTCTTAGGCGGGCGAGCAGGAACGGCAGGCTTACTGGCGAGTGTGGGTGACTTGGGGACATCTTCGACTGGTGAATCGGCGGCTGACTGTGGGTGAGACACTGTCGTTGTGAATTGGAGCGAGTCAGGCGTATCTTCCCAGATATCCCGACTAGGGAAGCGCTGAGTCATGTTGGGACGACTATGAACCTCCTTGGCCAGATGTGGCTGATGCTCAACCCACGACTTTGGTCGTTGTTGCCGGTTCAAGAAGCTGTCTGGTGTAAGGGCCTCCTTCTCAGCGAGTTCTTCTTGCCTCCGAGCGAACGCTTGGGCAGGCGTTTCGTTATCCCTCGGTGGCATGTCTGAGAAAGAAGCTCGTGATTTCGGACGAGTATCTGTCGGTTCGGGCGTTGAGACTTCCGCTGTGCTGTGCACACTGTTTGGAGCATCTTCCCAAATGTCTCGACTTGGGAATCTTTGACGATACTCTTTGAGCTTGTCAGCTTGGGTCTCTGGCTTCTTGTCCCCATTTTCATCCTCCGGAAAGAGTGGCTCATATTCTTCTACGTCTTCTAGAGGAGTGCAGTGCACTTCTTGCGGAGGAGGGCTGTAGATACTAGCAGGCCTACTCGATGGACGGCTTCCGGGTCCGTCACTTCCACGTCGTTGAGGCGGAACAGCTGGCTGGAGCTCATAAGAAGAGGGGTCCTTGGCTACCTCATCAGGGGCCAATATAGGGTAGGCATAATCATTGGGCGTATCATGGCCCTCGACAGACTCTGCATCACCAAATTTAGCGAAGGCTTTATGTTCGTTATACTCGTCAACATGAATAACATCGTTCTCCTTTTGGGAAGCCTTAGTGTCGTCAATGTCGCCTTCGAGCTCCTCGGACTCGGCTTTCAAGGACAGCTTGGTGGACTCAGCCTTGGGTGCCGCAGATGGCTGAGGTGAAGACATGCGTGAGGTATACTCATCACTTGCCTGAAAACCAACTTGTTCACTCGGGGTACTAATATATTCAGGGTTACCTGCTATTTATTATTAGAAACACTCCAAAGTTTGCTGGTGATTTGCAGTTACCGAAACCAACACCACGGCTGGCAGTATCCCGGACAATCTTGTTCAAGTTTTCACTACTCATTGAATAATCACGGACGCGATCATGAAGAGGATTGTAGTGCTCCTTCTGGTATTTCTCAGGATGTTTTTCGTAGTAAGCCTTCTCGAGCTTATCCGTAGATTCAACGCCATGACCATGGAGGCCGTAGCTTCCCGGTGGGAGATCGTTAAAACCGCCTCGGGAGCTCGTCCTGCGGGTGTGGTGGCGACCGCTCTTGGTGCTGTCAACACTTGGAGCTCTGGGCGGCGCTGGTGAGGGAGCTTGTACGTCGCCGGCGTATGACAGCATCGGCACTCTCTGCCCAATCTCTGGGATACCATGTTCGTCTTCAGCGTGGTTTTCGCTGTGATGAGAAAGCTGACTTGTTGTACTGGCCTTCTTCTTCAGACTGCGGGCGCCCGAATGCAATGGCTCCTCGCTACTAGGACGCCCGATGCCGAAGGAGGCAGCCCTGTCCGAGTCGGTGCGGGTGACGGTAGCCACTCGCTGTTTGGCGCTGGCGGCAGGTACAGTGGGTTTGGGGGCGTGCAACTTGACGTCTTCGCCAACGCTGCGAGTATGTTCGGGGGATCCCGCAGCACTACGATTTAGTTCGGGCGATGAACCGAGCTCCTCGATGGCGACAGCGTATTCTTGGCCCTCTTCCCCGGGGCCGGGCATATCGACGCTCGTGGATCGTTCGAGCTCCTCTCCCAGAAAGCTTTGACTGTGTCGCTTAGCCTTGGGGTTGAAGGGACTCTCATTCAAGGGCGAAGGGGCAAAGCGATCGGGATTTGGGGAGACAGATCGGTTAAAGCGCCTGGTGGGACGAGCTGGGATCGCAGGAGCAGAGCCATTGTCTTTCTCCTGGCTCCTAGAGGGTCGAGGCGGGATGACAGGGGCCGACTGCATGGTGGCGGCAGACATGTCGTTGAAAGGAATCGAAGGAGAAAAATACAAAACGATAGTTGGTGTTAGCTAAATTGTCGAAGGTCCTGTGCTTGGTATGGGCCCAGGATAATACGTCCTAATCGATCGCAAGGATTAGCAAGGTTACATGGACTTGGGTGACAGAGTCAGTGCCCGAATAGCCTTAACGCGACGAAGGAAAATGAGTAATAGCTGCTTTCAATGGTACAATAAGCAGAACTATAGCTATCGATAGCTGAATGCTAGCGATGGCTCGCGCGCTTGCGCAGCGAGAACACACACCCTTAAGCTACCTAGTGAGTGGCAGCAAGGTGGCAGTGCTGTGCTCATGGTGGAAGCTCATCGGGCGCATGACGATGGTTAGTGTTCTAGATTGATTCTGGACGTACCGCGTAAATCCAACAAGTCTGGGCAAGAAAACAAAAAGTAAATTGTACAACACAATCTGTCCAAGACAGGTAACACCGTGTGTGTGTGTGTGTGTGTGTGTGTATATTCTCGTCGGGTCTTGTAAAGTAGGTAGGCGTGTTAATGTGAAGCCCAAATTCTTCTGGCCAAAGTACAAAGACCAATGCAGGTTATGCGTTCGATTTTAGCTGAACGCGCCTTATCTATCTTCGCCCTGAATTGAAAATGCAGCTTATCGGGTTTCTATGATTAGCTCAGCCTACATCCAGCGGTACTGGCGGTGAAGAGATAAAGAAGTGAACAAAACTGATTAAACAGATAAGCTTGCGACTAATAAGTATTGTCAAGATAGGGAATGATAAAGGCAAGTAGAGGGATCTGGTTGGTAAAAGCTGGTTGGTATGTGGCGGAGGTTCTTGGTCAACGAAAACGGAGGTAAATGTGTCACAGTATGATAAGTCGTTTCTTTGGTGCTATTGGAGACCAGCAAGTCAAGGCAGACGATGCCATACACTAATCGGTGCCATGTGTCTAAGGTAGAAGACATGTAGACATATAATCGGTGTATCGTGCTGAGCTACTCCATGCTTGCCTTGAAGGTCGACGGTAAACGATGCTAATGCCCATGACGCGTTTCCAAACTGGGCTCCAGAGAATTGGTATTAGGGCGGGTAGACACCATAGTAATGGTTGAAAGCCAGACGGATGTCCGGGCCCAGAACATGATTTCACGAGACACAAAACCGAACTAGACGAGCGAACAATGGTTTGGGGGGCGGATAGAAGCTTAACCAACGAGACCCGAGAAACGAATAAAGTTTGAGATTGAAAGGGAATTGCTAGGTTGGTATACTGGGGGTGACAGGACGGACAAGATGGCCTTGCGCACTTACACAATGTGTGATGGTTGGTCCGCTTTGAAGTCAGCGACGATACTCTTGCTATCTGGTTCTGGACAGCAAAAGATCATCGAATTGGAGCCCTTCGTCAAATAATGGGGGAGAGTCGAGATATCACAGCCTTTCAATTATATGAATGAAAGCAGGAATTGGATTTTCGATGGAATAGGATAGATCTTGCTAGGATTCAGGAGGTTTTGGGTTACAAGTTTGGCCTAGACGAATTAGGTAATAATGATGAGCCCTTGAATGAGCCCTTGATAGATCGCGATGATGACCCACGAGTTCTGCACGAGCGACTCTGCTCGACTTAAATAGGAAGTGGGCAAGCGCTACAGCAACTAAATACCCGCACCGTCAGACGAGCTTTTTTTCTTGCTTTCGTGGATACAGGGCGTACTGTGTTTTCTACCGGTGTCTGTCTGCATGTCATGGGATCTTTGTGTCTGGTCTTAGTTTCCCAACAACTACCAGTTACCTTTTCCGAAGCAAGGATGGAAAGCCCCATGATTCCCTCCAAGGATGCCGTATGCCGTACATTAAAAGAGACTACTTGACTTGCTTGACTCCTTGGCTGGGTACCGCATCGGTAGAGACCTAAGGCGTCGGGGGCAGTGCCATTCTGCAGCAAGATGTCATAGGGACTCGCCCTCAAACTCTCTTAAGAAGCTCGAAGCTGGCCTACATACTTAGGTAGCTAGCGATGAACGTTTGAGGTACGCATGGACGACGTATCGCGCCTGCATGATGCCCCTCGACCCCACCTGCCCCTCTACGTGTATGTCCCTGGACCGTATGTATGATGTACTTCCGGACAGCCAATGGCGATGCGCCAATTAGTCTGTCGGCTTACTCCTTTGGAGATCCATAGGCGGGGGAGAAAAGCCCGCATGTGGACAGTTTTAACTTCACGGTGTTGGTGGGTGAGGTGGGTAGGTCTCAGGATAAATATTTTCAATGCACAAACTCAACCGAATGCAAACCGTGCAGCCTGGGAGATGATCGTCCAGTCCACTTGTGGTAGTTGATAATCTCGACATAGGTAGTAGGGCACTATTTTAATCCGGAAGGGAGGGCGCGTAGTGAATGCTGTACAGCCAGAGTCTGCTGCTATACCACAGATGGTAGATTATAGAGGCTCAGAGCTAGCTGTGGACCATCCTGTCCGTCATCAGCCTCACCAGCACCGTCTCGCCCACGCCCAATACTAGACAGGACCACCTTGACCACCACCAGCTTCTCCACCAGAGGACTATTCCGTTTTGGCAAATTTGGCCAAGTCACCTGCGATGTGTGATGCAAAGGGGGCATCTAGACGCGTGAAAACTTTTTGGATGCTGGGTGCCGGCCACTATGTACGTCGAAGCGGTCAAGCTTTGCAGTGGGCTTCCCCCTATCCTACAGCGTGGTTGTCCTGGATATTCAAAAGGGAAAATCAAGCAAAGGGTAGTGACTTGAAAGCTTCCTCTTAAGGTACACAGATACTTCATGGCGATTCATTAAGAAACAAATTGAATCCAAGTGCAGCGGCTCCGAGAGGAAGAATCTGGAAGTTGGCACATTCTTTGTCAATATGTACGACAGGATCTGTTGAGTACCTAAGGTAGATATGTACTGTAGGTGTAGGTACCAGGACCACATGCACAGCCATAGAGACGGTGTGTTCCCCCCAGCTGTGGCGCCTCTAATTATGATGCATCATGGTCAATGAGGTGGCACCATCTTCCCCACATTACTAGAATGACTAGAGAGAGCCCTATGGTGACCGCTGGGGATTTGCCTCCGGACTTGTCAGCAAGAGCATAGGAAATAGAGAATATTGTCTCGAAGACAAGGTGCAGGAAGCAAGTATCCTGGCTTGTAGGTGTCATACAGTGGAATGAGGGCTCTTGTGAAAATCAAGGGCATCAAGCCCGTCGAAGAAAGATGGGAAAGGTATCGACATCCAAAAACGGGTGGGCGGCCTCCAGCAATGACGCATATCTTCCCCACGGCACTTGCCTTGGCCTTGGACAGAGAACAGCAGTAACAACCGGGCAATAAAGCATGCCGAAGCTTCGCGAGATGATGCAAACGGCGGGTGCTGTCTCGGTGTTAGAAGCTGAGAAAGTGGAATCAGCCTATTTAATAGAGTTAAATAGTGCGTACATGGCTGAACCTTACACTCACCGTGTTCCGATCCCATCATTCCAGGAGATGCTTCTTTGCACGTAGTTATCCCGTACTTCTGTTAGATTAGGACATTAACGGAACATTCCTTCTGTAGAACAGGCTTTTGCAAACATTGAAGCTCTAGTTCTAGTCGGAGAATGCACAAGCTGTCACTACACAGTTTATGGCAGGTCAGATAATGTCGGAACCCCCCAAAGCGTTCTTACCTAAAGAGTACCATGAAACCCCGGATTACCAATTTCAATAGGCCAACTAGGACAACGACCGAGACTATAAACTTCCATACCATTTCCAATCGTTGATTTTTATATGCATGTAATAAGGTGTGTAATAATAACAGGCCCCCAGCCACATCGATTCCACGTGCATGTGCTTTCCTTGCATATTCCCCCATTGCGCTAATTAGCATTTCAACCACATAACAAATCTATACTGTTCATAATCCTAGAGCCTTCCAATTTGCTTATGCTGTATTGGAATCTTCAAGAGTTAGTTGCACGCCGCTGTATCGTGAGTTTCGCTTTACTCCTAATTCTAGCTCCATGTGGGATAGGGCACATTACTACATAGTCAGTCAAATATTCAGGGCTGTCGATGCTTGGGCTCCCACATTCGTGCTGGTGCCATAGGACTTATTGTCAGGTAGGCGGCTAGGACTACAATATTATTTCTCGATCGGAATGGAAATTCGTTTCATTCAGGAAAATTGAGGTATCTCTTCTGAGTCGGACACGACCAAACGAACTATTTCCCTGCCATCTCAAGCACAGAATAGGAAGTGCTGGTTCCGTCCATACAATATCCGTGACGCCAATATACCAGTCCTTAAAATGCTGAGTTTTCTTTGTCGACGTCAGTGTCCACGCCATTTTGCCCCTTGGGCTTTCAACCTCTCATACTGCCTGCTTCTGATCAGCAGACTCTCCTCGTCGTCCATATAGTATTCTCGCCTCAGTAGCTCTCGCAGTGCTCTTAGTCTCGTCTGATAGGAGAGACATCTACTGATTATATGATCATCTGTGCCACACCCTGGCCGCCCAGAGTCTTGCTTCCAATGAAAGCCTGGCCCTTAAGACCAGCAAGGGCATAGCAGATTGCGGTGAGTGTGAGGACAACCGCTGCGGCGATTAGGCTTGTGGTCGCGAGAATGAGGCTGAGCCACTGAACGAGAGCCATGACCAGGTAGGTAGCAGCCCGCATGTAGTTGGTGGAAACCTTGCGAATCGCAGCATCAAAAGCAGCCGAGGTAGGGCAGATTCGGAGCAAAAGGGGGACTTCGAGGAATAGAATAACGAAAGATGATACACTGTTTTGGGCTTTATTAGTCACCGTCGCTATGTAAGTCACTTTCCAGACTAGGTGGGCAGCTTACAGGCAGATGATGGCGAAGATGATTATGAGGACATGGCGAAAAAGGTTAAAGAAGTTGGCGATGCCCAGCGCAAAGCATAGAATCATCGACAGAATCCCCAGCCTGAAATCAGTGCCGCACACGTTAGCTCTTGAGTATTATTACGTCTCGTGTTTTCCCATCATCCCAGGCTGAAGCCTTGTAGCTGAGCCCGGGGCGCGCAAACAGTGATAGAATAATAGATGTCGTGATTGCAAGACGGTGAGGGAACAGCAACAAGATGATTATTCGATAGAGCGACTTACCATTGTCCGTAGATGCCTAGATAGGGTAACTATTAGCTTCTACCTCTTCAGCCGCAAAAGGAAGTAATGGAGGAGCCGGAGAAGGGTGGTGGATGGCCTTACTGAAGTTTCTTGTCTGGAACTCGTCTTTAATTGACATCTTGAAGACGCGAGGTATATTTTCGCGAACCAGAAGAGAAGTGCTATGATACTGAGCAGTACTACTCAGAGGCTAACGAGGTTTAAGATGGGGCGGTAAGATCTGATGCGATGCGCAGAGCTGCTCCTATGGAAGAGTAGGGATTGTCGTCGGTGATGGTTGATAATCGTAGTGATTAGCCGTAAGTGCCTTTACTAATGGTACAGATAATCGTCGATTGAAGAGTTATTTGGGAGAGTCTGTTTGTTGCTGATGAGGATTTACTGTTGGTGTTGTTTTAGAGATGCGAGTGACAGATGTCCAATTGACGATGGGAGCTTGGGTGGATCTCCAGCATGACCAGGCGACAACGCCGGGATGGCTCGTTGCACGGCTAGAACCAGCCGAGCGGGCAACACGCAAGCGCTGACTACAGTATTTCCAGGCGCAGCAAGCCCTTTGTCCCTTCCCTGCCAACCTGCCTCGCCCGCCGCCTTTCGGTGGTGTGATTCGCAGGGTCCACTTCTGGCTAGACGTTCCCCCGTAGTGCATAAGGTACAGTAGGTACCTAGCCTACCTATCACACGCTCCAATTCCCCGAAATAGCCACACTTGATACTTGATAATGTTATAGGCCGTATGTTCCAACATCCAAAACACCTTTGAAGCGCCCAGCGCGCACGGTTGGGTTTGAGCGCATTAATTAATGAATACTACCTGTGTACAAGAAATTGTGTTGATGTTCTATTGCCATTTGATTTCGTGGCCTATTTAGATCCACAGGCCCGTACTGCCGAAGCCATCAAACTGTTGCAAAATACCTCCAACGCAGGCAACGGTATATGCCTCTGCTCAATTGGACCAGAGAGAAGAGCAGGCATCCGTGTTCTCTGCATGTGTACGCACAGTGTCTACGCAATCTTGCTGCGCCTAGCCGGGTAATGGAAAAAAAGCGCCTGCACTCTTAATTCCTCCATGCCAGCATTATATCAGCCACATTTTGAGCGATGAAAACATCGTCAACCATGCCGTCGAGGTGTGCTTGTCAAGGACCAGGCCAGCCCTTGGCTCTGTATACCTACTATACCCATGATGTGCGGCTCACTGCCGTCGGTTTCTTGCGTCGTATCCGTATCGAACGACATGTGCTGCGCTGCGGGGATCCCTGCTGCAAATGGTAATCCACAACGCGTGACGAGGGGATGAAAAATTTAGGCTATCGACGAGAACGACAACTACCTAAGCTGGGAAGCTTGGTCTGTCTCAAATAGGGCGTGTACAACCAACAAGAACTTGACCTGATAACGCACAACATATCACTTTTGTGTTTGCTCCAATCCCTTCTCGAGGCGGGAATGTAAGTACGAGTGCTCTTTTGTCTTGATTCGACATGGTTTTACTGCTCGTGGGATGTCCCGTGATCTGTACCATCCGGTCAGCAAAGCAGTGACGGGTGCACTTAAGAGTCGGAGGGAAAGAATAGCTAGCCAGACGCCCAGCTAAGCAGGACAGTGAAATCAGCTCAGTTATTCCTTCTCTCGCCTGATACCTTATTAGAAACTCCTGTACTGTCGTGCTCCAAACACGTTGCTAAGGGCATGTAAGGGGTATACCTCTTCACATTTTAAGTCTCCCAACATGTGTTCTTTCTCTACTTGAAGTCACTCGTCAACATCCTGTGACTATTGCACTGAGAGCCCTTCGGACTTAGACTTCAATTAGCTAACGGCCGTTGAAGAGACTCGACGCTTGTTTGTTGACAGTTGCCTAGTTGAGCGTCTTAGCTTTTAGGCAGAGAGGACACATTACTTGTTGATCACCATTCTCCAGATATTTCGGCACCATCAAAGCGATGTCTTCTACTCTTTCCGAGTGGTGGCCTCTTTCGTCAGTTGCAACTTGCATCGTGGCTGTCATCACAGCTTATGCTCTCTTGTATCAAGCGTCAGCGCGCAAGCTTGATGCTAGAGAGCCACCCATTATCACCTCGGGGATTCCTTTTGTTGGACATATCCTGGGGATGGCCTTGCATGGAGGGAAATATATCAAGAACTTAGGGTTTGAACACCCCTACTAATCAACACAAGACACCGTCTCTAACAACACTATTAGGTTGGGGAATAGACACGTTCCCATCTTCACTTTACCCGTGCCGAAGTCTCGTATTTACATCGTAACAGAGCCATCTCTGGCTGTTGCGGTTCAGCGAGCATCCAAAGTTTTATCTTTTACACCTATTGTCCCCAACGTCACCGAGCGTGTTCTTGGGTTAGACAGCCCTACCATTGAGATCACCCGTAAGAATTTGGATCCTGGCCCTGGAGATGAGCGCGGGTTCCTGGCCGACATTCAGGACATGGTGTACGTCTGGTTTGGACCGGGGAACTATTTGAATGAGATCAGCTTATGTGCAGCCCAAGAGTTGAGAAACCAGGTGCTTAACTTCACGGACTCCCTTCAGGCATATCCTGAGTTGAAAGAGCCTACGGATCTACTTGTATGGGTTCGGCACGTTGTCACCGTATCTATGGCTACTATCTTCTACGGCCCTCGAAATCCCATCGCGTTGGACCCAGATCTCGAGGAAGCCTTCTGGGACTTTGACCATGGCCTTGGGATGCTACTCATGAACGTGTTCCCTTCTATTACTGCAGGCAAGGCATACAGGGGCAGAGAAAGACTAGTGAAAGCACTTGAGGTGTACTTAGAGGATGGAAAGCACAAGACAGGCTCAAAGATCGTCCAGAAACGCGTTGAAATTGCTCTTCAGCATGGGTGGACTCTTCGCGCCGCGGCGCGCTCTGAACTCTCGTTTCTATTCGCCGGCATTGTCAACGCGACCACTTCAATATTCTGGATCCTCCTTCAAGTATTCGCAGATCCACAGCTTTTGTCTACGGTGCGTGAGGAGATCACAGGTATTCTTAGACCTGATCAAGGTGATGATAGAGATGTTCATTCTCCAAGTTACAGGCTCAATATCACTGATCTTAAAGAGCGTTGCCCTATGCTTATCGCCGTATACCGCGAATGCTTGCGTTTAGGATCTGACAACTACTCAACACGGATGGTCAAGGAAGACTTCGTGCTTGCAGACCGCTACTTTTTAAAGAAAGGCGCTATCATACAGATTGCTGGTGGGGTTATACACTCCGACCAGACAATATGGGGCGATAATGTCGATGAGTTCGACCCTAATCGTTTCCTGGGCAGCAAGCAGCAAGGAGGGGACACAAAGCAGAATCAGTATCATCCTGCTGCTTTCCGCGCTTTCGGTGGCGGGAAGACTATATGTCCCGGACGCCACTTTGCGATGAATGAGATCTTGAGTGTTGTGTCCTTCATCGTGTTGATGCTCAACATCGAAGCTCCCAAAGGAGCCAAGATCAAAGTCCCGAAAAAGAATGACGGCGTCTTGCCTGCTCATATCCTAGAGCCCATTAGTCCGGTTAAGGTCGTAATTTCACGGCGACAAGACGGATACGCAGAGAAGTCTTTGGGAATCACATTCGATATTTAGCCTCTAAGTGGTTGTGTCGCCTTTGTGGAAGCGACCGGCAGCGCTCCAAGACGGCGAGTGCTACAATATGCACCCGCGTTCTTCTATTGGCGGTCTTCTACTATTCATTTCAGCAATGCATACGTATACTGCACTATGGTCGTGCCTATTTCGATTATTCGTAACCCCAAATAAAATCTCTCAATCTGTTCTTAGAATGCGTGTCTTTAACAGACGTTGATCATTGACCACTGGATTTGCCTACAACGACCGACAACAAAATGCATGCGTCTTACCCTCAACAATGCGCCGCTAATGCCTGGTATCCCCTCGTGTTTCGCCCCTTTCTGGACCAAGGTATTGACAACCTACTTGAATGCCCCTCAATCTCAACGCCGTTCATTCATATCCAAACTTGGTGGATATAAGATTCATGAGCGGAAATGTTCCCGATTACTCTTTTCTTCCTTTCCATAGGGAGGACTGGGTGACATTGATAATATACAAATCAGGAAGTGTGCCAAATAAGTGATATGGCAGGATTATAAAACTCGCAAACACGCAGAGATCCTTTTCCTAGCACAGCTCCAAATCCATAACTACTAATTACATGACAAAACAAACAATGCGGAGCTAAGCGAAGCAATCAAGTCCAAGTATCAATGGCACGCTGAGTCGATGATTTGTCTCGGATATAGGTCTTCAAACAGCAGTAAAGGTTGGGAAATAATGGAATGCATAATATGATATGTTAGAATGAAAGTTAAAATTATACTATTTTCCTGACTGTATGCTACCTTACTTTTTGTGTCCACTATCCTCAGATTGTTAATATCACAAACGTTGGTAACATTTGTGTTCCGAAAGCTACTAGAAAGATCTGAGTCTAAATAAAAGAAGTAGGAATCAGTGTACTTGAACCTATCTCGTCAAAAATTTACTACACAATACATAAACTTAATCTTCTCATCTCTGACGCGCTCCCACCCTTCCATTTGGCCTCTTCAAAGACACAATATCCTACCCTCCTACATACGGTATACTTCAAACTTTCAGTTACCTCCCAGTTACGCCTTAGTGTTTGCAGCACAAGACACTGAACTCTCCTCCTGGTGGTCATGCCTTGAATATCTCCCACCGCGACCTCGACTAGCCAACTCACCGACAATTTCTCGCCATCTATACCCAGCTCCTCGTCCATGATCACCGAATACGGGGTCCTGTCTTCATTAGTTGCAGGCAGTGGACCTAGAAGTAGAGCCGAAGTAGCCCTATCGTCTTGTTCGGTAAAAGGCGCGGTATTCCCCTCCTCCTCTGTCCAGTCAACTATTGCAGATAAGACTTGCCCCTTTCCGTCGGCAGTTCCACGGCTGAAAACGGCCTTCTTGACATTGGCTTCGACATGCAACTCACCAGCATGCGTGCCCTTGCAGACAAGATGCTTGATCTCGAGCCGCGGCTCGAGACCGTGCAGGAGATGCCCCGGCCAACGCACCTCTTGAGTTATTGATGCCCAGGACCAGGATGGCGCAATATCAAGCCGTTTAGGTGCCCTGTTACTATTGCCTTCTTCTCCGGCCCTCCGTACCTGTTTCTGTTGTGGCCATGTGGTCCAGAGAAGGCTCAGGACGAGAGAGCGGTTGGTCTGAGCCCAAGCTCCTGCGTAGTACAAAAGGCTACTCTGCTTAGGGCTGGTTTTATTCGCGCCGTAATGGGTAGACATGAGCGCATCCGCGACACCTTGTATCGCGACCAGTTTGTCCGTCTGGTAGGTAAGTCCGCGCCTGGTGTACTCTGAGATCATGTTGCCCCACTGAATGATAAATTCGTCCTCGGCGGAGAAGCATGGGATCTTGCCCGCACTGTTATGTCCAATGTCTGGGTTTGGACTGTCAGCAGTGTGATCGTTGGGTAACTCGGGCACAGACCGCGTCAACACCCACTCGCGCTGCAATCTTGCGACCATTGCAGCTATAGTCCGAGGGTCATACCGGCTCGTGATAATGCTATTTGAGTGCATCTCTTTTATGAACCGATCAATATTCTTATAATACGGAGGGCGGTCGTCAAACACAGCTTCCTGACAACGCCAAGTCACACTATCTCGCGCGTATGATAAGGTACGCGAAGATAATGCCTGCTCCTGGAATACCCAGGCCCGGGTGTCTAGACGGTTCGGTTTATACGACTCTGAGAGGCTAGATCTCTTCAGGTCAGAGGACAAGCTATTCGTGAATGCGTATACCTTACGCCCCTTACTCTTAGCATTACCGCCAAGTTGCAAGACGCAGGGGAGGTATCCAAACCCATCTCGCTTCCGAAAAAGACCTGCGGTACAGCCACTACCATCTGCCGCAGCGATGGTAAGCAATGAGTATTGGTAGTACTGGCACATCATGGCGGCCTCGACCTCCCAATCCTTTCTGTCATTCTGCACGATGCACAGAGAATCAATCCAGAGATATCTGCAACCGAGACTGCGTGTAGCGTGAGCAGCCTCCCGGAACGTGGGTGGCAAGTCGGTGTAGCGAATCCCTTTTTCATGGCTGACAATGTTGTCGCTTGTTGTCATGATGGGACTGCCGCCCCCCCAGCAGTGGCTGAGCGTGACATAATTCCCTTTTACGGGACGGGCGCGGGTGTCTAACAGATATACGTAGGGCTCGTCAACTGAGCCGACATCAATAACTCGGTGCGGGAGCAGCTGTTCTGCTCCTGCCCGGGCCTGACGACATCGGCCGTGAGTATGAAGGCACTCATTTAGCCATGCTGCTATTAATCGAAAAACATCGTTGGACCCTGTATATGCGTCGTTGTAATCGTCGGCTATGAGTACACATTCTAGCAGATCTTTGTGCGAGTCAGTCTGCTTATTAGGGTCCGTACATCATGTATGAGTGAGAACTCACCAGGCAGATCATAGCTTTCAAAGACTACATAGGCAGGTATAGCTCTGGGACTGTTTTGAGAGGCTTCAAATTGATTTTGTCTTTGAGTGGGTGCTAAGGATAATTCAATGCCAGCATTCTTTATTAATTTCGTCTTGATGTTGTATGGTGCATTGGGGTCTTTTGATTTCTCAGAGCAGGCTCGGGACATCACTTGGCAGAGCCGACAGCCTGACTTTGCGTTTGTCTCCAAGTCTTGCGTCGTGTCATAGTGAGCAACATCGACATCTTCACAGAAACTGATCACACTGCGCAGCGATTCACACTGGAAACATAACATGATACACAAGCGTGTGGAAATAGCGGCGGCCTGAGCTGATGTTGACAACTTCTAATGGTAAAGGTAAGAGTCATTTAATTCGGCGCGTAAAAATATATAATATATTATATTATTTAAATTAGCAACATTATACGTTTAAATATAAGCATTTTTAATATTTTTACTTTTAGTTTTAAGTTAACAATATGTTTTAACGTTTATTAAATATATATAAATAAATAATTATAGCTATATATATATATATTAATTTATTTACGTATAAAGTCAATAATATGGTGACTTATATTAGGTAGAATGTGTATGTATTCGCAAAGATAGTCACGGATGACTGGCTTGGCTGCTGGTTGACCCACTTGCAGCACAGACCTAGTCACATGACTGGCACATGACAAAACCCACTCATCCGTGCCACGAAACCACTTTTTGCTTAGCAATTCTGTAAATAGATTTCCTTTCCTCTTCATCTTAGTATCTTCAATACATGGTAGCCTTATTCGGAGCCTTGTCTCTTGTAAAGGTATTTTAAACGTAACACGGTACGGGGTAATCTAATACTTTGCCCTTTTCCCTTTTAAAAAACACCCTGCTCTAAATGAATCCCTCCTTACATACCATCCTTGGAAGTATGGAACAGATTAATATACTTATTTCGATTGTAGTGTATCAAGTAAATCGTAAAGCTTAGCTTTACGAACGATCTCGCTATATGTCTATCGTTGCTTTAATTATTTACAAGAGACAAGGGGGTGGGGGGATTGTATGACTGATTAGCTATGAACATACTCAATAACTACTTAACAAACATTGGCTTAACCACACGCCATATATGAGACTCTGGCACGGTTTACGTATTTAAAACGAGATTAAAGAGCCGTGAATTCATTGTAGATGATACATCGCCCGTAGGAAAAACCTAAAAAGTGAAGCTGATCGTGGCACATTTATATACTACTTGGCCGGGCAAACCACTTAGCCCTTGACACTCGCACTGTCCAAGTTTACTCTATCTAACAAACTAGTATTACAGCCTATAAAGCTTCTAAAGGCTGTTCTGATAATAAGATGCCAGGCAACCTAGTACCTCCTGGTGTCCAATGTCCAGGACGAATTGGGCACTTGGCTTACCTCTTCCACGCATGTATCGGGCGTGAGTCTTGTCGGCTCAGACAGGTGATTCAAGTAGTTCCAATGACCGCACTAATTTTTAGCTCAGGCACTGGGTATAAAGGCTTTGAGGCTACTAAGCAGTAAAATCATCCGGGAGGCTGTAGCAGCCCAGTCAGTAGCAGAAAGGTGATTGTTTGAGTCTGCCCACTACAATCCTATCACTTTCCTTGTACCATCAGCGAGGATCTGTGCTCTCCCGTGGCCACCAGAGCCAATGTCCATAGCATGAATAAGCACGCCCTCTGTACTCTACAGGAATCGACCCTCGCCGTAGTAGTGCACACCAGGGATTGGTTAAGTGGGTACGCGGGTCAGTTATGAAGCTATTATTTCATCGCGTTGTTCTATTAGTTGGCAGCATTCACGCTCTTTTTATATATCATTGAGTTACCTTCTATCCACTCATGACTTTCTGATCAAATGCATCCTATTATTTTGAGTGTAGCCTCGTCTATGTAACAGCAATCTAAGGGATACATATGGTATTAGCATATCTCTATTGGTGCGACTATACCGCATTTTTGTAATGGATATTCTGCTAATGAAAGATAGTCATTCGTTCTTTCATCTTCATGGAACTATTAACCTGGGATGGCAGTGTGCGCTGTTCAGCAGCAAGACTCGTGTGGAGAATCCGCACAGTAAACGACAGTCAGTCAAAGTCCTTGTGCATCATGATAGTATAAAAGTTCATCGGTGTTAAGAAATGGCTGTGTGAACGTAATGTACATCAATTTAGATTTCGGCAGCTGTCTTCCTAGAAAAATCAAGGACCTTGCAAATCGACTCGCTCTGAATCTCCTCAGCCAGTCCTCTCGTAGCACAGGCACGCTCATTGTAATACGACCACCTCCATCTGTCGCATCTTTGAGCAGCGCAAAGGCAGCTTCGTTTTGGAGCCTGTTGTTCTCGAGCTCAGTAGCAACAGCACTTGCCAGGTTAGAAACTGCGGATACGACATACTTGTACTTACCTGGAATCTTATCGGAGTTCACCAACGCAGTCTCCTCCACCGTGATACCTGGATTTAGCGTAGCATCGCAATCCTTTGTCGGGCATTACGTGAGCCCGCTTCCTCTTCACTGATGTCGTACCCAAATTTTTCAAACTCCAAGCTGCAGTTCAGCTGTTAGACTAATTCCTTTTCTACTAGAAGAGCTAAAACCACGTTTTTCACCAGCACTGAGTTTCGAGGCCCAAAATCCGATAAGCCACATCGTATAGTAAGCGTGGAATTATTAAATCACAATTTTGATAAAATAATATGCAGAAAATAGAGGTAATGTAATTTTTGTGAGGAAGCTGGTTAGGCGGTCTCTATAAAGCTGGTAAGGGGGTTGAGTGACTGTTGACTGATTACTCAGGAAACATCTTAAGTAATTGTTAAGTTTCTATTATAAACCTAAAGATCATTCTATAAAGGACAAAGACAGTAATTAAAATTTTTATAGTAAAGGAGTTTACCACGAACCAAGGGGGAAATACTACACCTCGTCCATGGACCACAACGATCGTATTAGGGCAGATGGCCTATCTGTCCCTTCTGTATCGTAAGCTTTGAGAAAAGCAGCTGTACGTCCAGGACGGGATAGACCATATTAAAGGAACCCTCCGTCAGCTGGTCGTTATCGAGGACGATCTATATTCGACCTCCATAAGGTCTGACATAATCTCGAATGGCTCCAAGCAGGATTATCAAACCAGTATACCGCACAGTGCTATACCCTTCCCCCTATGTCGAAGGTGCCGTATTCAAAGCCCTTTGGATTATTACTAATGTCAGGCAAATCCAGTCCAACAGCTGGGTAACCGGTATCGTTACTGAAACCCCCAAGTTTGCGATGTTTCTTAAAGGCAAGGCACCATCAACACTCTTGAGCAATACGTTTCCTGCTACGCCAATTTCACGAATAAGCTGCGCGTAGTTTTTGTGCACATCTCTGTCAGGTACATCTAGATATTATGCCGAAATGGCGTTTAGTGGCCAAACTAATAGGCCAGTAAAACAGAAACAGTGGAAAGATTAAGTGTAAAGAAGTTGTGGTGTTCGCTGAGGCGGTGACACGGAGCCACTACTCTTACGGCTATATCATTGAGGCGCTGCTCCGAGACTCGATCTTTGCTAACTACTTCCAGAAGCGAACCATCAAAATAAGCTGGTTCTGCAAGTGAGCTTACGTTCTCCGGCATTTCTATGTCAAGACCTCCATTGGCAAAGTTCTCAGTGCCGTGTGTAGCATAACAGTCTAACAAGACATGAGCAGAGAAGGCCAGCTCATCCTTTGAGAATGTCGTCAACAGATAGAAATTTACACACGAATAACTTCCGTTGACGCGATTATAAGGACATAAACTGCCGGGGTTTCGGCTTTTACCATATTCGCGAATGACCAAAGATGGAGTTCGTAGAGTGTTCAATCATCGACATTTGATGATATAGCTTCAATGAGAGCCTCATTACCGGAAGTTAACAAGGTCCTTTGCGTTTCTTGTTCGTTGGTGACTAGGTGCTTCCAGCACGCCTACATGCTAGTGGATTGGATGCCGGTGGCAGAAGCCTTCATTGCTACGCCCGCAAGGTAAGGATCCGGGCCAAACACTTCTCAGTTGCAGCCGTTGTGAGCAGGACGGCCTATCGGACCTGCAACTGGACTAGATTTATGACCAGCTGGGACTAAATGCAACTCACTAGGATAGCCTACCTCAAAAGGATATGAAAGGCCTTGGCCCTAGCTTCCTCCGCTAGGGCAACTCCTCGCCGGTACATGAGATCGCGATCCCACCTTGCGACGACAATAATCCCAGCTAAAAATACACTGACGTCGTCAGAACATGCGACACCGCTTAGCCCGTCCGAAAAATATATGCCGTCGAAGCTAGGCCGGGAGATCGGCCCCGTAATGCCCGCGTAAAGTAACCCGGGTGCCAAATAACCATCACAGACCGCCCACCCTGACCCTTTTGGTGAGGGTCATCTGAGAAACGATATTGTCAGCCTTTGGCAAAGCCTCGGGCCATGCTATAAGGGTCTATCAGCAAAATACAGGAGCAATTAGATTTTTCTATTGCTTATACTTACACATAGAGCCGGAGGTCTGAGCTACCACAGCCGTCACAATGACCGCGGCAGTCGAGGGGAAAAGATGAGTCGTAATGACTAGATTAATAAAGACAATAAGATGCACTATGAAGGAGGTGAGGCATACAATACACGAGCAGGAGCAAGAAGCTACTCGTTCAAGTCCAAGGGACTGTCCTTTCTTATACCTAGTACTGTACCGCATCCATATTGCTGATGTGTTGCCTTCCCATCCGCATATACATATAGGATCTTCCGAAGGTATCAAGGCCCCTAGAGTGCTGATAATCCCGGTTACATAAAAGAGAAACCGTACCTACAAAGTTAAAGCCAAATACTACGCCTCGCTCTATACGCGGTCACTATTTCGAATGTATAGCAACCCACACTATAGGTGTATAAGATACGTGTAATGTTGGCTCCATTCCACCATATGCCACACATACTGATTAGATATCTACAAATCATGTCAACATAATCGTCGTTTTGTAGATCGTCGTAAACTATGGCTCAGCTACTCAGTCCTACGCAAGCATAAAAGAGAGTGCCGCCTGCTTTATGCAGTTAGTAGAGAAAGGTATCACGGGCGTCGAATGGTCCAGTTACAGCTGATAACATAGTATAGTACCATCGGCCGAATGTATGCCTTGTCTCACATTTATCCTCAATATAAAGAAGCTATGTGTGGCCCATGACGACACTATGATTACGACTTGCTTTCGTGCCATATAGTTCGAGATGTCCGTCGGAGCAAAGTACCATCGTCCGATACACTGCAATATTGGAATCTTGATTACGAGAGCCAATGCTGGTTCATCGTGGTGGTGCGGCGGCCCCGCGAGTTCTGCTGTCGTTAACCGTCTTGCCTCGTAGCCTCCAGGCCTCCTTTTTGCTATTAGTATGTTTATTCCACCGTATTAGGGAAAATAGAACCGTCGAGCCGCCAGGTCATGCTGCTTCTCCTACTCCGAATGATGCAGCGTCTACTTAGGTCACCCCCTCCTACACCCCATTCGGGAGGCCCACCAGCTAATCCTGCGGCCAGGGGCGCAGCGCTGGGAACTAACAATGGCTCCTGAAACCGAAAGGAGCTACGCAGCAAAGTGATATGTATGACTATTGGTCCCGAAGGACAAGGGTGCTAAATCTTATGAGGGCCTATGAGTTCCACATCCACCCAGATCAAAGCCTGGGACAATCTCATGCCTGGCTGACCCCATGCAATAGGACTGCGTTCCAAATTAAACAAGCGCTCTCTGCATGCACTTATGATTATACATGATCTAACAGTTTGGGGCTCCGCCCCGCCTTTGAAAGCAGACTGGATGGGCTTGTATAAGCATAAGCCTACTGACGACTGCCCATGTATCTGTCGACCCCTCCACTCCTCCACAATTCGCGTCCCTCATATTTGGAGTCCGACTTCTATCTTTCTGGTCCAAGGCCATGATTTTAAGATGCCCAGGTCGGCAGCGGCAAGTGCGCGCAATAGACCGCGTCCCAACAATCAGTCGGACCTGCTTACCGTGTCTCTAGCTGGGTCCATTCGCTGGCTGCCACCGAAAGACAAAGTAGGCGATCTGGGATTGAAGAAAGGCTGCTACAATCATCCGGTTGTCGTGCTCTCATATAAAGTTCAGGATGGGAGGGTAGACATACTCATTGTGCGACTCCACTTGCCTTCCCTAATAGCTTGATCTGCTGGAATACTAATTATACAAGATCACCTCCTTCAGAGGCAGAGACTTAGTTAAAAAGTTTCCTCAACCTAGCGATTTGCGGGAAAGCTATCTGCCAATTAAGCCCAGCAGTGCTCATCCCGATCATGGTGTTCTCCTGGTCCTCGCCGACAACCGTCAAGAGCTAAGTAAAAAGTCTTACGTCGGGACGCGCAAGGTCTTCAAAGTCCCCTTGACGGCGCTACACCGATACGATGAAATATCCACGCGCGATTACTGTTTGTCTAATGAGTCTTTTGGCATGCTGCTGGCGCGCTGTGCTGATGTGCCCCCAACGGGTCTGTCTCCGTCGTCTGAGGAGAGGACGACTGTGAGAACTCGATCTCAGAACGTCGCCATATCTGATCAGCCTCATTCCCGTCCCCAGGTCTCTGATGCTCGCATAGCTCAACTCCTCGTACAAGCTACTGTTAGTATCAATCTTAACCGAGCACAATCCCGATCTAACGGCAGACCTCCTATCTCCTACTCGCCTTCGACCCATAATTACTTGGATATTCCCTCTACGAGATACAATCCCCCTAGGGCATATCCCCCACGGACGCCAAGTAATTATTACAAGAGCACAACAGGTCCATATCCATATGACACAACCCATGAGCCTAATAAGCTGCAGCGCTGTCTTAGGATACTAGCCACAGTACTCTTTGCTAGTGCGATTATTCATGGACTTGGCTATGAGTTACCCGGTGCTATGTTGCTGTCGAAGCTACTTAATAAAAAACGTCGGACGGCCTCTAGGTTGTGGCCTTTGTATGGCATAAAGAATTCGCTGAAGTGGTTTTGGCAACCTGTGTTGTCGATCACCCAACTTTTTGATGGCTTGATACCCGCGACTAAGATCCTACGTGGCGATGTGTATTAGCCCGGCGGGCTACTATGGTTGGGGATTGGTGTCGTAGGGTACTCATGGCGTCACTGCGATGTTCTATCGTCTGGATCGAGGACGCCACGCCAGATTTACGTATGAGCTTGTACCTAACTATTCATATCTCTGATAGGGGGCTGGGCTTCCCTCTGATGGGATGTCGGCTGAAGGGACCCAACAGGGATATAGCAAGAGTGCGTTGACTGTTTGCGGGAACCGCATCCCTGGACTTGGCCTTGGCGATGAGGTTGTGGGGAAATGGACTCCGGTACGGATGGTGTGGATTTGGGTTGGCTATTCTTCGCGCTGTTGTTCAAGATAAGTTGTTAGTTGGCCTTTGGCTTGACTTAGTTGCCTGGCAATCACTGCACCAGTGTCTACCATTACAGGCGAGATTTTATCTGCGAGCTAACTGGATAGCCCGCTTAATTACTAGTAGGCTTTTCTTTAATGCCTTTAAGTTATAGTTTTTATCTAGCAAGACGTAGATTATGTTAACCCCTCCCCCCCTTGTTGTTACGGCCTCAAAGTCAGAAGATGGTTTAAAGACTAAATATATCACTTTTGTAAAATAACTGCAATTGCAAAATGGCTGGCCAGCACCTAGTAAGGTGGGTGCTCGTTTTCTAAAGGACCAAACGGACCCACCAGTGGGGGCGTGGCACGAGTTATAATGCTTCAGCTATCATGAATGTGACTTTAAGTTGACAAGTCTTCGTTCTACAGCTCCCGTTTCACTACACCAGCAAACGGGCCCCCGCGCGAAAATGCAGCTGTACGCCTTGGTCCGGGTCGCCGTCCTGTGCGCCCAGCTAACGCACGCATCCTGCTTCCCGTCCGGCATTCCCGCCGGCGTCCAGAATCTCAACGGGTACATCGACAACGTCATCTCCGATCTGACACACAAGAAATACGACGTAGTCGCTAACGACTACTCGTCCACCGGCCGCAGCCTCGCTTTTCTAGAGGAAAACATACAAGGCAAGATCTGCGAGTATGACCTGGCTACCTCGGCATCGACGCAGAGTCAGGCCGTGGCTTATTTACAGTACGTCTTGGCTGCGGCTTGATTTTTTCACAGCGCCCGTGAAGGTGCAGTGCCTGTGCTTACTTCGAGGAACACTTGTAGCGCTGTAAAGGCCGAGTTGCTTGTGCTTGCGCAAGATGCTGAGAATCAGGATTGCGCAAATGGGATCAAGGCGCTCTGCCGCGCCGTAGACTTGTATGGCGGTGTTGCGGCCTATGTTGACTCTGTCCGGACGGATGTTTAGGTGAATGTCAAATTACGTGGCGTTCGTTTTTGGATAATAGTATTTAAGTTCGTCTATGGTTATCCCAGCTCTTAATAATGGAGGTGGTTTTGACAGCATTGCTTAATGAAGTGATCAAAGACTGACGCAAAGTCGGTGGTAGTCTAGTCACACTATAAGTAATAGGCTTTGCCACAGCGATAGTCTTAAACGAGTTGGGGCATGTATAGATTTTCGTCTATGTTTTTATAGCTTAAATAGTGTTTGTTGGCTGCATTTCGTAACCTATTAAGCAACAGGTCGCGATTTTGACTTACATCTACATCTGATGTTTGTGTTTGGCCAAGTCAGTAGGGGTAGAGCGGGAGCGAAATTCTATATATGTATTTTTCCCATGAACTGCTGTTATATAAATGATGACTGTTGTGTGTAGCTGTATAATTGTACCAACCTCAAGTCCTCCTATGAAAATCTTAACGATACCTGCGATAACATGGATCAAGTTTTGCGAGTGAGATTTTCTGGCCATCCCTATTTTGCTTGATCTCTGTAGCATGTTTATGCTTATCTGGCTCCTGAATAGTACGAGGCTTGTTCTTCGACACGCGTTGGTGATTCTGGACCCTGTTGATACGAGGGGTATCGGAAGGTTTGATCTCTGCCATTCCTCTCGTTTTCGGAGCTTCGGGTAACGGAGTCGCAGGACGGCGTTGTTGGTGGGCGTCCCGAGAACGCGAACGAGCCTTGGTGGATGATTTTCTCAGGCTCGCATCTCTTTTACCTGCCTTGATGTCGTTGGGGTTCCTCTTGTTTATGTCTCCGAGATCATTTCGATCATGTCGACGATCTTTGTTGAGCCTTGAACCGTCACCCCCAAAACCAGCACTAGTTTCGGTTGGTAGTTCTAGAGGCTTCTTGCTTTTCTTCGCCATCTTCTTGTCATCTGGCCGTGCCGCATCATCGAATGAATGCCGGCGGCCTCGGAGAGGAGGTTTTCTTTCATGAGTGATGTCCTTGTCGCTTCTGTGACTCTTGACACTAGAGCTGCGATGGGCAGTCTTGCTAGTCTTGCGGTCCTCTTTGGCAGCGTCCCGAGCGTCTCGAGCTTCTTGTCGAACTCTTGTCTCAACATTTCTATCGTGACTGGTCTGCCATGCGTCTAATTTATCGATGGCGGCGCGGACTCTACTATTCGACCCTTCTCTCTTGGCGGAAGTGCCAGGTACTACCGCGTATCTCCATCTGCCTCTTTGCTCATCCGCCTCCACGTTTGCCTTCTCAGCTTTGAGCACCTTCTTCGCTGTCTTGATAGCTGACTTGAATTCAGCTACCGAAGTCTCGCTATACTCTACCGGGTCTCCCTTGAACTTGGCTTAGTGGTTCTCGTTAGAGTGAATTTTGTCTCTGAGCTTTCCTTGACAGGCCTTGGACTTCTCGATTGCATTTCTGTGGGTGTTGAATTTATCCACTACTCGGATACCGATGTCGAACCCTTTGCTGGCGACCGGTCCTCCCACTATGTTGGCCATGATTGGCAAATAGTCGGATTAGTGGTCTATATATTCGGAAAAGCTTGACTGGACAGGGGAGGATGTGAGTAAGTAATCAGTTCTAGTTATGCAGAGGCATTCACTCTGAGTTCATATATGCATCTAGACATACGCAATCCAACGGTGATGTCATCGCATCTTGTAGCTATTCAGCCTTAGGCAAAGCCCTATCGTATGGAAAGTGCCATGCCTATTGAGCTTCAAGCAAACTAGTATGTTCGCCGAGCTCTACGTTGGGGTGCGTCATGTAATAAGTCGTGAGCTGCGCCCCAACGGGTTCAGCCGAAAGCTCTGTCAACTGATGATATGCAGGCACGGCTCAGCCCCATATGCTACCGAGTCGAGAGACTAGATACTGAGTCACTGTCTGCCTCAGCACCAGGGTCTTGTATGCATGCTCTGGGCTGCGCAAATTTGAAATAGGAATATTCTGTCCTGACAGGGGGAAAAATACTATAGAATCTTCTTATTAGGCAAGATTTTCCCTCTCCTTGGTAGATCATTAACTCTTATGATGCGATTGGTAACATCATGGCTACTCACCAGGATTCAAGAATCGTAATGCATGTCCGTAATGCACGTCTTTTCCGCTGTCGGCACACAAGATAGTCGCAATATATGAGGCATACTCGAGTCAAAGACCGCACAGTAGAGTCTTTTTTTTTTTTTTTTTTTTTTTCGTTTCGAAATGTCAGGGCCACACACGCTGGCAACTATGGTACTGGACCGATGCCCCGCGGCCTCTCCGCGATATAGCGGAAAAGACCGGGTTCCGACCCTCGGGTGCTATCTCGAAAAGTTTCCAGCACTCCCCAGGTCAATTTGTAGCGCTGACTATTACCAGTTCAACCCGCTTTAAAGCTTACAACCATGAAGGGGGTGGCAATGCGGTGTCCATGGCGGAGCAGTCATGGGAAACATCATTCTATTAAGAATCCCATTGCCGACTTGTACAAACGAGCAGGTCTGAAAGATACGTTGCTTCGATATGATTGGTTTTGCACACTCCTTGTTATCGAATAATCAATAGCAATGAATCAGAGATATGGCGTATAATACCATCCCTATGGCTGCTATAGTGCAGGAAATACCAACCGCAAGCTGGAATCAAATCCAACGAAACGAATAGATTGTGATAAAAGCGCGTCATAATCTAGTGACCCTAATCAAATAGTCATGTAATATCTTGGCAACCACACACCGTAGAGACTTCAGTTTTTCATTATTATTGTCACCGTTGTACTCTTTTTGTCGGGATGCCTGCCACGGACCGTCAATTGCGCGGGGAAACTGCTATACGGCAGGCAATGCTGGGTGGAGGGGTTCGCGCGGCATCAAGGCAATGGGCAGTTGATCGTAGTTGAATATACCGCCGTCTTGACGGCGTGCCTACGCGTGAGGAGACCAATAAGGCCCAGCAGCTCCTATTATCATGTCTTGAGGGCCAATTGGCCAGTTGCGCCATTGGCCAGGCCAGACTGGACTATGCGCCGGCCCGGTTCAAATGCCTGCTGCATGCCCAGGACCTCCTCAACGCTGGCGGCGCTCGCCGGCTTGGAAAGGCATGGCATACGTGTTTTTTTAGCCCGGCATCCCGAAATCAAGTCTACACGGTTCAAGATCATCGATTATCAACGCGTCAATGGAGCTACAGCCGCCGATATCAATATTTCTTTCGATCGACTCGAGACTACAGATATCGCCGCGATACCCCTGGACCGCTACTATAACAGCGATGAAATGGGCATCAGCCAAGGCGTTGGCGGCGATCACTTTGTGACTTGCTAGGCCATCAGTCGCAAGGCTTTGAAAAAAGATGTTGAAAAGGGCGAATAGATTATAGCTCTGGAGTGTGTAAGTGCTGTGGGGTTAATGCTGCCAAGACCCATGATTTTCAAGAGTGTTGATGTACAGGCGCAGTTGTTCCCAGATCATGACAATGAAAATACAATGCCTGGCGCTTTGGGTCATCGCCTCATGGATGGAACAGCAACTCTATTATGTTGAGATGGGCTACAAGACCTCTTTCTACCCCATATTTGTCATCATCATAGTAATGAATAGGTGGTGTTGGCATGTGATGGCCACCGGTCCCCTGTCAACGACCAGTTTCTATCCTCTTTTCTCCTTCTCTCTTCTAAGTAATACGTTGATATGATATACAGGGACTGATGCAGCTTGCTCTTTTCTACTTTACTGTCACTTCCACTATTATCTTACTGTAATATTATCTCAGTCTGTAACTAACGTGTCTGGTAACTAACTGTAGTTACTAGTCTTTTTCTTTTTCTCTTTTTCTTTCTCTTTCTCTTTCTCTAGAGCCCTAATTACTCTTTGTTAAGTTATATGTACGCTATAGGTGTAAAGTGTTGGTACGAAAGCTTTAAGACTGGAAGTTCTGGTATCCTGAATTAGAGTCTCTTATACCTTGTTTACCCCATAAGGCAGAAAGCTCCGACATGGTCCTTACCCTACGAAGCCTGGACAAAATCACCAGTAGACGTTAATTTCGAAGTAACCGACGCAGTTGTTAACAAAGGCTGCCACGCTGAATAAGCGGCTCACAGTACTAAACTAGTGTGCATCAAGAAAGGTAATTACGCTGGCAAGGCAACATTCTGTTCTTGGCCAAGCAATGATACTCTACGTGCATAAATGGAAGATTTATATTCGTTGAACTGAGCGGATGATGCGGCTGAATAAAAGAAGTCTCTGAGTGGCCGAATTGAGCGAGCCAGATCTACGATCAGTACTCCGTACAAGCCGGCTTACTTTACCATCATCAATCATTCTTCCGGCTCATCGTAGCGCCAACAGATACCCTGACGACACAAGTATACTATGACGACAATAAACTCCGTTGGAGGAAATAGGCCCCCGGGATACCCCATATACTATATATGTTACCACTGCTCGATTTCCCTATCCTGGTGTATCCCTGCTGCTTAACAAGAAGAAGTAGCCATATGACGCCACTGCGCCTAAAAGTACATAATATAAGATTGATAACAACTAATGCAAACCGTTCTAAACAATAAACAATAGCTAATAGCTTTATTACGTAACGGTCTAGTTAATTTAAATTAATTCAAAGTCGTATGTGTAATGCCTAATTAGTAATTACTAGTTATATGTATTATTAGTTATTTTACATCCATATAATTAATTCTCGTTTTATTTTTAGTATAATTGCATCGTGGACTGCTTACTTTGAAGTTAATTATCCTTGCGCTATGTGATAACCACTAATTAATGTTTCCCGCTTCGTTAACATGCTGCTAGCTAATATTTCGGGAAGCAAACAAATGTCCCAAGCTTATAAATCCGACGAAGCCGGATGCAGCGACTAGTCATATACTACTAAGAAACTAATTATTCGAAGACTTCTCGGCCGGCAAACCTTGATACTGAGTAAATATGGTTGCTTGGGTAGCTTATCAATCAATAGTTATACAGCCACGATGCTAACCACTATCCCAGTTTTACTGAACGTTAAACCCGAACCCATCTCCGAATCCAGAGCTCGAAGCTAGAGTTCTCCAGCGGAGTACGGTAAATGAGACCGCAAAAACTTGGCAGTCCGGCCATGATTCGGGAACAGCCCGGCCCTGTATGATAATGATCACGGGCTACAACAAGCCGAACCGTTACATCAGCTTTGCACGGACATGGCCATTTCCGCTTTTGTGGATTATCTATCTAATGACGGAAGCAAGGAAATAACTTTTCAAATTCCGAAAAATGGCCAAGTCTCCGAGTTCTATCTAAGCTGAGCAGCCATAATTATAATGGCGACTCTCGAGTTGGCCTCGTGGGTCACTAATCTTACTTACTCGAATCTTACCCCGTCCGTAGTTGAAGCAGCGGTGAAAAGTACCTACAACTGGGCCGGCTGTGCCATCGGCGGCTATGCCCAAGACGCCCCGCATATAGCCCAGGCCACGACACAGGCATTCTTCGGCGGCCCGCCGACGTCGAGCATTCTCGGCTCGAACGGATCGATAAGCGAGGCGTACGCAGACGCTCAGCTAGCTGCTCTCTTGAACGGCATTGCTTCGCATATCGACGACTATGACGACACGCACCTCGAGACCATCATCCACCCCGCCGGCCCGGTAGCCAGCGCGTTGCTGGCTGTGGCGGAATGGCAAGGCCCTGTGACGGGACGGGACTTTCTGACTGCATTCGTCGCGGGCGTCGAGGCCGAGTGCAAGCTGGGACTAAGTGTCACCCCGGAGCACTACGATGTCGGGTGGCACATTACTAGTACTACAGGGTCAATAGGAGCAGCGGTTGCGGTTGGTAAATTACTGGATTTAGACGTTACGCAGATGCAGAATGCAGGTATGTATAACAAGCTGTCATGCTGGATCCTTGATTCTTTGATTCTAAAACAATCCATTGTGTTCAGTGCTGATCTTTTATAGTAAGTAAATCACTTTGCTCTTCTGTTTGGAATTGACGGGCACCATGCCCCGGGTCATTCGGAGCGCAGGACGCTATATGATCCAGGACCAAATATTCATGACTCGCAGATCGGAATAGCGGCAACCCAGGTGGTGGGAATGCAAGAATTCTTTGGATCCATGACCAAATCATTTCATGTCGGGCGTGCTGCCCAAGGGGGGATGCTCGGCGCGCTGCTTGCTAAGAACAATTATACGAGCTCGTTACATGGGCTCGAAGCCCAATACGGCTGGCTTCATGTTGTAAGCACGCGAGAAAATGCCACAGCATACTTCGACCAACTGGGGAAGATATGGGAGATTGGTAAGTGATTTCTGGAGTCTTCTACTCTTCTTCTGGTGTGGTTAAATGAGCTTCAAGAGCAATAATCACTAAACCAGGGCACATTTGCCCTCAACTGCTCTAGCGTGCTCTGAAACCACTGAGATATCATGGTGACCAGTAGTTCTGATTATAGACCTCTGCAGAGAAGAACACCTTTAAGCCATTCCCGTGCGGTATCGTACTGCATCCCACCATCGATGCAGCCATTCAGCTGCATAATGAAGCGATCCAAGAGGGGAAGAATATCTCGTCTGTGAAGAAGATAAATCTTCAGGTGAACTCCGAGGTACTTGTTCTAACTGGTAAGACGGATCCGACCACAGGGCTCGAGGGGAAATTCAGCGTCTACCATGCGGCTGCTGTGGCATTTCTGTACGGCAAGGCCACTCCTACCCAGTTCACCGATGATGTTGTAAAAAACGCAACCATCATCGAGTACAGAAAGAAGGTCAACGTTACTACAGACGATGCGCAGTTCAGTACAGACCAGGCTACGGTAACGATAGAGTTTGGAGATGGCAGTACTCTTCAGAAACATATCGAGCATGCACTCGGTAGTTTAGAGAATCCGCTGACAGATGCTCAGCTAAAGACTAAGTTTATGGATCAAGTCTCGAAACAGCTAGGTGAGCAGAGAGCGGAGAGGGCATACGCCGCTTTCACGAATATTGGGAATTTGACTGATGTCGGAACATTACGAATGCTCTACTAGTAAATCCGTTTACTTTATATGCAGTAGACTAGGCAGCTACAAATGACCTGTGATGTCGCGAGATGGTGTCATCTTACAACCCAAGGACTATGAGTGATCGATAAACAGCCAAAGCTCAACCTCGGCAGCTTTTACGACGCATATCCCACAAAGAAATAGAAAGAATAGTTCGGAATTAGGCCATAAGAGTACAGAAAACGAACTATCATTAGTATGTCCACAATTAACTCGGGTAGAGTATAGGGTGTGATTTTATTTGTAATCCATGTCCAATTACCAATCGAAGGTTTACCCTTTCAGCCCCCAAACAGCGCCCAGACAGGCTGATCATGCATCACACACCTCAAGCTTTTCACCGGACGGTAGGGCGGAGGTACTTCCAGAAATGTCGGCATCCCGCTGCGGGACTATCGCAGGAGAAGAGACATGGATCTCTGCCGAGGCTGGCGTGCGCTAAGTCGCAGAGTTTGTAATACGTGGAGCATCCATATGCACATCATGAATCGTTGACGTGACGGGACATTCGGAGAGCGTCGACAAACTGCTCTGAAATTCGCCACTCATTCTAGACACTCGAAGTACTATAAATTCTCTTCAATTACCTTCCCCCCACCACCCATTGACGGCTATTGTTTTAGCTGTTTAGTTGAGATAGTTAGCGTGCCAGTACTTCAGCTCGACCCAGTCTAGCAATACATCAAGCCCGCCCATCTAAGGAAATAAAACTCCAAAAAGTCATCATGCCCGGCAACAAGACTCTCATTTTCAAGAAGGTTCCCGAGGGCTTCCCCGTTCCCGGGGAGCACCTGGCGGTCGAGGACCGGGACTTCGACCATGAGGCGCCCGCCCCGAACGGCGGCATCACCATCGAGATCTTGTCGGCGTCATACGACCCTTACCTGCGGGGCAAGATGCGCCCGGCGGACGTTGCCAGCTACTCGCCGCCCTTCGAGATCAATGGGCCCATCGTCAACACAGTGGCCGCGCGCGTGCTGAAGTCCGCCAACCCCAACTTCGCGCAGGGCGACCTCATCCTCGTCTTCGCGCCGCTCGCCCAGTACGCCGTGATTCCAGATCCGGCCAAGGCCGGTGCCCGGAAGCTCCAGAATCCGCATGGCCTGGACATCGACTTGTTCCTCGGACCCCTGGGCATGCCCGGCCTGACGGCCTGGTCTGGTCTCTACAAGATCGGCAAGCCGAAGAAGGGCGAGACTCTCTTCGTCAGCTCGGCTGCTGGTGCCGTCGGCCAGGTCGTCGGCCAGATCGCGAAGCACGAGGGCCTGACGGTCATTGGATCCGTTGGCTCGGATGAGAAGGTAGACTTCGTCACCAAAGACCTCGGCTTCGACGCTGCTTTCAACTACAAAAAGGAGAAGCCCGCGGATGCGCTCAAGCGGCTCGCCCCGAAGGGCATCGACATCTACTTTGAGAACGTGGGCGGAGAACACCTGGAGGCTGCGCTCGATGCTATAAACACTAATGGACGCATTCCCGTCTGCGGAATGGTAAGTTGAAAGAGAGGAAAGCTCACGAGGCTGCGGATACTGAGTATCGCGAATGGAGAATACGCGCTAACTCCTGCTAGATTGGTGACTATAACACCCCCATTGAGAAAAGATACGGCATCAGGAATACCTTCCAAATAGTCGCCAAGGCCCTCGAGGTGATCGGTTTCCTGGTCTTTTCGCCTGGCTACGGTGATGTTTACTTCAAGGAACATCAAGAGAATGTCCAGAAGTGGATTGCGGAGGGTAGTTTCAAACCCAAGCTGCACATCACCGACGGCATCGACAAGGCTGCCGAGGGTTTCGTGGGGATGCTAAAGGGAGACAACTTCGGCAAGGCCGTCTTGAAGATCAAGTCACTGTAAGCTGAACGGTGGCCCCTGGACTCATCAATGAGTTACGAACTCAAATCATGTTATGCATCATTTAGTAGGTAAAGCGCAGTGCATTGGGCTGGGATTACGGAAGCTTAAGAATAGCTATGAGGTAATGATAAAAAGAAAAATCAATACTAGCAATTGCCTGAAGACAGTACTACCAAAACAGTGTCATGTATAGTCATCTGTTTATTACACGTTATGCAAACGCCCCCCGGTAATAGGTGTACTCAAAGCAAGCTTCCTCAGTGTCTGGACCCTCGCCTAGCTCATGCCCAACCCGAATTTCCGTCTGCGGTTTCCTCTCTTCCAAAACATCTAGATGATACAGAAATCGCACGGCAGTGGGCACGGAACGCAGAAGCAGAACCGTCCGGGACACAAGCCGCCTCTGTCACCGCCACGGAGGCCCATCTGCGACTCCTCATGCGGGCGCTCGGGGTCTGTAGACCTGTCAGCTTAGGTACCTAGCTACCTAGGTCTACTTTGCCGTGTTGGGCTGCTGATGAGGGAGAAGACAGCAAGGTGCAGAGAAAGGCAAAGGACTTACTCATCGGCTGCGGTACCATGGGCTGTAGTGCAATCTCCTGCATCTCCTCCTGCGGCGACTGGCGCTGTTCGTTGCTGAAGACCGCAGCAGCGGATGATTGGTTGTTTTCGGATTGCGTAGGCGCCATATCTGTGGTGTCTAGCTGATACGAGAGTCGGTGCGAAAGTATTCAATCGGGAATATGTAATGAGTGGATTCTGATGGTATTGCTTGAAGGAGATGAACTAGGAATTCAAGCCTTGAGGTATTGAGAGATGTTTTGTAGAGATGCGCATTGACATCAAAATCATGAAAGCGTACATAGCCGCTGACCTTCCGCAGGGTACGTTGGCACATGCTACGTAAGTCAGAGTGGCTGACGAATAACTATGCAGCATGCCCAAGAATTGTGACTTCGTGCGAGTATAATTTGCTTACACTGTATTAGTCGAAGCTGCTTTCAATCTTCGATAGTACAGCAAAACGGGGTACAAGATTGGTGATATATATGCTATTCATTAAAAAGCAGAATGAGCTTACACGCACAGCAATTTATATTGAATCAAAAGTTATATAAGCTAAGCCAAGAAATCTGCCGGCTTTAGAATGCTATAGTCATGGCCGCTGCTTTACACTCACACTGAGTATAGTTTGTATATGCGCTATAGTTACAGCGACTCTAGGCTGGTGGGGCTAGAAGTTGACGCACTGTGTCAAATATCTTGGCCATGCTGTTGTTCATTTCATGCTGACAAGAACACGCAGCTAGTGAGAGTGACGTCATTGATGCCTCGTGCGTAAATACATAGGTCATTATAACACGAAGGCATGCTGCGAATAATAGCACTTCTTACTAAACCAATAATACTCATTAATTATAAGCTAGAATTCAAAGACGCTTTATGCGACTTACTAGGTTGATAGACAACCAATACCTATGCTATAACGATTGTATCAATCGTGCATTGAACAACAATACGCCGCTAAACTTTTTGTTTCTGGTATAACCCAATTCATTACGTCATTTCCAATATATCTGGGGTACCTCAGATCCAAGTCGCCGTGCACCAATCTAAGAGACCGATATTATATGTCGATATCGAGGACATATTGATTGTCGTTCATTAAGAGCAAGTTAGTATGAGATTACATTGTCACTTGAGCGATCATTACATTTATAATGTCTACATCCTTGAACACAGTAAGGCAGACCCGTCAACAGCACAGAGCCAACGCTAAAATAATAATAAACGGCTGTCGTTTTGATGGCCTCTTTAATTTTTTTTTTTTTTTTTTTTTTTTTTTTTTTTTTTTTTTTTTTTTTTTTTTTTTTTTTTTTTTTTTTTTTTTTTTTTTTTTTTTTTTTTTTTTTTTTTTTTTTTTTTTTAGATACAATACGTAAGGTATAGTTATCAATTAGTTTTCCAATCTGAATGAAGCCCGCGAAACCCCAACGTTGACAAACGATAGCATCAAAAATGTCAAGTATGTCACAAGAAATTGTGCAGCCATTCTGTTGCGCAGGAGACATTACTCGACGCCCGTTATTTATGTTGGTATTTGACTGGATATAGCGGTTTGGTTCACGATGGTCCGCTGCAAGCGGGTAAAACATCGCTATCGAGACGCAAGACGTGAATAACGGGCTCTATGGATTGAAATGAAAATTAGAGTCTAGCCCCCATGATTAGCGGTGATCTTCTTCCCTCAAGTATTCAACTATAGTCTTATGAAGGAATTGAATGACAAGTTTAGAGCCATACTCTTGAGCCTCGAGAAGCCCGCAGCACCTACTCCGTACTCTTGCCATGACTTCCGTTTCTCTTTGCTCCTCTTCGAATTAGGATAGGGATCGTATTGGTGATTCTGGGTTGTCTAGGCACTAATCATCTGCAAATGAGAGCTGAATAGCAAGGATGGCATGGCCGTTAAGCCCCGTCTCTGTATCGAGACTGCAGAGACTCAGCTGAAGTAACTCGCAAGCCTATTTTCTATACTTCACAGGTACTTTGCGTATCATATGAGAGAAAAGGCTCTTCAATTCACGGGGAATTGTTTCCAGTCGCTCGCGCAGCTCATTTATCCCGTCACCGTTGTGGAGTCCGTCTAGAAGCGACTCAACCACGAGGACAACCCATAGAAAAATACCCGAGGACTTCTTAACCAACTCGGTTATAAGCTCTGTGTATTGGGAACTCTTTCTTGAAAAAGAGGTCCAAGCCTATCACTAGCGAATTAGATCATGTCATCGTATGTAAGATCCTGTAAGCGCAAGCTCGGATACAGTCGAAATGCCTCGACACACAGGGGAATTGGCCGACTCGCAAGAAGAAATCTGATATGATGAAAACCCTCAGTCAAAGATTCTATGAAGGTGATAAGCTCCAGATAGTTGCCGTCGAATTCATCGATTTTGTCGATCCAAGAAACCATACGTATAGAGCGGTGAGTTACTTCTATCAATTTCCTTAGCCAGTGCTTGAGTTCTGGTAGAGTTGGCTCGCACGATCCGTTCTTCTCACCACTCTTTTCCTTCATGGCGTCTCGGCAAAGATAACGCATGACAGGTAGAATGAGATCAGGAACTTGCTTGAGGGTGTAGTAAAGCAACGAACGCAGCAAACCAGCCTGCGAACTTCTGTATCGGAGATGCGAAATGCCAAAAGAAAAATTCGGCACATATTAATCGACGTTCCCCGGCCTATAAACTCAGTAGCTTGGCAGTCCTTTCATGTTGATATAGATACTTCATCAGAGTCGATTTTCTAGATGCGGCCTTCCATTTACCTAATATGTACTTGTATTTTTGACTAACTAGGTTGAAAGTTCGACTAGGTCTTTAAAGATCGGAAGGGTTGTGATAGATCCAGTCAAACGTTTTGCGGTGCGCATCATTGATCGATTCATACCGGTCCTGAATATGTCGGTATGCTAGACAGTCGAGAATGTCGTCCTTATAGAACCGGTACTCTTCGAAGTCTTCGGATTTGACGTCAAAGGCCCGGTGCGAGTCGAATTTCCACTTTGTAATACTTCTCTTCGCAAGTTAGAAAGCACCAGCAAGCGTGCCAAATGACATTTGATGTTGATCGGCGATAAGATTCGCCTCGCCGTTGCTCAAGGTTACAATAGCGGCTATAGTGTCGCTTTGCGTACCAATTTTTACCTCTTAGGTATAAACGCGGTATCGCGGGCGAAATAACTTCAACCTTCAGGCTTCTCGGCCAGCCAGGACCGGTCAAGAGAAAGAATTTCTATAATCTCGGTCTTACTCTTTTCAATGTGTTCGAGCTGTTCTGAGTGGTTAATATTCATTTCTTGGGTATCGAAGCAAGCTATCAAGCGAAAACTATTTTGGCCTTGATATTCTTGTAATCTTGACTCATCTCGGCAATGCGACCCGACTTCCATTTTGACTGTAGAGCAAAGTAGACGCTGAGCCATCTGCCTCCCGGTGATTTTCAGATTGTTCAGAGTGTCAATGAGTTCTTTTGCAATACTACGACACCCTTCGCGCAATTTCCATAGTGCCTATATGAGGAATCAATATCACGATTCTGCTCAGACTAGGCTATATTCTGACCTACCTCTTCATGCTGGTTGAGAGCATGGCGCTGGGCATTGACACCACCAGTTTGGCTCAAGGAGCTATTCAATCACTCAAGGTCCAGCACGACAGCTTTCAAATCTTGATGCGTGAGGAGCTGTCCGCCACCAAGAATGGCCTTAGTATCCTTGACGATACTAATGCCAAAATCTTAAAATGCAACAATAGACGACGCGCGATGCTTAGCGCGCTAAGAGGATCCATGTTATTTCCTGTCGCTTCATTTTGCTGTGCCAACCGAAGAACTGAACATATTGCAAGACGCTTTCAAGTATAAAATATGAAAAAAAAAAAAAAAAAAAAAAAAAAAAAAAGTGAGGCTACTGACTGCGACGAGTTCGCCTGGGTACTGCCATCGAGTGTGCACTGCCAGTGACGACTCCAACTATTCGTGCAGGGATTGTGGGCTTGTTGTGGCTGGCAAGACGGGCAGCTTGATCTAGGCAGAATGCAGACTATCATTTCAGCTCTCGAATCATATCGCTGGGACTGCTTGGTTTTTTCCGCACAGCCCCCGTCCGCGATTGGAAATAATAATAAAATAAAAGGAGAGGAAGTTATGGTTTTTTTTATTTTTATGAGCATCAATGGTGTCCCGCGGTTTCTTTCACTATGCATCTTTACACAATGATTATGCAACCCATATAATTACGTGCTATTTACGGAACATACTACACGTCGAGGATAATTAACGACACAGCTCAAGCCTTAGAACTATTTCATAAATATATAGTTATCTCAATCCGTTTACTTTATTCTAATATAATATATTTATTTTTATACCGTTTCTATGGCGTATAGTGCTGTCAGAGAATGCTATCAACAGCATGGCTAATTATTAAAGCGAGCTAAAAGGCCTACTAGTGTTACGTAAAGGCAGCATATATAGTATAAATACAGCTATAGTCGGTTCATCCTTTCATAACTCCTTCTCCCCCATGTCACAGATGAATATAAGTAAGGGAATATGGTGCATAGCCTAGACGACCGCGAAAATCATGAATCCAAACCAGAGAACGCAATAAAAAAAGCCGGATATCTACTACATAAACTACCATCGGGGACTATTCTCCCATCAACAGAGAACCTGAAACATCATGGTTAAGAATTTAAGCCATCGTTCTTCCTAGTTAACTATCAATTAAAAACACTAGCTAGCTTACATTCACACCTATATCGGATACCAATACAGATACACTGCCGATAGCTACCTTTCTCGGTAAGAAATCTCCCACGATCATTTCAAGAAAGGAAGTAAATCCAACGGTATCTTCTCCCCCATCCAAATTGCCCTCTCAGAATGATTCCGCAGCTCGATTTCATTGTGCGGCATCCCCTCCTCGATTGTGTTCGGATGGATGAGCACAGAAAGCGGACCCCGCCAGATGGCGAGCCACGCCACGAAGGCCCCAAACTGCGCCGGCGTGAACAGATTCACCTCGAACATGGCTACCGGGTGCGGGCCGATGGGCCGGTCCCAGAAGGTGTAGATTCTGAGTTCTGGAACTGTTGTGTTTGGAGAGTGGGTTAATATTTATTTCAATTTTGGTATCATCGAATGCAGAGCGGTGAAAGAGGGTTTAGACAGGTATGAAAATAAAGAAAAGGAAGTGAGAGGAGGCACAAAAGGCCAGAGGGAAGAGTTGGCGACAGATAATGTTAGACTCACATTCTCGCCTGATTCGCTCCCATAACGCTTTCGCGTATTCAGTCTGTTGCTTGCTATTTTGGTAGTAGTATATGTGAACATCGCTTTATTTCGAATTAGTTAGTCGTTCTTCAGTCCGAACATAAGTTGGTAACAAAGCGGGAAGAAAGGAGGCGGCAGGCGGGCTATGAGCACTCACAAACCGCCACGGCGTCCGTTGTCGAGCGGATCGGCAAATTTCTCATATGCGCTGCTTAGCTTCTCGTTCTTGGGATTCACGAAGCTCTTCCCGTCCTCAGCTCGCTCGTTCGGCAGCGGTGGGGCGTTCTCGTATCCCTCGAGGGGCGAGGGGTATGTAGGTTTTGTTAGGAATGGCATGATGCTTTACTACGTATAAATATACGGCGAGATGGTCAACAAAGTATCGGTTTTGAGGATGATAACCTTATCTTAGGTTCTCTTTAAGCTGAATCTTATATCGCGCGCTGCCGGGAGCAGTTATTGGTATTATATCCGTCGTGCGTTCGTCCGATTAATCGGCGGATACCAATCTAAATAGCCCCCTTTGATAATCCGAACATCCGGGGTCTCCGCAGGTGGTGCCCTAGCCAATAGGGTCAGCTTTGTTCTCAATGCCGCTAACGAGATCGTCATTGCTTGGTAATTCACGTCAAGGTGATTACCTAACATAGCTCAACATCAGTTGTCTTGATCACTATAGATGTGATTTTGATCATTATTATACATCTTGTACCATTGGAGCGATTGGAGATATTCGAAGCTTTAGTTCTTATTTGGCGTTTATATCATTGTGAGGACCTGTAAAACGAGCAAGTCGAACCCTTCTTGCCCCTCTTCGACATAGCAGCATCCAAGACTGATGGTTCAATTTATTGACGTGATGGCACGAATGATAAATATGGCTTTAGCAGTTAGTACCCTCCTTGGTAGACTCGGAGTTGGCGGGTCGTATCAGCCGGAAATGAATTCTACTGTGCAGTAATCCTATGGTTACTAAGTCATTATGCTAACAGGTCGACGGTATCCAGCGCCGATCCCGTACTTGCGGGCCATAGTTCGGAGGTTGTCTCGGGCGCAACCGAGCGGCTGTAGAGGTACCAGAGCGGAGCTGTGCATGCATGCATTGCCGACGCATTGCCGTTTACTCTGCGCAGGTACATACCGGGATTCCACCGTTTAAGTGGAATGGATTATGACCATCATTTTATTCCCCGACTAGAAGATACAAATCAAATCCTACATATGTTAATTAAAATGTAGGCCTCATGTCTTACCTACCTCATTTAGTGGGCAACCTGTCTTCCTTGCAAGCTTACTCTAGCAGAGACAAGGAATCCCATAACGTACGATGGGCAAAGCATCGAAGCATTGAATGAAACGTAGGATCCTTCGTTGAACCATATTGTCACAGCTCTCATACTTAACTCTACCAACCAATGTCCAAGCGGAAAGTCTATGTTGAGATTCAAAGTTATAGTAGATGTAATATGGCCACCTATTACAATCATATTTTCCTTAAACAGGATCCGAAATCTGATCAGATATTGATGTCATAGATGAGAAGATTCGCACTTTGCCCACTCGAGTTTCATGAAGTTCAGAAGGCAGCATTCGGTGTAATAGACAGGGATTTCGTGACAACCCTGGCAGAAGAGTACATCGACAAGATGCCAGGTTTTTGGTAAGGCATCCACCCATCTGGGCATGCTTGACCAAAAAAAACTATCTAGTTTCGAGACTGCTCCCAATAGGTTTCATTTCAAGTTTAGCGCTTTGCAACCAGAAGACAATCTAGTTGGCGCAGTTACACTCCGGAGTGTTATAAGCGCCAGTTACGAGCACAGAAATGCGACCAATAGGAGTAAACCTAATAAGAACACGCTTATTGAATACCATGACCCCGATTGGACGGCGGCCGCTTCCGACAACAGCTGATATCAATTCTTCTAGGTTAGACCTATGCGGAATTAGACGAACCAGCATCAGTCGGCAGTATAAATTAAGCTTTGAATTTTGGGTAAGGATGACGATGCAGGGTTTAGGCCACAAGGCTGATGAAAGCACTGAACAGTTAAGGACAGATTGCCAGACCGCGCGCGCTGACTTGCTGGGGTTTTGTTGGGGAAACCGAAATGGGTTGATACTTGCATATGAACTATGCGGCTGGTATACAACGAAGGTGGTGCGGAACATTTATTTCCCATGTGAGTAAGAAGAATCGTATGATGAGCCTCGCTAATAAGATGGAGTCTCGGGAGGAGACACAAGCATACGCACATATGCAAGTACACACATATGTGCTTCTGGTACCGATATGTACGCAGATAGTAGGATAGCGATCCGAATACGCAATCCGCCGGGAGCACCCGCGGCACCCGACACTTTGGTCGTCTGAAGTGGGCAACTATTTTATTGATGCATTTCATGATTCGAAGCGTGAATTGATAGATTTGTTGTTGAGACGTAGATTCCATGGGGCGGAATTGCCCCTGGTTCCATAATGTTTTCTTTGGGCAGAAGCATTGCGCTTATGCAGCGATGCAGCGATGAAGGCTATTAAGTGACTCGGTGAAGCAGCAATGCCTCGCCGAGGAACGTCTAAATTGACTGAAACAATGACATCTGACAAAGGCGCCCGAGGCTTGGATCGGGAGATGTCTACCTAGGCAGTATCGTCGCTTAAAAGAGTGCACTCTAGAACTGGCGGAAGGGATGCGCCAAGTCCCGGCGACACGATGACGACCACGCGAGAAACTACGAAGAAATGACATCGAAGATGAGCACTATGCATAGACCAATTCCAACTCGGCTGATAATAATAGTTAATAGATGGTGGAAAATATCAGCAAAGAGATAATACATGAATTACGATTGGCTTTCATGGCCTATTTCCTTTTTTGGTAGGTACAACCAGGTCGCCCCAGTCGATACCATGTTGTGCTTTAGTTGCCATGTTGCGTGTGTCCAGTGTAGCATATGTACGTGGTAATTCCGCCAGAAAGTGCTGTACAAGTAAATATGTACGCCTGGCAGTAGTTGTGAACACCAGTAAGCGACAAGCGAGGAATACAGCATACTACACAAAGAGTCATCTTGAGTCTAGCCGGTTCAGCAGTCAGAATGTGGGGAGATGGGAAGAGAAAAAAAAGCTGCTTACAAGGCTGATGCGCACAAGGTATCCTGCAAGTTATCCCTGCGATTTGTGCTCGATCGCATGCGCGTGTGGAAGTACAGTACTGTGTTAGTACTTGTAAAGGTGTGTAGGGGTGTGTAGAGGTGTGGGGGCGGTGTATGGCTGTCAAAAGCGGAAAGCGGCGCGGGGCGTAAAGAGTCCTCGAATTGTCGAAAAACCTTGTTACTATTGGCTAATGAAAGCTTAACATTCGTCAATGCGCCCAATCAGAGCGGGTTTCTAACCAGACTTACCCCCCGGCTTACCCAACACCCCTCTAACGGGCACGCAGGTCTCATACGATGTCTCCATCAACAGCCTTGCATATGGCCTGATCTCCCCACTCGGAGTACATTGCTAAGGGGATCCTCTTCTACCCTTGTTCAGGAACTCGCAGTTCTAGATCTAGCCTTTTTTGCCTCCTCTTCTGCTGGCGACGGAATGCAAAACAACAATATGCATGTGAACAAAGGGCTGGCCAGAGATAGAGAGATACCGATAGATATCAAGTTGGGGCTGAATGAAGTTCCGTCGTTGTTTATCCATGTACCCCCTCTACTCCTTACCCTCTTCACCTCTTAATATTACCCCCATGGGCTCCGCTTCCTCCTTCGCGCAGCAAAAGTCAGGCCACAATTCCTGACTCTCCGACACACCATGTTGGCGATCCCGTCCATCACCAGGGAAGTTCGACCCGGCACTCCCCCCGTTTGTCGCCAGCGTTCCACAGCACAATTGGCTGCGGCGTATTCATTGGCGGTATTCTGTTGAGAAGTATAGCATGTGCACCGTCGAGTTTTCATGACTTCGATCGGTTCACCCCCTCTGCCTAGTGACTTTCACCGCCACTGCCTGGTGCCTCGAACCATCTTTACAGGCTTGCGGCACTTCGCTCTAGCCACAGCCCGGCTAACTACAGCTTATATTGTACCAATTACAGTATTGTGGAATATACATCTTGTCCATGCCGTGATGTCCACTTTGTGCTGTTGACTTTGATACTCCAACACCCCTGCCATGCCGTGCTTGAAAGCTTGTTACTGCCACGCCTGTAATGTTCTCTATCGCTTTTCTCGTACAGGCGAATAATTCCCCGTGCATCCCATAACCCTTGATAACTTACCGCAACACATTCCCGTGCAACGAGCACAGAAGCCTAGCTTCAATTTGCCCACAATCCTCCTGTCCGTCATCTATATCTCCTTACTTGGGGTTATTATTGTATCTGACTAGGTGGCCAAGCCTTCGTTCCCGCTGCCACTACAGAGTCAGGCCATTCTCGCACTCGCTCCGTTCAGTTTCGGGCGGTCTCGGCCATTGTACATGGTACGGCAGTACTGGCCGTGCATGCAACCCTTGGGATTCTTTGGCGATATCTGGACTTTACTTCGACTGTCGATTACTGTCCCTAGACGGTCTTCAAGTTGTAACCCCTCCATTAAGTGATCCGATATTCTCCGGCTATCTAGAGTCGTCATTTCTACAATAATAAGAGACCCGGTGCTCACCGGTCCAGACAAAGGATTCTCATTCTCTGCATCTAATTCACGCCTAACTACAATCCACTTACATAACCTACTAAGGCTGGCTTCTTTGTGAAAATACCACAACTCAGCCCGAGGCAATCACCAATACGAATTCATTGGCAGCAACTATATCTCAACAGGACTGTCAACGCTCATTACCTTCCTCTTCGATACGTTATAATAGAGACGACAGACATCGACGTGGCTAAATAAGCTCTATTTCTCAATCGGCAAGGTGTTTTTGTCTCACCCATATTCTCCAGCCGTTACACGATCGCAGCCGACGCCGAACTCGAAACAAACGACTAGAGAGACTTGCCGACCAGGCCTAACGGTCTTCTCTAATCTGGTTGTGGGAGTCGTCATGGATGCACGTGTTATGCAAGACATTGACGTCTATACATCTACCGGTGTCGATGTAAGTGTGTTGATCATTACTCAACTTCGACCCTCCAGGCTTAGATGGCTGGCTGAGTGCCCCTGCTGTGAAGTCACTAATACAGGACAGGGTGCGGATACCTTCTTTGATAACTCTGCAGACTTCACTCAGCAATTTGCATCGACCAACTTTTGGGAGACTTTGGACGATTCATCTACCTCTAGCTTTGTGAACTCAGCAGCGGCCTCCGTCTCGCTACAGACCCCGAGCACAACCGCTAATTCACCAGCTTCTAACACATCCGCTGAGCTGCACAGCAACCCAAGCTACCTGTCCCATAAGCACAGCATTCCCGGGAAATCAGGAGCAAGGAAGCGAAGGTGTTCAGAGGAGTCGAAGTCCTCAAAACCAATTCAAGATTCATCAGCACTTGATTGCTCCGACTACTGGCTCCGATTCGACAGTGACAACGAAAGCTTGGATCACATTTTCGATTACAACCCGCAGGATATCAAACACGTAGGTCCCCTTTATTCTGCATCTACGTCTGGCGGAAGAAAGGGGGCGGATACTATCTTTTCGTTGAACGTCGCTGAATTATCCGCTGATGCACAGGTCAGGTCGCCGAGCCTAAGCCGTCCACTTCTAAAAGCAAGCACGGTCGGGACTCCCGGCGACACCATCAAAGTGGCTCTTCCGCCAGTGACAAGCGATCTCATCGACGATAGCGCTCTAGATCAAGCGCTCTCAGACGAGGATGACCTATTCTCCATGGCCCTGGCTCATGAACTAGGAAAAGCTAGCGGCGCACCAGCACCGCCACCTGAAGCCCGAGAAAGGCTGTATTCTACTCCTCTAAGCTGGGAACCCCCTCGCCCAGGTCTTCACATGAACTACATGAACACAAATCTTCCTATAAGCGACGCGGAGCGCCAAAGACTCCTCGCGATAGCCCTAGGTACAGGGCAGGCACCAACGCAACCTATCTCTCGACCACCAGGGGTAACGGACTTTCGCTTCGAGATGACGCAAAGCCCCTCAGACACCACAAGCAATACGCCGGAACCTAGAGTTCGAAGCTCGGCAGCAAGGCCGTCTGCGCCATCACGTAAGAACTCGGCAGAGACAGTGGAGAGGACGAAAGACAAACCCAAGAATAATGACCGAGCAGCTCATAACGACATTGAGAGAAAGTATCGCACCAACCTAAAGGACAAGATCGCAGAATTGCGCGATGCTATTCCTTCTCTGCGCTCAATACCAGAAGATGACGATACAAACTCGCCTGTCAGCTCTTCAAAGACGGCTCCGAAGGTTAGCAAGGTTAGTCCTCGTTCCTACCAACCGACTACATACGATTCGGACCCTGACGAGTTCAACAGGGGACAGTTTTGACCAAGGCGACCGATTACATACATCAACTGGAGCGGCGAAACCGCTCCATGGCACAGAAGAACGAAGAGTTAGCTCGAAGACTCCAGGCTTTTGAGCAACTTGTTGGCGCTCCCCCCGGGCCAAATTGGCGACCTCAGGGTTATGGGGGCCCAGTTTACAACCAACGTTTCTGATCAAATCATGAAACACCACCCCTAGTCAGTTTTACGGCTCCAAAGGACGATATTCTTCTACACTTAACAGGCGTGAAGGATTTTGGCTGGAGACCTTTAAAGGCGTCTCTCGGCGTTTGCATTGTCCTTCTACTTCTTGGGAAGACCTGATACGTACCAAGGGGTAAGCAAATCACACTCATCTCACAATCTCACGAACGTATGAAGTAATGAAAACTGGCGGGAAAGAGGAAAAGTGAGCTATTTATTCACAGTCATCTCTACATTCTATTGCACTGTGTAAAAATTGCCTTCCCGTATATCTATCCATACCTTCAGGCAGTTGATTGATACTCAAAATGGCGGTAAAGGAATGGGAACTAGGGTGAAAAGCATTAGGGTTTTCCTTGTATGATACCACTAGCGCTTCACGTCGAAAAACTTGCGAGCATATACTTCCTCAACTGGACTTACAAGGGTATTGAGATGGACTTTATCAACATATCTGCCTCTTTAAACCTCAACGGAAGTTGAGATTTTATTACCGGTCTGCGTTCTGAGCTGGCTGCTAACAGCCAGATATTAGATTAGAGGGATATATATGTACATGTTGGATTCTTTCACCATGAAGAATGCCAATCGCGTTCTTCAATCGACCAGCATCCTATGTGCTCTCTTCAGTTGCATGTGATGCATATATAAGAGCGTTCATATATATGCAGTTGTGGTGTTTCTACAAATACACACAATCATTATTTTTATATACAGAGATCATTCGTACACTACTAATTCAACACCTAGCAAGATACCTAGCTCCCTTTCCCCTTTCAAGAACTTACCCCTATCGGTGGCGTGGATTTTCACAGAGTAGAGCCCTACTTCAGCTTCTAAGCGCCTCAATATCCTCAACCTCTTTAACAGCCTCCGTAGTGAGTATCAGGGGGTTATCATCGCCCACAGCGATGCTATCCTCAATCCTGACGCCCATACCGCGGAAATGCGCAGGGAACCGCTCGTCATCAGGCACGTAAACGCCGGGCTCAATCGTGATGCAGTGGCCTTCTTTCAGGACCACATTCCGCGGGTAGCCCGGCACATCGTGGACGTCGAGTCCGATGTAGTGCCCCACGTGGTGCGGGAACAAGACATCCATTGCGTTCCCGCCGAGATCAAAACCGAGTTGTGATAATTGCTCCCGCAACGCGCGCTCTGTGATACTGTGTAGCTGGTCAAGCGTCACGTTTGCGCTCGCGCGACAGAGAGATACAGATGAGCGCTGGGCTTTCAATACAGCATTGTACAGATCCCGCTGCGCCGGGCTGAATTTGCCCGACACCGGCCACGTGCGCGTTATATCAGAGATATAAGTCCCATACTCGCCGCCGGCATCGACGAGCACGAATCCAGAGGGGTTGAGAGGTGCGTTATTGAGCACATAGTGTATCAGTAGACCCCTTGATCCTCCTGCCACCACGGGTATATAGGCCTGCCCGTCCAGTCCCGATGTCTGATACTGGTACTCGAGAAAGGCTGCAAGATCCTTCTCGGAGGCCCAGGAGCGCCGCATTGCCGCCGTTAAGGCTCGACCGGACTCCTGCCCCGCCCGCCTCATGTTCGCTATCTCAGCTGGGGATTTCACGGCCCGCAGAGTGTTTACATGTGGTTTCAGCGGGCTAATGGAGGTTGAGAGCTGCGGCGCTGCTTTTTGTAACAGATTTCCAAAAGTTGTCGTCACACCGTACTTGGTGCGCTCGGCATCCGTGAACACCTTCTCCACACCCTCCAGCGCACGCGCCAGGAGATCCGACGCACGTCCGATGTCGCCCGCCTCATCCGCATTCCAGACGTCGCGGGCCGCGTCGACGCCGCTCCAGGGCCCGTGCCATTGCTCGCTCTTCGGGTCCTTGGGCCGGCAGAACAGGTGAAAACTATAGTCCCCCGGCGCGTCCCCCGTCTTCCGCAACACGGCGATGGACTCGGGCTCGCTGAAGCCTGTAAGGTACAAAAAGTTGGATTCCTGCCGGAAGGCGTGGAACACGGCGCCGCTCCGGTATTGGATGTCTGCCGAGAGGAGGACTACGGCGGAGTCGGCAGGGAGCGAGGCGCACAGAGCTGATCGCCGCTCGTGGTACTCTTGTGCGGTTATGCCTGGCGTCAGCTCGCCTGCCTGCAGGAGATGCGGGTGTGTCTCATGGACCGGCTGCCCGAAGAGCAGCTGCGAGGCGGGAATCGAGGTCGAGTATGCGCGGCTGGAGCTATGCATCGAGGCTGGCCGAGATGGGACTCGGGTTTGCCTTCGAGGGGTCGTAGCAACCGAAGTTGATAGAAATGGTATTGGTCGCAGGCATGCCGAGCAAGTTTGTCGTTCGAGCCATTGTTCAAACCGCCGTATGGATAGTCTATTGGGCCTCATCGTGGGACTGTGTATGATAGGCGTGCTATAATATTGACCCCTTTCGCATCGTGGGATGACGGTACTGAAAAACCCGTATAGCTGGGAAATGTACCGGTAAGAGATGATTGGGATTAGGCAGCTAATAAGACTGCTCTTCACGTGCGCAGCAGGTAAAATAGGGCTTTCGTACACAGCGTACAAGACGAAACTTGATGAACACCACTGTGAAGCAAGTGATGTTGCTGCGCGTAGGTTTGGAGGCGCAAGATGGTCTGACCATAGGAGGGTTTTCTAGAACATGGCACTATAATTCCAAGGCGTTACCATATCTGGTAGTAAGCTTTTAATGTTCTGTACTACAAGGGGAATGGCGCTGAACGGTTGCCGTGCAGCGGGCTGGTTCACGCTGAGCCGCGCTTGTAGTGGGGTAAAATACGGCCCGTGCACGAATATTATTGTTGTGTTGTTGTGTTATAGCCTGTTTGGTCAGCCCGGTTACCACAGCTTGAAGAATTGTTAGTGCAGGTGCCCTGTGCGCGCCACCTTTCTAGCATGCAACACTGCCATTTGCTCGTTCACCTTGTCCACCATTGCACGCTTCTTCATGCTCACCCATTATCCCTCCCTCTCTTGCTGTCATTGAGCTGCATTGCAAGTCCTTTCGCGTTTTGCATTGGCGTGTTTCTCGTGTCTCTTGAGCCATCAACCTTCCCCCAAGCTACACTGGAGCTAGTCTTTGTCTCAATGCTGTTGTAACAGCCGATACTGCTCGCGTTGTACCTCTTTTAAGCTGCCCTTCTTGTGCCACGATTGGTCTCGCTCGCGTGCACACCAGGTATGGAGCCCCTCCAACTACCAACGCCTCAACTACCGTTGCCCTTGATATATGTTTTAACTGACTTAGGTGTGTATGGACATTAGGGAAAGGACTTGATAGCTGTTGGCTCAGCTCCGTTTTACCAATTCCTAGCAGCTCCCTGTCGAGAATCCGACTAACACCACGAGAAACCTGTATATCACCCAACCACCGACGATTTTAAACCAACAATCCATATCTGCTGAGCATGGTCACACGTTATTTATATGGCAGCAGTATCTTTATCACCCACTCCTATTGACCTTTTCGCCATGTCTAATAGAAGAGTTCCGCTTTCCTCCAACCAGAACGTCGCCAATTCGCCTCTCCGAAATGTTGCTCTCAAGCAAAAACGCACTTTGGCTCAGCTTCAACGGGAAGAGCCCTATGGCCAGCCACCACCGGCAAAGAAGCTCGTCCTCGATGCAAGCACTCAACGTGTAGTGAAGTCACCCTCCCAGCAACCACGCATTACGAAAAGTCAGATCCCTATCCAGTCGCGCCGCCCGACCAGCACGTATGAGGCCAAGTTAGCTCGGGACAGATCTGTGCCCCGTCACCATCAAGATGAGGTAGCCTTGAATGAGTACACCGAGAAGGACATTGAAGGAATTCGTAATTGGCAGAATCATCACCGTGCCAGGTTTCCCAAGTCGCTTTTTTACTTTGACCACATTCCCAGTGATGTGGCTCATAGGTTGAAAAAGCAAATAGCTACACTCGGTGGTGTAAGTCATTCAAGAAGATCTTGATAAATGTCATTCTTGCTAACACCGGCTTCCCATAGCGCGAGACAGCATTTTTCTCTGTTGATGTCACTCATGTTGTCACTAGTCGGTCAATTCCTACCACAGACTCAGCCAGCCGTGACAATGAACAAAGCATAGCCTCCGAGAAGGAGGCTTCTCAGCCAGAACAGGAGCAGGCTGAGACCATTAATCCTTCCTTGCTCACGCGATTTTCGGATAGCTCCATTAAGAGGAGACTTTTCGATGCGGACTTGCGTGCCCGTGCCAATAGGCTGCCACCTCAGCCTCAGGATCAGGCTCTACGAGCACCGAAGAAAACAGTGGATGTCTTGATACGAGCTAAGGACATGGGGAAAAAGATATGGACTACAGACAAGCTAGTGCGGATGACCGCATTACTTCTCGAGACCGATCCCTACCGCAGTGCTGATATGGCCTACGGACGGATGAAGAATTCTCGTGCTACACAGGCCGAATCTCGAGGGGAAGAGGATCGAAACTTGCTGCGTCTCTTGCAAAAGGAACGTGTGAACGGGCCCTCTGATCGCGATCCCACTGTCCTCGCCCGGGAGCTTAACTACTTTAAAGGTCCATACGTTTACGTATATGATATTGAGGAGAAGCAGAAGCCCATCATGGTGAAAGAATACCCAAAGGTAGCGGACAAGGCAAAAGGCGAATGGCCTCAATTTCAGACTGCTGCTCTTGGACGTTGCCCTTTTATCGAAGACTCGGAGGTAAAAGAAGCCAGAGAAGCAAAGGAAGCAAAGGAAGCCAAAGAAGCGCAAGAGAAGGCTCGGGCTAATGCCGAGAGTAATGAGACTGTGGGCGAGAATAAGCCCGTTCTTCAACCGCCAAAGATGGCTCCACCGAGGTCAGTTACTGGAAAGCGGACACTTGGCGAAATGGAACTGGGCCACAGCCGCCAATCGAGTGTGACGTCGGCCGACTTTCCGAGCCTTTCCCGTAGCTTTGGGATCGAGAATCTCGACTTTTCTCGGAAGTCATTCGCGAGCCATGCTACTACCGGCCGGCTATTTGGCGGTGAGCCTCTTGCGTCCGGCGTGCAGCCCTCTAACATGACATCTGCCATTCGGTCACAAATGATTTCCTCCACTGCTGCTACACCCGGTGTTATCACTGGTCTGAGCAAAGAAGTGCATGGTCTACAACGCCAAGTGCTCAAACGGCAGTCGACAGCGACATCGCAGGATCTGACTTCGCGGCGCACCGCTGAGACGAGCTTCCGCGAGGATAACTCAGTCAGGCGACCTCCAACATTAGGCCGGACCTCGAGCCGCAAACTGGAGCTCATCGACAAAGATGCCTCACAAAAAGAAGGTACAGAAGATCCTCGACTCACCAAGCGAGCCGTTCCGAAGAAGAAGCCGCGTGACCGCGAACTCAGACCAGGGTACTGTGAAAACTGCGCTGAGAAGTACCCTGATTTCGATGAGGTAAGACACAACATAACTGAACCTTGTTCTACTGCTAATATTAATCTTAGCACATCGAATCGAAAAAGCATCGTAAGTTCGCCGAGAATGATGAAAACTGGATCGAATTGGACGATCTGCTTGCGCAACTTGAACGGATGCCGAAGCACCAGGCTTGGATGCCTGTTCCATCTTGGAATCATTCGTCAGAACCCGAAGCCTACTGATGTTCAGTCTGGTCAACGTTGGACTTTCGTATCAGTCACTTCCAATTCGTATCATGACCCCTCTAAATCCGAATTCAGGCGACTTTCTGCAAGCCGCGCTCTCTCTATCCAAAGAATATTTCATTTCACAATCTCAACTATCCTTCGGAGCATTCGCGGAGTGATGATACCCTTTTCCAACTTACTTAATTGCTCCTCTCCTATCCTGCTTTCCAATTGCTCAATGCAAACCAACTAACTTGATTACTCTGGCGCGGCATGGCATATTACGGAGCAAAATGGAGTTGTTTCCTCTCCCTTCGGCATCTGGTCCGTATGCATATTTCCATTTGTGACGCATGGGCGGCGAAGGGGGTGCATCATTATTTTTTTTTCTACTATTCGGATATTCTTTGGTCAGAGAGGGCCGTGTTGCGTGCATAAAGCGAATGAGCTGCCTATGAGGGAGATGCTGCTCGAGGAGAGCTACTTGATCGCAACGTCCAACAAGACAGTACCTAACATTGATGAAGCAAGCGACTGTAGATATATGAGGTTGGGACCACTAGTTCCTGCATGTGTATTAAGTCGTATATCATGATAAAAGAACCAAAAGTTACAGATGTCAGTACAAGACTCATCTTGTGCTTGTCAAACACAGCTTTCGCATTCCCGTATATGCTACCATCCCAGACCAAAGCAATAATACCTTGCTCGGGAGTAAGAGGAGTCATTAGAGAAGCAGTAGACAGCGCACATTGAGGGGCATTCAGAAAAAGAAGACACGATTTATAATATTTCTGCTTCAACGCCAGTATAGCTGTCTAGTGCCAAACTCCAACTGACTACAACAAATCCTCGAATTTGAGGACGATTCTAAACCCGCATGACCATTTGGCTATGGGATTGGTCTCAAGAAAACGCGACTGGAAACTCAATTTTCAACTGAGTGGGGGGATTCGGTTCATATTAGAGGATTAGACTTAATATTGGGAGCAGACGGACTTATATTCATCTGGTTGACTTGTTACTCAAGTGGTTTCGAACGGAAGCCTACCGGGTAATTAGTTTTGTTATAGGGTTAATACTACGCTTGGGCCAGGAGCTGAGGTCAATAGAGACTACATCACAGCGAGAGGACAATTGTAGACCATTGGGGGGAAAAATTGCCAATAAACTGATATGTTACGAAGAATAAGTGGACTAGTTGTTTACCGTAAGAGCAAGGGCGAGGATGAGTACAAACATGAGGATGAGTGCAAAGGGTTATAATTTATGATAAGGACCCTTTCCCCCAACAGACGTTCCCATCTACCTCCCGAATGGTTAATTGGTAAAGTAGTCGCTAGGAAAAACCCCTTGTGTCAGAGGCAGGGCCATAGACATTCAAGGGTTTTCCGGTCCAGGGATGTAGAGTTCGGCTTTAGCCCTAGGATTCTTTTTTGCAACTTTTGAGGTGTTAGGTTCGAGTCGACGCGGTGCTTCTGTTACATTTATCTTTTCCCTTTATTCTAACTGTTTTTTACGATGAAACTTGGGAGGACATAAGAAAATACGCCGAATCGAGACTTGAGGATACTAAACGAGAACTATTAGCTATAGAATAATAATACACGACCATATAGCCATAAACGAACCATAGACGGTGCCATGAGAATTCGAACCATTCGAACAAGAAGGTCCTTCTCTCCCTTTCATTGCTGTGGCCCTCCCAGAAACTACGGCGTGCTAACGGGAAATAGAGATGTGAGTACTGCTGTGAAGTGGTCGAGCGATGAAGTAAAGGAACCACTTGCGAGGTCGAGTAGTGAATCCCCTCAGTATTATTACACCGATACATGCAGCTATGCTTTGCGTGGAATCTTCAGCTGTATTGTCACTATCGAGCGAGCCAAGAACAGATCCGAGAGTAGGTCATTCACAGGTGCTATCGTTGGCGGTACAGTCGGTGGCATTGCTGCGGTTCTTTCGTGGGCCCGGCAGACTCATGTGTAACATCGTAGGAGATGACGCTCGGACCTTTAATCGGGACTACATGTGATCATACTGTCAAGTGGGATACCGCTAAGGGCAACATTCGGAAATCTTGCTACGCCTAAGTTAAATAGGCAGGCAGTAAAATAGCTAGTTATAAGATTTTGAGTAGTGAGATGAGATATAAGAAACACCAACTACCATGTAATAGGAGTGTTGAATGGAAATAAGCTCTATAAAGTAGTCTGTACGTTGAATATGTAGGAAGAATATGCTGGGTTGAACGGCCAGTCTCCAAAAGCGTACAAGTGCCATAGTCAGCTGCCAGACCAAGTTTTATAAGTGTAAAGCATCTAGCCTTGTTACTATAATCTATCCAATTTCATCTTTGTAGTCCCATCCCTATTGATGGGTGAACGGCCTCAGGTGGATATATCCATCTCCTTCAGGAACCTTTTGAGAGTCGGATGGTTTACCGTAATATCCGTTCCATCAAAAGCAGGGTCAGCGGCAGCAAAAGCATCAGTTGGGTTAGCTTTGGGAGGGTAGATCAAGGTTCTGTTAATGAACTCTTTGATCGACTTGCCCTCAGAGCCGGAGTAATTGACTTTGGTAAGCCAACCCTCGCCAACAACAGCACCACAGGTGCCGAGGTCAAGACATACGTTGTATATGGGTTGGGAATAGGGAATTGTAGGGACCTTTAGAAGCTCTGCAGCGGCATTATAGCCAGCGATTTTTCCAAGTGGAAGGGCATGCTGGCACGACATCTTGGCATAGTGGCCGATGTCGTCCGTAGCGGCGGATGCGGCATCACCGGTTGCGAAGACATCCTTAACTGACGGGACGCGTAGGTCCTGGTCGACCTGTAGTCGGCCGAATTTGTCCTTCTCGCCTGGTATCTGCTTCGCTAGTGGAGTTGCTACCACGCCAGCAGTCCAAACGGCGGTCAAGGTCTCAATGCGCTCGCCTGAAGAGAGGGTTACTCCGTCGGCGTCGATAGCTATGACACTCGTACCCAATCTGGTCTCAACTTCGAGATCATTGAGCGCTTTTACAATGTACGGACGCGGACCTGACCCAAGGTCAGGTCCAATTTCCTGATCTCGCTCTACAATGATAACACGAATATCCGCACCTTCACCGAAAACCGTACGTAAACGACTGGGGAGTTCAGTTGCGACCTCAATGCCGGTGAATCCGCCGCCGCAGACAACAACAGTGTTCCGAGCTTTGCTGGAGGGTTTCGAGGCGAGGCTCTGCAAATGCCTATCCAATTTGACTGCCTCCTCCATTTGATCAACGGAAAAGGCGTACTCGCTGAGCCCTGGAATATCGGGATGCACAACACGGCTCCCGGCGGCCAAGATAAGACGGTCGTAAACCAGGGTGGACCGCATACCAGCGCGATCAACAATCCCAACCTCGTGGTCTGCCGTGCTAATGATGTCAACTGTACCGTACACGAACTGAACACCGCAAGCACGATATACGTCGTCGACTGGAGCGCACATGCTGGCTGGATTAGGCTCGTAGAGTCTCGGTCGCATCACTAGCTGTGCATCGGGCGCTATCACAATCACTTCGATCTGGGCAGCTTCTGGGGCGCCTTTCTCCAAGCTCAGGCTGATCAAGCGTCGCGCGGACAAGGCGGCCCAGAAACCGGCAAATCCTGATCCGACGACGACAAGTTTTTGAGGCATGTTGATGATGATGACGGCGAAACAATGAATGAGTTACTATGACCGGTTATGATTCAGGCAAGGATATCTGTCTGATGCGGGCTGCTCCAGAACCTCACCTTATGATATTCGAGCACTGCACACTCTTTATACATCTTCGCTGCTCGTGCATACTCCTCTAATTAGAGCTTGGCAATTCGCCGATACTGTTTCTCATGTAACGTGGATTAACTACCGATCAATAAGCCCCCTATGGAAGGCGGTTGTGCGGCAATTGACATCCCCTCGGCCATGGTTTACAGCTCCCTGGTCCCAGGTAATGGGTAACGACCATATTAACGTATAAGCTTGGATAACCGGCGGATACTCACTTAAGACGCCACTTCATTGTCGGCACACCTTTAAGGATTAGATCGATAAGGCTAAGTGCAGCAGTAATGCGTTTGTTCCCCCCGCGGATGCTGTCTGATGATTGAATATAGGCTCTATAGAGTTCGGTAAGAAAAAAGTGAGATTTGAGGCAAATTATGAGTCAGCGAGGATATCTTGGCAGATTTCTAGGCGACTTTCTTTCCCGATTGGGTACACGTCGTCCGATACCCGGATACCCGGTTCCCCGATCTCAGCTCTTCGGACTACTATCATAGGCCTCAGATCTGTACTGCGTCCCGTCAATGAACCCTTGAACTAATCGCGTAGTGCCCCCTTTAGATTGTCATATCTACCTAAACCACTATGAGTCCTGAAGAGCAGTCAGCTGCCGCTGCGAAGGCCTCAGCTTGTCGTGTCTCAGTAGCCTGTCTCCCCTGCCGCAACCGTCATGTTCGCTGCGATGCTCAGCAGCCAATTTGTGTGCGGTGTTCATCTGAAGGAAGGACCTGCCAGTATGTTAAGTCCCGGAGAGGTGGTCTAGACCGGGCAAGGCTTGCAGAGCGCCGTCGTTTCCGCAATAAGGCGGTCGCCGAGTCGCCGTCCGATACAAGCCCTGGCTCGAGGTCCCCTCGACAGGCATCAGCAAATGAGGACTTAGCTTCTACTAAGAGTCATCCGACTTCCTCACTAGACCATGCCCTGTGGTCTACGGAATCGGAGACCAGCGACCGTGTAAGGACGCATGGAACGCCAATTTCGATCCCCGACGTTCAACTCTCAAATGTCACCGACGGCGACCCATTAATTAAATCATTTTACAAACATTTCAACAGGTGCCATCCGTGTGTTGTGCCCCAGAACAGGCTCCAACAGCTTTGTGACAGTGCACCGGGCCAGGAGAGCTTGAACCTTCTCATCGCCGTCATGCGTTTCATCGGTTCATCGTATTCTTGTCCAGACTCCTCGCCACAATTACAGGAAAAAGTTGTTGAAGGTTTGCAAGCGATACAGCGCCTGGCACCTGATCCTTTCCAAGTACAATGCCGTCTTCTCTACTCCATTGCCTTGTTTTGGGGCGGCGAAAAAACGAAGTCTCGCGGCGAGATTGACGCCGCAATAAGCACTGCACTAAACCTGGGTATGAACCGCCATCGGTTCGCCGCCGATCATGGACGTGGAGACGCAGTGCTACAAGAAAGCCTCAGAAGAACATGGTGGCAGCTCTACATCATCGATGCATATTACGCTGCCATCAAAAGATCGCCAACATTTTCACTTTGCGAGGTGGACGCTGATACCGAGCTACCCTGCGAAGAAGATGAGTATGAATCAGGGGTGAGTCCTAAACTTCCCGTTCGATCTGTATTCGCTCACCAAAATGTTGTGTCGTAGTCAATACCTACGCCTAAGACTCTTGATGATTTCGATTCGAGGGAATTTGGTCCTGAAAATCAGACCTTTTCTTCATTCGCGTATCTCATCGGAGCTACACGTAATATCGCCTTGGCGCTCTCTGCTGGTTTGCCAGATGCCTCAAACTGGCTATCTCCCAAGACTATTGCGGAGGTAGATGCCATCATCGATGGATGGTTCCTTCTCCTCCCCAAGTCCAAGAAAGAAGTCTTACGCGAGGGTAGCGTTGTCGATGAGCTCATGTTTCAGGCTCAGATGGCTGTTCACGCGTAAGTTGAACTCCGATATAAATCCTCGGTGCATCTATTGAGACTATGTAACCTACGCTGAAGCTGCCTCCTCATGTGGTGATTCAGCAGCACTAAAAGCCGTTTGGTACCTTAACAAAATCACTAATGCATTTACAGAAATCTTATCGCATTGCATCGCCCCTTTTCCAGGCTTCCCTTCCACCCGTTAGAAGGAATTTCGAGCTGCCTAGTGGAACCACCTGCGCGACTGCCCGTGAAAGAAGCAGAGACTGTCCACACTCAGCGGTGCCTCCAATCCATCGAAGCTCAGCTTCAATTGCTCGTCTTACCAGTACAGCCATTCCGCCGCAGCCCTTTCACCATTTGCATGACGGCCGCAGGAACGATTGCACTGTTATCGGCCATAAAAGCGTTCTTTTCGGGTCGGCAGCTCGCCGTCGCTAGGCACCAGCTGCGATTAGTCGTGGGCTATCTGAAAGCCATGGCGAAGGTGTGGCCACAAGGACGACGGAACTTGGAGGAAGTTCAAACAATAGCACAAGAAGTGTTGGTCCGGAAGAATGAGCCAAGGCATCGAAGCGCATCCGACAAGGACATTGCGACTAGCCAGCAGCCACTGGCGGCCGACGCCGCACCGTCCATCGATGAGTTAGAGAACTGGAGTAATCCTGCGATAGCTCTCGAAACACAAGACTGCCTCGAGCCATACTGGAGTTTAAATCACGACTTCCAGCCAGATATACCTGTCTGGTTCAGCACTTACTAAATAGATGTTCGCGGTTTTAAGAACGATTACTAATGATTACGAGGGTGCGGTTGGGAATAGCGTGTTGGTCTGAGATGATGCAGGCGGGACGGCTATAGAAGTTATTATCGGCGCTTTCAGTTACCACATTGTCGAGAGGGAGAGAAGCCTGCGCGGCTCGAGAACTGTAAAGTAATAGGCAAAAGATGCTAAGATTTAAAGCCTCAGACAAATTAAATCATTCCCAACTCTTGTTGCTAGACTTTGACCAATATACCTTGTGGGGATAAAATCCGCCAAACTCCGCAAATCTTGGTGACTAATCAAAAGCAATCTTCATTGACAACGGAAGCGAAAAAAGGAGCATGGTTGAATTCGACTAACTTTTCTCGAGGCCGTCTTACAAATCCAAAATCTTACCTCCCCCCACTATATGCGACCTTCTGGATTTATAAGGAAAAGAATGAGAAAGACGAGCTATGACCTTGATGATAATCAGGGGCATTCGTCTAGGAAGTATAAAGCTAGTGCTTCATCTGCTGTTGCTGTTGCTACTGCATCATCTCTTCACATCCAACAAGCAGATCTAACACCTGTTAGTTAACACATCAGCATCCTATTCTAAACCAATCGCATTATTTCTTGAAAGCAGACAAAGTACCATGTCTTCCTCAACAATGAAACCAATCAAGCTGTACGGGCACTGGGGCCCCAACCCAACCAAAGTGGCTACCATACTGGAGGAGCTGAACTTGCCCTATGAGATCAGCCACGTCGAGTTCGCCGACGTCAAGGGCCCGGCGTACACGGCCGTCAATCCAAATGGCCGCGTCCCGGCGATCTACGACCCGAACACGGGGCTCACGCTCTGGGAGTCGGGCGCCATCATCGAGTACCTCGTGGAGAAGTACGACACCGCGCGGAAGCTCTCTTTCGCGCCCGGCTCGAACGAGTACTACCTCGCCAGGCAGTTCATGGCGTTCCAGATCTCGGGCCAGGGCCCCTACTTCGGGAACGCCATCTACTTCAAGCGGTTTGCGCCCGAGCCGAACCCGAACGCCGTCGCGCGCTTCGTGAAGGAGATCAACCGCGTCGCCGGCGTCGTGGAGTCGGTTCTGAGCGAGCAGAAGAAGAAGCATGCTGGCAGTGGTGCGGAGGGCGAGGGGCCGTGGCTCGTTGGTGGCCGGCTGTCGTACGCGGATCTTGCGTTCTGGGTCTGGTTCCATCTCACTGCCTTGCAACTCGAGAAGGATCAATATGATGTGGACCAGTATCCTCTGGTCAAGGAGTGGCTGGGCAAGATGGCGGCAAGGAAGACCACGTCGGAGGTTCTTAAGAGGTTCATGCCGCCGCAGTAGGTGCGCGGACTGTTGATTGCATGTCATGGTCCCCCAGGACACTATCACTATTACTGTTAGTTACAGACGAGCCCTCTCGTACCCCCCCGATTCCCCTCAATTATGTATCAATAACTCTAGACGCCTTCTCAAAATAATAAAAGATTGACGATGATGAAATGCACCGCGCCCCATTGTCTATGAGTGAAAGCCGATGAGTCTGTTTCCGCCCATAATGCCCTGGAAATTACTCTGGACACTCTCAAAACGCATGAAACCACAGCTCTCGCTTTCAAGATGGTTCGACACTCCAGCCAGCGAGGTGAACTCCTTTCCGCAGCCAGCGCGGTTCGGGCAGTGATACAATTTCTGCTGGTCTGTAATCCAGGGCTCCGTGTGAGTAAAGGTCTACTAATGATTGCGTTGACCTGTTCTCTATTATGACATATCTGGGGATACTTACGAATAGGAGACTGGAGATGCTGGTTTAGGGACGGAAGTGTGTTAAATTGGCGATGACAAAAATAACACTCGTAGTAGTACCCATTCCATGTCTGCGTAGTGGCCTCGTAGTGCGTTGAACCTTGCCATCCGATGAGCTTCTTGGTGATGACACCCGAGGGGTCCCGGCTACGTATGGCTTTGTATAGCTCATCACGGTTCAGGTTGGGCGCATTGGGACATGAGCCTGATTCTAAATGGTGCGCAAGACCTGCTGCCGTTGTGTAAGACCCCTTGCAAAAGGGGCAGTCAAGGTTCGTGCCCCGGTGGATTCGCGAGTTCAAATGCTGGGGCGTTTGCGTGGCTTGTCAGCTTACATCTATACTATCCCTGAGAGCAAAACAGAGAGGGCTTCTTGGCGCCATGCCAGCCGTACCATCTTGATGTTGTTGAGACTTTGGAATTCTCTACCGCACTCTGAGCAATAGTAATGAGCTTCAACCTCATGCTGCCGGATATCGTCTTTGGTCGATCGAGTGTGGGTGCAGAGGCTGCACTCATGACGCCAGTGGTTGAAGAAGTTCATGTGTGACACAGCGTCCGACCTGTTTGTGAACATGGCCTGGCATCGGTCGCAACCGCGTGTCGGCAGACAGTGGCCCAGGGCGTTCATGTGCTGATAGCGAGCGTGCCGTGAGCCGAATACTTTACCGCAATCACAGTGCCACCCCATGATAACGAGTGAGTTTCAAAGCTGAGAGACAAAATGGGTGGCAGAAATCAGTAGAGCAGTCGACCAGGCATGCGGGGGGAGTCAGCTTATTATAAAGGTAGGGTAATGTAATGAACGATGGCAAGTCCAAACGGAGTGGTTTCTTTTTATCTTTAATTTCGCCTTATCACCTTCCCCCTGGTCGTCAAGTCATTACAAGGTTTCCCCTTGAGCCTACAGTGTCTCAAAGTGGTCACAGGCTATTAGACCTTTCCACTAGTAGCACTAGTGTACCAGGCTTCTGGGCTAAGGTAATCAAAGTGATAACACCGAGATAGCTAGTAGACGAGGTAGGTAGAAAATGCCCCTATTGGCTCAGACTGTAGTTCAATTCTTATACTTGTATTATATGAGGATCCTATTAGTCCTTAGCTACGGGTGTGGAACTAGTGTACCGACAATTTAGAACATGACGTAGAAGGTAGCCGTTTAGATATAGGGTATCAATAAATCTTCTAGGCCAATTATAGATTTAATAAAAGGTCAGTAGCATGACCCCAGTTACCGGGTGCCCGGCACGTCCCCCAGCAATATCCCCAGCATGACATTTGGGGAGTTGCATAAGTGGGGCTGGCTTGATAGTGGATCGAACGATGAATATCCAATTTCTTACTACCAACACGGAAGGACATTGGGATAACAATTATATAATATGGAAATCAATAACAGCAAATTACACACTTGTACATTTTGAGATTTATTTTACTTTGTTAGCTATAAAACAAGAACTTGTAAGTCCGTATTAGTGGTTATCTTAGTGTAAAGGAGCGCAGTAAGTGATCAGCAGATCTATTCTGGCCAGTGCCTACCCGCACACCTCCTACGCCTGGTCCGTAACGGCTACAGCGGATGCCCAATCGAATCCGATGTCAAAGTAGAAGTAAAATTCCCAAAGTCTATATTCGTAGATCATTCGTCTTCCATTCTGAAGAAGCTATGTTGTTCTGGAAGCGTGTTATAGTAGTTCGCCTCTTGAGTGGTACATTCAGTCGGTGGGCATGAATGTGGTGATGTCATGGTTAAACACTCGTCCTTTAGACTCTCTCCTAAACAAGACAGTTCTGGTTGGTAATTATCGCCTTGCTGGACAAGTTGGGATGCCACTTCGATGTTATGTCCAAACAAGGGTTGGGGCCGAGTGTATTCATAGTCTGTTGGTGTCAAAGTAAGCTTTTGCGGGCTAAGATGATGAGGTGTAATACGTACATGGTGATGGCACGACCTCACCTGGAAAAATGGTTTCATATATCTGAACCCACTTCGAAGTCTCTGAGAGCTTACATGCACCCTTGCGAGACTTCAGCTTCTCTTCGAGGGAATCGTCGATACCTTCGAGTTTGGGCTCCGGACTCAGGAGACAGGCGTCCAACCGTCTCCAATGTTTCTTCAGCAATTCACTATCTTCAAATGATTCCCAGCATCGGAAGCACGGGTGCTTCGGAAGTCGGTGCTGTCTGTGCAGGTGCTCCCTAATCTTTGTTAGATGGTCCGTGCCTATTGTTAGGATTCGAGTCAGATACCTACTTGAGACGGCTGATCGTGGGCCAACCAGGGCCAGGACAGCTTCGCTTTCGCCTGTATCTTAAAGGGTTGTGCTGGAAAAAGGGGCAGGCAAAATATTCTCGTCTGTTGCTCAATAGGTCATTATCCTCCGGGTTCGTTTTCCTCCTACGGCGACGACCATCGTCTTCATTCGCTTCTCCGTCGTCGTCGCTTGGTGGCGGTTCTCGCCTTTTGGTTCTAGAATCTTGACGGTGCTCTGCGTGATGACGCTTGTGATCTGTGGCGTGTGCCGCGTTTTGGCCGCTTTCTTCCTCTGGGCTACAAGACCGGACGTCATCGGCTAATGAAAGATGACCTAACACCGCTTCATCGCTGCATATAGCGCGTATAAGTACCACTATGAAAGGGCCCAAGGGTATGCTGCTAGACGGCGGATAATATTCTGGTGGCTGTTTCGTCGTGAGACTATGCTGACTCTCGTCGCCCTCGTAATCTATATCGGTAGTAAGTTTCTGTAGTTATAGTCTTTAAATCATCTCGCAAGCTTACAAGAACTTGCGATCTGCGCAACATTTGGAAACAGGATCTTGTACATAGCAATCCAAGTATCATAGTTTGACCTAGAACCACCCTCTCTGACGGCCAAGCATATGTACTGGCAGCCTTGTGCAAGTCAACACGTTCCTCTGCGACTTCAGGCTGTAGTTCACAGAGATTAAGGCTTCTTCGATGTCGTGCAAGTTGTGACACCTTGCCAAAACCACTGCCACGACGTTGGCAATTTGCCCCTTTCGGCAACATGTGGTTTCAATAATGCAAATGCTAGAGTTACAAAAGAATCGTTTCCACGCATGCTCGTTTAGAGCGCGAGTTATCGTCACCATGTCCCCCTTTGTTGCTAGCACTAAGAAATTGAGAAAACAATCTCTTTTTTACCCTTTTGATATCAATTCTCGTAGGGTTCCAAGTGAGACGTACCCAAAACTATTTGGCTAATCTGAGGAATCCGACTATTAGACTATGTTTGAAGGGCCGTTCTGAATTTGTCTAAGAAGCTGTCTTTGAACTTATGACTGTTCCCGTGAGCAAATGCTCCCACACCGCGGGCATCAGTAGCATTTTCTAATACGCTGTTATGCTCAAGCTTCTCAAGCCCAATGCCGCTTGGCCATCTGGGAACTGGTGAGATGGTCAACAATTTTATTGAATTTAGAAGATGAAAATGAATAAATGGTTGAAGTTGAGATGTTCGAGAAAAAGAAAAAAGAAAGAAAAGTGGAATATAGAGAGATCAGCTAGCAAGTGGCGCAAATAGAAAATCTGCATAGTCATAGTTCATCACATGGGCGGTGGTTGTGATGCTGTTGTGCGTATAACGCAATTGAGGTTGTCGCTCTCATTGGTGAATTAGGTCTTGCGCTCCGCAAATAAGAATTTATCACAAATTTGTGATAATCCTCCACCAATTCCCCCAAACTTGTGACAATCCTCCATTGATTATCCCAAATTCGTGATAATATTCCACGATGTCAGCCTAAATCATGCACTCGCACAGGATTGTGTTGCAGGACCCACCTACCTACCTACAGATTATCTGCATAGCTATTGGCTCACTTCCAGTGCCAGGCCCTAGTTGCTTTTCTCTCACTGATGAAGGCGTTCCGTTTCGTGCCGTGCCTTGTAGCTGGAGCCCTGCATCAGATAGTGCGTTGGAACGTTGCAAGCTGAGTAGTGCATAGCTTGTTGGGTCTATACGTAGCGAAATAGGTATAAATATAACGGAGTTGCTTGGTTTCCAAGCAAAACTGCCCAAATCCGGATTGTTCATGTAGACAACATTCACACATGTCCAACAGTCCGATTGCGAACAAAACCATTTCAGACAAGATCATGCCTGGCAAAATATCTCATGCAGGTGCTAGGTTCGTATATGGTCCATGTGATAGTGTACAAGTGTAATCTAATAATGCACTTTAGCATCAAGCGAAGCAAGGAACAACAGGAGAAAGAATATCGTCTGGAGTTCCTCTTCCTTAGCCAGAAGTCTTCAACCTTAATAAGAACAACCTCAGAGTCTAATGCAGAAGGCGGTACGAAGGGGACACACAGTATGAAAGTGAGGATGGTTGAGTGGGAAGACAAGTGGCAGAAGGCCTCAAAATAATTGACTATAATGAAACCATTGGGCTCTAGCTTATAATACGCATCGGTACATAAGTAGACAAGTCAATGTATGGTGCGAATGTGTTATGTTTTGGGTCCTGCAATAAATTGTTCAGACGATAGAAGACGAATTAAGATCCTGATAGCCGTCGTCGAAGTAATGATTATGCGCGGGAGAAGATATTTCTCGCAGCATCACATCCGCATCGAAAACCATCTCTACAAGAACCACTTGGCGTGGGCCTCGACTGTACGCGAGTTGTGTACGAGCTGCTACGATGAAATTTTGCAGATGATCGTAGTGGTTCCATATCGTAGGGTCTGCCTCGAATGGCCATGATTCGTTACACTTTTCATATAAGTCTGCGTCCGGGTTGGGAATGAGCCGGCACATCCAGTTGCAGCCTTCAAAGTCATCTGTCTGCGCTAGATAGATGCCAATCCGCTGAGGCGTCGCGGATTTTTCTGTCATGCTTGTTCTTATGCTAGTGTCTGTGCCAGAACTATGAAGGCACTCTTCAAAGACAATGAGGCCATGGGAATACCATGGATTCGATGTGCTAAAGTGTGGGCTAAATAAACTGATTTTCTCCTGGAGGGCTCCTGGGGGGTATGCTGCAACAGTGCGGTAGCTACCCATACCGCGTGGAAATGTGAGCATAAACCCTGTCTTCCGTACATCATCGTCCTCGAAGTCTTTCATGACGTGGTCGAGTTCAGCGCCAAACGCGGGATAGACACGTGTGAAATAAGCAACCAAGTAACTGCTCGTTGTGGGGGTGGCCAAATCGTACTGAAGTCCCGTCTTGCGTCCTTGTAAAGGCATTCTGATGAGACAAACAGGATCTCGGGCCCGCATGTAAGTATTGTCCTTACCTAGAAGCGGTAGGCAGATCTGCACTAGGCGATCTCCGTTAGTGGTGTCTACCTCAAAACAGTTGAGCACGGCTAGGACTAAGAATGGGGATAAAGTGCGGATCAGGGGCGTTGTCAACGATAAACCCGCATTGGTGAACTGAAATGGGGGTGTTATTCTCGACGCAAATCTGGGTTGGATGCGTCCAGCGTTCCGAAAGAGACTTGGATGGTCTGCTAGGAGTGAATTCTTTGAAGTCGTTGTGTCAAAAGTGAGAATACTATGGTCATCCGAAGCCTTAGTGATTTCTTCTTGCAGCCGCTTGAATGCTTTCTTCCCCTCGCCATAGAGCAACGGCATGTTGATATTAAATATACCCAATAAGCTGTACGCTATGTCCTCCTCTCGAGTTGTAGACCTGTCCGCAGCCCAGCACATGCGCTGTGCAATACTGTATTCACCGAGTCTTTTTTCTTTAGACAAGCAGAGCTGATCTATGCCTGTCACCTGGGAGATAGAGCTGGCTAATGCCTTCTTCGTCCCCAGTACTAGCCACTCGCGTGTAAAGAACAAGACATTGTCCGGGGCTAGTAGCTCTTGCAGTGTCCACCCTCGGGTAAACCACTTGCTCAGCCTAAAGAGCTCCAACGCATCGACCTGGTCGGGCGGATGGCTAGGGACATCGTCTAGGTAGACATAGCAGACTTTGGCATCCCGATACCATGAGAACATGGAGTTTATTGCTTCGGACAACTCGGCCGAGCTTGACTTGTCAATGCAAACGGTATCAACCCATACGTACGAAAGGCCATCTTGTCGTGCCCGCTTACACGCCGATAAAATCTTTGTAAATCCGTCTTTCGAGAACTTCGTCAACCTCTTGAACCGTTGCTGCCATTCGGTGAAAGAGGCCTCCGCCTTGCCCCATCTGTGGGATAGGATGGCATACTCAGGCACACCGGCCGCCGTGAACTCTTTAAATCGAAGGTTTCTGGTATTGATTAACCGCATAACAGCCTGTTAATTTTGCTGGTCAGATAGTCTTTTTCGCAAGAATTCGGATGCCAATTTGGTCTTGTCAGCTGGGGCTGTAGGAGGGCTTGGCGCTAATTATGCTTATGCGCGACACGCATTGCGCGTTACGCGTGCTTCTTTTTAAAAAGAAGTTTCCCTTGCATACCAATTTATTACTGCGTATTATCCCGTACAACGTGGATTCAAAATTTCTCGGTCATATGTTATGAACGGACGGAGCAACTAATGACAATACGAACATATTGATGCTAACAACGCGTCGCCGGGAGCTTTATAGCTATCCACGGAAGTGATTTTGCGCTATGCCGCACAGAGAGAGACGCTAACCTCGATTTGGGACAACATTCTAAACTGCGAAATGCCTCCCAAACCTTGCCGCGCCATGCCGCATATCCAGATATTTGCAGCTGAAAGTCTTTGCCAAAGCCTTGTTCGAGGTATTCATACCTCCGTCCATATACTGTTAAGCTCCTACGTTACAACTGGTCAAACCGCCCGGTCACATTCGTCACACTTTTGTTACACAGCGCATGCCCAGCAAACAAAGCAAGATTCGAATTATGATAGTCCGTTCAACTTATAGTGATCGTTGTATTTGATTGAACAACTCGTGTGTGAGAAATTTGTTGGCAAAATACTAAGCTACGAGGCTAAGACTCTGAATATAGCCAACCAGAACATCAATATCTGATCGGCTAGTTGCAGATACAGTATTGGAATCAATAAGGTTAATAGCAACCTCAGAACCTCGATGTTAGGTATGAGCGGATCTCTGGCTCTTGCCTGAGAGATAGAGCTTGCTTATGCATTTCTTGTTATTGGCACCACCAATCGTGCGAGAACAAAACATGGTTTGGGGTCAATAGTCCTCGAATAAATGTGGTGTTCTTGTTTTAAAGAATATCGTATTAGGGAGGACGTGCGTATCAAACCGCTTTTGTTCTACTTTATGGATTATAAGTTTCATACTGTTAGGTTAGGTATTCCAACTCACAACAAAAGCGTTGGATTTTTGAAGGGTAATACGGGCTCCGCGCATTCTAAGGTCTCGTGGCCAATTATCGATGCCGAGTTCGACCGCTGCAGCTACAAACCGCGCACATCGACAGTCGAAGTCAAAGTAATCTGAACTAAGTAACCTTCTGTTGCGGAAGTGTGGATGCCTGCACAGTGCAGTAGTCATCCGTGCCTTGATCAACAGGGCGCTTTGTGCCCTATATTCGGATGAGCCCTCCAACTAATCTTTGTAGATAATAGTCTCTAAACGATCCTTAAATACTTTTGATCTCTGGAGTTACTATTGGCCAGTTCCGTACTATCCCACTAATTGGGCCAGACGTCTAAATGATCAGGCTGAGCTGCAAGGCTGGCCCTTTAAGGATCCACAATGCTGCAACATAAACCCCTATGTCGGAGTATGAGTAAACCAAGTTGGACGAGCGGGGTAAGATATGGCCTCGTATCTAGTTCATTGGCTCGGAACCCCCGCCGGATCTAATTTTAGCTCTTCTAAATACTCTTCTTCTTCTCGTGCTCTTCGTTACAAACCTAACCATATACGTTCACCATGCCATCAAAGTTAGCGGAGCTGCGCGATACCTTGGGCGGCATAAACGCCGAAGATCTCGAAGCTACTGAGACCGAGCGTTTGCAGTTGATAGCCGCTTCGAAGAAACTCCTGAGTCTACTGGAGACTAAGGAGGAGAAGATATATGATATCACTTTCAGTCAGCCCATCGTCTTTGCCGCATTACAGGCATGCTTAGATCTAGGATTATGGGAGGAATGGACGGCAATTAATGGCCAGGTGAAGTCGGTTGATGAACTGTGCAAGCTTTGCAAGCACAGATGTGAGCCTAACTTGCTCCGTACGTACAATGTTGCACTGGTATACCTGAAATTAAGAGATTGCTGTTCTCTAACATGTGTAAACATAGGTCGTCTGCTTAGATTGCTGGCTTCGGTCCATATTATCAAAGAGGCACGAGAAGACCACTATGAACTCACACCATTCTCCCTAAGTTTTGGTAATAAGCAGAGCGGCATGTCGCAATGCATTCAATGTCGGTCCGTTCTACGTACAAACAACAACTTCATAGCCCATGGTTGACCAAGGTTGCAGAACTCACCACTGGCAGTACGGCTGCGTCAACCTTCCGTTGTTCTTAGCCAAAACTGGCTATAAGGAACCCCAGGACGCTAGGAACTCTAACTATGCTGACTGGTGCCCCGAGAAGCTTGACTTCTTTGGTAAATGTGTTGCTGAACCAGCATACCAGGACAGCTTTAGTGGCTTCATGAAAACTTGGGCGAAATATAAGGTGCCCTGGCCCCAGTTCTATGACACTGAGTCGTTGGTTAGCGGTGCAGACTTGGAAAATGGGGGAGTCCTTTGTGTTGATATCGGTGGTCATCACGGAATCGATCTAACTCGACTCCTCGACAAGCACCCAGATGTCCCTGCTGGCTCGCTGGTTCTTCAGGATATGCCGGAAGTTCTATCTGGAGCGAAGGATCTCAGTGACAAAATCAAAGTTATGCCACATGATATGTTCCAGCCGCAACCGGTGATAGGTAAGTGTTAACCGAGCTCGGCTTTTGCCCACAAATAATCTAGTTGCTGATGATTTTCCAAACAACAGCTAGTCGCGCATATTACTTCCACGCCGTGTTTCATGACTGGCCAGATACCACAGCTCTTCAAGTATTGAAGAATACCGCAGAAGCAATGAAAAAGGGGTATTCAAAACTGCTCATTGTCGATATAGTCCTCCCGCCGGTTGGTGCAACTGCCATTCAAGCCGCAATGGACGTTCAGATGATGGCGATTGTATCTGCGTACGAGAGGACAGAGGCTATGTGGAATAACCTTATGAATAGCGCTGGGCTGAAGATAATCAAGATTTGGGAAGATGGCCATGGAAATGAAAGTTTGGTAGAGGCCGAGCTTGCTTGAGAAGTTATTACTTGTACTATGGCTTAACGGATACTTATGTTAGGACATATCGTTTCGGGGTCTTAGGTAGGTCACGGATGGGTCGCTGTATAGGGTCAGAGCTCAACATCATTGTTTCCTGTCCTTTCTGAATTCAAATGCGAAGACTTCCAAGGCTTACGTCTCCCTGAACAGTCAACAAATCCAACCTAAGTATATCAATAATCTTTATGTGACCAATGCACATGATGGCTCCGTAGACAGGGTTAGTGGCATAACATGGTTATTTCCTAGTTGATGTCGTTGATTCAGTTCATATTTCCTAATATTAATATGCAGTAACACGTACTACCCAACAGAACGGAACAGGTTTGGAGCATGACTTACTTCTCAATATTAAGTTCATGAGTTTCTGTGCAAATTGTGGGATAAATTAGGTTAGAATCTATAGAAATATCTCACCAAGGATCCCCAAGTTAGATGATCGCCCAAATATCGGTCAATATAGTATCTTCAAAGCAAAGCTCCATGTATCAAAGAGCCAACGCTCGAACTTTACAACGGAGGCAAGCATCTCCCTTGCGAAGGAAACAGTCTGCCAGATCAATACGTCAAGTAACTATATTAGAATTGAGTAGTGAGTTTTTATTTTATTTTCCTGTAATGTCCATGCGGAGAAGAGTGCCTGGCCATTTTGAATCATCCGGCATCGTGATCTCAAAGTCATCAACTGCAGAAAAGCCTTGGTTCTCATAATACCTAAGCTTTTTTAGTAACCAAATTATCCTTTGCCGTATGATGATATATAATCTTTACTTACTTGACAAGCTTCCGGCTATTGCCAGCCCAAGCGTCCAAGTATAAGGTTAGCATTCCCTTGTCGCGACCGTATTGTCGAGCATGCTCTATCAGTGCAGCCCCTGCGCCTTTGCGCCACTGGCCAGCCCTAAAATCCGTAATGAGGGCATCGAGGTAAATAAAGTTACTCTTTCCCTCCAACTCTTCCCTTATTGAGTCCTGGGTGAACATGGCACGCATAGGAGCGGAAACTATGCCTTCGGAAAGCTGTACTGACCCAACGGCCAAGAACTTCTTTCCGTCATTGCTTGTTCGGATGTGTAACAAAGCAGGCAGCTCGTTGGCAGTTGATAATGGAATCTCGGTTTCGGCAATGAATATGCGGATGGGTTCACCTTCTCCGGTCAATTGGTACCGCAAGGCCTGTTCGAAAGTTTGGACTCTCTCTTCCCTATTCTCTCTTTCGGCAAATGGCTGAGAGCCCCATTGACCCCCGCTTCCAATAGATGCGAGTTGAGAAAGTGAGGCGTCGAACGCATCGATCATAAACTGCCCATCTCCTTCGTCTGCGTCCCTCACTCCAAAGTTAGGTTTGGCACACATTAATGGAATTAACACAGCGCAATTTAAAATTTTCTATCAAAATCACAACTCTAAACGTATCGCAGGGACGACGTCGAAACTCTACGTGGATCATTCCGATCGCTTATAAGGTAACAGAACTTCCGTGTAAGAGTTGGAGGTAGGGGCCGAATGACGCCAAGCAGGCAGCAGCGCTGTGATCCCGCCAATTGTGAAGCAAAGCGAGCCCTTCTGATGGAGACGGCTGACGCGGAGGGGTACCGAGAACATTAGCAAGGATGAGTAAAGGAAGAAGAAAGTGGAGAAAGTGGCTATGTGACGAAAAAACGACGCCGTTGTCGCCAAATAGGCAACAACGGTATATACACGATAGGTTAATTACACCTTAAGATGAGAGCACTAATCGCATATATATGGTGGGCCTTGGAAAATTTTCTATCTTTTCTTGTCTTTCTAAGAGAAAATAAAGGAGTGGGGGGGATTTGATGCTGTCTTTACTCAAATATTCTGCAGATTACAAAAATATTACCCTTTGTATCATAGTGATACTCATGGACGGTGCGTAAAAAGCGGCGGAATTATATTCCCTAGCATTTCGCTCTCGAGAGTGAGCACTTAAGTTATACGGAACTCCTACACTTGCGTAGTAACCTAGAGACGCCGCCGTCCTTGCACAAATCTACCAAATCAGATGATCTCGTCAGATGTGATGTAGAGCATGGTAAAGCGTTGAGGGCTTTATGAAAGCTTCTATTCAACTAAGTTCAGATCTAAAGTTGATTCACTGAAGGCACGCTATGAATCGAAGAAGTAGTTAGCGAGAAAAGAACTAGAACTACACTTTTATTTCTGGTTTATAAGGATAGAAGCTGAGCAGAGTACTTAGGGCGCACTCTATGCCCTCTTTTGTCTACTGATATCATGTTTCAACAGTCGAGCTAGTTTACGCGATTAGTGGGCGATGATGATAAGAAGCGTGTATAATGGTAAGACGGGGTGCTTTAAATTGAGCGTGAAATTGATTGAGGAAAACACTGATACGACCTCCGTAAGACGTAAAAAAGGCTTTTTTTTTTCCTTTTCTTTCTTTCTCAACGAGACCCTGAGAGTATCTGTGATCCCGGATGATCTTCTCATCCGCGGCTATAGTGAATAGGGTAGAAACTATTCATGACAGAGTTTCAATCTGAGTAGAAAAAACACTGGGGGATCATCTATCTTCGTAAATTAAGGCCGCTTTACCAAAAAAGGGAGTCAAGTAATCATCTTCGCTATAAATGTCATTGTCTCCATCAGTTCACTAAGATTAATCTCTGAATCACGATGAAACCAGATCAAAATGGTACAACTACGGATGCGAAAAAATGTGCCTTCATGAAATCAAAACAATATTGCGCTTCCAGGAGTCGCTCTATACACTTCACATTGCGGTAATACGATGTTATCTAGATAGAAAGAAGTCTGAAAATAGAAGCGAGTTAGTCTAGGAGAGGCAAATGATGATGAGCCACAGTTTCAGCCACATATTGCAAGCTTTGTGGCTTGGATCCTGATAGTAGCGAGGCCTAGCGCCTGGTAATCTCCCCCCAGCCTATTATCAATAGGCCAACCTAACCAAAGAACCAGGCAGACCTTGAGATACTAAAGACAGGCAGACCTGCTTCTGCATCTCTTGGGCAAGATTTTCTTTTTCCATAGTTTATTTTTGTGCTCCTTGCTCTAGAAAAATGGAGTATCCTAATGTATCCTCTCCGTCGCCCCCGCCTTCTCCGATACAGGACCGGCCCGCGTCACCTGAGCTTCCACTTACGATGACAGCGTCAACCGTACTCATAGCTTTGCCCCGTGATGCAAGCTCAGCTTTGGCCTCTGCTGGCGCCTTCGACCAGGAGAAAGTCCTAGTGCGCTTCAAACCCGTCGGGTCTGCGCCGCAGCTGAAACGAGAGGTTCGCAAGATCAGCGCGACGCAGAAGTTTGAAGCCGTCGTAACGCATCTGCGCAAGGCCCTATCACTTAATGCGACTGACGGGCTGTTCCTCTATGTGAACAGTTCATTCGCCCCTGCTCTGGACGAAATTGTCGGAAACCTGCATAGAGTATGCTGTATCATCCCACATTTTTTCCTTTATTTTGTTTATATTTTATTACCAGCCGCACTCAACTTGGAAAATATCACGACTGCTGATGCAAACCAATAGTGCTTCAAGGATTCAAATGATCAATTGATTGTCGCCTATTCTATAACCCCTGCGTTTGGATGAATCGTTCCGAAGCCTGATCCGCAAAAACAAAATGGGCCTCGTGGTTTTCTCCCAACGCCTACTAATGCCAAGATTTATCGCTAGTGACAGTCTATCAGCATGCAAAATGCTCCCCTCTAAGAATGCTACAAAATACAACGGCTTAGAGATGTTCGGTCTCTTTCGCGAACGCGTCAAGCTCCTCTTTAGGGATTGGATAGGTATGCTCAGGCGCCGGATATTGGCGGCTTTTTACCTCGTCGCGATAGGATTCAATAGCCCGAAAACTCTCTGCCCAAACGTTGCCATACTGTTTAACGAATTTGGGGATGAAGCGGCCAGGAGGGAAGTATCCGGACATGTCGACCTGCACAAGAACTTGGCCGGAACATCCGTTTCCTGCCCCGATACCAATAGTGGGAATCGAGAGCTTCTGAGTGATAATGCTGGCGACCTCGGCAGGGACAGCCTCAAGGACCACAGCGAAACTTCCTGCCTCCTGCACTGCAAGCGCATCTTCTAAGACTCCCATGGCACCTTTGCATGTTTTTCCCTGGACTCTGAACCCCCCCAAGGCATTTTGGCGCTGAGGCGTAAGTCCAACATGGGCCAGCACAGGAATGCCCGCCTGCGTGATCTTCTGGATTGTGGGAGCCATTTCTTTGCCGCCTTCTAGTTTGACGCCTTGGATGCGACCCTCTTTTATGAATCGGATGGCCGTTGCTAGGGCCTGTTCAGAAGATATCTCATAGGAACCCATGGGGAGGTCGCCGATCTTTGAGAGAGTCAGCTTAGCGGATTACGGCAGCCCAGCGGTGGCAGCTTACGGTAAACGCCCCCTTTGTGGCGCGTGCGACCGATTTGCAGTGCAGCAGCATCTCATCCACCAAAACCTCGCTCGTGTCTGCCATTCCCAAGGCTACCATAGCCAAGCTGTCGCCTACAAGAATCACGTCCATTCCTGCAGCGTCGGCGACATGCGCACTTGGAAAGTCATGGGCAGTCATCATAGTGATGGGCTCACCCTTCTTATACATGGACCGGAGAGTTCCCATCGTGACTTTCTTCCTAGGAGGATCCAACGACGTACCAAGGGGCGAGTGTGAACTCCATCTCTGCTGAGTTGGGCGCTGAAGCAGCGACGACAAGGGTCTAGCGGCCGTTAGGGGCGTGCTTGACCTTATGCCCCGATATAGCAATAAGGCACATGACCTTGTGCATGTGGAAGCCATCTGTGCAGCGATTTTTTGGAATTTGGGGGATGTACTTCAAAATCAAGATCACTGAGGCTTTGGTCAAATAATTTGTAGGTCGGTTAGACGAACTTTCAAACTGTGCCCATATCTGGGCCTCGGTGGTCTTTTTATGCCTTGGTCATGATGGTTTTTGCTGCGTACAAATGAGTCTCACCAACTTTTGTCCTGGTGTTTGAATGCTAATGCGCCCGAAATGGTCAGTGTGGATCGCCCCTCTTAGATAAGCTGATTACTGTGCCCTGCTGACAGTACGTACCTTTTTCTAGGTCCGAGGTAAACCGTCGGTTATTTCACGGTCAGACTACACGTGTATGTCAAGGCGCGCCATTTTTAAAGGACCTTTGGGAACGCCACATAACAGGAGGTTGGATCGTCGTATTGATTACTTATCACGGCACCTGAAGCCTGCCAAAACCTCAAGAGTCAAGTACATCATAAACAGGCCTATTCTGAAGATTATCTTAGAAACTACTCGCTGTAGTATACAACGTAATTGAATCAACTCGATCAAGCCTAACCCTCGTGTCACTCATGGTGAAGATGCTTTACTTTACAATTGTGCACCATTCTTTCAGAGTGGCCTAACGGCCCCTCAATGCCGATGCCGTGCGACACAACGTTGTTCCAGTTAAGCGGCTGTGCGACTCGATGTGTAATTAACCAATCCTGTATCGTGACACCTTAAGAGGCCGCAGTGAGTTCAGATCATTGCAGCTAAATGCACTGCGCAAATTGGGCTTCCCTAATTTATTATCAATGAAAAAAGATATATTATTTTTAATTTATCTTTTTATTGTAATTATGATATTTGTTTAACAAATTTATCGATCATAATACATAGACTGTGGTATAGCAATATCGTTTATATTATAATTAAAAAAATAAAACCTTAATCTTACTATTTTCAAAAAATTTACTTAGTTTATATATCTAGGCAATTAATTTAACGAGTTACTTACTAAACTAAACGCTATGTTACCTAAGTCTTTCGAAGAATACTCTAGTGACGTATTCACGCTGCCGTATTCCCGAACCCCAATTAGCAGTACGTAAGGAGAGATGTAAGCCTGCGGATTTTGGAGATTGGTGAACGAGAAACTCACTGCGCCAGTGACTACAACGGTTTCTCATTTGTGACTCAGCTTGGGGTTGGTGTATTTAATCGCGGGATACTCGTCGTTGCAACATGTAGGCGTCAAGGGTTGGATGGGAGGTTGATGGTAGATAAGACCAAAGTTTGAAGTACTTCAGTAATTACAAATAAACGCAATTGCGGAGTGCAACGATATGGTCACAGTCACCGCTACTGCTGATCCAATTGAGATCCTGACGATATCAGATGGGGCAGAGGGCCGATGAGAAATGATTCACATCGTCCCTATAATAGAAGGTGCCGGGGAAAGCTGGGATATTTATACCTAAGCCGATTGTGAGGTCTGGGGGTTCGGTGTTCTACTTGACGTTCGAAGTGTACAACATCGATGGCTGGGTTAGCGACGACGGAGACTCTCTGCATCACCAAGAAGATAGTTGCGGAGCGCTGGCCGGCTGGCACGGGCGTGATGCCAGCAGTACGAACAATGCATAAGTCTACTTCAATCTGCCATTCTTCATCGAGGACGGATGTGTCGAACAAGCTATCGCCTCGGCTGGAGGACCAAACGTTTCATGCCAGAATGGTGGCGTGGCGGTTGTTAATGATAGACGGCGGGGAGACGATCTGCTGATGTGGCCAAGGCAACATATATAAGTAGCATTGTCTCGGATGGTAGCGGGGAAGAGCAAGAGCTCTACGAAAAGGAATGATACCTCGATGACCCGCTCGCAGCGTTCCTGAAATCGCGCGACACGACGCTCACCGAACCTGTTCCGCCGCCTTATACACCGGAACAGATAGCTGAGTTTGACAGCTTTGATCAGGGCCTTGAGCCTACGATATCTTTGCACAGCGATGTGCCCATGAACTGGCCTACTACCGTACCAACCACAGCCTCGCCTCCTCGCTTTCGGCCTTGGAGTATCTAGGATCCTCTGGTATGTGTCATAAGATATCTAACTACATTTAAACCGTTATTCTAATTAATAGTATAATTCTGACACTTGAAGAAAAAAAGCGCATAACTTGACGCAAAGTTATAAAGGAACCCAAAAATGGAATATAATGTTTAATAAGGTCTTGCAATAAACAAGGAGATAATGGCTTTAAAACTCCTTGGCAAAACAGTATTGTTACGAGTGCATTTTTACCCCAAATAGGAAATTATCGACTTATTTTATCAGACTCTTTAAACTTTAAGAGTCACTAGATCTATCGAGGCCGCTGTTACGACGCAATTTCAAGTCATATGTATGCGCGAGCTTGAAATGAAAAAAATAAAAATAAAAAATAAAAAATAAAAATAAAAAATAAAAAATAAAAGTAAAAAATAAAAAATAATAAAAAGGACAAGCGAGTGATAGTGCCGCTGTTTGGATAATTAAGATTGTGTTTAGTCCGTGATTATACGGCGGTTCAGTGGAAATAATTCTCCGTCGACTAAGTCCGAAGCCCAGGGTTTGCATCGTAAGACATCTTAGCTCCGCTCGGAAGCCAAGACATGAGAGCGGGTTAAGAACGGAATAAGTGACAACCATGTCAGTATCTCATAGCATCCAGCACTCCTAACAACTTGCAACTATATCCGCCTGATTTTGCAAGGTCTCGCGAGTTAGATCGGAGTTATCAAGCAGTATATGAAGTACTAATCCCGTCTTGGCAACTCAAGGAGGCTTAGAGAGAGTTGAAATACTCGGTATTACGCTCTAATAACACGAATTAATACAGTAATCCTTGCTTATCTTCATTACACTGACAGAATGGCGGACTTTTCGCCACTTCGCTAACTTATAGCCATAGGTACTTATAAGTATTGAACTATTTATGTTTTGTTTCCAACCGGAGAGTATAGGTGGGAATCTTCAGTTGTGGACGTAAAAGTATATTTCCAACAAATTGTCGCACTACAGAACTTTCAATATTCTCTAGTTTCTACAACACATGACAATATTGATCTAAAACATGCCGTCAAATACAGCTGCGTTCATCCCCGACCTGGGTAAGGCGCTCGAGATCCGACCGGTTCCATACCCAGAACCCAAAGAACACGAACTCGTGGTAGAGAACCACAGCATCTCGCTCAATCCCTGCGACTTCTCAATGCAGACGTACGGTCCCGCGATTTTCCCAAATCTGAAGTATCCGTGCCTGATCGGGGAAGACGTCGCCGGCGCGATCGTGGCCGTCGGCCCTGGAGTAACGGACTACAAAGTCGGCGATCGCGTGGCCGGTATGACGCTCTCGGGCTTTCAGAAATACCCCGTCCTCTCTGACTACTTGGCCGCTGCCATCCCGGACTCCATGAGCTACGAGGAGGCCTGTGTCATCCCGCTGTGCCTGGCGACTGCCGCCTCCTGCTTGTTCCACAAGGACTACCTCGCGCTTCGCATGCCATCTCCGACGCCTCCTGAGCCGACCGGCCAGACGGTGCTGATCTGGGGCGGATCAACGAGCGTTGGCAGCAATGCCATTCAGCTCGCTGTAGCCGCCGGCTACGAGGTAATCACCACGGCGTCACCGCGCAACTTCGCGTATGTGAAAGGGCTTGGCGCGAGCCAAGTCTTCGACTACAACAGCGCAACAATCCGAGCGGACCTGGTTGCCGCACTCAAAGACAAGAGTACGGTCGGCGGGATAGCTATCGGCGGCATCGGCACGCCGATGCCGTACGAGGATGTGCTGGACTCGTGCGCGGCCGTGCTGCGCGAGACGGACGGCAGGAAGTTCCTGGTCACGCTGAAGCCTACGAAGAACCTCGATCTACCGGGCGTCGAGGCGAAGTTCTCCAATGCGGCTCTCGTACGCGAGAGAGAGTTTGGATATGCTATATTCCGGGACTTTTTGCCGATGGCGCTTGCCGCAGGAACTTATAAGCCGTTTCCCAAGCCCGAAGTGGTTGGCCATGGGCTGGAAGAAATCCAAGGCGGGCTGGACATGCTAAAGGCTGGCGTTTCGGCGAAAAAGCTTGTCATTACTCTTTGATTGTAGTTGTGGGGTTGTTAAGATCTGGATTATGATTTCAGCACAAAATTTGGGTAGATATCTTCTGTACCTAGTTGCATATCAATCCGCGCCCAAGACTAGAATCTCCCATTCCATGCTTATTCGGTCAAATCGCCGTCCCGCCCTACATTCTGCCTTCGCCCTCCCTGCCAGATGAACCAAACTCAGCAATAAACAGAAACACTCTTATAATCCCAGACCCAACAGTTCGAATTTGGAACAAACATATCCTCTCCCTTACATCCCGACTCGCGCCACAACGTGGTGATGCACCCGGATCCGGTCACTAACACCGACTTCATAGCGCCAGACTCGTAGCAGACGCCACCAGGCACATTATCCACGCCCGTGTCGGGGAGGTTCACCTCCGAGGACTGCAAGCAGTCTTTAGCTGAATAGAAGGCGACGTTGGCTGTTCCGCAGGCTTTGAACTCAGCCCCAAGAGCCGGCTTCAAAGCTAGAGTCAGTAGCGCGACGATGGTGGCGTGCATGGTATATAAGATGATTCGATGATTTTATGTAGAATAATGACCGAGAGCTTTTGCGTGCTTGTGTTGCGTGCGGTAAGGCAAGGTGGTCTTGGCTGTAGGGAACAATTCGAATGGGCTGGAGTAGGGGAGAAGAGCTGTTTATATAAAAAAATTTTTCCATACAGTATGTATGCTCTTATATCTAGTCACGCAAGCTAATGTACTGATGTATAGGTCATCGTATGTTCAGATTTGGCTGCATGTGTTTGTCTGTTTGTCTTGTTTGTTTGTTGCATTTAACGCCAGGGGGCGCTGCGTTGCAGCTGTCCACAGAGCCTCCGTGAGGGCACAGGGGCGTGTTGGGCTGGGATACACTAATTATATACATGGTGTACAGCCATCCATCCAGCATCTTCGTGTCTGAGGGCTTGTGCCCCTTCAGAGCCTTCTCACCGCGTTCTCCTTGGCTGCACGAATTACCGTCACTGCGGTTCTTAGTAAGAGTAGGTAGTAATCGCACAGAAAACTGTAATTAACATATTATAGCGATCCACGTCGACAATCTTCTGATGCAGGGAATACTTAGTGCATATGACTGTATCAAGATATCTCCTTACGCAAAATACTGTGTCTGAGGTTAAGGCAGTTTTTAAAGTAGGTAGGTTCTAGGACCATAGGTAACAGAGGTAGACCATGATAGTCACTAGGTTGCACTTCTCAAGTTAGCTCAGAAAAGAGGGTGCGTACGTGGATGCTTCATTTTCTGTCCAAATACTAGCCAGAAGGGAAGAGCTGAGCGAAAGTCGAATCGATAATCTTAGATATAGCAGTGTCTAGACATTCAGCGTTTGGCGAGACAAATAGTAGCATGCGAAGCGCTGATTCTAAGAGTAGACGCATGACTCAAGGCCAAATCATGGTCAACACTGCCTATGTTACAAAAGTGCAGTGTAGCTGCATCACTAAAGGGGATATACTGGAAACATAACGATAGCTTGGATTATATCTGGAAAATGGGGGCTCACTTGACCAAAGGGCCGTGATTCCACGGAAATGTATTGCGTAAAGAGCGTGGATGACGATAACTAATAAGACAATGCGATGAAATAATGACTTTAAAACCGACCTGCATACCCACCCGACCAACTCACCAATCACACTACCCCATTTCAATGTCTCCGCGATTTACCTGTTTGATATAATCCCACCTTCGTAGCATCGCCTCGGATTCGATAAGCCAATGCGGCCCGTACAAACCCTGCATGGCGAAGCGTACAAGAATTCGTGCCAACCGGTACTCGGGCCCGTAAGCGAACTTTAGATATTCTGAGCCTGCTGCCTCTTCGAACAGACCCTTTAGCTCGCGGCCCTTTGCAGTCACTGGGTTATTGTTGACCCGTTCGCCAGGCCCACCATCCCCATAATCCCATACCCAGGAAGGAGGTTCACACGATACAAAACTAGGGGCGAACATAGCACTCTCCCAGTCCGGTATAGCCGTTATTGTGATCTCTCTAGTGCTAGGAGCCAGATCAATTAAGATATTGTCAGGAGTTAGACCTATGGAAAACGGCGTTAGTAATTCTTCGTTTATTTATGATTTAACTAGGGTTTAGAGACAGAAAGCGGAAGAGAGACAAAAAGGAGCTAGGATCACAATACCAGGATGTGCGAGTGTATAATTCACACCTTGGAACCAGCCTCCCGCATCCAATTGTCTCGTCATGGTAGCAAGCCGGTCCATGAGGTCTAATTCGGGGGAGTTTCTCAAGCCTTGTGTTAAGATCACCGCTTTCTGGGCCTCGATGGAGTTTAAGAGCGCCTCTTTTACTGGCTGGGTCGCTGGCCCATCTCTGTATGGTATAGTCACCATTGGGTATGTTGGATAGAGCGATATAAGGTGAAAAGACGTTGTAGAGATATGATGTTTCTTTGAGTGCACCAAGCGACCAGGCATACTGCTTCGTACAGTTAACAACTTGCGATAGATGGCGCCGAGTTCTTTGGCGATTTCGCAATGTGAAGCATAGCCGAGCATTGGATACATGGATTTCAGGTTTACTCCTTTGATAAAATTCTGCACCATGTAAGGGCGTTTGAGGACGTTGTTATAGGTTTCGTCGAACGAAATTACTTGTGGCACGGGAATATCGTAGTGTTTCTGTACAAATTGCAGAATAGCCACTTGGTGGCCTATCGGTTGGTACTTCTTGGCGTGGGACGCTGGCAGTGTAAGCGGTGACTGGGGCAGGGAATCCGAGCCCTCTTTGGAAAATCGAGAGCGTCTTACTACGCACCGGAGTGGTTCTGATTCCAAATTCTCAATGTTGTGGAGGGCCAGACCAGTGACGCGATTGTTAGAGCCTCCTTTCATCCGCTCTATCGTTATATACTGCATAGGCGTGAGGGGCCAAATAACGTTGTAACCCAAAGCCAAAACTTGAAACTGGTATAACGTATAGGGCTCCTTGTCAAAGAATTTAGCGGAATCCTCTGACACTTGACGTCTAAGTTCGCTCCAGAAGTCGCTGTCTCTAAAGTCTGCATTCGAGACTGTGGTGCTGTGAGCGGCTCTTGCGGCATCAGGGTTCGAGGTTGGTACTGCGGAGTTCGAGTGCAGGTTTTCGGTAGGGAACGACATCATATTGAAGATCTATTCTAGTTATGAAGTGATTATCATGGCGGCAATACTTAGTTAAACCTGTAAGCTAGGCGTGAAAGTAGAACTGTCAGATACACATGGCTAGGTAAAATAGTAGAGCTTTTGAAGTTTATATAGCATATGAATTCTTTGTTTTTTGGTCAACTGATTAAAACCAACAGAGGGTTCTACCATCGTCAAGAATGTATTTGAGATGTGCTCTTTGTCTCATGCCAACATACACGCCTAATGAAACCAAAACACGTAGTAATTAGCCTTCTGACCTTGTTGGTTGGGTGTCTAAGTAGTGGTACACGTTATCTATTTGTGCAACGGCGATTGTTGCTTGCATCTAAGGGTTAGATTCTTCCTGGCTTTAATAAGATAGCACTACAATATTTGCGAATAGAGCCTGGGGAGGCGTGGTTGACGGTCAAATAAGGCCTTGGGGATTGACATGGGCGTCGCTGTATGTTAGATTCCGACGAGAAAGCCCTACATTTATCTGGTCCATTTGTCTTTATTGTTGAGCAGTAACCGTGCGTACTCTAATTCTAGTTTTCGTAATCTTATTTAAGCCAACATAGGATAGAGCAGCTTAGATTTCTTAGCTGTCGTTGTCTGGTTCGTGTCTCGGTATGTGCAGCTCTCCCACCCCTTGATTATCTTCTGGCCCCAGCTCGTCTCATTGGGAGCGTAGCATGTTTGCCAGACAAGACCGAGACCCATAGACCAACCCGCTGCAATAGCAATAGTCAATTAATACGTCTAACAGCTAGCTGGGGAAGTCGTGGATGGTGAGAAAAGGGTGTAACCAGGGATCACCTACGCTGGCTGGTTCCTCCTCCGACCGAGTAGCCACCCAATTCAAAGGTTATCTTAGTCACATTGTCCAAGTAACCGTTAAAGCATGTCGACCACTGTAATAATCATTTTAGCAACTATTTCTGATACGCATTTTGTCGACACAGGGATATGGTAAGATTATTCGGCTGGGCTCTTGGCTTAGTTGGATACTCCCGCCACTTGGCGAATAGTGCATCATTGAAAAGCTTGAGGGTAACTCACAAACATGTTAGGGTTCTTTGCCGACAACTCATATTTCCCTTGGAAGTCGCTAAGCGCTGGATTTACTTCAAGATCGAGCTACGCATTGCACCCGTGATCAGCCAGTCTAGTTCATGCTGATTATCCATAAACCAAGTAGGATCAAGGCAAACGGGGAAAGGCCAGCTCTGGACTTACCAGGGTAGCGGAGCTGTAATCTTTGATAAGTGGATAATGCAACGGGTAGTAATTGGTTAGATGTTCGACTTCGAAGTCGACCTTGGCCGTGAGGCTGTTTAGGGTATTTTCCGCCGTCAGATTGAGATTGCCGGTGTGCCAAGTGACGTCCGAGATGGCAAAGCGCACTCCAGTGGGCCAATCCTCGAACTGTACCGTCCCGCCGCATCCGACGGAAGAATTGCCCCCAGGATAGCCATGTGCGGGCGGTTCCACTGTGAGAGCAATTGGCGGAAAGCTTGCGGTGATGCTATTTTCGTCGTCCGCAAAGGCAATATCGATACCACTGACCGCATTGCAGGTGTACGGCGAAGTAGACAGGACGGAAACGGAGTGTATCGCCTTCACCGTCGATGCAAGGGCGATGGAGAGGATGAACTTCATCATTGCGACGTTTGCTATGGGCCGAAATGCTTATGAACCCAGTAGAAAGTAGCGAATAGGTTGGTATCTCAAATGAGCGATGTCGAGGGATATTCTCCCAATATATACGGCTTTGAGTGGCTTTAGTCCGACTGCAGCATCCTCGCAAGGTCGCATGGCAGCAGCCGGCTAATCGATTAATACATATACGAGCAGCCGTCTACATCTACCTTCCGTTCTGGACAGTACGATACGAGAGAGGGCCTGACAGACTAGCTGTATCTAGGGCTGAATATAACACTCCATGTTTCAAGGAAAGCTAGAGCGGTTGTCAGAGAAGACGTGAGGAAATCAAATGAAGCATGGTCAGCTGCTTAGGCGCTCATTTAGAGGGTGAAGCGAATAGAAGGGTGCATGGGAATTGGAGATTGAGCTGTGTTCCTATATACCTATATTAACTAATTTACTAGGCCTAGACGGCCTTAACCTTAGCGCCTAAATCTCCTGTTGCAGGGCCCCACTAGCAGGCTGTTAGCCCAATTCCAGTGCCGGGCCCTAGTTACCCTTCTCTCTCTCACACTAATATACATCACATATTGGCCATACCTTGCCAGAGTCCTGCATCATCTCATATTATCGTCAAATATCTAGCCCTGGAGGTAAAACTGTCCCTGGTTGACTCAGGTTTAGTCACTGCTCTCTTATTAGATAAGATAGTAGTGACAGATGCGAGAGAGTCTTCGTTCGATTTGGTGAACGATTGAATTGGCGCGGCCAATTCTTGAATTTCTCATCACGGCCTTTAGCACGCTTCGCTTGAAGGACTGGTAGCTGCTGAAGGACCACCTCTTCGCACCATTGGTATAAGCCCCCTAGCCTAATCTAGCCTCATACTCAGCGGCATGCCATCTCGCATTTGAGCAGGAGAAAATTGAGAGATTACTATATCAGCGTATTATTCTTGGGCGAAAGAGCAGAGTATAAGGTAAATGGAGTGAAGCTGGTAAAATCTGAAGAAATCAGCCAAGTCCTTAAAGCTCAAGGCCTACCTAATACCAGTGATCTGAGGAAATATGGTGGTCCTCGGTTTCGCCACGCAAGATTCTATGGACTTTCCTGCGCTCTTAACGACGATATTCAGTCAATGTGCTAATATAATGAGGTCAATAATTTCTGTCTCCGACTTAAAGCAACGCGCTGATAGATGGATACATAACATGTAAGCGGAACACAGACTATCGAACCCGAACTGTCAATCATCTACTTCTTAGTAGAGAAAAAAGAGATGGAAAGATTCCGGCGGCGGCTGGATTTAGGACCGGACTCGGCTTAAGGCTGATAACACGGCACTCCAACGGGGCCAAGACTTGGTGTCTAATTCTCAGGCGTAAGTAGTTTGTGTTATGATTCTTAGAAGTCTGATCTCCTTGAGAGATTTCAAGATTTACCTACAAATTGCGTGCTCTTGTTTAGTATATAGTACAAGGTAAGGTACCTAAGAATCAAGCGACATAAATTCTAGGAGTATAAAAATCTTTTACTGACCATCTTTGTGATGACGAGATGCGACAATGCATTTACGAAAATCTTAAGCTAACATGACATTCATTCGCCACCTACTAGTAACTGTTGAACTGAAAAAGCAAAGTGAGGCATAACTGCGAGTGAGGCCAGTGATTAATCGGGTTTCCTAGCGTCCGTGGATTTGGCCTGATACCGAAAATACACATGGTGAATATGCAAGTACCAGTCGATTCGCGACATGGAGTCGCCGGGCCTCAACTGTATACTTAGCGACTAAGCATTTCTCGGGATCGGTTCCAAGAATGAGGGATGCGAGCCAAATCTTGATCACGAGATGGCCATACCTGTTCTGCATGGGTCAAACATTCCTCTATGTAAACGAGATCGAGACTAAGCTGTTTTCAGAATCACTTTAGCATATGTACTTGTATAGACCCATCTTGAATAAAAATTACAAGATTCAATTTTTTTTGGCCAAGAAGCATCTCCTATGTTTATGGACAATAATTAATGATGACCAAGTCCTTCGCATTATCGGGAAATTTCGCACAACTATTTCGAAGGAGAGATTATCGAGGAGGCCTATCATCACCAGTGCATGACGCGTAGAGTTAATTAGTCTCCTGTTGCCCACTTGGTGGCATCGGTTTGCAGCTGATCTCACCAATGGCGCCGTGTTTAAGACACGTCGAACATCGGCCAAGGAAATGGCCTATTATGGTAGAGAGAAAAAGCCTATGGCAAGATCTATAGAAAGCATGTAACACAGGAAAATCAAGTTTTAGAGAATTCTGAAGCCACGTTCAGTCCCCGATCTTGTGGGTGTATGGTGAAACCGGTCAGCTATCTAGGGAAGAGATCGGGTTCGAAGGGATGATCTCAGATAAGCGGAATCCCATTGCACAGCCTCGTCCAATCTCAGACAGCGGCTTGTAAGCCCCCACTACGCGTGGCGGTAACGTTTTCTTTTTTTGGAGGAGATGAAACATGACGTCACATGTTCATTAACTGAGAAGGTTTATCCCATGAGCATCCTGTTCAAGGTAGGTAACTACCTAGATATAAAGAGCAGCTGCATTCGAGTCTCAATACAGAATTTGTTTCACTATTCCTAAACACCATCAAACCCGTCTTCATCCTGACTAATTATACGATCATCTTAAAGCACCACCTACATAACCGAACATCGCTTTACAACCTCACTCACGCTACACAACATGCCGCTCGAAAACAACAATGACAAGGGCGTCACTGGCGCCGCCAAATTTGTCACAAGTACCGTGGGTAACGCCGTCGGCGGCGTGGGCCGTACTGCTGGCAACATCACAGGTGCCGCAGGCCGGGGTGTCGGCGATACGATCACAAGCGCCACTGGATCTGCGGGTAAGCCCGTTGGTGACGCCTTCAACGCCCTTGGCAACGGCGTTGAAAATGGCGCCAACAGCGTTTCGAAGGGGGTCGAGAATGCCGGCCAGTGGAAGTCGTGAGCTACGAATAGTTGACGAGAAAGGACAATGGGAATAGCCAGTTAACGGAAATGAATTGGCGGGAGGAGATCACGATGTTACGAGGTTGTGTGAAGCCAGTAATTCACGAGAAGGGAATGCCTGCCCTATATACCTACTCCCTACTACCCATTATGCTTAGGAAGTCATAAATTTGGGACCGCATCAACGCATGCCAACGGCGTGTACAACAAATTCCATTACACTAATATTGCAAGCTTTGCCTTATGTTTTGAAACCTCTAAAGTGATTGTATGTTTGTACCAAGTTTCCTTAGATTATAGTCCTCAAAAGTTCGACGTGAGTGTTCTCCCTTTTCTCGCAAATTCCCGGATGAACAGAGCCTTTCATCTTCGTAACTCTAGACTCAAGCCCGCTGCGGAGGTCGCCGGAGCTAAGCTCACGTTCACAGCCGCTGCGGAAACTTCCGATCTGATGCGACGACAACCTAACATCCACATCAAGTCAAAAGCCTACAAATAGGTGTTGCTCAAGGCCTTTAAATCCAATCTCACATAGAGAATATTCAGATTCGAGCCAAGGGTTGCACTATCTCAGGAACTTCATCTGCACTATAATCTAATATCGTGTGTGTTTCTATCATTCAAACGAGTTGTCGCCCACTCCCGTCATGGCGTCACAAACCTATGACACCGATCCAGCAGCGCTCCTCAAATCTCTCATCTCCACTGTTGAGGACCAGATAATTCCTTTGACAGCAAAGGGTGTCTCATCAGGCAGCAAGCTATTCGGGGCCGCCATCCTATCAAAAGAAGGTCTAATCCCGCTCACGGTCGCGACGAACAACGAGGCCATCTCGCCGCTGCTGCACGGCGAGATAAACTGCATCCAGCAGTTCTTCGCGCAGACCTCTTTCCCAGACGCAGACGGCGGCGCATCATCCCGACGCCCCAACCCGCGGGATTGCATCTTCTTGGCCACGCACGAGCCCTGCAGTCTCTGTCTGTCCGGCATCACGTGGAGCGGGTTCGATAGTTTCTTCTACTTGTTCACCTACGAGGATAGTCGAGATCTATTCGCGATCCCGTACGATATCGAGATCCTGCAGGAGGTGTTTCGGGTACCTGCCGTTTCCGAGAGCGAGGAAGACCGGCGCTTAAGACCGCTGTACAACCGGCGAAATAAGTTCTTCACGGCACGGAGCTTTGGGGATTTGGTAGAGGAGATCGCCGAGAAAATCGGGGAACCGGAGAGCCGCAAGTGGGGAGATGAGGTTGAGAGGGTAAAAAAGCTGTATAACGAACTGAGCGAAACTTATCAAAAGGGCAAGACGGGTGGGGTGGAGAGTGCGAGCTTTTGGAAATAATAGGCATGCGAAATTTGCCGACTACTTGATAGTAGACATTGGGTATGCACCAAGTAGTAGGTCTCAAACATGACTAGGTTAGTTGGTGAGAGATGTCAATTCTCTCGCGATAAAGCGCTTCTGCTGAATACTTAGGAAGTGGTACAGTCCGTCTCATCTCAAAGTGAGAGGTCCAAGGTTAAGTCAAGACTAAATAAATATTAATAATCCTGGTCTTCTTAAATCTAGTTGGGAGACACTCATCCAAGTTATTCCGCTCCAGGCAGTGTTAGTCTATGTCAGAACTCTCAGCCACTGGTCCTTGACTGCTAATTTTTCCAGATTGCCATTCAAGTCCTTCTCGTTCTGCCACTGCAGGTCGCTAGATGGCTGTATCGTGTACTTGCCAATAATTAGAGGAAACAGCGCTCGGCTTGAGAACAGGAGAACGGCAAATAGGGTACAGTCACAAGAATCTATGGATTGCTGGGTTGAAGGCCTGTCAGTGGTAGTAGAACGAAGATAAAGGTGTAGTGCTAGGGAAGGAGCTAGAAGCGTTAATACCAGAAGGTTGGCAGTTGTTTTTGTCTGCAAATTCGAAGTTTTCAACGGCAGTTTCTTGATCGGTGGGCGGATTGAAGCGTGTGTAAGCCATTTCATCCTTCTCAGTTATGTGTGAGATTTGAGCTTAGATTGAAGGTAATAGAATGGTAGAGATTAGTCGATGAGTATGGAAGAATGTAGGTACGTTATATATCGGCAGGTGTTAGTTTTTTCTTGTTTGTACGGAAAGAATCGTGGCATAAATATGTAGCACATGATCATGGGTAACTCTGATCCAGTATCACAATCAGACTTTAAGAGCTGCGCGAGGAAGGCAAACTTAGACTTTCTAAAGTCCAATAAGGCATGCGATATTTATATAGATACTCATCTTTGAGCACGTCTTTCAAACTCAGTTAATGACTCAAAGATAACTAGGTTCTAACTAGAATTCATAGTCAGCAAACAGTACTCCCCCCTATTCTGCAACCCAGTGTAGCCAGTCTAACCCTCAGTCCAAGGGCTCCATTGCTCATCCACACAAATGTGTGGAATTGTATCCTCTGAGCAGGAAACTCGTCCTGGCACACTCCGTCGCCTCAAAGATTTCTGTGGCTCAGTACCTTTCCGTACTTCTGAGCTTGACTTGGAGTATGACGGCTTCATCGGAGATGACTCGAACTGGTCTAGGATTTTCCGCAACATCGCCTGACTTGAACGCTTCTGTGCCCCACCATCTCCTTCCAGCGGAATCTCTGCCCACAGCTGTTGAGGCGGCCTATCGCTGCGGATACTTTCAGGTGTTTGGTCTAAAAGGGGCATGAAGCTGTAACGACGTAATCTATCAAGGAGGTTCCCGCTTACATCTTGGTGCTCGTCATGAGGTGCTCCTACGCTGATTCTTCGATGCAAAGCACTTTCAGTTGAGTGTCCTACTCTCTTTCTACGGTCGTCATCACTTTCATCTGCCTGACAAGACCATGAGTCTTTATATTCTTGAAGCGGAGCGTGACTCAACAGTGGCGTAATATTTCGGGGATCCTCCTCTAATATTGGTAACGGGTTGTAGAGAAATACACCGCTGTGAGCGTCGATACCACGGTTATAGAGATCTGTAATCGTCGTTCGACGCTGGGCCGATTCATCGTCGCTTGCCACGTCAATGTCGTCGAACAAACCCAACGGCGTCAACCAGTCATTAGTACATGACCTTGATGTAAGTTTAGGGAAGGAGGTCATCGAGACTGCGGCGGCCTCTCGTTTCAAGTAGCCCCTCGACGGACGTTCAGGGATTGGTGCAGAGGTAGGTCTTTTTTCGAGTCGTAGGAACTGCTGGTCGAATGGATTTGGCACTTCGCAACGTGGACTAGGTTTGAAACTCACTTTTTGAGTAATTCGGGGCGACTGTGGCCACGAGAGACGGCGTGGAGAGTTATGAATAGACAAATGTCGCGATAGTTCTTGGGGGTCATTTCCTGAGGTATCAGCATCGTGGACTATTTCTCGACCTAGTTTATCTAGTGGCGGTTCCTAGTTGACCTCGATGATGCTTTGGCGAGAGATATAGGTCGTTTTTGGTATTGAATCGTGGCGCTCAAGGCCCTGCGAGCAGCCGGCCGAACTGAAACAAGGCTGAACCGAGCAAATGGTAGTAGCAGGATCTGCAATAGCTGATATGGCTGGAACAATCCGTTTTGTGCGAAGAACTGGCCTTATTCGGGGATCGTTGGGGAACAGGAGCGATAGACATTCGGTCTGGACATTTTCGTCTTGAATACTGCGCATACCTGCGATCACGATATCAAGAATGCCTGCAATATTATTTGTAGTAACCAAATATTGATCTGCTGGTAGTGTTGGCGGTTTGAGGCAGCTTTCATTAAAAGATACCTCTTCTGATTGCATTGACGAGGGAGGAATTTTGTTTTCGACAGCTTCCAGTGTACTTAGTCTCCTAGTACAGACATCGTGACGCCTACCAGACAGGTAGGCACGAATATTGCAAACAATCCCATCAATTCCTTGCTTGCTAACGTGACCGTCAAGCTGTGCACGGGTGATGACGGGCACGCTGCCTTGACAAGCGTAAGTTAAGGCTTGGTCTCCGTTCAGCACTGAGCTCCATCGCCGCGTTGTGACAACGGGGGCAGGAGAAGAGACTAGCACATTTAGTTCGGTATTCGAGCTCCTCACTGACGAATTTTCGTCACGTAATGTAATATCAAGCTGGGATGACGACTCCGGGGCCTTAGCTTTACTGAGTCGACGGCGGAGAGCGGTTGGACAGAAGTGGTGATGCTTCTGAGAATGTTCGTGTCGACTGGTAAAGGGTATGATCCAATTTGATTTTGAGGTAGGCTTCGACAATGCATCGTCTCTGGCTGTGGATAGCAGTGGTTGTGCAGTTTCTACTGGAGGAAGGCAGACGGACACGAGAGGCTCCGATGGTCGCGCCGTCGAGTTGGCGTCTTCCGGTAGGTGGTCTTGCGACGCGATGACACTGACATGTCGACTAGCGAGGCGGCTTGAACAAGCACTAAAGAATTGGTCATCCTCCAAGCTCCCGAATGATATACGATCCATTGGCGGTAAGTGAGCCATTGTATATGCCCAGAGTACACACTACTCAATCTTCATATCTCAATCTCAGCGGTTGTTCGATTGACCCCATAAAGGCTTTTTCATAGGTACGAATAGCTATATCAATTGGGATATGAGTAGGTGATAAGCAAGGTAAATGGGAATAGCTAAGCTTAAGGGATGGCGATCTGTTGATGATAGGAAAACCTACAGCAACGGGCTCGTCAGACACAATCGCTCAGAACATCAAAGCAAAGGGGTATAGTTACAAGGAAGATTTGACGGCAGGCCCGCATGAGAAGAGTGTTGGCTTGAAGCTCATTAATAGGTAAGTGCGGATTGCTTGTCTCACTACAACGTCGTCATATCGTTGAGCCTTGCCAGTGTAGAAGTAGCCACCTTCGTGGGTTATGATGCTAGCTTATATCCCGGTCGAGTGGATTATTCTTTATCGGTTTCTTAGTTAGGGTGTCGTACCTCCCTCTCATGAAAGTCTTTGATTGGCGTAATTGAAACTGATATCTTCATAATTGCAATACCAGGGATCAGGCTGAATTACACTCTGCTTCTGTCATTCTATTTCACCTCAGCAATCAGTTCGAAATGATGTCGTGAGCCGCTCCGTGACACATAGAAACGCTTAAAGATGAAATGTCCCGGGTGTTGGGTTTTTCCCCCATCATTATAGTAGAGGAACAAATTCTGGAACATGCAGAGATCCTTCCTTTTTTTTTTTTTTTTTCAGTTTGAATTGAATCGTGCCGTTAACTAATTAGAACATCCTAGGAAACGATGGTCTTTTATCCCAATGAAGCTTGCCTTGAAGAGATACCCACCGGACGCGTATTATCATTGGTATACCCATCTGCTGCCTATTTTGTTAGATTTCCTTCACCCTTACACTACTTTAACTTTGCAAATTGAGCTATTAAAAATGGCTCAACCACGTATTGTGGAACTCTCGACTTGTATCGCAAGTAACACTGCAAAGTTGAACGAGTACCTCAACACTAACCTACTCCCCACACCTAGCTTTGACGTCAGTAGGCCACTAGACAATTTAGCGCCCAAGAGTGAGACTGATGTAGAGCAGGCATGCGTTGCCATTATCGAAGATACAGTAGAGCTTCAATTTCTCGTTCTTGGTCCTCGAGAATATGTCATGAATTCTTTGGTGAGTAGCGAGAAAGTCACTCCCTGAGAAAACACCATACTCTTACTCGCTCGTTTGACTGAGGGGTAATTAGCATGATGATTTGCTTAGCTTACAGGCTATTACTCGTTTTAAAATAGTGCATGCATTCCCGGTCGACGAGAAGCCAGCTTTTCCAGCATTGCAACATTCTGTGGCCTAAGCAAGCCCACTATTCGGCAGATTATTCGCCATGCGATGATGAACATCTTCTGCGAACCGCGTCCTAGAGTCGTCGCTCATAACGCAGTGTCTAAGCTTTTAGAGGAAGACAAAGCTTTATTCGGCTGGCTTGCAACCAATACTAACAAGCTCTAGAAGGCTGCAGCGCATGCGCGTGTTGCATGGGAGAAATACCCCAACTCCGGCGAGCCTAATGAAACGGTAACAGATTGACTCTGTAGTAAGTGTTTTGCTGATATTGAATCTGACTGTATCATTAGGGCTTCTCCTTGGCCAACTAAACGAGCAAGTCGGTGTTTGAAGTCTTTGATCAGGATACAGAACGAGCTAGAAAATTTGGCAATACGATGAGATCCTTCACTCAAAGGACCGGCCTCGAACTACGTCATGTGGTAGACAGTATATCATGGAGCGATTCCAAAGATGGAACTATTGTTGATGTGTGTTGACTTGCTACAACACATTGTTTTAACTGTGATCCTCACACTCATGCGTAACTAGGTCGGTGGTTCACACAGAGATGTCGCGTTTGCAGTGGTCCGGGCATGCCCATCTCTATCCTGTATCGTTCAAGACCTCGAGTCCATAGTTGCGTCAGAAGAGAAAGTCGTACCCAGCGATGTCGTAGATCGGGTGAAAACGATGGCTCAGGATCCCTCACCGAGCAGCCGGTCCACGGTGCCGACGTATACTTCTTCCGTTGGATCTTTCACAACTGGTTAGATAAGTACTGTGTCGCCATTCTCAGGAACTTAATCCCCACACTCAAGCCCAGCGGGAGTATCATTATCAACGATGGTGCCTTACCAAGTCAGAGGATGATTTCTAAATGGCAGGAAAAGAAGCTCCGCTATTTACCCATCGTTTCCATCCTCAATTTCTTAATAAAACGTCTTCCGCCCACGACCCCAAGTAAAGATTGTTAATGACATATCGGGGTAACAGTGTGGTCGACCTCACAATGACCGAGATACAAAATGCCCATGAGCGCGATTTGGAGGATTAGAAAAATCTATTTAGGTCAGCTGACCCCCGGTTCGGATTTATGGATAATGGTAGTGAAATGGAATGGCCGAGCACGAGCTGAATGTGTGTAGCGTTTATCACACTCATGGCGGGATTCTAGCAGCGTCCAGTTGTATATAACTTAAATTTGAGACTTGATCCCTTTATCAGGACTTGTAGCGAGCTGCATCCTCAGCTGTCCATCCGGTGTAGTGCTCACGACAAAGGCAAAAATTTCGAAAATTCAAAGCGTACTGTGGTCTTACAACTTTCATCTGTTTGATATATTGCTCGAGAGGGTATACGCAGAGGCGCATGAAAGAGGGCTATGGGATGGAAATGAAGCTGTCGACAGCCAAGGGCTGGCAACACGAAGCGAGTGCGGCATGTACAAGGAAGAGAGTAACCAATTCAAGTGCTCGGCGTGAGAGCTCTGCTCGAGAGAGTGTATGTACAGAAGCGTCGATACGGGTTGCATGTAAACATACCAGTGTTCATATGCTGAGGTCGGGATGATGAGCATGTGCACCAGCAACTCGGTGGCATAGGCCAAGCAGCCGCTTCTGGTTCGATATTTAGTATTAATATGCTTGAAAGAAAGCTCACCAATCCATCGTCCCCTGAGTCTCGTCCGTCGTCACATATCCTTGTAAGCCTTGCATGATGTGGATTAGTCGTAGCAGAGGTCGCGGGCGTGAGTGTTAGCTTGGTTAACCTTAGCGAGGACGAAGACATATTACCCCACATAGTGTGCTGCATTCCTCGGACCGCGGGATGTCGAGATCACCATTCGAGGAGCCATCTGTTCATTTCCCTAGCATAGCTGGCTGGTCTGGTTTCCTTCCGCCAATCGTCTCCAGCAGCCATAACGACGGACAATAGCGCTACCTGCTCATACTGACGTCCTACCACTGTCCAAGGCGCCATCGTCGCTAAGGTGTAATTAGACGCTGCGGCAAAAACCATGTCCCTGGCAACGAAGCAGCACGCGCCTAGATCATATGCCCCGATCTCGAGAAGCTCTGGGAGGTATCAGATTGAAGATATGTGAAAGGAGCTTGTGAGGCTGTGTTGGGAGGGTTACTTTAACCAATTATGTGGCCAGAGGTTTTCTCCGCCAATCATCCCACTCGGCCAGAGCCAAAGCCAAAGCCACAACCACAACTACAGCCAAAGCCACAGTCAAAAGCCAAAGCGTCTACAGCCAACCAAGCCTAGCCAAAACGACTGGGTACATGATTAGCCTATTAGGCAGAACTAACCGCATTCAGACAACTTGACATTCTCGTACCATTTTTTTGTTCTTTTTATCCACTTTCCATACCTACCGTAACGTTCGGTTTGCTATAACCGTAAGACTACTTCGTACCTCAGCAGTATATGGGAAGCCTCCGGCCAAAAGGTGGGCCAAAGCTCGTTCTGACATACATGTAACTGTGGTTATTGGCGACTGTATCCTCCAGTGCACCTTGGAAGTATGACTAGACTAAACAGTTTTCAGCTGGCGCCTGCCCTGAAATATTGGCTCCATCTCCACAAAAATGTCTGTCATCATACAAGTACCACCAAATACCACCGAACACCAACTTAACTCCCTGCCGCATTCCATCGAGCCGAAATCGCACAGCACAAAAGCCAGGGGACAGCATCTGCTAGGATTTGCTATCTAATTGACCTAAAGACGTGTCGGTCAACTACTGGCTTCACCGAGAAGCCTTTTCCCGTCCTCTTTCTGCGTTGTTATCTGCCGCATTGTATAATCTGACCTGGCAAATGCAAATCAGATAGTTCGTGAAGCTACTGGCTCCCGGACGCCCAACGCAACGTCATTTACCAGTGCCACCGTGGCGTAGGTGGGTTCTATTTTCTCATTCTTCTCAAAACCATTCAGCTTGCTCGGTATCTCAATATTTCCTGTCTCAACTTTTTCCCAAGAAGATTTGGAAATATCTGGACCCAACGAGCACTGTCTTAACCATGTGCATTGCACTCATCTCTACGGCGCATCCCAAATACGCCCTCATCGCCATCGACAATCGGGACGAGTATATCCTGAGACCCACCAGCCGGCCGCATTGGTGGACCCATCAGCCCTCGGGCACCCGGATCTTATCCGCTCGGGACCTGCACCGTCGTGAGCGCGGTACATGGATGGGCGTGAGTAGCACCGGTCGGCTCGCCATTCTTACCAATTACCGAGAATCAAGCCAGGACGACCCAGATCATCCCATCTGCGGGGTACGCAGTCGCGGCGGGCTCCCAACAGCATGGCTTGGTGCCCCGGCCGACGAGAGCCTTGACGATTTTGTCAAAAGGATGGTAGATGATCGCGCGACGAAGGCCGTCGGCGGCTTTTCACTTCTCTGTGGCGATCTAAGAGCTAAGACGAACAATGGTGTTGAGCCTCTGGCCATCATCACAAATCGGTGTGATCAATTTGCTGAGGTGCCCCGGATCGGTGGTGAGAGGGGAGCAACGTATGGGTTGAGCAACACCATCTACGCAGAACCTGGGACATGGCCTAAGGTGAAGCGGGGAAAGCAGCTTCTAGAGGAGGCGGTTGAATATGCTACCAAGGAGAACCTTGACGAGGAGGAACTGATGGAACGACTCTTTATGGTGCTAGATGATGACACAATGCCTGTGAGGCCCGATATGTCAATGCAGGAGCACATGGATGCACTCCGGCAATCAATCTATATCCCGGCCTTCAGCGATGACCAAGGGTGGCGGGACATGGCCGACGCGGTGAATCAGGGCAAGGCAAAGGCAGCATTCGACGAGATCGAGGATGAGAACGATCCCGATGCACAACCACGAACAGATCCCTTTGTCAACTTCCTGAAGGGCCCGTATGGAACGCAGAGGCAAACGATCGTTCTCATAGATTGGGAAGGAAACGTTACTTATAAGGAGCGAGCGCTGTGGGATGCGCATGGAAATCGATTAGAAAAAGGCAAAGGTGATCAGATCATCAAGTTCAAAATAGGTGCAGAAGCTCAATAAGAAATTACTAAAGTTTTATTACGATAAGGAAGGATTATTCGGGATACTCAGAAGAAACTTCTTAAGCTATCTATCTATCGAGGCCTGTTGCTGCCTTGTTCAAATGACACTTGACCCTCTTGCATACGCTACCTAAGGCATCTATCCCGTGGTCGACAGCTTAAATACAATACAAATGTTTTCTTCGAAAATTTCACTCAACAAGAGATTCGCCCTGCAAGAAAGCACTAATCGTAACCCTATCGCAAGTTTTCGACCTGTCAGCCATTGGAGTAGCAAACTGTACGCGCCACTCGCAACTGAAGCTTGTTGTCATTGCATTATGATCGTCCTTATATTTCTTGTGATCCCCTCCTTTCTTGCCCCCATCGTCCCCCCTCTGTTCCATACATTGGCAGATACTCTTCGCACCTCAAGACGGTTTCAGCAATTTATTGGTAAGTATTAGCCACATCCTTTCTCAGGAAGGCGAGGCCTCATGCCGACCTGTATGCTCTACTAGCTTCTGATATAATTATATGTAGTTGGATTGATCATGATCCCTTTTATCATGCTGCTTATGGCAAGCATCTACCTTGAGATTGTATTCTTCAGTATGATTCTTGATGGGGTATTTGCCTACTGAAGGATATCATAAGGTGGGATGAAAGTAACTGCGAAGATAGAGATGGAAAGCCGGAACTGGGTAGGAAAGGGTAAGCTGGCGTGTTCGTGGCTTATTCACACAATTAGACGTAAAAACTAGTCACAAATGGCAGCTGTGAAATCACTCGGTAAGACGGAAGACAAGAGATGGACAGGGTCTATCCCTCAACGACGACCGCGTCATAGTTATTATCACGAAAGCCTGTTGTGTCTAATACAGCCGAGCTGCCACCCCAATGCCACCTGAGACTGAGGAGTTAGACACATTCTGAGTCTTGCCTATGTTCACCATAGCCCTGGTGAAGAACCTGTGATGAGGGGCCGGTTTGTATCGAGGCCTTGAGCCACGGTGCAGTTGCAACAACTGCTATTAAAATCTACCGTAAAAATAGCTTATAGACGCGGGTGCCATACCTGCCTTGGTCTCGCATGTGTAAAGGCTGCAATTTCTTAAGATTGATTTTCATTTCTCTCCGAGGCCCGTTCGGCACTTGGGGGATAATTGAACGAAGCACATGACAGATTAATACGTCAAAGCGAGTTTTCTTTTTCATATTGTTTTTGGACATATAGATATCTCGTTTACCAAAAGTTAAGTCTATTCAATTAGTTATTTCCTAATTAGTCGACTAAACTATTTTTGTACTTGCCTAAACAATAGAGATTGCTCAATGCGTTCCTTATCCTCAATAGTAAAGGCCATTGCGTCAGATACTATGAATTATTATTTTACACTTCAAGGAAGGATCGAAGGTGAGAGCAAACTCCAATTGAAGGAAGCAACCGCAGTTGTATGGAGATCCCTAATCCCCCAGTCAACGCTCGTCTGTTCAACTTCCGTCCTCTTTTTCGGTGTACTCCTACGAGACAACGAACAATTACGACACAGTCGTCTTTCTACACACCACAGGGCAGCAACTCTCCCATACAGCTCCACTCTGGCAACCATAGCAGTATACGCTATACGCACTCCCACTGGCATTGTTCTGGTCTCGCCCGACCACGCCAATCGAACCTCATTTAGTCGCTGCCATGAGTGCCTCTCAGTATCACGTTGTCCCTGCAAGTAGCCTAATCAAACTGCCCACGCACCATTCGGGAGAGCCTTTGAATCTTCGAAATACCTTCGCAACCCTTGGGTTCATCAGCCGTCTAGGCCTCCACATCCTCATAGACCTGTGGCGCGGAACCTTGCGGTGCTGTCTTGATTTAACCAAACTACACTGCCTCACAGCTTATAGCTTGACTCGGATTACAGTACAATTCTGCTTCCTCCTGGTACTTGGCTGCTGTGTCATCGTGTCACGCGTTATCGCCAAACTCCCATTATGGGGCGCTTCCGCGAAGGCACTCCAAACCCAAGACGAGGAATCTTATCAACCCCAACTCCCACCCGCTCGATTTGTTCACCACAGACCGTCTTCACCACCAGAACACGAAATGTGGATCTCACCAAAGAATTCCACACTGATGGCATGACTGTTTCCATTGGCGACACGCCAACCTCGGTTGCGCCTATCACCCCCCTACGCAGATTCCACGGGCTATCTGGGGCAACGTCCACTCGTAAGCTTTCTGCAAGTTTTACTACTGGGGGTCCTCTATCAGGCCATCCCACCACTGCTTATTCCGCCGTTACAGCTTCAACTTCGACGAGCCACCCTGGGCCTCTAACTAGCCACCCCGTCAACATGGCTTCTATCCTTCCTTCATCCCAGTCTTATGGCAGCTTTAATGCTCCTACACCGAGAAGGTCGCTGAAGGCCTCGCATACTTATAGCAACCTTCCTATGCCAGCCACATATCAGAAATTGACAAGGGCACCTCCCTCGAAGGCCGCTATAACAACAAATTACGTCAATGCTACAGTTCTGCCAGGCCGAAACGCTGAGAATATCCCACCTGGTATCCCAGTGACAAGCTTCCGTACAAACAGACAGAGCAACGCTGATTGCTCTACACTAAAGCCAAATACGAAGCCAACCCCGAAGCCCAAATCAAAGTCTCGTGCCGGTCTACCCAGATCTCGAACGCTCAATGTATTATCCAACCTAACGGCATCATTATCCCGCACATCCTTAGGAACCTTCGCGAGCGGTGAATTTCGACACGCCTCAACGTCATCCAAGGGTACAACATGCAAAGAGCCCGGACCCTATATGAACCTAGACTTGGCAGCGTCCAGCTCTTCACAGGCCCTTCTGAATCCGGTCATCGAAATCACCAACCCTCGGCAGATTCACACGGCCCAAAGCTCCGCGTACTGGACTGGCAGATTCATGGCACTACACGATCGCTTCCAGTCCGAGATGCTGATGCCCCAGAATCTAACGACACTGCTGAACGCTCATGCCCAGCACTCCTTACTCCCTGTGTCCCAGCCCAGTCTGGCTTCCTCGGCAACTACAAATTGCATCACACCGATGGGCAAACCCAAGTCCAAGTCCACACGTCCAGCGACTAAGTCCACAAGTCCCCGCAAACAACCACTACAAAATTCTCAAGTGGCGCCCCGGACCCCACGCCCTACCACAACAGTACGTCCGTCTTATGAGACAGCAGCCGCAGTGCTCATCGACGAGGACAACCGCTGCCGTCGCATCTTCTTGCACCTTGAGGCGTTATGCACTACTAGCGAGGCCCGCAGAAGCCTCCAACAGTGGCAACAAAGCTACGCGCGACGTAAGGGCAACGAGAACCTGCTCCCTGAGGGAGGATCCATGTACGGTAGACAGAGAGAACTTACATGGGTCGGTCGGCTACTCGCTGGTGGTGGGGGTGGCCACGTGAAGAAAGGTAACTTTGCATCATAAGATTTCATCTGCGTTAGAGGGGCAACTCCTAAGAGCTGAAGGGCCTCTTACTTCATAATGTTCCTGTTGGCTGGTCCTGTATATCAGTATAGCGGCGAGAGTATAGTACTTACGTATTCTCATGGTTACCAGAGGCACGTGAAGAGAGAGAGAAAGGGCCAAGTTTCGTTCCATGAGTAGGTAAACCTGCATGATACAGTATTGTAAGTTAGAGAGATGTTGTAGTCCGACCGACACATATATTTGCTAAAAGGGTAGCTTGCCGAAAGACTCATGAGCGGAAGACAGACCGCTAATTACTTGGTACGAACATTCACCATTTCACCAATTGATGAGGTTGATGCCTTTTTGGGGGGGATTCCCTAAACACGTGCATACTCCAGTAGTGGGAATTTTCACATTCCTACTTATGCTTGGTGTCATAACTATTATTGTGATTTTCAATGCCGATGGTAGACCCCTCTTGAAGCGCGAGCTTATGATTCACTCAGAGAATGCCTTTTCCGAGATGTATTTCAAAAAAACACCAATTTCTTGACTTACAGCCCTGTGCCTTTCTATTTATCTGAACTCGAGAGAGGTGTGTAGTGGAGCCGTCTTTTCCCAAAGCATTCGTATAAACTGGTATATAATGTGGCAGTGGAAAGACAAAAAGACGTCTGGAGTGCCCAAAGTATATAGCGTTCGAAATGGCTATTTACCAGAGCCCCCTTCTTGTGTCACTTGGACTCGTTGGCTTTCTTACGCGTGCGCATGAAATCTTTAATCTGGTCGACCTTGGAGGCGAAAAACATGCCCTTGCGGTCGTTGCGCCAGGCGACGACGCCAATGTCGTCGGCGAAATTGCAGATCTCGGTGTACTCCTTGTAGTCGTCGAAGTCCTTGAACAGGAAGCCCGACGTGGCGAGCATGCGCTCCGTGTCCAGCTGCCAGAGGCGGATCTGGTCGATGACGACGGGCGGCAGCAGGGGCTTCTGCGTCGACGCGGCGACACGGTGCATCTGCTCGTGCGCGTGCGTGGCGAGGTACGAGATGATCTGGTCGGACGTTATGCCCATGTCTACGGCCCGCCGGATCGAAGCTCGGGTCAGGTGCCCGGATACCAGGCCCTTAAACCGGAATTTGAGGTCTGAGAAGAGCGCCAGAACGGCGATCTGCAGGGGCGACTGCACGTAGGCGTACATTCGGAAGTTCGTCTCGAGGATGATGGCGCTCTTGTCTTGTGCCGAGTCCCCGACCCCCACGCTGTTGCTGTTGTTGCCCTCGTTGGTGGATGCTGGATTGCCCGCTGCTGCGAACCCTGCGCTTACGCTGCGCAGCGTCGTGTCGCTGCTGGTGAGCGTGGTGGCGAGACGCGTGGGGAAGAATTGGCGTGCGTTGGTCGGCGACACGTATACAAGACCGAAATCCACGAGGTTCGGCAGCATGTTGCGCCGCGCCTCCGTCAACGCATCTGTATCGTATGCTCGCCCCAGCTCCAGTGAAGACAGTAGAAAGAAGAACGACAACATGTCGACGCTGTCGTGGCCTTCGCGCAAGGCAGCGTCGGCGCCCGTCGCGGACGCAACCGCATCGGCGGATTCGAGCCAGAGCAGCAGAAGCGTCCAGACTTGTGCGTTCGTTTCTTGCAGCAGGAACGTGAAACCCGCCTGTGTGATATTGAGACCACTGCCGCCGCGCCGCTCAACGAGATGACCCCGGATCATTAAGTCCTTAACAGACTGCTTCGGACCGTTTGAGCTGCGGTCGCCACCACCGCCGCCACTAAACCCAACAGAGTTGACCACGAAGTGAAGGATGTCGTCCCATTTCTTCTGCGCATATCGGTCTAGAAAGATCACGTCTATGTCATGGGGAATAATCTGCTTCGAGGGCACGCCAAAGGAGTTATGGTCACCACCGCCTTCGAGCGCGAGTCGTAGGCTGTTACGGAAGTTTGGTGTCAACGATATCGTGGGAGAGGCATCTCGTTGTACGATGTGCAAGGAGCGGAGGATGGAGATCGCTTGGTCTTTCTCTCGCTTCGCAGCAGCTTTGACCCAAATCTCGAGGTCGGAGATGAGGAATGCGGTCGGCATGTACAGGATGGCCATCACGATGGTCTTCGCTGTCGCGTGGTAATGTCAGTATAGGTCATGGTCGTGCGGACAAGGTGCCGCTACCCGCATGGAGGAGCTCACCAAGGTTTGGAAGCATGCGCCGGAAGATGGAAAACGCGGTAGAGGGCTGCTGGTATAGTCGCCTAAACGTGGTCCCAGGCAGCTGCTCCAGGTACTGGGACAGCGAGCTCGCGTTACCGGACATGGCGAAAGGTAATATCGAGTCAATGATGACGAGAGAGTTGCAGGTGAGGCTACCAGTGCATCGTTTGCAGAGGCCTGGCCACCCGAAGGTGGTTGGAAAGAGGGAAATCCACTGAGAATGCCAGTAGATCACCTGCTAACCTTACATTTATTCATCTAATGCTGTAATAGGGGGTTCCGACGCCGTGATGGCCTAAGTTGCTGGTATAATACTTGAATGTTGACGTCGAAAGTTTGAAGAAGCACAGGGATAAAAGCTAAAATACCAACAGTCTGCACGCAATAAGGCTGCATGACGCCGTTGTTCATATTGGTAGGCACCAGACAAGCCAGGGCCAATGTACCTAAGTATCGTAATACCCCACAGTTTGGTGATTTAAGTGGGGTCGGTTCATCTTTCTACTTGTACTGCAGTGCCTACTAATATATATGAGGTACACTTTATAATGATATCGACCTAGACTCTCATCAGGCACATTTGACACCAATCCTCACTTTGACGCTTAGTTCTAACTCCGACGTATGACTGAACTGTAGCACATGTCCCGAAACTAGCCACCTCAATGGTGAAACAGAACCTTTGTTCATGTATACGCCTGCTTTTACAAACCTCATTAGTATGCAGCCAATTCTCATGCAAGTCGTCGTGCTGCAACAAATATGAAGCCAACCAAATTTAAAATATGATAACGGAAAGATGAAGAATAGAAGAGAGATTCCCATTATTTTATAATCTCCTGTCACGGCCGATGAAGTCTTTATCATAAAAACAGTATGGCGACACGAGTACCGTATCAACAATGTCAGATATGCAAATGCATGCTTATGTATAATCCTCAAATCGTCTAGGTAACGTCTTATAGGAATATCTTATAGAACGAAAGCATGTCTAGACCTATTTCTAGATCTGGAACATTAGACCCGTAGAAATGAGGGGCATGTTCTTAGATCGACGGACCCAGCCCTGCAATCGCAGCATCCTTTCACGTGCATGTCGAACTGAGATAAGGATTGGGTAAGGATAATTCAAACACGATTATTTTAAAGCGGCAACGTTTCCTAGTCTCGCTGTACTGCTCTTTGATTCTAACGGTACAACCATACATACTCTAACAGCATTTCAGCCCAATTTGGGCCCCAGGCCTCAGAGTTTTGTCGAAATTCTCTCTAGATCGAGACAGATCTCAAAAGTCTCTGAAGCATTATAGTGACTTATGAGAGAGGAAATTTAAGTGGAATATGTCTTACTATCTGGGCCCTGAATAGGGCTATCTGAGAAAAGATCAAAATTCGCAGGAAGCTATAGGTTAATACTGAATTAAACTACTACTTATTTGCCATACTACTTTCAAAGTATGGATTCTAAGCTTATACTTCTTGGCACAGGTTCTAATAGCCTGCCATTCATTGCGCGGCTAAGGCCAGCTGACTTCATTGCTCTCCAGTCCAGTCTCGAGAGTAAGGCTAGCCACGTTGTTAGGTACAATCTTCGGGAATCGGGATCTTCGCTATGGTATTCGGGATTCGTAGTTAGAAGGAGCAACATGTATTCCGTAGAACGGACCGTACTCATGGCTCTGTGACGGAGGGTTTACAGATGAGGCTGTATCGATTCACTTCACGTAAGGAGATAAATACCCGGTATCGGCCTATAGAAAAGCCAAGCTAAGATACCCAAGAGATAGCAACACGGGGCGTTTGGCGGACCTATAGAAGTACTATAAAGTGTTTGTAAACATAAGCCTAAGCCGGTTTCGGGAAGTCTATGCGGCGGCTCCCCGCAATAAGCCGTTGCTGCACCCGGGCGGGGCCACGGTCTACACCCCTATCGCCGCCTTTGCGCTCGCTCACTTATCAGTGAGGGGCAAGCGGCGGGTTTAAGCCTAGAGCACCAAGGAGACTTGTTTGAGGCGCAAGCTCTGAAGTCTTATCGCATTTGTATTGCATAATTCAGATGCTAATTGGTGATCCATCATCTGTGATACGTCCTTCCCCGTAGCATCGCGTCATGAGTGTCAAGCCTAGATGGCACTTACCACCCCGGACGCCGATATCAGGGTCGTCCCCTTTGGATGGCTGTATACATAATCTAAGGTCCCGAACCACCATCGTGTCATATCTCTTTGTGTGTAGCAGCATACCGTTCTTGTCACTACCAGACTCATTACCTAGCCACCATGGTTGTTGCAACATCAGATACCCTTCCTCATCCCTTTGATCCTCTCTCACAAGAGGAGATCGAGTCAGCTATCAACCTTGTTAAGAAGGCACATGGAGAGCTTTTCTTCAATGTCGTCTCACTCCATGAGCCGCGCAAGGCGGAGATGACCAAGTGGCTAGAAGAGCCCACTGCCCCTCGACCAGCCAGAATCGCAGATGTCGTGGTTATAGCACCTCAAGGCAAGGTCTATGATGGATTAGTAGATCTGGCGTCGCAAACCATCACGAAATGGGAGCTACTAGACGGGTTGCAGCCCATTGTAGGTTTACACTTGGATCCGCACTACCCAACAACTACTGACTGGATTAGATTACTATGGAGGAACTGATAGCTGTCGAGCATGTTTGCCGCAAAGACCCAAAGGTAATTGAACAGTGTGAGGTCAGTGGTATCCCAAAAGAAGATATGCACAAGGTTTACTGCGACCCGTGGACTATTGGCTTCGATGAACGACACGGCAACAAGATCCGCCTCCAACAGGCCTTGATGTACTACCGCCCGAATGTAGATGACTGCCAGTACCAATATCCTCTGGACTTCTGCCCGATATATGACGCTGAGAAGCAAGAAATTGTTGCTATTGATATTCCCAAAGTAAGGAGGCCGCTCAGCAAGGCGCAGCCTGTCAACTACCACCCCGCTGCTGTTGAGAAAGCCGGGGGTTACAGAACTGGCCTCAAGCCGATCAACATAACACAGCCAGAGGGCGTATCATTCAGCATGAATGGCAGAGAGATTGAGTGGCAGAATTGGAAGTTTCACATCGGATTCAACTATAGGGAAGGCATCGTTCTCAACAATATTACATTTAATGATAAGGGTAACGTGCGACCTATCTTTTATCGACTTTCTTTGGCCGAGATGGTCGTACCATAGTAAGCTTAACCAGATCCGATCATTCATTTATTTTATATTGCAATGTTGACTTTGACGCAGCGGAAACCCCGAGCACCCTCACCAACGGAAACACGCTTTCGACCTTGGGGAATACGGCGCTGGATATATGACAAATAGTCTGGCACTTGGATGCGATTGTAAGGGTTCGATTCATTACCTGGATGCTGAATTCCCTACCAGAGCCGGAGGTATTCGGACGATTAAGAATGCCATCTGCATCCACGAGGAGGACGCTGGCATATTGTTTAAACATACCGATTATCGTGACGAATCTGTCATTGTGACAAGAGCAAGAAAGTTGATTGTCCAGCAAATCTTTACTGCTGCGAATTACGAGTATGCCATTCAGGTAAGCTGATACAATAGCTGTGCTCGTTGAACTTAGCGCTGACTATGAATAGTGGATTTTTCATGTAAGACACCGTCACGAAAAATATTTTTATAAAAATTTATCTACTAACTACAGCTATAGCAAGATGGAACGATTCAACCTGAGATCAAACTAACGGGCATTCTCAACACATATGCCATGAATCCAGATGAGGATACTCATGGGTGGGGCACTCAGGTCTACCCAGGTATGCTTGCAAAAGCCCATATCTGAGCGGCGCTACCCTGGACTGTACCCCTGAGTTCTGTTAGCTAATCTCTATTGCAGGTGTCAATGCACACAATCACCAGCACCTCTTCTGTCTACGTATTGACGCAAATGTAGACGGGCCCAATAATACAGTCTTCATGGCTGATGCCGTCGCTTCTGATGCGCCAGTTGGTAGCCCAGAGAACTACTACGGCAATGCTTTCTCCGCCAAGAGAACAAAGTTTTCCATCGTCGGCGAGTCTGTGACGGATTATGACGGTTCCACAAGCCGTACATGGGACATCTGCAACACGAATAAGTTACATCCATATAGCGGGAAGCCTGCCAGCTACAAGCTCGTCAGCCGTGAGATTGCCAAGCTACTGCCCAAGGAAGGCTCGCTGGTGTGGAAGCGAGCAGGGTTCGCTAGGCATGCCGTCCACGTCACCAAATGTGAGTAATCGGGCTCTAGTTCGAGCAAACGCGATAGCCAGACTAACAGCCGAAACAGACCACGACGACCAGCTCTGGCCAGCCGGCCGCCACGTGCCCCAGACGTCTGGCGAGCCGTCGCTCGGCCTGCCGGAGTGGATGGGCGACGGCAGCGAGTCCATCGACAACACAGACGTCGTGCTATGGCACACCTTCGGCGTCACACACATCCCGGCGCCCGAGGACTTCCCCGTCATGCCCGTCGAGCCCATCACGCTGCTGCTGCGTCCGCGCAACTTCTTCGCCAACAACCCCGTCATGGACGTCCCGCCCAGCTTCTGCAGCACCCCCAGCCAGGTCGCCGCCAACGGCGCGGGAGTCACCGACGCGACGGACAAGATGAGCAACCTCGCTTTCGCGAATGGAAATGGTTGCTGTGCGAGCGGCGCGAACGGAACGAATGGCACCAACGGGACGAATGGGGCTAATGGGCATTGATCATGGTATCTTATTTATTGTGGGTTTTTAGGTGGATTATGTTATCTGCAAGAATTGGATGATCACAAATTGCAGCCTGCTGGATTTTCCCTTTGTCGAGAGGTGTACGCATTAAGTAACTGTAGCTTTGCCCTGAATTTATATACATTTTATCTGTGCTGCTAGACTATAACCCAAGCACTAATCCTAAGCACCATGCTGGCCCATACAAGCCCAAAGGGAAACTTAGGGCACAGTGAGCGGTGGCGGAAAGATCGAGATGCTGCCGCTCTATGGCAACCAGAGATTCCAGAACCGGTTGGGTCAAATAGTTACCTGGGCTACTCTCCGAGACGTCTCGATAATCTCTGTGATAGGTGATAGCGACGGGTAGGTTCGGGCCCTGGTCGTCGCGTCTGTGGGGTACGAGAAGTGCCCAACTCCAGACTCCCCGTTTTGTCCTATCATTTCTTCTCTTCTTTATAACAATCTGACAATCTCTGGTTTGAGTTCATAGTCCCCGGTGCTCGTCTTCATACACACTCGGGCCTTGCTTTTGATCCTTGGTCCGCTTTAATACCCTTAATCAGTGTAGTACCGCAGCTACGACGCCTTTCGACCCAGCACTCCGTTGTTTACTTTGACTGAGATTCGACTTTTTGCAATCCAGAGAGTTGGGCTACGACTGTCATCAAAATGGTCGACTCCGAACTTCCATCCACGAGCTCCTCAAGCGATACGGATGTCAAGGCCGTCGCCCTCTAGTAGAGGCTGAGATCTCTGCCAAGGATCCCCAAAGCGACTCTATCAAGGGAAATTCACAAGACGTCAAATTTGACCACCTCAGCGGATATAAGCTCGCTGTTGTTGTTGTTGTTGTTGCCACTGTTGCGCTCTCTTGTTTTCTAATGCTGTTAGACAACTTGATCGTCAGCACTGTGAGTCGTTTGCATGCGTTCCTACCATCGCTAGCTAGCAAATACTTGAGCTGATTGCGCTAACCAACCCTATGCAATTCCTTCTACTACTGACACATTCCATTTACTTCCTGATATCGGTTGGTACGCTAGCGCTTATCAGTTTTGCAGGTAAGCTGAAGATCCAATTCGGCAAGAGGCGTCTATGTTTTGACATGACATTAGTGCGGGCCCCCAACTTTTGACGGGAAAGATATATACCCTCTTCGACACAAAGGTTTGTCACAAGCCGAGATTTTGGCCTGGGATCGGATCGTTCCTGATCGGGAAATAGTGGACTTTTCTCGCCTTCTTTGGTACCTTGGAGCTTGGTACTTTGCTTTGCGGGGCCGCCGTCTCCTCGTCTATGTTGATTGTCGGGCGTGCTGTAGCCGGCTTCGGTGCTGCAGGAATCATAGTCGGCGCACTTACTATCATTTCTAGATGTGTACCTAAAGAAAGGCGTCCGGGTATGTTGATAAGAGATTGATCGCTTGTTTTTGACAATCGTCACTGACATCATTCGATCTCTAGCTTTGCTGGGCATGACAATGGGATGTGCGTTTATGCTACAATTCAAGTGCATACCATGTCTGGGCTGACCACAATTACTTAATATTTTTATTTACTAAACTACTCGCAGCAATATTTGCGGCAATATTTGCAGCAGACTTTGTAGCATTGTTAATATTACAAGTCGTAGCTAAAACGCTATTAATATAGCTTTTAAAGAGTTTACAATAGCCGCTATAAATGCACTTATTGCTTAATAACAGCAATTATATATAAGTGCTATTAGCTACCTAGTCAAAGTGTGCTAGTTACCAGCTGTTAACGATATAGCGGCTGTCAAAAGATCTGGCCGGCCGAAATGGCCCGAAGGTACCCTAATAGCAAAAACTAGGGTGCCCACATAGCAACGCTCTTTATATATAGGGTTCTCATTTACGCGATACTTACTGTTTTTTTTTTTTTTTTTCCAACTAAACACTCATATCAGCTATAGCTACCCAGTTACAGACACTTAATAGCGGCTTCATCTAGCACGAAAAAATCATCTATATAGGCTGGCTTACTAAAGGGCGCGGCTAAAACTATTAGTTCGATGGTGGTCAAATTCACCACGCTCGGGCTAGCTAGCCGCTCATTCACGCATGCTGCTTATGGTTAAACAAGACACGCGGCTGAAGAATATATGAATTAAATTGGGGAACTCTCCGCTTGTCCGCCCAAGTGCGGAGAACTGCCCGGTGGACGACTCCGCTTAAAGTGATTGATACGGCGACTGTGTCATACTAATAGGAGCCTCACCATAATAGAACCAATCGGAGGTCTTATCCCAGACTACAGTCATCTTCCTTGCGTCGCATCCTAACTCAGGACTACAACGTGTGCTCCTGAGTGGCGCAAAAGACTTTCCACTTCCGCACCAATAGTTATCATGAAATGGCCAAATCTTGCAATCGTGCTAAGCAATATAAGAGCGTCTGGGTCTTGCGCAGTCGCGATGGCTGCTTTCATGATGGTGCCGGTTCCCCTTAGCCACCACTGCATATCAGTTGGGACAGTCGAGCACAGCAGTTATTAATCGGTGTAATTCATACCATAACCGGTTAAACCTGGTTAATTGTACCATGGCTGCATCAATTAAGTTGGTCGCCAGTATCTTGAGCCTGGTCTCCGTTGGTATTGCTGAGCAACCCGCATGGGCACAGTGTGATGGCAGCGGGTGGACGGACAGCACCACGTGCGTCTCCGGAACGTACTGCTCGTCGGCGAACCCGTATTATTGTGCGTAGAGGCGATTTGCTCTGTTGATTACGATTCACCGCTGACCACTCTTAGGGCAATGTGTTCCCGGCGGGGCAACTCCAGCTCCCGGGACCACGTCCACCACTTCGGGATGGATCACATCGATAACGAAGACGAGTGCGGCCTCAACGCCATCCGCGTCCATTACCGGAACAAAGTACATGTTCATTTTGTAAGGTAAACCCTGCGTTTCTACCCTGCTTCAACCTTCCTCGTACAGCTCCTCAGGAACTCGAGACTGATATAGTACGTAGCGGCGACTCGTACACCGCAACGAATGGCTTCAATGGCTTCAACGCGAATGGCGCTCACCCCTCGGCGTCGAACCCAATCGGCAATCCGTCGCTTCCAGGCTCTACGTTCAGTGGTGGCTATAACTGGGTTGGAGATGTGCTGACCAAGTATAAGACGTCTACCACCCTCGGCTACAACTTTGCCGTCGGCGGCGCCACGGTGGACAACACCATCGTTAAGGGCTCGACGTCGAGCGATCTCGTTACGCAGGTGCAGTCATGGTCTAGCGCGGTCGGCAGCAAGCCATCATGGGCGCCTTGGGCGGGAGATAACGCCATCGCGGGTGGATTCTTCGGCATCAACGACATCTTCAACCAGTTCTGGGACAACGCCACGCCACCGTATGCTTCGCTTGCCAAGAGGTACATGGACGAGTACCAGATCTTGTACAATGCCGGAGTGAGAAACTTTTTCGTCATCACAGTGCCTCGTGAGTACTTAATCCATCAACCTAACCTATAGAGCTCTCGCATCTCCCATAGGATCAGCCCGCTTTTCTGACAACCCTTCACAGCGCTGCAATACACCCCAATCGTCCTCAACCAGTCCTCAGCCGGACGGACCAGGATGCAGCAGTTTGTCGAGGCTTTTAACGCGCAGCTCATCAGCGCCTTTAATTCCTTCAAGGCATCCAAGAGCGACATCACCGTGGCGGCAGTCGTAGACTCCCAGACGCCTTTCATGACGGCCATCAATAGCCCATCCGCTTATGGCGCGCGCGATGCGTCGTGCACCGGCAACGGCTGCCTCTGGTACGACACTATCCATCCCAACCCTACAATCCAAGATCTTCTGGCTCAGGCTGTCGCGAACGCGCTCAAGGGAAGTTTCTTTTGAGACTACAGAAATGTATATATATAGCATATGTTGGGTATAAAATATTATAAAGCGTTTTTAAACGTCGTTATTTTTTGTTTTATTATTTTTTAATTAAAATAATTTTAACGCTTTTATAGTGAACTTTGCTTTTTCAGCTTTGGTCGGTTAAGATGTTAGCAATAAAAGGTTTTTTTTTTTTTTTAAGTTTTAACGTAAATATACCTTTTTTATTTAATAAATATTCGAAATCTTTTTAAATTTATCGCAAATCTAGGATTTTTCCTACTTTATAAACATCTTTAGTTTTTTTTTATTTTTTTTTTAATTTTTATTTAAATTTTAAGCATAGCGCTTAAATGCGCTTTTATTAATAATAATAACGTTATATTAAAAAAGTTATTTCTTTAATTTTAAAAAACTTTATATTTTTAATTTCAATTTATTATTATTTTGCTTAGTTTTTATATAACGGTTTAAAAAATTAGCTCTGATAATTTGGTTTTATTATAATAATTTTTTAAATTTTCTATTGTAAAAACGTAAGTTCTTTTTCATAGCTATTGTTATAGTCCTAGCAGTTTTTTTTATTTAGATATTTATTGCTAATATAGCAATTCCGTTAATAAAATCTTGTCTTGTGTTTATATAGATAGTGATCGCGATGGTACTCTTTTGGCAAACGAATAGGCGCTGTTGGCACTGATACCCTGACTTTGCCCTGGAATTCATACATGGAAAGGGCAGTAGCTGGGGCCTGTCTTTGGCTTTATGCTACCATCGTTCGGGTATGTATGATTGATGTGGAATTCGAGCCGGCCATATCCGTTTGACTGCCATGATGACTAACCAGGGTGTAGGATCGTGTAACCTACCTCTCTTGCCGCGGCGCGTTTGACTTCGAGCAAGATTTTCGTATTTCTTTCGCATGGGAAATGCACTTGAGGATTAAGAATCTGGATACGGTCCTGATGCTAAAAGGGTTCACAAGCGGACTGCATGTCCAGCTGCAATGATGTAACTTATTTTCCTCGGGCTTACCCCAGCCAGCGTGGTGGACTTTATAAGGTCCCAGATTTATCCCTTACTTGGCAATGCCCGAGACTTTGTGACACCTCGATGCATCTCGTAGACTTTCACGGTCTGGGTTTCATCCGATAGTCCCCCTGAGTATCCTAGATGTAACCCCTTGCCTGGTGTTCGTCGTAAATGGGATTGTGTGTTTTCACTACCAGCGCGTTCTTAAACATGGCCGCAAGACTACTTGTGCGCTACTGTCTGCGAGGTTGGAGTTGTCCAGCGATAATCATTGAGGGCACCAGATTGTATATTCATTTCCAGGCACGAGAGGGAAATATCGTGCTTATGCGAACCTCGAAGACCAGCGTCGTTCCCTTAAATTACCATTTATTCATCTGGCAACAGAACTCCATTCTTGACATATCCACTTTTCTCGAGTAAAGTAACAGTAATAACAACAGCAAGACAAAGTAACAATGGAATCATTTGACGGCAATACCACTGGCCAAATGGTTGTCGCGGCCTTTGCCACTGATGTTGCAGCGAAAGCAAGTAGGTCGACGATCCTCGTCCGCAGCTTGACTCCCTCAGTGCTAACTCGAAAGATAGTCATTATTACTGGGGCTAGCAAAGGTAGCTTGGGTGCCCAGGCAGCTAAACAACTGGCATCGGCGAACGACGTTTGTGCAAGTTGACCTGGCCAGCAATGAGAGTGTTCGACACGCGGCCGTGAAGATCAATGCGTTGCCCGACTTAGATCATATTGACATCGTCATTAACGCCGCTGGCAACATGGCAGTCCGAACCTATCAGGCATCCGCTGACGGCTTTGAGCTCCAGTTTGCCGCCAACCATCTCGGTCACTTTCTTTTGACAAAACTCATCTTGGACAAGATTCTAGCAGCCTCCGCCCCAACTGTAGTCAACCTTACAAGCATGGGCTACGAGTTGGCCGAGTGCAACTTTGAGGATCCGAACTTCAACGCAGGTAGAGTCGTGCAAATATATGGCTCTCGATACTAATTGATTCGCGAAAACAGCATGGGAACGCGTACGATCCCTGGCTTGCCTATAGCCAGGCAAAGACGGCGAATATTCTCCATGTCCTTGGCCTGTATGACAAGTTTGGCCACAAAGGCTTAGCAACATTCGCTGTCCACCCTGGCTGTAATTATAGGATACCTGATGCATGACTAAATCTGAAACTTTCTGCTAACGAGGTAAATAGATGTGTCAGAGTCACAGCTTGAGTGCAATAACGGCGTAGATACGGACCTAATGATTGCAGGCTACAAGCTGGCTGTTGCGCGCAACGATGGTACAGATTGATATATTAGAAAATCGCATGGCTCAAGTAGCAATCACAAGTGCCTAGGCAAAGATGTCCCGCTTCACGAAAGCCGGACGCTTCAAGAAGGCTGTGCTACTGTTCTTCTTGCAGCCCTTGATCCCAGCCTTCGAGATTAGACTATAAATAACCCCGTTGTGTTCAACATGTTTGGGCTGACAGCGAGGGTAGACAAGTCTTCAACACTGCTCTTTGAAGAGAAAGTTCACCCGAGCATTAAGGAGTATGCCACCAATAAGCAAAATGCGAAGAAACTCTGGGATTTGAGCGAGAAGCTTGGTGACCGATCAATGCATGCGACATTGAACTCAACTTGCGAGGAACTTAGGATAACATTTAGAGAACTAGTTAACATAGTTTCATCGATACCTAGTGATGTCCCTCATCTCTGAGGGTAGAGTCGTGATGCACTTAGTTATTCCAGCACTTGGTATTTAGTGCGAAACGACATTTGATCTATAAATAGAGCAACGTGGCTTGAAACCTACCGAGTAATGCCTACTCATAACGGCTGAAGCTTGTCCAGGCCACGCTCTGTATGAGAAGACCAGGAGACGCGTTTTTGCGTTGTCGAAGCCCTATAGAAACAAAGATCGGTGTGCTCCATGGCAGCTGCACACTATTGGCATGCATGGTATCATTCAATACTACCAACATACCTTTGATTGTCGGGGCGATTGCATGCGGTGCATTTCTCGTGTTGGAAACTCTGTGACGAGCCATTATCCCGCATATGCAACTTCTAAACGATGATTGTTCTAACTATTAGGTGTGATTGGAAAATTGCGAGGATCAATGAATTTTGAACCACGGAGTTTTCCTCCTTCGGGTGCACGTCGCGAACGTCAACATCGAAATTTACATCGTACAAGGTAGGTGTGTAAGTAGGTACATATTACATATCCGATCAGACGCGGCCAGTGTCAGAATAGGACGACACTGGACTGCCCTTTGCGCCGGGGCTTGGCTATAGGTTCGGCCACAGACCTTTCTAATTTGTAGTACAGTACCCTACTACGGAGCTAAGGAGGGTAAGCTGTGCCCGTAGCACTGGTATCTTTCTCATCACTTACCAGAGCCAGTACACTGATCTATTACTGTAAGTTAGGTGTGTACGTGACTACATAAACTCTCTCTCGAAAACCACTCACTTTTGTCCAATAGCCTGTAGTGCTCCTAAGTTCAAAGCCATATTCCATTTCTGCCTCGAGGCCAAACTCCGCAAGCAAGCTGCCGGACCCAAAGAGCGGATTTGACGGAGGTTTCCAGATACGGTAATGCCCGCTCGCTGAGTTATCTTATCCCCGTAAACTGATGGCTATTAGTCACTATCTTAAAAAAGGAGGGAAAGGTCATGATCGCTCAAGCGAGAAAGTTACGGCATTCTAAGCTAGCTGAAAAGCTTGATATTGCCATACCACGTATGAATTAGTTTGATGCGGGGAGGAGAAATTACTTCTTCAGCGCTACTAGGCTTGCACTAGAGATGGCCTTGCAAGGGCCTTGCAAGGGGCCATGTCTGGTCAAATTGATAGCTAGGAGGATTGAGATCAGTAATATGAGGCTAAAAGATAGTTAGCGTCCATATTCATTCTATTCCCGGAGCTCCGAACCCAGTGCGCATCAAGTCTTTGTTCTGAGAAAGGGACATCCAGCAACCACCAACTATACTTGGTCTTCCCGGGTGCCTGTCATTAATGACACTATGATAGCATTGTATTTTGAAGTTTAATGTCATCATACGGATTTCTATATAAGTTAGCTCGAGTTCTTGCTCTAAATTCTGTTGAACAGTGTGGATCGCTTATTAGCATTCCGCTGACAGTAGAGAGTAACCCGAGCACCGCGAATACCGAAGGCTTCCAATAGGATTGTAACCAACCCGACTTCTCTGTGTTTAAAATCCGTAGTTATTGCCACCAGGAATGCTAGTGTGAGATCTATGCAGCTCTAATCCTCATTATGGGACAGGTGGTGTTGTCTTCAATGATAATTTATTTTTCTCTAGCTCTTGCGAAATCAACGAAAGTACATGTCTTCGTCATAAGGAGAAGAAGCAGTCTGTCATATTCACTAACAAAATTCAACGAATAAATCCAGACACCAGCTCGTATTGAGCTTTTGGCAAGGCAAGTTTTTGTTATTAAGTTGTCACATTGACGTTACATACTCAATCCTGGCAGACTACTAAGCCCTACAGAAAAAAAATGTTAGCTCAAATTCACTCAGAAGATGGACTTTGAAGCTCACAGCCATCAATATTGTCCTTGACTGTAGGCTTCACAGTGCAGGCATTCATCTGAGCTGCAGCCTGTGATTTCAAAGGCCTCCCGTTCTCACATGCGGTAAACATGCACGACGAGTTCATTGCGCGTTGGAGTGCGTCGCCCTTCCAACCAAACATATAATCGGCATGGGTACCGAAACCCTTGTTGTCGCCGTAGCTGAGGACAAAGGGCTGCGAACCGTCCGTAGGCCACATGTTATTGAACTGAGTCGTATCCCAGAGTGTCTCGTATGAGACTTGAGGTACACGAACTAATTATCGTGCTTAAGATTAGTATATCTATTGTAGGCGAGTCTCCAAGTCATCACCAGAGCCCGGTTTGCTCTGTACTACAGCGACTCGACATTTCAATTCTATAATTTGAAATTAGTCCGAAAATTTACTCACCAGGATGTGAGGCTGGGCAAGCTCCGGAAACTTGAAAGGCATCATTGACTGTGTTGTACATGTGAGATTGGTGGTCAGGACTGTCCAGGTTCTTGCCGTCCCAGCATCTAAGTATGGTCAGCAAATGACATTACAGCTAGTCCAGATGATGACTGACGCAGGAAAATGGTGCACCGTCATGATACCGCCTGGGCACTTCTGTGTAGGGAACTGATCCAGCTCGGGGAATCGTGTGTCTTTGTTCTGTAGGCATACGAATTTCAAGCCCTTGCTATATTTAGAAGTCGCTGTGACCTTGCCGGCCGTCATCCGGAAGCCCTAAGTATTTGAGTGAGCTTTTCCAGTTGCAAATTTTACCGTGACATAGACACAATGCTTACAGGCGGGAAGGCTGTAATGTATTGGTTGCCATTCGAGCTGAAGTCCTGCTGGTTATAATATATTGTCATTCCATCCTTTAAGCCGGCCGCCAACACGTCGTTCTGCATCAGCGGAACGCGCTTATATGATCCGTTCGTGTGTTTGAAGAACATGACCGCTGTCCAGTAGTTGGAGAAGTCTTCGGAGAAGGTGCATGTTGTGCAAGTGGCCCTATCGGCGATGGGCCCGTCCTCTGGGCGCATTGATGCGTTGAAAGCATTTCCACCGACGATTTGGTGAAGATGGGCTGAAGGGATGCTTCCAGGCTGAACAACTGGATCGAGGCGTTGGATGCTCAAAGTGGCGCAACCAAATCGAAGCGCAGCCTGGGCGAGCCCAGCCAGTGTGAGAGTAGTGAAAACTGACTTCATCTTTGCAGCTGGATATTAAAACTGACGACGAATACCATCGATGACAAAGAAGACGAGGCCATAGCCCTATATTTCTATTCTTCATTACATACGCATGAATATCGGGCCCAGTCTTAACTACCATGAGAATATGCCGATAGAGACTCACTATCCTTATGTTGTCATATGTCCACTTGATTTATTTAGGCGAATGATAAGGCCAATCCGATCATCCCGTCTCCGCATTTCGCAGATTAATCTAACCCGGGTATTAATCTGGTGATGGGTGAACCACTTTGGTCGATACTACGGATATTGTATAATTGTTACTAATCTCTGTTGATTTGCATGATTAATGCATGCAGGATGTCTTTGCTTGTGGAAGATACTAAGAGATACGGCATGTGTAGCTTGGAATACAAAAATAGGTCGCCATCTCGGTTATCGCCATAAGTGTGATGATCACAAATCTTTGGTGGCATTAATTTGGCGCTATCAATGATGGTTTATATATAGTTTCAGGAATCACTTCCGATTAGAGTCCGTAAAATATATATCGTGCGCGCGACAAACCTCAGCGCTGCACACTTACGCGTTGATTCATAGTACATTAACCAAATGATATGTATCTCATATAGTATAAACTTGAACATTTAATTGCTCTTTCAATCTTTCACTGGTAAGGCATGTGGTGTTTAACTAGAACGCTTCGATTTGAATAATACTTTCAATCAGGTGCTGCTGCGTTTTGAGATACTAATCCAAATTTAGCTTCTTGGGAGAAAAGCATGAGATATCGAGTATCCATCGGGAGTGAACACCAGACTGCACAGACGTATAGTAACTAAGGAGCAAGCTTAATTATTTTGCATTATTTTTGGATTTATGTGTATACAGTCAGATGAGGACGCGGTGATACTCGATCCGCCTACAGACTATTTGCGTCTTGCCAGTTCGCCACTATATCTACTACGAAGCTGGTACAAATTGCTTGAGATAGTGGTGCTTATGAAGAATTTTTTGGGTCGACAATCTAAACATAGTAGATACCCTAACGTCGTATCTGGATACTCAGAATGACCGAGGTTCACCTTTGTTATTGGGGGCATGCAGCTTATTGCACTATAACATAGTTGGCCTATTGACCCTACGTATGCCGTGTCCGGAAAATATTCTTTCCGGTAGTTCTGTATACGGGAGTTGTATGTATAGAGTGAGTGCTTATAGTGTGATATACACATGTGCCCAAAGCTCGTTGATTGCAGCAGCAGCTTCGAATGCAGCTTCGAATTGTTCCAGGGTAAACGTGCCAATGGTTTTGATGTCACCTAGCCTCAGATAACCCAATTTACCAGCTTGATTAAATACCGAATGTCATCGAGTTTGTACATCCATTTGCCTTTGATTGTAATATCCTGCAGCATGATCACTTGGGTCGGCAGAGATAGCTCGTGATGATCACCCATAAGGCTTATGCGCCTCCTCTCTTGAGTGCTATAATACAGCTCTTGTACTGAGTGCTTAATATTGCCTTGCCTGGCGAGATATCGAAGAAAACGTCTGCCTGGCCGTCTTTAGTAAACTCCTGAGCATCCGCCTCCACGTTGCCTGTGTTCTGAACAATATTAAGTCTGGCTCCGGGATGAGCCGCTTTCAACAGCTCTAGAGCTTCGCGGTTACGACTCATTGCAATGACTTGGGAACCTAGAGCTAGCGCAACAAGTATTGCAGCGCTGCCGAATGTTCCCGTGGCTGGGGCGATAATGACACTGTTCCCTGTCTTCACACCAACGTCCATCAAGCCACCGCACGGCACCATAAGTGCAAAAAGATACATTAAGTTCTCAATTTTGTAGCCAAGGCCACCCGTCACTGGGTTACCCATTAAGCGGTCTTCATCCAACGGGCAGCAGTTCTCCAATGGCACTTTAGCGTACTCGGCATATGTACCATCACGCCATTCGCCATCCATTAATTTGTTGCTCCCAGTGTTAAATCCAGAAGAGACCGTGTAGGATGAGTGAATTCGTGTTATCGCGACCGGTGATGAAGCTATCAAAGAAAATAAATTGGCCTGGCTGAAGTGTCGTGGCGTCTAGTCCGACTGCAACAACTTGACTAACAGAAGCAGACCCCGGAACAAATGGCTCAGGGTAAGGGTAGGGTTTCTTCCTGCTGTAGACTCTCCCACCGTACTTTAAGACTCCTGATCCAGGGACGCGTATGACAGCACTACCTAGCCCAACCTTTAGAGTCTCCTTTTCCACGACTGACATATCGTATGGATAGGTGGAAGACTTGAGCAGAAGCGCGCGGTGCGTCAAGGGAATTAAAGGAAGTGGTTGTACCGCCATGTTGAATTTTTTGTTTCTGAGATCGGTACGAGATTTAGCTTGAGTTAAGTGTTGTAGGGAGTAAGCGCCTTATGTTACGTACCAATATGCTTCTATCTATTGTAAACTTGATGAACTCAAGTCAGCTTTACTCACTTATTACAGCTCGAATTCGGGACATGACAACAATAGAATATGGAAACTGCGGACTTAAGACGGACACTACCTTCCACTAACGAGACACCACCGGACTTCTTGGTCAAGCCTACACGATTTAGGTTGGTTATCACGGAGATACCTCCCCACAGTCTGAGCTTCAAATATACTATCGAGCAAACTATGAGCAAGCGGGTACTGGACTTAATGGATTTTGGGGGTGATAGAAGTTGCCTAAAAGATGAGAGATGCTCTACCATGCTAGATGCAGCTGGCCGGGGCCTTGGTAAATCCACCAAGGGGTATTCAGAAGACATTAAATTGGAGGTACGAATTCTCCCGGCCGCTGAAATTCCCGCTTCGGCCGGTGGTCAAGATGCTAAGATACCACACTAATATCCATCGGTGCCCGTAGACCGTTACTGTTCCCTTACAATATAATTTTCTGAACTACGAATATGATCTCTAGCTATGAAAGTGATTACAGAAGCAAAGCATGAATCGAAATATAATCAGAATAGCAAAAATCGCATCCTCACTTTTGCTTTTCAGCGATAGGTTTCATTTCTAACGAGCGCGGTAAAGAGGATATTCAAACTCGCATCCTCGAACAATGCAAGATACTTAACGGCCTGCTAATTTTAAGTCCTTAATGTTCTTAATGGAAGGTCTCAGTCACATTAGTAAATGCAATGTTTGTTTGAGTTAAGTTTTTAGTTGACAGTATCTATCTGGCGTAGAGCAAAACGATCAGTCACATGGGAATATCTTCCCGCTAACCTAGCATCAAGACCCCCATGCCAAACAGCACTTTCCCTGTTCAGTTCATCCCATAACGTACCCCGTCAGTCACTTGCCGTCGCTGATAGGTCGGACGCTGACAACATGACCCTCCGCATCATGCGCATATTCATAAGTCTTGCTTGGATCGTATGCATCGCCCATAGCTTCGAAGGCTTTGGTGCAAATGTGGTTGCAGGGGATATAACCCTCGCAAGCGCATAAGCCCAGGCCACAGTTTGACTCGGAATTGGTGAAAAGCTGGCCGGACGAGGTGCAATAGGTTCCCCAGGAATCGATGCAGTACTGAGTAACCAGAGGATGGTAGCAATCGAGATAATAGGCAGAGCTCTGGGGAGGCGGCGCACCAGATGCGCCATCCATAGGGGCAGCGCCCGCAATAGAGACAAAGAGAAAAATGGCGTTGGAGCGCTAGAATTAGGATCTTGCATGAGCCAATAGACTATGTAGTAGCTGGGACTTAGGGATTTCGCACCTTCATAGTGAATGCGTAAGCAGCTAGCAAGCTTTTCCGCCAACTCGGTGTGGACAGTCCTAGAATACAACAGACTCAATTTGATTAAAAGAAGACAAGATTAGTGTTTTACGGCTGGGACAGAGAAGGGTGAAATGTGTTTTTTGTGCACAGATATTATACTTATTTGTAAATAGTTTGGGTTGGCAGACATCTACTATCCTGTAATGATACATTCATTAAGTGATGAGCCATTATCACGTCACCCAATTGAATCATTTATTAATACACTTAACGCCAAACAAGGTTTATTCAAGAACAATGTAGGCCGTCAATGTTTGCTTCGTTCTTGTCTCACCTTTTTCGTCACGTGACAAGTTACTTCAGTTGTAACGAGGTGATCTAACGAAGCAGACTAATACACTCTAATGCACTATCTCTGTGAAGCAGCAGAAAAATGTATCACAAAAATGCATTACACGGACTAGCGGTAGGTTAAGCTATAGTTGAAAAGTCGTAGCGAATGCTTGGTAATAATATCGTGTTGATCTACATGTGATCTCAGATTATCCCTCTAACTGATCTGCGTACCAGTGAAGCAGTGGCTGTTTGCTCACGGTACTACCGGGTTACTACTGACCGCCCTTCAGTACAGGAGGCCCCCCTTGCGTCCTATTCGGGAATGTAAATCTGTTCCTAATGTATGATATATCTCTACTTGTAACTCATCGTCATACTAATGAAACTTCAGGGTTAGGGCCATAAGAAGTGACCTTAAGAGCAGATGCTCTAGGCGCCTCGTATCAGACTTTGCTATGGCAGACTTCCCATATCATCGCGAAAAGGCGAAATAATGCGTTTTATTACATTCATTTACACGTCATAAGGCAATTATTGAAACCTAAATCTCAGCCGCGAATAAACTAATGGAGTAACTCGGAGAGGAATCCTAACCAATCGGATACTTCTGTCAGCATATCCGCCTTGAATAGTTACCACTATGGGTAGGAGTTCTCCTTTCACCCTAGTTTCCCCAGTGACCAGATAAAACATGTATATGCAACTGCCACAAGTCAGTGCCTTCATCAACGCCACAAATTCAGACAACGGAACCGTGACTATGACCTAGGTTGTTTTTTTGTGGGGTAATTCGCAAGTGTAATAATACTTTTATACCTATGAAGGGTTACATTCTGGTTTATCATAGTCTGAGTTCATACATGGGATTGTATTAGCCAGGTGAATAAAATTTGCTAGGAAAGTGTGAAGCGGGGTCGAAGGCCAAAGACGTGAGCATGCGTGCTATAGCTAAAGCCGCTTGAGCACATAGATCGGACTTCATCTATTGTTGCCAATCGCCTATCGAGACCTACGATTAACGACGCGACAAATTTCTACAATATGAACAAGGGCTCTGCGAATTTCGGTTATCTCCTGGCTAGCTGTTTTTAATTAGGCGTCGTAGATAACACCAATGCATTGATGATGGCGCTGCACCACCACCACGTCGCAGTGATCAGGATGTATAATTACGCAGCTGAATGTTGAAGATCATCTATTTCCCCATCAATTATAATTTCAAATAGACTAAGGCAATCACAGAGCTTCCCCGTTACCACCTTTGACATGAATCCTCTAAACATTTGTCGGTACTGCTCTCTCGAAAGTGAGACTCATGTGCGGCTCATCCATATCGCTGCTGGCTCAGGAGATGAACCTCTTACAGGACGGCTGAAGCTTGTAATTTTGGATGAGCATCCATCTTATGACGCGCTATCAAATACCTAGGGCTCCCCGAACTTATGTCGAAGCATTGTCGGTGGCATGGCACTTGCCATCACTGCTAACCTCGAGCTCGCGTTAAAGCGTATGCGCATGCGCTCGCCTAACTCTCCCACAGTTATCTGGATCGACGGTATATATCAATCAGGAAGATATACAGCAACGTAATCACCAAGTGATGTTAATGAGGCGGATCTACAGCGAGTGTCGGATGGCAGTGGTGGTCTACCAGCTTTTCCAGACGCTCTAACCAACTCTTACACCAATATGATCAGAAAATCCGAGGGAGGTCAATTGAGGAGTTTTGAATATGAAAACGACCTGAGCCTACCAGATTCCAAAGATGCGCTTTGGAAAATCCTCCGAGCGCTAGTTGAGAGGCCTTGGTTCTAGCGAATCTGGGTTATCCAAAAGTATGCACTGCCACGAAAAATACGCATGATTTACGGCAACTCGGAGATATGTGGTACTATTTTAGCAAATCTACTTACGTTGCCTGTATGGCAGTTTTCTTGCCAAGCTTTGGATGGATTGACAGCCGACGAGCCCAATGTTGGTAACACTGAGTGGGCTGGCCTTCAGCAGCAACTGCACCTACGAATTAGATTGGGCCTGAATCGACCGCTCTACCACGGTCTCGACAGCTCTGAAATTCTGCAAGAGCATGAAAACGGAAAATATCTGTTTCTTTGGGGATTGTTACTTGACTGTCAGATATGAAGGGCGACTGACACCCGGGACAAATTTTTCGCCTTGGCTTGGACTAGCTAATGACATTGACAAATCGGTTCTGGTTGCGGACTATTCAAATAATCTAGATGATTTACAAATGGAGCTTGGGAGACACCTTGTTGATAACGGCACGGACTATCGCTACTGAATTATGCTGAAAGTCCTTCGAGTGAGACATCTGCTCTTCCTTCTTGGCTTCCGAACTGGTCAGGCAGTCCAAAAGAGGTGCGTATAAGCGCTGGTATATGGTCCGTAGATTTGGAGAAGCGGCCAGATGCAAAAGACAGAATGAGAAAAAACGGCCACTCAGTGGACGTCAAAGGCAGTTTGCTCGATGTTTTCGAAGTATTGAACACACCTAAAGGCGGAGAACCGTCTTGGATAAATGTATAGATTCGAGAAATAGAAGCGCTTCTTACAGGAGTGGAACGAGACTCTAGTGGTAAAAATATCGCAGAGGCCGTGTAAAGAACTATTATTACTGATATATCTCTGAATAAGGAGCGGCCTACGCCTGAAGACTACCGTCGGTTGTATCACCTATGTCGAACTAGGGGACTAAGCCTATTACCGTCGGGGTGGAGAAACATGGCCCCTTACGATTTCTTGAAATCAATGAACGACATGTTTCGCTTCGACGTTGGGGTTGGACGTTTGTGGAACAAGAGGTTTTGTGTCACCAAGGAAGAGTTTCTGGGCATGGCCCCGTGTCACACTCAAACTGGCGACTCAAAATTCTTAGTTGAAAGACATGCAAGAAAACTGACCTTTTTAGTGCGAAATAACCCTAGTCAGTCATGACACTTGGACTGGGCATGTATACGTCCATAACGTCTGGAAAGTCCTCAAGCTTGAAAAGCTGTGTTGGGAAGATACCATTGTGGTCTAGCTTGGCTTTTTGCCTACAACTAGTCCTATCGTTGCAACTCCACGTTAGCATACAGCTTCAGTTTTTCATCCAGCTCTTGTAACACGAAAAATGGGAAGGAATTTCCCAGTATTTAGAATGACTAAAGAGTCGTAGGCTGTACTGAATTCAGTTATTAACATGGCAGCTTTATATCTAAGGTTTATCCGTACTCACATTTAAATAAGATCCCACTACACCGGAGTGTGAAAGCCCCAAAAGTAGAATTGAGTGTATTAATAAGACGATATGTAAGTTAAAAATCCGCTTGGTTTGTAGCAGGTTCCTCCCTAGGTCTGGTATAGAATCCGATATTTGTCGCAATAATTTTTTTAGGAGTATGACATGCATTTCACATCACATATTCCCCTTAAGGTCTTTGTTTTCGAACGACACTTTATTCCTGATTCTGCATATAAACCCAGAACATCAAGCTTCCTCGGAGGATGCATAACCCCAATATGTTAGGAAGGCGCAGTAAATCCGACTTATATGGAGAGTTGATGCAGAGCTACCTGTGTGGTTTATCGATAGTGTTCTAAGATTAAGCCAACAAACCCCCCTACGTGCCAACCCCCTAAAAAGCCACATATGAATACAGGAATCCAAATCTAAAGCCCTTTACAACTATTGCCATATCTTAACAACTATCACTCTTATCACTTTCAGAGTCAAAAATCTAAACAGTTATACACTCTGCAACCTCGTCATTACTTTTATCGTTAAAATCGACCCTGGTCTTGTCTATATTTAAAGCTATTTTTATATTTTTACGGGTTTTTAGCCTTTTTATCTTCGTTTTTTCGTTTAATACGTTTTATAATATTATAAAAGCCTTATTAAAGTTTAATAAAACTTTTTTACGTTTTTACGGCTTAACTATTTTTAATATTAATATTAATTAATTAACTTATTAATATACTACGGCCGTATTATACGTTTATTTATTAAAAGCTTTGCCGATTTTTTTTTAAATAATAAATAAGCAATAAATCGATTTAAAATTAACTTAATAATAATTAGTTATTTTACTATTTTAACTATATTTTTTAAATTTTCAAGCGTTTTTATTTTTATAAAAGCTAATTTTTTAAACAAAGCAAATATTTAAAGTATAAAAATAATAATTAAAGTCGTTAAAATAGCAAATAAAGCTTCGTATTATATTAATTTTAAATTTAACAGCTTAAAACGGGTTTAAAAAAAATACTGCTAACTTTTTAACTTATTAATACGTTAATAAGTTTAAAAAAGTTTTTTCTGGTTTAAGCAAAAACTTTTATAAATTTTAATTTGCTTAAATAAAAATTAAATATTAAAATATACGTTAAAATTAATTTTCGTTAAAGATTAGCTTTAAAAAACGAAAAATAGTTTAAATTTAAAAATTAAAATACGTAAAAAATATATATCGGTAAAAAAATAAGCTATATTTTATTTTATATATATATATTTATAAAATTTTCGTTATTATAGTTATTATAGCTATTTAAAATTAATATTTTTTATTTTTTAAAGTTTTAAAGCTTTAAATAAAAAATAAAAACTTTTTTTAACCCTTTTAAAACTATTTTTTAACTAATTTAACTATTAAAAAACGTAATAAACGATTATTCGCAAAATTTATCGTAAAAATCGTTAAAAAATTATTATTATTATACGTTTTTATTTTAAAATATAATTAATAACAATAAATAGCAGTTATTAATATTAATAATTTTAATAATAATATTTTAAGTTTATTTATTGCTATTTTTATTAATTATAATTTTTTTTAATATTTTTAAACATTACGCCGTTATTTTTAATATTTTTTATAAACTTTATTTTGTTAATATTTTATATATTAGCTTTAAAAATAAATTTAGTTAACCGTTTTATATTTAAATTTATTAAAAAAATGCTAATATTTTCGAAAATAGTATTATTAATATATTTATAATTAATAAAACGGCTTTTTATAGTTTTAATTTTTAAATAATAAATTAAAAAACAGCGTAGCTATATATAACCGAAAATAGTTTAATTTTCGAAATTTTAAAAAAAATCGTTTAATATATAATTTAAAATAGCTAACACATCTCCCACTTGGATAGGCCACCTAATTAAATAGGCCACTTTCCAGACCTTCGTACGTACATTCGCAAATAATCCAATAATAATATATCCGATTAATTTAAACTAGTTAAATTTTTGTTTACTAGACCAGTTTATACTATTTCGATAAGTTTGCGCATTATAACTACGTTTGTTATAAGTTTTATAGCACCCGACGCGAGTCTTTTTTCCTTTCGTACAACGAACGAACCGATAAACGAACCGAAAATATAAATAATTAATTCGAATTAATTAAATTTTTATTCGCTACAACTATTTATACTATTCCGATAAGTTTACGTATTATAGCTACGTTTGTTATAAATTTTATAGCACCCGACGTAAATTTTAACGCAAGTTTTGACGCAAGTTTCGACGCGAATCCCAACGCGAGTTTTTGTACAATAAACAAACCGACGAACGAGCCGATAAACCTATATAACCACGCCCCTTAACGTTTACAAAGCCCGTAAAGCCCGTAAATTTTTTGCTTTTTATATAATAAACAATTATTCGTTTTATATAAATTTATCGGTTCGTTTATCGGCTCGTTCGTCGGGTTATTTGTCGGTTCGTTCGTCGTACGAAAAAAAAAAAGACTCGCGTCGGGTACTATAAAACTTACAGCAAACGTAGCTATAATATGCAAACTTGTCGGAATAGTATAAACAAGTCTAGCGAACAAAAATTTAACTAGTTTAAATTAATCGGATATATTGTTGTTAGATTATTTGCGAATGTACGTACGAAGGTCTGGAAAGTGGCCCATTCAATTGGGTGGCCCATCCAAGTGGGAGATGTGTTATATAATAATAAAATGTTTAATTTTTTTTAAACAAATATTTAAGCGGCTAAATAGTTTTTTTTTAATTTTTTAATAGTTTTTGCTTTTTTTTAGCCTTTTTTTTATAAATACGTTTTTTAGTTATTTTAGTTATAAAATAGCTTTTAATAATATAGCGGCTTTTAGCAGCTTTTTAAAGTAACCGTTTAAAAAAAAACGTTTTCGATCGCCGCGTTTATGTAAAATTGTTAAGCGATACTAGTTATTTTAAATAGCTAAGAAGATAAAGAATAAAATAATATATTTTGTTTTTTAATTGACCGTAAATTGGCTGATCTTTTATAAGTGGAATACAAGGGATGGTTCGGGATGAGCTGGTATTCAGGGGTGGTCTATTGGGGGGTTGGCACGTAGGGGGGTTTGTTGGCTTAACTCCTTCGTCAGTCGAACAGCGGCCAAGGCTTAACCGGGGCATTTCAGAGGGCCGGGGGGCAGCGCTACTTCGAACATTAGGTTTAGTGGTGTTGTACATTGTTGTTATTGTTTAAAACACCGGCTGGCTTACTGGCGACTCAATTTCCGCTCGATAGCACGATGCTTGCATCTGTGGTACACTTCGATTTCTTTTTGAAAAGCCGTTTAACTGCATGTCCATGGCTTTTTCCCACTCATAGCAGCAGTCTCGGAATCCGACGATTCGCTTTGACTTAAGGCCTTCAAACACTTGGCAGCTTGAGTATTTGCGATAATAATAGCCATCATAGATGCTGAAGTTATGCCAATACTCTGCTCTACTTAGTCGCATGTTAAACAGACCGATAGACGAGAAGAAAGGGATCACCGGCATTTCGCCTTATGAGAGTTAAAGAAGAGAAACTAGCATAGAGTGGGATACGGTAGTACTAACTGAAACTAAAATGGCCTTTTCCCATACCCGTTTGACCCCGGTTCCAAATACCCATCGTCCTACCGCTGGTCTTATGCTTACATACTAGGCTTGGAAACTAAGTTTTCATTCTTAAGGGACGGAAAAACGCATCTCTGAATCACGATTTCCTTACCTAGATACTTTCGTCTCAAAGTCATTTACACGGGTTTTATGTTGGCATACTCCATCTTTGACTAACCGATTTAATTATTACAAATTTCATGCCTTCCACCCAAAGATGCCTGATGCAGTAATGTTTGGAGTCTTAATATATTGATTATTCCGTTGTGCCGAATAACGTGATCAAAATGACATTCTATCATGGACTAGTCGATTAGAAGATCTCGGCAAATCAAGGTACTAATGACGCTCAGCCATTAGAGTTAAGCCACATCTTACCCCTAACAGGTCGCGAGAAATCTTAAAACAGCCAAGCTCATGTTAGTTCATCATTGAACCCTGCCTTTGGGTCTGGCTATGTTGTTCTAGAAAGATATGATTCTTAAGATAGACTAGGTCGGAAACTAGTACTATCCCAATAAAGACTTCCCTAAAACTAACTTCCCTCGGCTGTTTTAGAACCGACATTCTGTAGATATATATTCTTATGCATATGGATTCCTGAGCAGAGTCGGCTCAGAGCAACCGATGTCCTTCAATATTTCTTACAGAGGCGGCCTATAACGAACTCCATGGCCAAATCTATTTCGCACTCCTAATCTGCGGTAGCTTCGTCTGGTCCCGAATGCCCAATTGAAGAGAGTGGGAATAATTCTGACCACAGCAAGTCGGTGCCATTTTCCTCCGTGCTACGTGGCCGCGCCTTGAAGTATTCTCGGAGCTTATGGTGGCTACGAAAATCAAAGTGATAATGTGCATGATGCAAGTATCTACCTAAGACTTATACTTCCAGAAGAGTGCTAAGGTTGCAACTTCAATGTGCCACTACTCACTGTAACGGTGACGACGTGAAGAACTTTACGAAGTAGCCTCTCGCTCACGCCAGTATGTAATCATTTGCCACTTAACATCGCGACGGCTTCGAAATATAACTCAAAACAATACCTCGTTCTTCTACTCACTTTCAGACCAGTTAAGTTGCCAGCGACAATAGCTACAATCCAATCTAGAAGCATAATCTTGCAGAATACAAGATCTCTTAGTATTGCGCTTAAGGGTCATTAACGTTACTCTTGGGACCACTGCTTGAAATGGCCTCTGGTCTTGGTTGGACTGCCACAAGGTTCGATGCTGGAGTCGCTCTGGGCAACAGAGCAAGTAGCAGCACCTTTGCTGGGAGTAATTGTAAGTGTGTTATTCCTTTAATTTATAGTCGCATCAACTTACCCCTTCAGCTTTGTCGGTTCTTGGCACACCATACGCGCCTTATTTCCCTAAATGTCTTCCCAGCAATGGCACGAGTGAATGTCCTTGGGGAGACTTCAATGTCACCAATACAAATGCGTACACCACTCGCCCAGACACTGGTATCACAAGATACTACGATATAACGATAACACAAGAGACCGCTGCCCCAGATGGAGTAGATAATCTGGTGCTGCTAGCAAACGGCCAATTCCCAGGACCACTGATCGAGTGCAACTGGGGTGATTGGCTCGAAAGTAAGATACTTTTATTACAAATTTATTTATGACCTACTAATTATGATCTAGTCACGGTTCACAACAATATCCCCAATGAAGGTACAGCTCTTCATTGGCATGGAATGTTACAAAAAGAGTCGCCGTGGATGGACGGTGTCCCAGGCGTGGGACAATGCCCTATTGCTCCGGGTGGCGCGTTCACGTACAGGTTCAAACCCGACCTATACGGCTCATCGTGGTGGCATTCACATTGGGAAGAGCAAGCTGCCAGCGGCCTTTCTGGCCCTTTCGTGGTGTACGGTCCAACTCACGTGGATTATGATATCGACGTGGGGCCCGTAATTATCTCAGACTATTTCCACGAGTACTATTCCATCATCACAGCCGGCTTTCTAAACAACCATGTGGAAATCACGCTCTCAGACAACAATATGATCAACGGAAAGAACTCTTACGATAATAACGGCGCCCCCTTGGCCTCGTTCAACTTCACTTCTGGCAAAGTCCATCGTCTGCGCCTAGTCAACACTTCAGCGTTCGCGGTAGAGAAGGTTACCATCGATGGTTACAACATGACCATTATCGCAAACGATTTCGTCCCCATTCAGCCCTACGAGACAGATGTGGTCACCCTTGCCGTAGGGCAGCGGTCAGATGTCCTCGTGTATGGTACTGGTGCCCCTACTGATTCTATGTGGCTACGTGCATATAAGTCACCCGACTGCTCACCAGGTCGACAGGGTTCATACAATGCAATTGCGGCCATCTTCTATGAGGAGGCGGATCGCGACCAGGCGCCAGCGACACAACCAGGTCCAAATGCTTTCAACGACTACTGCGGCAATGATCCTCTATCCCTAACAATTCCCGCCTTTCCTTTAGCGCCATCGGACCCAAGCGTGACGGAGATTCTGCCTATTGAGCTGCGACCCAATGGCACATCGAATCTGTGGTATATGGCCAACAGGACGTTCCGCGTCGACTACAACACGCCGCAGTTGCTGAGTGCTCAGAGTGGCAATCTAGATTTTCCCTACATTCAGAACGTCCACAACTATGGCAGCAACGCTTCGCTGCGCTTCATTGTTCAAAACACGGGTCGTGAGCCGCACCCAATGCATATACATGGCCACAATTTCTGGATTCTGCAAGAAGGGACATGCGAGGATAACGAGACGGTATTTCCACAAGGTCAGGGGCCCGAGGGCCATATAATGACACCAAGTCAGATGTCCAATGTCTATGGCGGCAGTCAACATAGCAGTCGTAGTTTAGACGAGCCGCAGGGGGACCATATCCTTGAGAGCCGACGGTCGCAGGACGGTAGTGCTATCAACCAGCGTACGATAATCGGGAATTACGGTTCTTGCTGGGATGGATCAATTGTCAACCCAACCAACCCGCAGCGCCGAGACGTTCAAATGCTTTTGCCTGGGCAGTATCTAGTGATTCAATGGAACCAAGATAATCCGGGTCTTTGGCCCCTTCATTGTATGTTTTATGGTCTCATCTTCGCCCATTTTGTAAGAGCGAGTAACTAACTATGTTAACACAGGTCATATTGCTTGGCACTTAGCGGCGGGTATGGTTTGGATGATCTTAGAGCGCCCTGACGACATAATGAACGATATGGTTATTCCTAGTATAATGGCACAGACATGTACTGATTGGGATGCTTGGACAAGCACAAATGTTGTCAGTAAGTACATTTTCTCAGCACCCTCCTTTAGGCGAACTATAGACTAATTAACTCCCAATAGATCAAATAGGTGATGGCGTCTAAGTTGGTTGCTTGTCACGTATTCTCGCCCTCACCTATCTAGTACAAATTAAACAATGCTTCGTTTCCTCCGTTATAGTACCTTGAGTACTTATTTCGAAATCTGCAGATTCAAGTTGAATAAAGAATTGGTCTGCAATTTTCTTTTTATAGGCGCATTAGCTGGAGCCTGATTTCTTCGATTTCTCTTAAGTACATACAAATATATACTGCCGTTTTCTTAATATGAGATATTAAACTATCTTTTTATTCAATAATCAGTACCCCTAATGACCGGCCGCCAACACTCCAATAGCTTTAAAGTATCCTCACACTTCTCCTTTATCGTGTCATAGCAATCAATACCCAACGGGATCCTAAACGGCACGCCTCGATTCTCTGCGCAGCCCTCGTGGCGCACGAGGTCAATGATGACTCGAACCCCCTTCTCGACGTCGCCCGGCTGCTGCTGATCCTCGCTCGCCAGCCCAGCGACGAAAGCCTTCGACGCCTCCGCGTAGTCGGGGATCGTGGACGGTGCCGTCTGGACATTTCCCGTTGATAGCAGCTTTGTCCGGAATCGGCCAGGCTCAATGAGGAGCGTCTTGATACCGAAGGATGACGTTTCGCGACTTAGAGACTCCACCATACCTGTTCCGGGGGTTGAACCGTATGAGCAAGTGGATATATACGTTGCAAAGAAAGGAGATGGGTTATAGGGAAGCGGAGAGGATCAGGGAGGTTGGGCTTTGTGATAAAGTGACACCGACGCACCTTCGAGCGCGAATTTAGACCCCGTGTACGGGCCGACAAAGGGGTCGCCGTGCCAGCCTGAACGCGAACTGATGAAGACCAGCGTGCCTTTCCGTCGTTCTCGCAGATGGGGCAGGACAGCGCGGGTCAGCTTGTAAACGCCGAAGACATTTGTTTCGAATTGTGCCACAAGGCTTTCGTATCTGTATCTCTGGTCAGACCCATATCACATCAACATAACGGGTTAGCATATAGACTAGATAGGCAATGTGCTTACTTCACATCTTCCCAAGACCCCGTAGCTATGTAGGCAGCGTTGTTCACAAGCACGTCGAGCCTGCCGTAGATGGCGATGGCTCGAGATGCAAGCTCGTTCAGATTATCCTGGTCACTGGTCACGTCTAGTTGAAGTATGGAAACGCCCGGCTTTTCCATATGTTTAATCTTCTCGACCTTGCGCGCTGTTGCAATCACGAGATCTCCGCGCGAGAGGATTTGGTTGACGAAATGCTCTCCAAAGCCGGAGGAACATCCGGTGATGAGCCAAACGAGTTGCGTCATGACTTTTGCGAATCGATTACATGTATAGTTTGCGGAAAGTAGTATTTTAGAGGTCGTGGCGATCTCTAGTGAGAGCTGTGTGGTATAGGAAAGTATGAGAAGAGTATATCTATGGATGGCGACTGTAGTATTTATATTCATTTCCTCTCTATTTTTTCTTTCTTATCTCCTTCAGACCACATACCAACCATATAGCTGGTATGACTCATTTCTATGCGTCTCATTTGGTAGGCATATACTCTTATGTCGTCGTTGTTGGTAAAGCGGCCCATCAACTATTATAACCGCTCACCTGAGCGGCCTTCAGTTACGCGCTCAGAAAGCCTGGAATTTGTCCGCTGCACCCCGCCTGGTCCGCACTTCTTTCCTCACTCTAGCTCTAATCCTCGTACCTGATAGATCTGACGTTGGTAAATCGCAGAATCGGAAGCGGGATAGTTAGAGAAAGATTGTATTGGTGTTGTAAGGTATACAAAGGCTATAATGTGACTGCCATATGAGAATGAACGCCACTTTGCAACTAACCCTATAGGCTACTGTACTTCTCGATCTCCTACACTGCAGGTAAGTAACTCAGCGAGCCAACGGACGAGCGCGCTCGGCTATTATGCGCTAAAATGCAGCCCAGTGACAATATCACCCCATATAGCATGCAACCAGTCTGTTGGAGGACTCTTCCTCGGTCGCCAAGGTCCTACGTTTCCATACTTAGGTAATCGACTCTGCGCATCGATTGAGTATGTCGAACTCAGCTGCCACATCCTCTGCGTGCCGTTGACGCCCTCTGGGGGTTCGCGAGGAACTGCAGTGGTAACCCCCTTCGACTCCATATATTTTCGGAGACGAATAAGCACTATAAGATTTAGAGTTAATAATTGCTACTTCGAGTTGTTGTCGATTGGCTTTGGGTATAACTCAATCGCTCGCAAGCCAGTTCTTGGCTTTGAAAGAGGTTCGACTTTCGAGTGGCAAACAAGAGGAAATTGTGAATAGAATTGAGAGGAAAAAAAAGGGGGGGCGGAGTTATTAGCTCCGAGACTGACTTACCATGGGCAGTATCATCAGCACCGAGCGTCCAAGAAGCGTTGGTATATCCGATCATGTACATCATGTTCGGTATATCCTGAACCATAGCGCCATTCCACAACAATCGCCCTGCCCAGTCCATCTTTTCGCCGTTCACAGTCACGGCGATGTTGCCTCCCAGCTCCATATAAAGGCCCGTCGCTGTGACGATGGCGTCGGCCTCGATTGTGGTCCCATCCTGCATCTGGATGCTGTTCTCTGTGACCGTGTCGATTTGACCCGTGACAACGTTGGTAGTCGGGTTGTCCCGGAGGGCCTGGAAAAAGTCGCCGTCAGGTGAAATGCACAGGCGCTGCTGCCATGGAGTGTATTCTGGCTCAAAATGAGGGTCGTGAGGTATGCGTGGAGGTAATTGTTTGATCGTCCGCTGACGGAAAAGCCCACGAGCGTGCAGAGGAAAGTACTTGCAAAACAAAACCACTATGTGAATACGGAGCATATAATTTACGCGCTGCCAATGTCCACCATATAACTTTGGTAGGAGCTTGGTGACCCACGATTGTTTTGGGCTGCTATTCGTCAAGGACGCAACATACGAAGGACTTCTCTGTACCATGGTAACGGCCGCAGCAGTTTTCGACAAGCTCGGTATGAGAGTGATGGCAGTCGCCCCGCTTCCAATGACGGCCATCTTCTTGCCGCTGTGATCGTAGTCCTCGGGCCAGTGCTGCGGGTGAATGATCTTGCCCTTGAAATTTTCTAGTCCCGGGATCACCGTCTTTGCCGGATTGTCATAGTTGTAATAGCCCGTCCCTAAAATGAGCCAGCTCGCTCTGAACTCCTTCGTCTGGCCATCATGTTCCGCCGTGACCTTCCACTGTTCGGTTTCCCAGGACCAGTCGGCAGCGAGGACCTTGTGGTGGAAACGGAGGTACCGATCGAGACTATATTTCGTGATACAGTTCTTCATGTACTCTTTAATGAGGGGTCCTTCTGCGATGGGGGTCTCGTATGGCCAAAGCTCCCATGCAAAGCCAAAGGTGTATAGGTCTGAGTCTGAGCGGATGCCAGGGTACCTGAACAAGTCCCAAGTGCCGCCAACGTCACCACGCCCTTCGAGAACGGTAAATGTGGTGCCTGGAAGCTGGGACTGGAGCCGGTATGCACAATTTATGCCAGATATGCCGGCGCCGACAATAAGTACGTCGAAGGTTTCGGACTTATGGGAACCATTATGTGCCTTCACTGACGCCATAGTGCGCAGAAAGTCGAGCTACTACAAAGCTACTGATGAAGATTTGGAGTGGAATGAAGCGGCGAGATATAACAATGTGTTTCGAAGCATCGAATTACTAAAGAGATGGTGAATTCTTATATTACCGCAATTGTATCACGGCATCACGCAAAGGTAACAGTTGGAAAGCGTCCGGTGACGGCGTAGGCGACGCTCAAAGAACCCATTTTTCAGCAGACGCGCGACCAAATAGATCATTCTTGACCTCCCGAATTGGGAGCCAAGGTAATGCCAGCTGCTTCCCCCCATGTCTGTATCGACGTCGGGCCCCCGCAATTCATGATTAGAGCGAACGGAAACGCAAATGTTGCATGGTTCTTCCACTATTGATGAGGTCTATGCGGATCATGATTGGCTTTTGTGTTCGCCATTCGATTGTAAAAGCCGAGGTCTGATTCCAAACCGCGATACAGTGCTACTTGGCCAAGCTGAAGACCCCTGTGGGTATACGTACGATGGCCATGTGAATCATCTGACCGGGATCTTGACGGCATGCTTATCATATCGCAGGGTACTACTGTATTGTATAAGCGAACACGGCTACGAATAGTTAAGTGGACTGAGAACGAAACTCTATCTGGTAAGCATCATATCCCATGAATGAGACATGCAAGCAGATAAGTAAGGTGAAGGCGAAGTATAACTATATTGGGTTGTCAAGTTAAAGAGGGGGCACCCCAGATCTACATAGCCTACCCTAATCTGATCGATCATACGCGGAACGGGACCCATTCACAGTGGAGTGTCCCTAGCATTCTCCGCAGTACGTACTACCTACGTGAATACTAACAGGTATACACGTGCGGTAAACGATATCTGAGAATGAGAAAAAGGTCGAGTTGTATGTGTAGTTTAGAGGTCTAATTGTTGCGGCTGTAACTAACTCAAGAAAATTAGTCAATGTTAGTCTATCGCGTTTGGTCCACAGAAAGTATTACTATCAAGCTAGACACGTAGGCCAATGGCGAAGACAATGAAGCTACCCCAGATTCATTCTTAGAGTTAGAGCAACTGGCTGTCAGCACTACCGTCGGAAGGCTCATGCCAATTCAGCCGCGTAGAGACGGCGGGCTTAGCCGTTCCGCTAATCGAGAATGATTAAGTCATCTCATGCGACGATTGTCAACCACTGCCAGACTCTGTCGTTGTTTGCCTCACCCCGACAGGATATGACACTGGGCGACTTGATAGCCTGTTCGAGCTTGTTAGCACCATCAACAAGCTCGATCAGTTTTTAGCATCTTTCATGGAGCACGATCATGGCCGGCGAAGAAGCTCCCATAGTCAATCTCATCGCACAATGCCTGTGCCAAGCCCATAGGTTCAGGGCGGGAATACCGCACTCTTCGCTCCCTCTCGAGGTCACCTACTGCCACTGCAATTCATGCCGTCATGTGACCGGCGCCATGTATAGCGATATTCTGGTATGGCCTGGCGATAGCACCGCCATTCGCGAATCGTCACTTCGGAGGTACATCTTCTCCGAGAAGCTTACAATCCTCTTCTGTGGCGTGTGCAGCTCTACGATGTTCTTCGAAAAGAAGGAGGCAGGAGACGATAATGCAACGCACGGCGTTCTTACGGGTGTTCTTACTAACGTGAATGTACCGGGCCTCGCGAAGATTACCGACCACATTTTCCTAGGCGATACACTGGACGGCGGAGCGTCGCCATGGCTTCGGAGTGTCCAGAGCGACGGCAGCCAACCTCGATTGTGGAAGGGGCGCAAAGGGCAGAGCGAAGAGCTGCCTTCGAATTGGCCTAGTGGGAATGACCTTCCGGACGCTCCAGTCAGCACTGAAGCCAACGAGATCCCGATACGGTGTCACTGTGGGGGAGTTGACCTAGTGTACCGTCAGCTTAACGCGGAGTTTGCAGCCCTAGCGCGATCAGAGCTGCCCTGGTTCATTGACCCGGACACGAACAAGAGTCTAGGCGGCTTCGATGCATGCGACTCGTGTCGCCTTTCCTCGGGAATAGACATCTTCCACTGGACCTTCGTCTTGCTTCGCCACCTCGCCTTTCCTAAGTTAAATCGAGAAGTACAGCCAGGCTTTCCCCAATCCAGCATCGAGCTCAAAGCTGCTGTCTCAATGGGAAAAAACCGAGATCCTCGTTGGGGCACCCTCGCCTTTCACGAGAGCTCGTCTGACGTTGAAAGATACTTCTGCAGCCGCTGCTCCGCCTGCGTGTTCTACGCTGCTCACGACCGGCCAGACCTAGTAGATCTGGCGATCGGGTTAATCGAGTCTCCCGACGGTGCTAGAGCCGAAGGTTTGGTCTCATGGGACTTTGGAGGCAAGATGATCTGGCGACAGGATGTGGCTGGCGGGTGGCGGGAAGACTTCATCAAGCGAGTCGAGTCTGAGGCCGAGCGCTGGAGAATAGACAGAGGATACCCGAAGAATTGGCGTCGGATACAGAAAGAAGAAGCCGCTATGAAAATGAAGCCGTAGCGTTATTGCTTTCCGATTCATCTTGCTGTGCCGCGCAGGCCGGCAGGGTGACTATACGCGGCGCCTATTTTCGCTAACATCAAATCCCCAACGACTAGCGAATTCAGTTATCGATCACTTATTTCTGACAGCAACATAAAGAGGTGAACGGGGGCTAGTGTGCTTCATAGTGGAAATTCAAGACTGCATGTGGGAAGATGTTATTATCTACAATGCGGGTGTTAGATTATGCCTTCGGAATCTCCTTCAACACCGGCCGTTTAACTCTCTACCATAAGCGCTCCCGGCGAATAAACACCTAGAGACTCAACTATGTCGTGCACAAGACAACATCGCATTATCAGTTCCGCCCTTTACCGGAACCATACGAGACAGATCAGAGTGCCCTAAGAGCATCTTGATTGGTTATTGATCCTGAGCTTCACGGCCCAGTCCGCGATAAGTATCGTGGTGCCAGTCTTCATTCTTATGCAAACAGCACCAGGAACGGGCTAGAGAAGGGCATTTCTGGCAGGATTATGAAAGCACATTATGGTAGTGAAGGACATGAGGTCACCGATATCTGTATATCGGTAGAACTGAATTTCGCAGAGAGAGCGACTTTTAAGGTAGTACATCTATGATGTATATTTACTAGGACGAGTGTATGTTGCTAAAGAGCTTCGACATGCACACCGTGCTCAAGGTTTAGGTCAGATACAACAAGTGAGAAAACTTCACTGTCGTTATGGGCGTTCGACGCATAGTGAGTTTTGAATTCTCGCCTGAGTCTTCCAGCTATTCTCATGAAGCCCCGCATATCTCTAGATACACATATTTAGCCATCTTGCATTATTGACCTTTAGACAACTGGGGGCTGTGTACCATAGAAATGAGTGTGTAAGCTGATCTTACATGATATACGAAAGTATATTAAGTACAAATAGAGGCTAATGCCCATATCATTACTGTGCTCAAGTGATTACTCTTACCAGATTGAGAGGGGGATATATCTAGTCTCTTGCTAAATGTTACACTCCAGCTGCGAATCAGACCGCTAGTTCTCGTCAAGCTGTGGCTGGCTGAGGCAAAAGCGGTGAGCCATCTCCGACTGAGCGATTAGAACTGCATAGTTTCAGCTTCAAGGGAGAAGCGAAAATATATCCTTGCTTGGAAGTTTACTATATGATTCGTAGAGTATGTACCGAGGCACAGAGAGAAGGCATATTGTACTGGTCTCAAATTAGTCGCTTTTGATTCAGGTATCTATCTAGTTCGCATCTGAGAGCCTGTTACCCCTTTCTGGTTTTTATGTATGGAGGCTAACATGAGTCCGCCTAATGCACCGCTGCTGATTCAAACCAATTTCAAATTTGATTTTACGTCCTTGCCGGTTGGTCCCTCACATGATGACCTCATTAGCAACATCCTATAAATTAGGTTAATTTTATTTCTTGCGATGCACAGCAAGTATAGGTGAGAAGCTTACCCTCTTCAGCTCTTTAAATGGCAGGCAAACACAATTTTGCACACGGATCTCATCTCCGACACCGCATTCCTTGCCCAGAATGGTGATACTTTGTACCTTGACACCGTTCTTTATGATACTGGTGCTGTGACTGGTAACTGGAGTAGGGGTGCCTTCCACACGAGCCCAAGCTCCAACGCGACTATTCCAGCCAACAATGGAGTAGAGAACACAAGCATCGTGCTTGATCTCCGCATCTTCCAGTACAATGGACTCTTTGACACGAGCACCAGCGCCAATGACGACACGGGGACCGATGGATACGTTCGGACCAAGCTTGGCAGTGGGATCAATTTGGGCGGATGGGTGGATGAAGACAGGAGGAATGATGTTGGGTGATGGCTTAGCTAGCTCGTTGGAGCCAGTCTGCTGGGCCTTTTGCAAATACAGAGCATTAGCCGGGACGGCTGACCCAGCCGTCTTGATCTGGCGCCAAAAGTCCTTGGTCTCGTGAACGAAGAACTGCTTGCTGTCGGCAAGGTCACTTAGAATATCCTGCTCGAGGCGAATAACTTCGTTCTTGCGCTCTTCATCTTCGTCGGCCATGAAGCTTGACTCGAGATTGTCAGACGAAGGGTACGACACGAGACGGGGACGGTCGGTTCTTCGCTTAATGGCGCTCCTGATACTAGGAAAGATAGCGTCGACGCTAAAAAGGTAGACACCGCAGTTGATTAGGTTGGAGATGTGGCCCTCGGGCTTCTCGACGTAGTGCAAAACGCGACGAGAGTGCTGGTCGGAGACGATGCAGCCAAAGTTTGTCGCAGCATCCTCGCTCACACGTGTACCCAAAATGACAGCTTCAGCATCCTTATCGTCGAAGAGCTTCGCCATCTCGTTGAGGGGGAAAGAGCAGCAGACGTCTGAGTTGAGAACGAAGATGCGCTCGGGGCGACCCTTGAGGATGGCATCGCGAAAGTGGTACAGGCCACCGGCCGTGCCTAGAGCTTGGTATTCTCGTAGATACTTAATAGGAAGGTTGGGGAATTCAGTAGCAGCTTCTTTGATGAAATCTTTGAAGACAGACTCGTCGTAGTAGCCGATCATGCAGACCTCCTGGATGGAGGGCACTTTCGCAACGGCGGTCAAGCAGTGCCAGATGATGGGATGGCCAGCAACATCGAAGAGAGGCTAGATTGGAGGCTAGGTGTGAGCATTTTGGATTCTCTGGCAGGATAGACAAGTCAGTTCATAAAGCAAAGCACTGCACTGACCTTGGGGACATCGAGAGATAGAGGTCGAAATCTGGTGCCTCGAGAAGGACCGCCAACCTGGGGGAGACGCGAGTCAGCGAGCCCATCTACAACATGGTGGGGTCTTCGGGGACGGGCAGGAGTGGGTTCGAATAATACGCACCAAGATGACGGCCTTGGTGTGCTTGCCCGCAGCACCATTGGCTTTCTCGCGGTGCGGTACCTGAAGCATAATGACTGCTCTTGGCGGAAGTGTTGCGAGTTGGGGGAGAAGAATGAACGAAGGTAGGAGGTGAAGGAAGGGTAAGGGAGTGATCGAGACGTGGTAGGCGTTAAAAGTCAGTCACCCAATAAACGTATCGTGGTCCCTTGAAATGCACAAGATACTTGTCAGGTACAGCAGTACCTGCTTTGTTTGCCTTGGAGGGGCACAAACCTTGACAGCTCAAATTGCAGATGCACCAATACCCGTGGACATCCCTCGTACACCTTCTGCATGTGGGGTCATTGTAGCTTGGTGATTGGTTCAAGCTTCTCAATTTCATCAGGCATTACATGTGTCTAACCCGGTACAAGGTACCTATTTCATTGAAACCTTGTCATTCTCGTGGTAATTTACCTACCTGTATGTACCTGCGACAGTACGGTATCTTACTTTCTAGAGTATGAAAATCACAAGCTACCCTCTATGGTCCGGTACCACGTGCCAATTGAATGAGACTGGCCAGGCCAGTGAATCATGCTACACCCCTATTCACCTGCAGCCTAGCACGAAATAGGCTCGCGAGATTCATGTTCTCGCGGTTGGTGCAAAGTAGGTAGGTAGTATTGTTACAATGGCTTCCTTTTCCTTCCTCTATATCTCGAGCTAGTAAATGCCACAGCCATAAAGTCCGCTTACTTATCATCGGCGCTCTCGTCTTTCGCCAAATCGTGCTCCTTTAGCAAGGTCGTGATCTCATCAGCGCTCCAAAGCCGCTGGTAGATCTTGCCATCTTTCGTTTGCCCCACGGTTGCAAACTCAACTATTATAAAACGTCAATAATTCGGTTCATTAAGGGGAGAGCATGCTTGGGGCTCGCGCTTACTCTTCTCACTGCTCAGTTTCGTGGAATCCATGGTCTTGCTTAGTACTTTCACGGCCATTCCGCAAGCCTCCTTCAAAGTACAGTCTTCCTTGTAATCTTGCTTCAATAAGCTGTCGGCGCTAGCCTTGTTGGCACCGGCGCTTGTAGCCTTCCAGCCGCCATAGTTTCCTGATGGATTGCTCAGGTATAGTTGAAACTGTCGCTGCGGGTCCCATCCGGCGTAGATAAAGGAGACGCCAAACGGCCGCAGGCCACCGTGTTGTGTGTAGCCTTGCTTCAGATCGCACAGTCTTCGCACCAGCTGTTCACAAGGAATGTCTTCGTTATAGGTAAGGAGATATCGTTGGGCAGCTTGTCGGGCATAGTTAATGAGGATGTTGGCGTCGGACGTCATTCCGGCTACGGCACAGATCATATTACTGTATTCTGTCAGTAAAAAATTGGAGCCTACTTTTCGCATAACCAAGATAAGAGCTCACTCGTTTAGAATGTAGAGCTTCTCTGCGGACGTGTCTTGCTCTAATAGCTTCGATGTCACCTTGCGCTCCGCCGCTAGAACAATGCCATCTTTTGCAAGAATTCCAATCGCAGTACCGGCATGAGAAATGGCCTCCAGCGCATATTCAACCTGATACAAACGACCTTCGGGCGAGAAAATGGTCGTCTATCAGGAGAGTTAGTTTGAATATGTGGAAGGTTAGCTTGCAAGCTTACTCGGGAATCGTAACGGCGAGACATGATGGGCGGTGCAGCCGCGGAAAGGATCAAGTCGGATTCGAAAGGTGAAACGTCTTGTTATTACAGCCTGGGTATTGGGTTGGTCGTTGCGAGGTAATGCGGAGATGTGTGAGGTGAAGACCGTTGTGTTCTTGTAGTCAACAGTGTTGCGATGTTGCAGTGAGCTTGCAGAGTCGTTCCTAGGGAAGGCTGGCTCTATACCAAGCAAGGCCAGTAGCCGCAGCTGCTAGGCAAGAGCTTCAGACGCGTACAGTTGGATTGAAATGGCCCAAGCTTCTAGAAACTGTGGCGTTTGCACTAATACAGCTGTGAGCTGGGCTTTATAAGCAGCACCTCTCTAGCCACTCGAGGCTGGAGCAACTCCCGACCTCCGACCTTCCACTGGACTTTGATAAAGATAAGCCTTCCTGCTTGCAATATTGATTGGCCCGTGCTGTCAACCCTTCTAACCATCTACCCCATCTCCCATTGAACCATTTTTCCCATCCTCACCCCGACCTGCTTGACGTGTCGTTCCCCCCTTCCCTCACCCACTACATCATTTCGCCTCAAGCAATCACGATACCGTCGCCAACTCTGAATATCAATTTTGCGACACTACGATACAAATAGCAGTGTCACGCTCTCCTCCCCTTTCATTTTCAAGACGATATTGATCATAGTCACCCCACCTTAATAGGTAGTCTGCATAGCCAGTACTGGCTAGCACGCGACATACCTCTTCTCACGCCTTTTGCGTCGCGTCGAGTCGCCAGGGCCATCTAAGCTTAATCTCTTCAGCTTCCGGGAGAGCTTTGTTGCGACTACAATCCGCCAAGCCGGCAGTTGGGATATAAAAAGGCAGGATTTCTTGGGGTTGGGAAGGCTTTCATTGAAACGTACCTTAGTTGATCATTGTGGTCCTCTGCCGCCTCGACATCTCGTCAGACTGTAGTTCAGGCGAGCACTGTAGAAGATATGAGTGTTTGAAATCCTGCCCATCCACAGCAATCCATTGTAGACAACACGCCCGTGCCTCACCATTCGCGCGCGCGATCTGTCATATAATACACTCACGCTAGTTGCGCCCACACTCGAGCACTATTGCGCGTCAACATGTCTGGTAAGCGCACCACCCGCAGAAGTTCTGCGACAGATGACTCGCCAGCACGAGTGGGAGCATCATCCATCGTCCCCCCCGCGTCTGTCTCCAGCCGCACTATGCGCTCAACAGCCTCCATCATAGGCCAGAACCCAGCTACAGCCGAGACTCTAACAGATTTATCCTTCGATACAGGTGAACCAGAACCTCGCCGATCGGTGCGCGCCACCAAGGGTCAACACACCAAAGCTTTCGACCAGCTTGAGAACGGACCCGAACCCCCGAAACGACGCCAGACCAAGAAGAGCACCAAGAAGGCTGCCGAGAAAGAAGATAAGCAGGAAGAAGACGAAGAGGTTATCCGTTGTATTTGTGGCGCAACAACACAGGATGACGATGACGCGAATGAACCCTGGATCGCCTGCGACAAGTGTGGTGCTTGGCAGCACAATGTCTGCGTGGGTATGAGTGTGTTCACGGAAGATTTAACTAAGGATTACTTCTGTGAACAGTGCTCGCCTCAAGACCACAAAGAAACTCTAGAGGCAATCAAAAGGGGTGAGAAACCGTGGGAAGACCGGCGCCGGAAATACGAGGACGAGAAGAAGCGTAAGAAGGGTGGTAAGAAAGGCAAGGGGAAGCGTGCCAGTGACCCTAAGGAACGAGCGTCGCCAAGTGCCGCGAGTGCTAAACCGAAACCATCGCCGACTCCAGATGTGAAGGATGTGAAAGATGTGAAGGATGTAAAGGATGTAAAGGACGTGAAGAAGGAAGAGCCTACCCAGGAGCCTACTCAGAAGGGGAAGCGCAAATCGCGAGACCATTCTCAAGGACCTGCTAGCAAGCAACGCAAAGTCGCCGACAACCAAGCTACCCCTGTGTATCCAAAATACTCTGCCCCTAATGACCTCCCAGAAACCATCCAAAAGCTCGAAGGTACAAGGAAGCAAGCCGCATTGGGCTTGCAAAAGTCCCTTGATAGCGCCATCGACCAAGCCGAGAAAAAGAAGCTGTTCACACTTCCAGCAGGCTCTGTCAAGAAAACCTTCTCTGAGCAGTTAGCTATCGAGATCGAACGTGCGTTTCAGGATACCCATCCAAACACCACTCACAACGCATCGCAACTGCGGACCTTGGTATTCAGCTTGAAGAATAATATTGAGCTTGCTGCCCGGGTACTTAACCGCACTCTTCCGCCCCCGTCCTTTGTGGTCATGACTGGCGATGAGCTCGCGACCAAAGAGCTTCAGCGTGAGAATGCTGAGATGAAAGCGCGGGCCGAAAAACAGTCCATCCTCATTACTGACGACGGTCCTCGAGTACGACGAACCCATAAAGGAGAAGAGGTTGTCGAGGCGGACAGTTTCTCCGTCGCGACAGATGAAGCTCCTTCGCAACTTCGCCAACAAGGAATTCGAGAAGCTGCTGAGGCTGGTGGCGCAAATACTGCTGCAGGGACAGCCGATCGTGAGGGTGAACAGGCGGCTCCTGCTCGTCGGACATCCTCAGGCCCTCTACGGATTGACACACAATCTCAACAATCTCCCAAGCCATCGGACTTCGACCTCGGCAAAGTTTTCTCAAGTGTGCGATCTCCTTCCGTTTCACATCAGCGGCGGGCTTCTACTCAAGTTCGATCGGCTGGCCCAGGAGATGATCCTGATGTGGATCGACTACTTGAAGATGATGGCAATGATTCTCCTCCTTACTCGCCTACTGAGGATATCGACCCAGATGTGATATGGCGTGGGCCATTGACTATGACCAACGTTGCCGATATTCCTACCGTTGCTAAATTCGTTGGCGGGGCTGACCTCAGCAAAGTTCGAGGCATTGCGTGGAGGGATTTGATACCACCTCTTCTCAGTGTTTGTGGTCGCATACCGGAAGAGAAAGCAGTGCCATACTTATGTGGCCTGAGATATAATAATCAGATTGACTTGGTCATCACAAGTCTCTCCCCAGCTCACCCCGACGACGAGGCTGCTCGCAAGCAGTTCTTAGCAGTCATAGAGTATTTCAGATTAAAGAAACGGTACGGTGTTGTTGGCGAACGAAAGTTGGGTAATGTAAGGGACACATATCTCGTACCTGTGCCGCAAGGTGACGGTCCAATTCCTGAACCCATGCAGAACATAGGTGATCATCTAATCCCTCAAGTGCGAGCCGAACCTATGCTGCTCCTGGTCTTTGTGGTCCGCGACGAAAAGCAAACTCCCATACCTCTCGATCAACAACGCTCTGAGCTGCAGCAAGGCCAAGTCGGAACTCCATCTCAGGCCACCCCCGTACCACCACCCAGATATCCATCAACATCAGGTCCTTCTTGGTCACCAGCCACACCTCAGGGTTCATTCAGTAACTCTGGCCTCCCAACGCCGCAGTACAGTCAAACCCCAATACCACCTCCCAAGATCCCTGGCCAACCAACACCGCTTGCGTCTGTGCCCCCACGCCCAAACCTGCCCGCTGTAGCGACCTCATCTGGTCCTTCAGCAGCAGTAACACCGAATCAAGATCCCAACATCAGCGCCATGAGAGCGGCACAAGCAGAAGGAGAGATGAAAGCTCGGCAAGTCCTTGGTCCACTGTTTGGGAGTTCTACTGTTACATTCCTGCTACCCCATGCCGCTAGGATGAAGGAAGGCGAATGGAACGCAGTTCGGCGTTGTCTAGAGCGTGACTCACGAGCGCGCGAAGACCTTCAACTTCTGAGCAAGCTTTTGACTGAGGAGGGTAATGCTCGGAAAAACGGTCCCTCTCCACAAACTAATACCCCGTCTCCTGGTGTTGTGCAAACGACACTTGCAGCTGCTACTGCAAATATTCCGGAGGTGCCGTCTGCACCTCAGCAAAAAGCTTAGGATTCATTTTTTGTCCTCTTCTTGAAGTAGCATACCCTAGTACATAGTTCTTCACGATTGCTCCTGTATGATATTGCTCAGCATAGGTCTACAGTCAGCTTAACCATGTTAACCTATTCAGAATAAAAGCTACGAAGTCTCTTCACCTTTATTTCTTTTGCGCCATGTAGAGTGATTCTGTAAGTGAAGCCTTGAATTTTACAGGCATCTAGAATATATAACTCCAATAATCTTCTAACTGAGCTAAAGATACTTACTCCCATATAATACACCTAATTAATTATCCTCGGCCTCGTAATACGGCATTCGAGCAAGCCTAGAACAGAGCATCAGCGCTATATAGGCGGCCTTTCTATTCTTTCGGAGAGAAAAACTTAATTTCATTATCGACGGCGACCGCTGCTATTGCTATTACACTGTGACGCCCAAAAAATACTACCTCCTTTATATATCTACTTCAATATAGGTGGTCAGGTATCTTTTAACGTAAACATACTATTATATAGGACCAAGTCAATTAAGCATTAAACTTAGGCCTGTAGTTGCCGGTTGATGTGCTAGGATGATGGATATGGTTTGGATCTCATAGTTCTCTTCTTTGTGGAGCTTTTGCCCTAGCTTTTGATATAAAAGAACCATGCATATCAGGGATAGGTGGTTCAGAAGAGGCAGGAGTGGGTATTATCGTAGATACACTGGAGCAACACTATAGCTACCGTACTTCTAGTACGAAAGGATAACAGGCAACTAGGTAGAGAGCTTGGTATAAGCAAGAAGAGCGGAGGTAGTTCGTACCGTCATAATTTTGCGTGCTACTACCCCGTCGTTGAGAGGACTGAGATATACTATTCCTTACCGCTATTACGAGAGACAAACTGGTTCTTAACTGATACACGAGACTAATCTATCGTCTTTTAACTAGTTTTCTATATTCAATCTTATCCAGCCATTGTTCAGAGCATTTAAATCCACATTAGTATTTCAAGATAAGGACCATGAAAAGTGACACTCGAAAATGAAGGACGAAATCTTTAGCATTAAAGCACCAATTTACCAAGTGACTGAGGCTTTTCTATCCCGCGTAATGTGAATTGCCATACAGCAAGATTTCGGACCAACGAAGTGAATATAAGCTTGGAAACACATCCCTCAGATGAGCGTACTTCGTAACATTTTAATAGAAAGCACAAGTTACAAAAGGTTTGTTCGCCAACGGTTTCCTCTATAGCGCCGCTAAAAATAATCCGAGTATTACCAAGACCTCCAATGGTCTCTTAGGCAAGCTTCCGCCAGCAGTAACCGCTGTCGGCTGTGCAGGCGCAGATGCAGGCGCAGGCGCAGCCGTGGTTCCAGGATTCCCCATATCCGTGTACTGCGTTGAGAGAGTCGAACAGTCGACACCACTGCCCGGATCTTGCCCACTGCAACCAGAAATCCCAGTTTGCACGGGGGTCGACGCATCTACGAACGGTCTGCCACCTGCTGGGTACGTCATTGTCGCAACTATAGCCGACGATCCACACTTCCCTGCCTCACACGTCTCGAGTCGTGCGACGAATCCAAATGGGAAATGCGTGGGCTTTTCAAAGCGCGGTAGGGAGAATAGGCCGAGGTATGTTTCAGTGATGGCGTAGCTCTGTGTTTTCATGCCAAATGCCCCTTCAGTGCAGAAGGCAGGGTATGTTGTGATGAACGAGCTGAGGAGCGTACATCCAGGGCAATCACAGTATATACAAGGGGGCATAGTGTATGATACTGTTACTGCTGTTGGAAACGGTTGGTTGTTTCCAGGGTCTCCAAGGGCCTCAGGTGCCGTATTAACGACAGATGGCGGGAAAGCGCCTGAGCTATGCATTAAGGGTTCGCGGGTGATGCATTCTGTAACTGCGAACGTAGTATAAGCAAGTCGTTGGGCTAAAATAACACGGATGCCCAGGCTGCCAAGTATTTGCAGCGTAGTTAAAATTGAGACTCCCATAGAGACGACGTAGTTTGGGAATGAATTGCATGACAAGACATAGTGCGGTAGGTTATAAATTAGGATGAGATCTGCATATACTGAGTAGCGATGTGGCTTGCATATAGCTTGCTGTTCTCGACATCTGATCTTCTTAATAATTACTCTCCTAGATTTTAGATCTCTAGATTAGTAACTTCACCGACGAATGCATCACTCTAGATGAGTCGTCGGCGCAGTGAGACACTCGAATTCAGTTCAGGAATGCACGTGAGCTGCCAAATTTGGGCTGTCTCAGATGTTGTAGAAAAGTCCAGTGCGAGTGGAAATACACCAGCCACCTCGAAAATATGTCTCGGATGCTGCAGACATGCTTCGCTCGTACAAAGCATTGTTCATAAACGGGGCACCACCAGGTACGCTCCCCATAGGGGAGTAATGCGCTTACGAACTCCAAGATATCTTTGGTATTATTTCATTGTCAGATTCAGTTCGACTCGATGCTCTGTACACTGACATGCTGGCATATTTCGCCATCTTGGCTTGTCTCGTCTATGCATGCCATGGGCACGGCACGCGCAGAAATCCATCTTCGAGGCTTGATTTGCTTTACGAACCATACAAGGCCAGCATCGAAGCCCGATCGATATGCTATACCTATATGACAACCATTCTGATAACCATCCCCCCAGACACTACTTTCAGAGCCAGCAATGGCAAGACAGGCAGTAAGTAAGACAAACATCCTGATATACAGCCTTTGTTAATTACTTCCTAGTAGTTGGAGGTACACCAGCAGGAACAGACGCGGGGAAGTCACTTGGCGATCCTGGTGATCTGACCATAATACCCCCAAATCCTCAAGCGGGAAATGCCTCTCCACAGTTTGCCACTACCAATACGCAGTCAGGAAAATACAGCCCGGGTATGAATGCCGGGGCGTTATCTACTCCGCTTGCTCCCGGATACCCCGTCAATGGCCCAACTGGTACAACAAGTCGTCTTCCAAATGATCCTGGTATAGCCTCTGGTGATCAGGTGTCGGTTAGTGTACAGACGAGAACCATACAGAGTTTCCAATCAGCGAATAGCGCTACATCAACTACTAAGCCAGGTGGTGTCAGGACGCCGGTGAGTTTTGAGCTATCATAACGCATGCGTCCCAGAGAGTGCTTTCTGATATTCCAATAGATGTTGCCAGTGGTGCTTGGTATTCTGAGACTTCGCTTGGGAGGCCAGCTGCCTCTAGATCCCTCGGACTTGACCGACGGATTTGTGGGCAATTCGACATTCAGAAATCCGCTAAACTGCACTCAAGCTCATGTGTTCCTCTTGGGTGGTGGCCGAATGCAAAGCTCCGGCAAGCCTCTATCTGTCAATCCAGGAGTACGTTATATTGACATCACGAACTTTGAAAAGGGGTCAATCACCTCACGTTTGGATGCTATAGATGGAATCCTGGTATGGCGAAACAGCACCTTCTACGGTGGAACTGCAGGATTTTGTCAGGGCCTCGATGGAGACGTGTATGCAACATTTACCAAATTTGGAGGTCCACTTGGCTGTACTCCTATCCATCTAGCTGTCTACTCTAGTAAGTTGCGCAAGCCTGTGCTTGTATACAAATGCTAACATAGCGTCATATAGCTAAGACTTGTCAGAATAGTGCTATTGCTCACAGTATTCTCTCAAGTCTCACATTACCTAACATCCTAACCAAGACATCTTCAGTTGATCTAAAATCGTCCACTTCAACGTCTAGGCCAGCTACTACGTCTTTGAACTCCTCCAAGTTCGTATCAGATACCATAAATACGCCCACCAAAACCCCTTCGGCGACCTCGAGTAGTAATTTAGGCATTCTCGCCCCAACTGACCTCAATGCGCCCCCGGCTAGTATTGATAATAGTAGCAGCGGAGGCCAGGTTTCTACGTCGATGGAAAACCGTCCGACGGCAGGGACTGCTTCAAACGCTCCGAATATTCAGCAAACCACAAGTGGCTCTAAAATATCCAGCCAAAGTGGCTCTGTTATTTCCGCCAGGATATCCAGCTATACAGTCATTTCGACCCCCAATCAGGGTAGCACCTTGACATCACTGGATACACAAAGTGAAGAACCGGCATCACTTCCTGTCAGCTCTTCCTCGTTAGGAGCACCATCATCAACTAGCCAGCTTCCTAATTCAAGCTCTCTCAGAACTTCAGTTAGCCCGGACAACAACAATGCAAATACTAGAATGGGAGAAACTGCTAGCTCGAGTGGTCTCACGGCCAGCACTAGTTCAAACTCGCTTATAGAAACTCACTTATCATCTACCGTCACTGCTACATCAGGCATTACGTTGAATACAACTCCGTCTATATCTCCAAGTCCATCGTTAGATACCGGTACAACTTTAACAAGCGGCAACCCTAACCCTGGGCCTAATGTTCCTAAGGGGTCGAGCTCTGACCAACCACGTCCCAGTGATACTACGAGTTTGAATGAAGTCACCACAAGCCCTCCGGAAATAGGATCAAGCGGCCTATCTAGTACCGTTACAAACATGGCAAGCTTCAGCTCTACTAAAGGGACGACAGCCCAGGCCAGTCCAAGTGCAAGTCAGAATTCACAGAACGGGTCGCAACCAAGTGATTCGAACACTAATAGCATCAATACTGGTTCACTCCTGGCACCAACCAGCACGAATTCAGGTTCACAGGCCAGCAGCTACGATCCTGGCTTAGGCACCGACAGTGCTAATACAGGATCAACTACTAGTTCGAATACTGCTACAGTAGGCAACGGTATAGCTTCATTTACTGGGACATCTTTATCGCTGTCAACAGAGACTGGGATATCGCAGACTAGATCTGCCTCAAATTTGCCGCCTAAAAGTGGTACTAAGTCACTTACACAGTTAAGTTTCGCTAGTAGCGGCAGTGCATCCGGGTCTTCAACTGTTATGGAGAGCTCTTCAGTCACTTCTCGTCCGCCCCCGACTCAGGCAGTCTCTAGCGACGCTTTCACCTCATCGATCGATCCGAAAGAATCAGCTGGAACAAATAGCCCAGGGCTAGCAAATACAAGTTCAAAAACACCGGCGTTAATCAGTACTAGCTCGGCAAGTGATACTTCAGTGCCACAGTATACCAGTTCTACTGGCGCTTCTACGGATACTTCTATGGACACTGCTACAGGTGACCCAAGAACTAGAGGCTCAAATCAGCCATCAGGGACTCATACACAGACATCCGTTCCAGGCAAACCTGGGTCTAGCATGGCGACTCAAAGTAGCCCGGGTATCTCACAAACTAGCGCTAGTGACATTGCTGATAGTAGTGCGTTCGCTACTTCTTCTCTATCTTCTATCTCTAGCAATAGTGTAATCTCAACTTCTATCGTTGGATCCTTGTCTCCAGAAGCAACTATCAGCGGTTCTCTTCTATCGCAATCTAGTAGTGGGGGGTCCGTGGCAACAACATCTTCGCTACTCTCATCGGATTCTTTTTCATCCACTAATACTGATGGAAATGTTCCTACCGAAAGTGCAGTACCCACCACCCAGGCGTCTATAGATCAGTCAAGCGTTAGCAGCTCAGTTTTTATTCTCACTCATTCAGTGTCGACCGGTACTTCAAATCCAGCAGCTACACAGAGTTCTCCCATGGGGCCAGCAATACCAATCATCCCTCAACCAACTAGTCTCACAACAGAAAACGAGTCATCAAAAGGTCAGCAGTCGAGTTCAGTATCAGGGAGCGTTTCCGGAGTTGCTACTCTGACAGGTGTGTCAAATGATTCGCTCGGAGTGACCTCAACACCAAATTTGAGCACTCCAAGCGCATTTACAAGCGTCACGAATTCGCAGCCAACAAGCTCTTTAAGAGCTTCTACGGTGGATTCTTCCAAAGCCAGTCCAGCAAAAGTTACCCCTAGACCCAACATGCCTATAATTATTCCTAGCAGCTCTACATCAATGGACGCGAATCCTATAACTGCTTCTATATCGAGCTTGGAGTCTGCTGGCATTTTGACAAGTAGCGACAGCACTTTGTCTGACGCTTTCTCCACAGATCTCACTACGGGGAATAGTCTCATTAGCCCAACGGTCACTTTCTCGTCGGCTTCTAGCAGCGCAACTAATGATTCTCCTGCGCCTGTTGTTCCACCAATCAAATCTAATGGCTCTTCAACATCAGCATCAGGCCCTGAGATGCCTCCCGTGCCGACCACAGGGGCAACCAATGTTATATCGACCGGGACTGACGGAGCAACGTTCACTCTATCCATGAGTGTAACTAGAAGTTCCACCATCCCGAACTCCATGTCTATGGGTTCAATCAGTCAAAGTCAATCGATATCTAGCTTCTCGGCAGACACCTCGGACAGAGCATCATCCATAGTTTCTCAGCCAAATTCCCCCACCACAAGCCTCAGTCTATCAAGCAGCACCACTGCAAGCGGCACAGATGATATGGGATCAAGTACCGTTTCTCAAACACCGGGTGACTCAAATATTCCATCCTCAACTATGAGTGATTCGTTAGTGCCAACTGGGACATCTACGTCTTCTGCAACTGGAGTTTCTTCTGAAAACGAAACATCCTCTGCAACTGACATATCCTCTCCAAATGGAGCGTCATCTGCAACAGGAACATCTCTGTCAAGTGACTCGCAAACGATCACTGGGTCGTCTACCTCTACAATCTCAACCGACAGCGCCACTATGCGTGATACCACTAGGGTAGGACTGAGTAATAACCCTCAGTCATCTACTAGCTCAATATTTTCAGATACACGCATGATTGGCTCGTTGCCGTCAACTGATATCTCTTCTACAACAGGAACGCAACTATCGACTGGCTCAGAAATACTTACTGGATCATCTGGTGTCGTAACTATAACCAGTAGTACTGGTTCTAGTGGTGTTAGTAGCATGGAACCCAGCAATAGCCCTCAGACGTCAAGTGGTTCAGTATCTGGAGACACACGTATCACTGATTCGATGTCGTCAACTGGTGTTTTATCTTCAACAGGAACGCTACTGTCAGCTAGTTCAGAAACACTTACTGAGCTATCTACAGTCCTAACTACGACAAGCAGTGTTGCTACGAGCAACACCAATAGCCTAGGGCCGAGCAGTGCTTCCTCAACATCGAATAGTTCAACAGGTCCAGATACTACAAGTACGAGTAATTCGCTGTCGCCGACCACTACTTCTACATCGAATGTGCCACAGTCCACTGGTTCACAAACGCTCAGCGACTCCTCTCCTGTCACGGTATCGACTGTTGGTCTCTCTGGTACTCCGTTGACTGGTTCAATTACGACAACCAGCTCATCTATATCAGACGATTTGAGTAATGAATCTCGCACGGGTTCTACTGATTCATCTCAAACGAGTGTTTCGTTGTTCGTGAGCGAGACAATGACTCTTAGTAGCTTATCTTCAGTCCCCCTAGCCTCTACTGTCACGATATCTACTGCTAGTTCTGAAGGTGGTCCCAGCGATACAAGTGTTAAAGATTCGAGTATGACTTTACTCACCTCCTCCGTATCTCTAAGTGATTCCACAGTTCCCATGAGTGGCTCCGCTTCTGAGAGTTCCAGCTCATCGCTGACAGCCCCTGACTCGTCTGTTACTAGCACTTCACTTTTAAGTGACTCATCTTCATTGACACTATCACTTATAACCATAAGCTCAACTCTAGGTCCAAGCAATAGCTTACCGACAGACATGGGGGCCACGCAGTCGAGTACCACGACATATACAACCGTCGCTTCATCTGATATCTCTTCTATCAGCGATTCTAGCTCACTGCCAACAAGTTTAGACTCACTATCTGGTGGCGCCTCTGGTAGTTCATCCGTCGCTTCATCGTCATCGCTGTCATCTTCACCGTCACCCGTTTCAGGATCCGATACAGGCTCACCCATTAGCTCATCGAGTGAAGTAAGTACTATCCGATCGAGTATCACTCCTGGTTCGCCATTTTCAACTTCGGTGTCCTCGGGTTCAAACCCGGCGAGTCTTATCTCATCATCAGCCAGCACATTGTCCTCTAGCTTCCCGTCCACAATGCCGGTTGTAACAGCATCCGTGTCAGCCAGCTCAGATTCCTCCGCTATTACTAAGAGCGGATCTACATCGACCGGAACGGTGGTGAATAATTCAGTTTCAGGTAGTATCATACCAACCGACACCGCCAGTGACAACACCAGCAACACTGCAACAAGCACTACAATAAGCAACACCGCAGCAAGTAACTCTGCAACAAGCAATCCGCGGATAAGCAGCACAGGGATGAGCAGCGTTGGGACAAATAACGCCGTACCAAGCATCACCTTACCTGAACAGTCCAGCACTATGTCAACTGGAGTAACCACACCCAGCGCTTTATCTAACCTTCCTCAGTCAAGTGCTGGCACATCACTCATGAGCGATGCATCTATCAGTAACCCTACAAGGCCCAACACAGTATCTATGACTAGCACGCCGCCATTGAGCAGTTCAACTAGTACTGGTAGCATCACAAGCTCGACACCAAGCCTCACCGTCAGTGTATCTACAGATGTATTTACTACACTACCTGCCAGCCTATCGATGACCATATCATCAAGCGTATCTCTAAGCATTTTTCCAACCCTGTCTTCACTACCTTCGAGTTTATCTACAAGCACACCCACAAGCTCGTCAACAGGTCTTTTAACTACCTCGTCCGAGAGCCAATTCTTGCCAAGCACACTTTCGAGTTCAGCTCCAATCACGACGACAAGTTTATCCGCAAGTCTGTCCCTAAGCACAGGTACAAGTTCTTCTACGAGCTTATCCTCTAGCTCATTCTCGAGCGTGATTACAAGTATAAATACAATTCCGAGCATTGGCTCATCTGCGAGTCTACCAACGAGCGTATCTACGATTACGAGTGTATTCACTATCTCGTCTATGAGTTCAACCATAGCTTCACTCACAGGTCTCTCGTCAACTTCATCAACAAACACTGGTATTGTATCTATTATCGTGACCGTCACTGTATCAAGTGATGCTTCAACTACTGGCATCCCAAGTTCTAGTACGTCGGCTATTACCGTAATAACTTCTAGCACTCTAGCTTCCAATCCTCCGGCTTCCAGTACATCAGCTGTTAGCACCTTAACTGCCAGTACCTCGACTTCGAGTCCTCTAGCTTCCAGTACTTTAGCTATTCCCATCTCAGTTTCTAGTACTTCAGGTATCGGTGTCGCGACTTCTGGCGCTCCAGTCTCCAGTACTTTGACTTCTGGTACTTCAGCTATTAGTACTCCAGCTACTAGCAGTTCATCTACGAGAGCTTCAACTCCTAATGCTCTCGACACGTTAAGCTCTTCCTCAAATATGGCGGGTCCTTCGATCTCAAACACGGCATCTACGATCTCATCCACTATTTCTGTAGTTACGTCACCTACACCCTCATCAACTAGCTCAATAATATCCGTTGTATCTTCTACTTCTATAACATCGCTTGCTTCACCTATATCGACGGCATCTTCTATATTACCAACAACACCTTTGATATCACTGTCCGCAGTCTCCCCGATTACTACGTCTAGTACTGTTACTGTCCTAATCTCTTCCACTTCTACTATTATCACAACTACGATTGTTTCTTCCCCGCCCATATCTACTACTCCACCCATCGCTTTATCAACTACATCGTCAAAGTCGCCATCACCATTAAGCACGACATCATCAACGTTTACAACCCTAGGAAATTACGTAACAGTAACCACCGGGTATACGGGCGCAATCATGTCCGTATGAAACCTTCCCTAGCCTCTTTTAAAAGAACACACGGCTAACTTGAACTTCTCACAGACCTCCACAGTCCTACCTAGTGGTACCGTACCCGGTACAATACTCATCGAGACGCCCCTACCAACTCTATCCTGTGATTCCTCGGGATACTTGATACAGAACACATCGCTGTACAGCGTAAACATAAGCACAGGCAGCACGACACTGATCCGCAGCTCCGTAGGCAACGGGCAGGACGCCATCAACGCGATAGGGTACAACGTCTTCGACAACTACCTGTACGGCGCGATCTACAACACGGCCAGCTCGACGGCGAGCCTGATCCGCATCGCCGCGAACGGCGACTCGACGGTGATCACGACGCTGAACGTCACGGGCGGAGGCGTGCCCAACGCAGGCGACGTCGACGAGAACGGCCAGTACTGGGCGACGGTGGGCGGCAAGTTCTGGGTGCAGGTCGACCTGCGACCGGGGTCGGCGACGTTCGGCACGACGCGCGCGAGCGGGCTCGCGAGCCTGCTCAACGCCGTGGCGGATTGGGCGTACGTGCCCGGCGGTGGGGACGCGCTGTGGGGGTTCGCGTCCACCACGCTCGGCCTCAACACCATCCTCGTGCGCTGGGACCGCTCGTCCAAGCTGTGGACCACGGCCACCGACTTTGGCAACATCGCTGGCAATAACGCATGGGGGGCTGTCTATGCGGGCGCCGATGGGTACTTGTATGGATCTGAGAACACGTCAGGCCAGATCTGGCGGTTCCCCTTGCCGGCGAATGGCACGACGCCGGTCAAGATCTCGAATGGGCCCCAATCTACGAGTAATGACGGTGCGCGGTGTGTCAAGGCGAAAGGTATTTCATGATTCTGGGGCATTCAGGGGGGCTGGGCCATGGATAATTAGGTCACTGGATTGGTGTATAGGGTATGAAGGATGGTTTTTCTTTCGTCATTTGTGCATACTAAAGTGTAGTCTATTCATACTAGCATGTAGAGCCACTATCTCTGTTTCTACGTCCACTAAGATTGAGCGCATTGATGCTGAGTAACGGTAAACAACTGATCGTCGGGAGCTCCACGTCAGTCCTGCGATGTTAGCGAGGGTTACTGGGGACAGAGCTGGGGACAGAGCTGGGGAGATCCTCGAGCAGTAACCAGCCACCGTAATTACGTGTGAACCCACTCCTGCGGCAGGCATAGCCATTTCCAGGATTGTCAAGTGTGCTGTATTACGCATGCGTTAGTACCGTTTGTGAGGATTCCACATCGTTGAAGGAAGTATGGTGTCGGCATTGTCTCACGGATGCTTGCGTTGGGTCTCGATGCTATCCCCTTTAGCGTGTGTGCGAGACAGTGGATGCGCCACGAAAGGGATCCCCGGACAGTAGTCAGTCCACCAAAAGATGTCACCGGTTATTGCTTGCTAATATAGGCTGCAACTTTTCTTTCTAAGATAAGCGTTGAATGTTCCCAATAAAAATTAGGAAAATTTACCAGCTAGCTCAAACTTAGTTCTAGAAATGAAATTTTTTTCTAATTTTGTTAAGATTTTTTAATGTTTATATCTGAAAAGAAAAGTTGCAGCCTATATTAGCGAGCAATAACCGGTGACATCTTTTGTTGGACCCACTTCTGCCCGGATACTGGCCGGAGAATGCCTACAGTGGCTTACCCCGGATTTAGTACCACTTACCGCGTTCGGCCACCTACCTTGGCCCTGATTGGTCAGTCACCTTGCAGACTATATTTGTGACCTTAATGTAGGTTATAGGGGGATGAGGGGCCAGAACTAGGCTCGCTAGGTAGCGTAGCACCAGGTCAGGTACCGCTAGTTGGGCTATTAAGGTAAATCCCTCGGTATCCATGCCCGACGGTAGGAATGTCCCGACGGCTTACTCGGCCAGACTTACGGCATGACGAGCTCTGCATGCCTAAGTTTCTATGTACCTAGGTGGCCCATTTGAGTTTGTTTGCATGCATACATGTCAATCACGGAAGAATGAGGGACTAGGTTAAAGTTAAGAGGTAAGAAGGTAATCGCAATTGCTATGAAAATCTAAAGGTATTTTTCCATGGGCCCCGAGTTTTTCCCGTGCTCAATCGACGCTGATGCTGATGCGCAAAACCCATTGTCGAGCTTGAGCTCTATTCCTCCGTCTAGGCGATGTTTCCTTTTTACATGCGAGTGCTAAGTACAAGATGTGACAGTGGCTTCTTCTGGGTGGTGATGATGATGGAAAGACGACAGGCAGTAGTGAGCATCGACGCGCCGGTCGCATGATTCTTCAATCTCCCCTTACATCCGGACACATGACAAGAAGCGAAGTACTTTTTTCGAACAGGAGTATCCAATGCAAAGAAAAACATGAAAGAAAAAAGTGCTGTGTAGATAAGAATCAGATTAGCCTTGGTCCATTTTCCAAAATGAACTTTTTCGAGTGTGGTGATGACCAAAAAACAAAACAAAAGAAAGTTGTCATCGTCCTCCATCGTCCTCTCCATCATACAGCCGTAGTACATGGAATTCATCGTCGTCGTCATCATCATAATCACCAAAGCCCCATGTCCTTATACTCCAATGCCGATGCTACTCGCTGAATCGACCCCTTTACCACCCCGCGAACCACAACCGTCACTCGCCTTTCTCCTTGGAAAGTGCTTCTCGCGTCGTGATATATGCGCCACGGCCCCGATCAGACGGGCTTCGCACAAACACGAACCCGCTGGAAGGAGAGCGGGCGTGCCGCTTACTCGGCGGCGCGCGGGAGCTGCTGCGGTTCGGCGAGCGACTGCCCAGCTTGGCATTCAGCTTCTCAATCTGTTCCCTCAAGCCGGGGATTTGACCGGCCTCGCCCTGTGCAATGGCAAGACGGCCTTCAAGATCTGTCTTCGTGATTTCGAGTATGGGGACTTTGTTCGCTTCGGCCTGAAGAGTGTTGGCGCGCGTCTCGAGATCGGCAATCGCTTGTGCGAGGGCGGGCACTTTGTCAGCTTCGGCGCGCAGGCTGGAGAGTTGGGACTCCAGGGCGGCTTTCTCCTCGTTCAGTTTCGCGAGGATTGGCGAGCCGTCCTCGAGGTCCTTGGCGTGCGCCGCCAGCCTGTCAATCTCCTCTTGTAGGGCCTTCTGGTCCGCCTCCGCCTTATCAAGATCTGCCTCTGCCTTGTCGAGGTCGGCTCGCAGAATCTTGGCCTTCTCATCGAGTTGTGTGTGCTCAGCTCGGAGAGCTTCAAGCTCCTCTGCCTTCTTGGTGAGGTCCGCGGCCTCCAACTTCAGTTGCTCGTGGTCGGCCTCGAGGGTCTTGTGCGTGGCTTGCAGCCCCGAGAGTTCGCCTTCCACAAGGATCAAGTTAGCGCTCACCTCTGTCAGCTTCCTCTCCATTTCGAGACGCTGTGAGGCTAGCGAGATGTTGGCATTTTTGGCGCCAGCTAGCTCAGTTATTAGGCCATCGACTGTAGATTGCTTCTCGTCCTTTTCGACCTGGAAGGCGGCTTCTTGTTTTTCTAGCTCGTCTTTCGCCGATGCGATTTCTTTACCAAGATCGGCCTTGGTATCCTCGAGCTGCTTCTCTAGTTCAGCTTTAGTGTCCTCGAGTTCCTTCTCCAGCTCAGCTTTGGTGTCCTCAAGTTCCTTCTCCAGCTCAGCTTTGGCCGTCTCGCCAGTTTCAATCTGCTTCTGCAACTCCTCCCTCTCCGCGTTGTTGGCTTCCAGTAGCTCCTCCAATTCCTCTTTGCTAGCTTCAAGCTGCTTCTCCAGTTCCTCTTTGCTAGCCTCGAGTTGCGTTCCCAAGTCGTCCCTGGTAGCCTCAAGTCGCTTCTCCAACTCATCCTTAGTAGCCTCAAGTTGCTTCCTCAAGTCCTCCTTATCGGCAGAGAGTTGTTTCTCTAGCTCATCTTTGCTGGCCCTCTCCAAGGCCAGCTCCTTCTCGAGTCCTTCTTTTCCAGCCTCAAACTCGGCAATCTGGGCTTTGAGTACTACGATCTCTTCCTCTAGGTTCGTAATCCTTGTTCGAAGTCCCGTATTCTCTGCGGTGACACCGGCGAGACTGTTTTGAAGCTCCCTCTGCTTTTCTTCTATAGCTTGCCTCTCATCCTGAGTCGGCTTCTTTAGGTTCTTCAAAGCGGTGATCTGCTCTTGATATTTTTCAGTAAGCGCATGCAGATCGTCACGCTCGGTGGCCAGCCCCTTGAGCTTTTCATCGCGTACGGTAACCCTTTCTTCCAGTGTGGTCGTAGCAAGCTCCAGTTTCGCAAGATGTTGCTGAAGGAGATTATCCTGTTCCTTTTGCTTCTCATCGCGCTGAGACACATCCTTCTCAAGGTCCGAAAGCTTCTTCTCTGCGTCGATGCGAGCTTGCTTGAGGGCGTTGCGTTCCTTTTCTGCTTCCTGAAGCAAGGCTTTCTGCAGCTGAAAATTGCTGTTAAACTCATCGAACAGCTTCCTTTGCTCATCCAAGTCCCGAAGAATAAGCTCCTTTGAGCTACGTTCCTGGTGCAGTGCACGTACGATCTCCTTGTTCTCGAGCACCTTGGCGGAAAGCTCCTCTGATGTGTCATCAAGTCTTCGGGTTAGCTGGCTTCTGGCGTATCGGAGATCCTCGGTATCGCTCTCCAACTGCTCAAGCTTGTACATAAGATCCCGACCAGGGGCCCTAGCTAGCTGCAACGCCTGAGACTCTGCTGCTGTTTGGGGCACAATCTCAATATGCACCGTTCGTTTCCCGCCGGCTTTCGAGGGGCCTTTAGTCACCTCGGAAGGGGGTCGAGCCCGTGGACGGGCTTTGACCCGACTGATAGTTGTCGGTAGCGGCACGTGCCTAACATGTCTCACATGGACTGACGGCCTAGTTGCTTTGGTGTCTGTGAAGTCCGATGCAACACTGGTAGCCTGGGTATTAACGGACAGCTCAGACGAAGCAGAATTGGTGTCTGTCTCCGGGTCGTATCCAGGATACGTGCTGTCGGAGTAGTAGCCTGGTGAAAGAGGAGGTAGCGGTTGATTCATTTGATCGGGCCTTGGTAAACGATAGAACCTCGCAGCCAGGTGATCATGGTTCTGACGAGCAGAGGAGTTTTTGAGAATCCCCCTTGGAGGGTTGGGTTGTGAGGCAGAGCGATTGTATGAAGTATCTGTGTCGTCTGCTGAATCCATCGATGGTGCTGATCGTGGAATTGACCTTTGCTGCATCGTAGGCTCCTTAGTATAGGCTGGAAACCCACTCGGTACTAAAGGTGTCCTCTCCTGTGGCCTCCTTGAGGCTGGCTCCATGCTGTCGCTGGAGGATGAATAGTTCTTTGTCATATTCTGGCTGGATTTGGCCAATGTCTGTGGAGGATGATGACGATGATAGAGATGATGATTGACAATTGATATCTTTTGATAGTTCTGCTTGATATGAATAAAAGGGGAAGTTGTGGTTGTCGCTCAGCATTGCGTTTGGTTTTGTTCAAGTGTAAGACAGTGTGAGGCGTGCGGATCGGATGTGATGGTTGTTATTGTTTTTGTTGCTAAGCCGGTTTAGATGCAGGCAGACCAAAGAGGCTGTACGGGCTGCGTCAAATGATGTAGACCGGCACACAGCAGACCACCATACAGATATACATATCACATGAGGCCACGGGACCAATGGTACTGTGAAAGGATGTGATTGTCGGTCTATCCCTGGGTTGGTAGGGATCTAGCGCCGACATCTTTGATGGACTGCTGTGCCTGACTCACTGTGAGGCGCCCAATCAATTAGTGGAACGTTTCCTAATGGGTCAAAGGCTTAGAGACCGAGCTGAATTAAGACGCCCGAGCAGAGAGGAAAGGTGTCTTCTGGTGTCTGTTCCCTTTGGCTTTTCTCCGTCTGGGCTTGAGACAAGGGTCGCCCGCGTGGGCTGGGCGTTGGGCATGAATGCATCCACTTTGTGATCCAACAGCCCGCATATCTAAACCCGATTTGCCACTCGCAGTGCCAGATCACAGCAATAGGCACAATTCTGCGGGCCTGTCCCCTTCTCACCACATAAAAAAAATTTGTCGTTGGGCAATCGGATGACGTCGCGTCATGATGTTTGCCACTTAATTACAGTCTGTTGTTGGGAGGCTGGGTGGTGAGCGCCACGGTTTGTGTGTCTCTGAGCCGCCGAGAACCACTTCAGAACCAGTTTTGGACATTAATTCGCTGTGTGTAATATCGACCTCGCTGACGAACCATTCGGGTAGTGATTTTGTGCGACTAGACTGCCGTCTAGGCAGATTTTGACCTCGCACAAATAGTCGTGAATAAATTGGGCTCACAGCGCCCGTGTGGATTTCGCCCACCTCCGCCGTGCCCTCATTCCTTTTTACTCAGCGAGTAGCTCGCTTTGTTGCTTACTTAGGCAACTTATTTAGACTGCACGTCGCCAGACCTTAGGGCCTATTAAGTGAGTTTATTATACGAGACGCGGCAGCCTGCAGAACTCGAGCAGTGAATCCAGCTCATCCGTAAGATACTAAACATACTCAGCGATGTGTGAGATAAGCAGTAATTTTTACCCAGTTATTCATAAGCCCTAACTCCAATGATTCGATTTATAATCTCCCTATCTCGTGTGAGCCGAGTAGATATTGCAAGTGACTGCCCGCATGGGTGAGTCGTACGCTTCCTTCCCTTGTTTTGTCTAATGCCATGTAGCGAAGCATGTCGAAACATTATTCGTGAGTATGCACGTGAGTGACTGGGGTGTAAACGACATGCTTCAACATTCTTCGACATTCTTCGGCTGTCTGGTGACAAGTTGACTGAAATGTTTCTAACCTGACAACCACCACAATGTTGACCGCCCTTGGTCTGGTGCCTACACCATCCAAGGCCAATGACTGTTATTATCAGATTCGAACAAAGCCAATGACCATACACTAGGCTGCGCATACTGCGTATATGTTTCAATGATTTCTAAATCTTACTTGCAACTGATGAACTATTGGCTGAAATCTAGCTAATGCAGTTAATGGATGCTGCTTCGAAGCTCTCGTTCCGCGTTCCATGGATCTCGCCAGCACTAGCATGGATTTCATGCCAATGGAAAGGTTCTTTGCTCCAAATTTAGACTCCACATCTGCTGCGCCCTATTGGTGATGCATATGAAACTTATTCATCCCTAATGGTAATTTTGTGCATACTCTAGAGAGAGTATAATCATAATCTCAGAGTCATCTTTAACAGTCTAATACAGTACAAAGCAAATTAAAGACATGTTACTATATCTTTTGTAGTTTAATTGAAAACATAGTGCACCAGTGTAAACTTACCAAAGCGCATAGTGCACAGTTTAAATGTTTTGTTTTTGAATCTTGAAAGATTGGTCGAGACTACCTGCGCATTAATTACATGCCAGATTGCGCGTTTGATGTGCATTTGATTGTGGAACTGTTCGTATGTGAGTTGCGCAGCGCATTATGCGACTCGACAACCTCGAATGACAGGGTATTTGCCCCATTGATTTTATCTGGCTCTGAGTTGGCATTGAAGCTTTCCGGGGACATACCTTAGACTACTCATGGAGCAATGCGTTTGAACCAGTTGCAGCGAGACACAAATATGACATTGCGTGAGTTCCACTATCAATTGCTGCAACTAAGAATTACATCTGCTTCTTTACTCGACTCCGAATAGTCTAGTTATGTCCCAGTAAGCAGGCAATTCAACCAAGCATCTTCAATAACCAGGCTAGGCAGATTGCCAGGCATACTCTGTGTTATTCCATTAACGTGGTGTAATTATCTTGGTAGGAATAGACTGTGAATTGTGAGAGTGGGACGAATATGTGGACAGTCCTTCCATGCTGGAGTCTAAACGAGGGATCTAGAAGCAAATGTATGCTGAAACAAGTGTTGAGGAATACACGTACGCTTGATGCAGTGTATATTAGTGGCGAGTGTACCAAATAATAAACATAGTAGGTTTCTAGTCTTACGCAACTTTCAATACGAAATGATAACTGAAGCGCGTACCAAGTTAATTGGACAGGTTGAGTAAAGTAGTTCATAGACGTTTCGATCTATGTGAAACAGCTGCTTCTTGAATTCTTCCAAGAGGTGTTTCCTATAGGTAATTAGATGATAAACGCTGCCTAGAAAGCGTAAGCTGCCTGTACATATCAGACCTCCGAAGAAAGAAATGGCATTAACCACATACTTCTTTTCATATAATCGATGGTTTCTAAATTTGGATAATGAGTTGTTATCACTGTTCAATCATAAGCTGTATTGTGGCCAAGGGCCTCTCTTGTTACTCGTGCTATCATGAGGAAAAGTGAAGAATATGGCTACACACTTCCGACAACAAGTGTTGATGCGGCCAGCTAAGCTAGTTTTTCAGCTAGTCTCATGGACTTATCTTGTGCACGCTGATTGTCTCTTTTTGTTTATTTTTTTCCTACAAAAAAGGGTTGGTTGTCAGTTGTATAATACGATAACTATTAGAAGAAGAATAACCCTTCATTCGATTAGCAATTCCCACTTTTGTGAGAAGTCGGTGTATGAAAATGATTAAACGTGGCTTGCTTGCCTGTGCCTAGATACTCTCTAACAATGCTAGCTACGCAGATGTGTGGGCCTCTGAACCCTAATAGGGCTAACTAACATAATCGTCTATATCACCGCTTTCTACTCTCGTTAATACTGATTATTTGTTCAGCGGCTTCAATGAATGCTAGCTTGGACAATTTTGAATTTCAAATTGAACACACAACTTACCGCACATACGTTTCGGAGTATGCATCAATTACGGTCCGGTTGTCCCTAATCGCACATGTCAGTATATGCTTGGCTGCGTATAGAAACAGTTCATCAAATGTTTATAACTGTACACTTTGCCACCCGTTTCTTGGGTCAAAATCTTAATGAAATACTATGACCACAACGACGAAATTTTAGGCTCAGAACATTTGTTTCAAAAAGTGACAAGATGGATTTCGTTGCAACTTGCTAGCCACCCCTATCTAATAATTTAGTCATCATCGACCAAGTAGAACCCGATAGACCTATATTTGTGTCGTCTTATAGTGCAAGAGGATTCCAAGGAGTACAATTTTGGAGGATTATCAAGGGCTGTATTCTCCAGAAACGCCTGTCTTGCTGTGGTAGATTTTTTTCGTGCTCTATGCAGCCATAATGTATTAAAGGTATATTCAAGGCTTATTCAACGTTTGTTAAAATATGACATATCTAAAGAAAGTTTTGGTCTTATCTTACTATTTAAGCGCATATTTGTATGATGGTCGCGTAGCTAGCCGCACTTCAGCGGACAAACGGCTTATGATAGACTGCGCGAATTTGGATATCTCCCTTCTTATTTGAAAGAGAGCCTTTTGTTCTCACGAATCCTATACTCCATTAATTCTCAAGTGGCTGATAACACGAACACGATACAAAGCCCAAGGATAGGTTTCAGTGTGCAAGGTAATAATTACCATTAGCGATAAACCTACTAAATAGGAGTTATAATAGACAATAATAGACCTTTATATAGGTGAAATTATTACTTTGCAGTGTAAGGTTTTGTGCCGAAGCTGTGCGCGGATCGTGTGGGATGACGCAGGATTTGACTTTTCCGGGGCTCTCTATACACCGTATCTTAGGCTGGTTGTACAATCATTTTTAGATCAACTTATCGTTGAGTTTTTCTTATATTGGCTGTGATTGATTTTATTGCATTCCGCGGTCCGTCCCAACTCAGTTCGCACCACTACCGCTACTAGACCAACCTGCCATTGTTGTGGTATCACGAGGACCAGGCTCATACTAGAGAGGTGTGTCTGGGTAATGTCTAAAGTTTTAGTTTTTTTTTTTTTTTTTTTTTTTTTTTTTTTTTTTTTTTTTTTTTTTTTTTTTTTTTTTTTTGGCTTTGATTACCACATGTCTCTGGTGTGCTCTCAAAGATGAGTTGTCTCGCCAGCACATTTCAGAATGGAATATTTTTATTCTTAGTTTCTGTCTAGCAAGGTATATGTCTTCGACATTAGTCTTCCCGTTCGCACTTATTGGCATAGACCGCACCTCTATAATCTTGACCAAATTAATGCTCGGCTTTGATATCAATGACATGGCTTGTAATATTCTCATGCTCGGACTATATTCATAGCACTTGGTCCCTGCAATTACTTAGCCTGTTAATTTTGTAATAATAAATAGTAGCCGCAATAGTTTCAGTTTGGTATACTTAAAATGTGTTATTATAACATGTAACACACACTTGTAAGCTGATGTAGAAAACGGCTGCGCGCGCGCGTGTGTCTGTGTTTGGGCTTGGAGTGGAAATGATTGGCTTAAAAAGAAGGCGAACAAGGTGAGGCGGACGAGCTCAATGGACCAATGGGAACCTGAATTTGATTGAGATGACGTAACAATTCTTCAGCTATTTAACATCCATCAAGAGCTGCCTATGAGCTACCTTCTATTAACGCGCCTATTACTGGCGATAGAGTAGTAGCACGACGAAACGGACTTGATGCCTATACCGGTATTAGTGTGATCCAGGCTGCAACGAATTGCACCGGCTTGAGATTAGGTTTACCCAGCTTCTTGCATTTCGCTCCTTGCCCCTCCTAATTATCTGCAAAATCTCGTACCAAAACATGACCAGTAGCACCTCCACTCAACTATTTATCAACCTGAAGGCTACAAATACTCCAACAATACCTACACATTTCTGGTAGAAAGTTGCTATATCGTACGTCTATAATATAAAATTGCCCAAATATATTTAATCTGTAGTGAGAGACAGGGTACCGCCAATATACTAGTGTCCCTTCTGACTACTTGACTGATCTACGCCACTTACAATCCCGCTCGGCCTCTTTTCTTTCTGTTAGGCTCGTTTTACTTTTCTCTGATCGAATCTTAGGTTGCATTGTTTTGCAATATCAGCTCTTGTTTAGGTAGCTGTCTCTGCTCATCTCAGGCACCGACAAACTCAATTGGGCCGAGAAGCTGGGCGCCAGGAATCCACTATCACGCTTCCGACCTACCTTTGCGGTTCAGTCACAGGAAACTGCATTATCTACTGCGCCATGAGCCTTTATAAAAAACTACCCAACTCACGCAGCATCCGCGTCTTGAGCCTGGCAAGACAACTGGCGGAAGTTAACGAGGTCTCGGCGGAACCCATAACGGACCCTGACAAAGGATGGCCCGATCCCCGTACTCACCCTGTGAGCTGCACCATGTCAGTGATCTCTGTGACCGACTCTGAGCCCTTCGATGCGCTTTCTTATGTTTGGGGCGACCCCTCTGTAAAGGAGGGCACCATGATCTGCGACGGTCATCGTATTGACATTACTTTCAACTTGTGGTCCGCACTTCGTCAAATATGGGCGAAGTGGCCCACCAAGAGAGTTTGGGCGGATGCTATTTGCATCAACCAAGATGACATCCCAGAACGGAACCAGCAAGTCACGATTATGGGCACCATCTACAGCACAGCTGGGACTGTCATCGTTTGGCTTGGGCACTCTACGCAGGAGAGTCGTCGTCTGTTCAAGATCCTAGAGAACTTGAAGAATAGGCCACTTTTGAAAAACACGAGCGAATCCGTGCGTGCCTCACAGGCCGCTCCCATAGATGGCTTGGGAACTATCCTTACCAACGTCTTGTCTCGCCCTTGGTTTTGGCGGGCTTGGACGTTGCAGGAGATCAAACTGGCGCGAAGGGCTATCCTTTGCTGTGGTCCCGAACATGAAGACTTCTCGTTGCTGACGCAGGCCATTGACGAGAACAATAATTCAGAACCTATGGCTGGTGTATGCGGACTTGGGTTCATCGATAACCCGATACCTGACGTGGGAGACAACGTCACTCTGTTCTACCTCCTCGTGAACACTAGTGGGCGAGAGGCGTCAGACCCCAGAGACAAGATTTTCTCCCTTCTATCCCTTCTTCCCAATGATTTGTACGATTTCATGCAAGCAGATTATTCTCTGACGGAAGAAGAGACCGTCATCTGGGCGTCCAGAATCTTCATAGAGCTTGACAGAGATACGGCTTGCCTGGCTGACGCGGGTCTTACAAACCGGGTGAACAGCACATTGCCGTCATGGGCAGTCGACTGGAGAAGCCGCGACAAATTTGAGCACTCGGGAAGAAGCGAGATCCCCAGACATCTCAAAAGTGACGCCAAGTGGCTTCGTTCCCGTTTCGACTTTGGCCGTAAGCTCGATCCGAAGAGTAGGATGCTTAAAACTCGCGGGTGGGGATTCGGGAGGCTCCGGATTAACAAGAAAGGCCCCTCGGCTTTCCTTACGGTATTCCCGGATTGCGCACTGCAGGCAGTAGGAGCAAGCTCGGAAACCCCCTTGGCTTGCCACCTGCTATCGGCTGAAGAGCTTCTTCGCTTTTGCAAGAAGATTAAGCAACACGACGATGAGAAATGCAGATGCATGGACGGTTCCCGCCGCGTCGTATACCCTGTGAGAAACTTGCCTGGGAAAACAGAAGACGGGGACTGGCTTTGGAGGGATGCGTGTGACACAAGTAAGAAAGTCACATATTGTCCACAGCCCGCTGATGATGAAGAAGGCAGGGAGACTGAGACTGGTGAAGATGGTGGGGTAGTTGTGAAAGGACTGAGGGCAGAGAAAATGAACGATTGCCTTGATTTAATTTTGCGCCCTGTCGATGCCCTCTCTGAAGCCAACTCTGAAGCCAATTTCCAACTGGTTGGAAAAGCGTGGGGCGAGGGCATACGTGGGTTGACTCCTGCTACGCGATTCAGTCTCTCTCTGGTGCACCCAGATACAGTTATAGTTGCGTCCGTGTTCGTTCTAGTTTGACATCAAATACAAGTTTCGTATCTTTGGAAATTGAGATGGGCTGTTTCTCTCCAGAACATCATATCATATGTGGTTTAGTCGGCGGACTATCTCGGAAGCGAGAATACTATGCTTGGTGGTTAGAAGATGTGAACTGGAATGACAGTGACCTCGTGCTGAGATAAGAGCAGATTCATTGTAAGCTATCGAGCATCGAGACCCCACGACGAATGTGCGAGCGGCGCGATGCCTCTGAACACCGTAACGCTATGATGTTCAGCCATTCTGTCACGCCGGTACTCAAGACAGGGAACTGATTTACCTTACTTCGATAAAGTATATATACCGCCCCCCCCCAATTATACCTGTCATGGATACTGCTTGATTGTAACGACGGCCTAGAGTCCCAATGACTAAAGTTTCAAATGGTACTGTACTGCGAGCAAAGCGGGCATTCATGCTCTGTTATTTATACAGCAAATTACGTATTATTGTTTTATCTTCATTGAATGCTGATCTTATATTTCTCATCTCACTTTCCGAGTCCGCGAAACTAACCTTACTCATATGCCGCATTTACGCACCAGCGGCAGGACCGCCAACCCAGCTAGGGTTAGGCCGGAGGATAACCTCGCGCTCCTTATACAGGCCATCGACCAACTTATTAAACCAAGTAGCCATGCGCAGCGCAGCCTTGGCGACCTGAACATGGACAATGGGGTAGGCGCCTTCAGCATAGCCACTGGTCGCCAGATCAGTACCGTTGAAGATCTGGCTGTACACGTAGTCACAAGTCCACTCGTTCGTGTCGCGGGCCCAGCTGATAGCACATCCGGTCGGGCGGCCGGGGTCGGTGCAGGACACCCAGTCCGCGGTCGGTATGAAGAAGTTGTCTTGCCGGATCCGCGACACGACGTCTTTGAAGAACGGCTGCAGCGTGTCGTTGTTGAAGGACTTGACGCCCGCGAGGGAGTAGATAATGCTTCCATCCCAGATCTGTGTACCAGAGTATCATCATTAGCTTGAGCTCCCCATATACCAAGGTACTACCAAGGGAGGAGGAAACATACAGAGTGCAGATTCGTGCTGACACCACCGAACGTAACAGGGAAGAAGTTGCCGCCCGCCGCGATCCCGCTAACATGCAGAGGCTGCGCTATATCACCCGTGAAATGCGTGACAAACTTCACGGCATTGGCACAGGTCTGATTCTCGCCGTGGCGGATCCTACCGATCTTGGCGTCGCGGATGCAGCTCTTCAGGATCTGCGTCTGGTTGTTGAGGGCGCTGATGACGCTGCCGGCGAGCGTGCTGTCTCGGTTCAGGTACACGTTGCAGTAGGCGGGCGGGTTGTCTGCTGGGTCAATGTAGTGCCAGGTCTCGGTGTACGCGCCCTCGGCCGTGTGGCGGTAGTTGTCGGCCCATGCTCCCACGCGGCCCAGACTGCCCTGGTACTCCGGCTCCAGCAGTTGCTTGATGATCAGACGTGTCAGCGGCGTCAAGAACTCCTCGGCGGCGTAAGCGATCTGCTGGTGAACTGCGCAGAAGGGTTGAGTTAGCGGTTGTAAAGAGGAAGGATTTGTAGGTTAAGATGTCCTACCGTCCGTGTTCCAGGCGAGAGCCGGCGCGACAAACACACCGGCGACGGCGATGATCTGTGAGGCACGCATTGGAACCCGAGGCTTCGTAGCGACCAATGCGGTTTCGCAGGGGCGAACAGAAAGAGGGGACTTGAGAGTAGAGCTAGCGACGTAGAACGGAATTTGCAAGGCCTGGCTATAAGCGCGTCCTTTTTATTCTGTCGCGCTCGTTGCGTCCCAGGGGCAGCGAGCTTATCATCGTGCTAAGGCTCATCCCGAAGGTCTTGGCTGCAGGCGGCTTATCATATTAGATCATATTAGATTATGGTAAACCTGGGCACCTGGATCCATTCGAAGTGCCCGTTGCCCTGAAAGAGAAGCTCACCAGTGAGTGCTTCGAGCTTGGCAGCAGCGGTTGCGATGAAAATCGTGAGATGAATGGCAAAGGACCTAACTATTGGGGTTAGCATCCTAGCGGCTAGCCTACCCTAGTGCAACGCTGGTCCCAATCGCCTGGAACGTGGGGCGGCGATAGGTGCCAATAGCGGCCATCCTAACCTTAGGCACGTGCTGTATTACTGCATGTAGATAAGGAACCTATCTTCGAGTCACTAACCTCAGGTACCGTGTAGGAGATAAAGAGCAGACCTGGCAGTTAAGCGAGAAATTCAGGTACCATTAATATGCGATTGGAATTTAGCGGATGGTGAAGAACGGCCGTGTCAAATCGCTAGTGATAACTTTCTCGCTTGTGCCAAGACGGTCCTTTTAGTCAAGAGTATTGATGCATCCAACCATGTCCTCCTCGCTGCCTATCTTAAGCAGATAATACCACCGCACCAAGCTTCTGAGTACTTGGAGTGACATGAACTCAATAGTTGTAGCTTGGTATCTAAAATTCATAACTTAGCCCACGTAGAGAAAGCGCTTGTTGTTCAATTCCCGGGCTTGGAGTTTCATGAGTGGTAAATGGGATGGATACCGCGCAAACCGACGACCGGACCACATTAATAGTGGTTGAGTATAATTCCATCGCCTCAGGGCAGATTTACAAGTTGGTTATGATAGATTGAGTAAGCATTTAACCTATAGATTATGTTTATTTTATTGCTCCAGTACAACAACTTCATGAAAGCTATGGACGTCAGTGGTTCGATCTCTGGTTAAGTATTACACTCCGTCTACGTCTCAAGAATAAATAAAATTTAGCATTTCATATACGATTGCATTTTTGGCGTTTAAAAGTACGAATAGCGAAACGGCAGATCCGTAAAGCTACAGTTTTGTAATCTAATGAGTAAAGAAAGAGTGGTTATCTTAGGGAGACCGTAGTAACATTCATACTATTAACAACTGCAGCTCCAGCCTCCTCTATTAGCGAAACTTGCCAAAGAGGCACAACTTTGTGGTTCCGTAGAAGATCAATAGCGGCAAAAAATTTCGTCATATAGCTTGCTTGTATGTCGGCTTACCTTGATACCATCATCAGAACCCAGTAAATAAACTCTCTTCATAAGAACGCTTTCCTTAAACTTTGTAGTGGTATTGTGATACTAGGTCGCATACTTCGGTTTGTGAAATTAGAAGTGTATTGCCCTGAATAAGGTGTATATATCTCTAACTAATGTACATTCAAATTGTTGAAGCTCATTTTGTGAGTTTGGCGGCAGCAAGACTTGGTCATGTTTGCCGGACTTTCGAGTGAGCGGGAATGGCTAGAAAAAATTTACCCAGCTTTAGATTCGAAACAAGCTCTTTCGGCAAGTCGTTAGACTTAATACCACTAATAAATTGCCCAGGCCGCTGATCCCTCTATGACTGTGCTTTCCAAATGCACTAACCGGGCGGGTTTTTAATTTGAATACTTAAGGTCACTCTCCCCAGTTAAGTTGATACAAGCCATCTAATTAATAAGCCACATACTGAGTCAGTTATTACCTCTTCCTATAACTAGTATCGCGCAAGTATTTATTTGTCTTTCCTCTTTCGGAGCCTTTTCACTGTGTGATTGTGATTAAGGTTTCTAGTGGTATATAAATACGAGTCGGCTAAAGATGAAAGAGTAGGATCGTTATGGAAATGGGGATGATCGCTGGGGAGCGCGATTGGAAATCCGGCTCGGGATCATATGTGGGATGTGGGATAATTATAAAGGCACATCGCACTACTAATATTGACCTGACCTAAGTGTCAAAACCACTCAAGCTGCACATTAAGATATTTGAATAATCTAGCGTCTGGTATGGCATCAGAATTCGAAAAATCCGTATAAACTTGCATATAACAAAGTATGGCTTCTTCCACACTTGACCAAATTCTGGAATACCTACTCAATGAGTCATCCATATATAGTCATACTTACGATAATGGTCACATTTGGCAACATCTCACTCAGATAGACTCTCTCGGTCGCCATGTCTTACTAAACGAGCTTCTATGCGTCCGCCCACCCGTTCCGGTTCTGCCAGACAACATCGTCAGCGGAATTGATCAAGTTCTCTTACAGCTCCGCTTACACCGGATTCTCACACGCTGTGAGCACCTGACTCCACTGACCCGTATCGATGCACTGCGAGGTGATACTGGCATCAATATCCATTTTTGGCAAGGAGACATAACGACTCTCCAAGATGTAGTGGCTGTCACCAATGCTGCTAACTCTCAGATGCTCGGCTGCTTTCAACCCACTCATCGTTGCATCGACAATACCATTCATAAGTGGGCAGGACCCCGTCTGCGGAACGAATGCTACCAGATTAGCGCTGAGCGTGGCAGACTACTCGACGTTGGAAGCGCGGTGACGACTAAGGGCTATTGCCTTCCAAGCCCATTCGTGATACACACCGTCGGCCCACAACTCGGACGGGGAACCAAGCCTTCCGGTGAAGACTGCCGACTCCTTGCACAGTGCTATGTCTCCATATTAGACGCCGCTGAAGCGCTACCACATGGCAAAGACGGGCGAAAAGCAGTATCACTCTGCGGAATTTCAACTGGGCTCTTCGGCTTTCCGGTCCAAGAGGCTGCAGAGATTGCCGTAGAAACAGTTTTCTCATTGCTCCAACACCGGGAAACCACCCTTACCGACATCATATTTAATACATATGTAGCAGATGATACCAAGATCTACCACGATGTACTGTCTCACTTCTCAATACCGCGGATCTCAGGTAGGCTACAGCCACCCCAGTCAGCGGCTCTTACTGGCGAGTCTTTAGCTCAGGCTCAACGATGGCTGCGTTCAGCAGACGCCGTCATCGTGAGCGCAGGTGCCGGTCTTTCGGCAGCAGACGGCCTTGACTACACGTCACGGACGCTTTTTGCGGAGAGGTTCCACGGCTTCCTCAAGTACGGTCTGACCACGCTGTACAGCGTATTCGGATTTAATCGCTGGCCGTCGGAGGAAGACCGCTGGGCCTACTACTTCCACCATCTCAACATGGTCAAGACATGGCCCGCATCACCCATATACGCAACTCTCATCGCCTGGCTGAGGAAGTTTGGCTCCTGCGCGCACGTCCGGACCTCAAATGCCGACGGTCTCTTTCTCGCAAACGGCTGGCCCGAGAACCAACTGTCTACTCCGCAAGGCCGTTACAGCGTGCTGCAGTGTCTGGGGAACTGCCGACCGGATTCTTTCGCCCCTTCGGCACCCTTTCTTGAAGCTGCATTGCCGCATCTCGACCCAGATACGCAGCGCTTAAACGACGCCTCGAAAGTCCCGCGGTGTCAGTACTGCGGCGGCAGGATGAACATCTGCGTGCGCGCGGCGTCGTGGTTTAACGAGGGGCCATTTGCGGAGGGCGAGAGGCGTTGGCGCGATTTTCTAGAGCGTATCAAGCGGGAGGGGAAGAAGAATGTGGTTATTCTTGAGCTCGGAGCCGGCATGTCGACGCCGCCCGTGCTAAGGTGGGCCAACGAGGATCTCGTCGAGGAGAACAAGCCAAGTTTTAGGTTAATCCGCGTGGGTCTTGGACCTGAATCACGAGTCCCCGATGAGCTCGAAGATGCAGGGTTGGCGACCTATGTGAATGGGGATATCGCAGCTGCTCTGATGTATTTGTTCTCGGCAACTGACATGAGCGAACATGGTGCGACAGATTAACCAGTGGGAATGACAAATATGATAATGAAAGTAGAGCAATGAGGTTCTCCTGTTGATGTCGAATATGCCAGTTTCTCATTCTCCTAATCCACCACACCTAGCCATCCACTTCTTCCAATCACTGCCAGTATAGACCCAGATGACGGAGCAGTCAGCATCGTTGCTTCGGCGGTAGTTAAATTCGAGCGCGACCTGAATTTCCCTTGCTTTGTCGGTACGGGCGACGTCGGGTATGAGACGATAGGGCCGAGGGCCTACCCAGACCCGTCGATCCTCCCGAAAGTGGAGCTCTTCATCGTGCCACGGCCCGCATTAACGACAAGAAAATCCGTCTAAAAGGCAGAGATTCGCAGGCCATTTAGTGCTTTGGGTGTAGAACACTATTCCGTGAATGAGGTATCGTGGTTAATGGGATCGTGTGTCGTGAGAGGCTGTGGTTTCTTCCGCGGATGTGCTGTCCGCCACAATGCTCGACCAATCGCCGAAGGTTGTGGCGATACTAAGGCATCTTTATCGAGCTTCAGCCGCATTGGCCGACTTGCTGATGCGGAGGCACCCTCGCAAGTAGCTGGATGGTAACTTGATGCCAACAGGGGTGGATACTTGACAAGAACTGGGAACGAAGCCGAGAACTAGGAACGGGAACTGAGAATCGGGGGTATGGCAGACAACTAGGGAGCCCAGGCCGGGACTGGCTAGGGAGGCAGTGCAAATCTTCGGGATCGACTTTGCAGGAGGACTAGCTTGAACCTGCAGGTCGATGGCGCGTGGGCAAACCAATGGCAGGAAATATGCTAAGCACTACGTAGCAGCTTTCCTTGTTCTTGTAAGCGTGTATCTGCACCATCCCCTGTTTATGTCTCAATTAGAGTTATCATGACTTATGGCACTATACCCTATGTTGTTCTGCATACCTACCCTCGGCTACGTAGCTCTGCATGAGTTAATTTATTATCTCCTATGAAAGCATCGCATTGATGCTGCATTGTGGTATCTGCGATGACTTGTCCAAATATGCCCTCTCAAGTCTCTATTGCATAAATTGCGAAAAGACGTCTGTCAGATATTAGTAGCACTCACTTTATCTATCTTTTGTTCGTTATTATCTTTTTGCACAAATCCATCCTCACCTTTCTAGATACTATTCGTAAAATATGTCCGACCAACGGTTTAGCACCTTCAGCGGGGACCCTTTCATTTTTAACTATATTTATTGGGATAATATTACATGTTCTGACTTGGCAAATGCGGACCAAGCTGGCCTTGGGGTGCGTTATCCACGTTTATTTTAAATTAATTATACGTAACTAAGATAGAGCTCTACAAAACAGGTCTTAGCATCTGGTATCTTTGCCGCACTAACAACCATTGTCGCATTAGTGATAGCCTACTACCTAGACCAGAAAAATTCACTATCTCGCAAAGAGCGTACTTGGCGGCAGGTTCTTAGCAGGCTCATCCTCTCATTTGCCGATCAACAGCTCTTTACCGGCATCGCTTTGCTTCTTAGCGCTTATGCCAACATACCAAACGACGAAACCAAGTTTTACATTCAAGACAGTTTAGATTTCCAAGACGCACAATTCGTCCTGGTAGTTTATCAAAGTTGCTTATCAAGTAGCACTCACCTTGCCTGTCTCATCATACTCAAAAAATACTTCTCGGAAAATCCAAAGGCAGCTTATGTTCGTCTGTGCCTGATATTAGTCTTTGCATCTTTCCTTATAGTATCCGTTGGCTTGAGCTATCACACTTTCGCGCCCATCTTTTGGATCTTGCAGGGGCAACCGTCTGCCGACGACGACATTATTTACGCAAATTCCTGGATTACACTACAACGTGTCCTACCAACGATCGTGATTACTTACATATTTTGGGTATGCGTAATACAGATATTTGAGGAAGAGGGTAGAATGAAACATTGGATCGCTAGAGCGCGAAGTTTGTTGACAAGGTGGATAGGCAAAAAATGCGCGACTGTATTCGAATTTTGTTTCTTGCCACCATCATGGTTCGCTTTCGTGGCACAAATATTGTTCGCTTTATTCTCCATCATATTAGTTCTCATCCAGAAGTTCAAGCAGCCGCCAGAAGTTACAGAATATGCTGCAGGATTGGGTATTATAGCTTGGTGTGGGCTTAACAATGAAGGAGATAATGAATGGGGGTTCGGGCAGACAGTGGCCATTACAATGAGTTTACTCCCACTTTTAACTACACTCGAGACATACCTTGGTGAGTTAAATTCAATTAGAATATATCTAGATGCCTGATAGTTTTACAGAAGAATAGAAGCCGAGTAAAGTAGCTTCTGGGGAGCACGTCGATTTACAGCCCTCGCCAACCAAGTTCCATGCGGTAAGAGATCCTGTCTCTTGTCATCCGCCACAGCGCCCTGGCCATTTGGTTCGCACTCAAACCGTATGACCCGGCAAATCTAGTGAAGTCGAGGCCGGCGGCATATCAGAGCTACCTAATGAAAGAGACCCTGGCGTTTCTTATGGGTCTAGACGCGGCCGACAAGCGCAGACGGAGACGACAGCGTCGTCTCCGTCCATGCCATCTTCCTGTTTGTGCCCAGCACGCCCAGTGTCGTGGATTCAGAATACCCACCAGGCTCTAAAGCAGTTGTATCCTAGCGCCATAGGTTACTAAGTTGACTACCTGGTAGGCATGAAAGCTACCGGGAAGACTGCCGACCAGGCAGTCAGGGACTTTAATCAGTAGGGAAATAGTAGTTACGGCTTTGAAGCGGCAATGTAATTTAATACGCATCATTTTGAGATGTATTTTACGAATAGGTAATAGCACCCGTAGCTGTATTCATAGAACAGTGCCCTGAAGCCCAGGTAGGCTCTATTAATACTTTCTTGTCTTGTCATCTTAATCCGGTCGACTCGATGGTCGACTGTTTATATGTGGATGATATGACCGAATAATTATTGTATCTCGTCGATCCGTTTTGTCGACGAAAATTTTGCTAGGCCCCGATGTGTTGCGGAAATTAAGAAAAAATGTCAAGCTAAAAAATAAACTTACGGAGCAAAAAGTGCACAGCAGGTGGTTGTCGATATCCCCTCCAAGTCACCAACATTCCGAGGGCTCCTTCACCTTATTAACTAAGGCATTAATCTGAGCCGGTATCTGGCACACCAAGCCTCCGTATTTGTAGTATTCCATGATGTTTCAACAAAGTGCAGTGCTGGAAAGAAAGCTGAGTAGCAAGGCACTTAAGAGACTCTAGTAGTTGAAGGGCAACATGAGCTGAAGACAGCAGCGCTGAAGCCCCTCCTCCCGCCGTACAACGCTGCCTCGAGATGGTGTGGAAGTACTCGCGCCGCCACATTACGGAGATTAACAGTTATGTTTCAGGATGTTCGAGGGCTCAAGCAGCAGCACAGAAATCCGTGAGGCTAGCGATTTTGCTACAACTATCATAATATAAGTCAACGCTACTAGAATTGCTTCCAAGCCAGTATTTCGCATTCTATAAGAAACTAATCAAACTTTTAATGACCTATCTTTGAATCCATCTGCCTGCTAAAGGATCCAAAGGTTCAGCTTGTCTATCAGGGTCTCGAACCAGCGCACCCCGACCAAAATAATAAGGCTACTCAAAGCGAAGACGGTTGTCCTAAAGGACTTTACAAGACGGGAAATCCCACCATATTTAATTGCGTTCACAAGGAACGGACTAGAAAGTATTGAATGCCTGACATCTATACGGATCACGTCACACTCTAAAAATTTTATATATTGTTTAAACAAAAGAATCGGGTTCCTGTTGAAAGGAGAATAAGCTTTTTAGCGGGACGAGCCTATGCATAAGACATAAATTTATGCCCGCGAGGCACCACCGCGTGTGGGAGTGACACATACCGTATACTTAGTATTAATGATTCTCCTAATTGTTGTTCTGTTTAGCACTCTTATTTCTGCTACAAATGCAAAGGATGGGTATCAAAGGAAATTGTAATGACGACAAGTATTATGGCATCCGGTAAGTTGGAAGAGATTGAAGGAGTCAACTGTCGAAAGAGTCTAGCAACGCATATTCAACGCCTGCAGCACAGCACTCAAGCCACTAAACTTGGCCTAGATCCTCACGCTTTGCCAGTCGAGTACTGGTTTTTCTAAGAAACTAAAGGTCCAAAAGACAAGTTCCGAAAGGAATTAGCAGGGCCTGTAGGCACAGTACCTATTTGCTGCTAACGAGATTGGTAGAGGCTGAGACTGGTAGAAAGCTCGGTGCGGCGGGTTTCCCAGCTGGTTGGTAACGGACTTGGTGGCGGCGAGGAGACGACGCTAGGGGACATTACTAATTAGCCTAGCCCCGCACTGAAGGTGCCTATAAAACAACAACAAAACTACAGCAAAACCAAAAGGATCCAAAACATAGGCCCCTTTTGTCCCTTTGCCGACCCAACCTCACGTCATAGCATCTCGGGATGGACCGTGGCGCATGGCACGACCTTTGTGAAACAAGTCCAATTGGATCGGTTTTTGATAAGTAAATCCCCAACGATGCAAGACGTAATGGATAGCCATAAAACCAGGGCCTATTGCTCTAGCCAGGGAACCAGTGATGCAGCTATCCAGCAAGCTAGAAGACATAGGCCCTGGAGACAGCGCGCTACCTACGGCAGTTAGCAAAACAAATTACTCCCTCTAGCGCTATGAATAGGGTTAGTGTAGTGCCAAACTTGTAGATGCAATGGAGATTAGACACTGTCCTTCGTGCTCGCCTTGCACTATGCTGAGGTGGTGGTTTGGGTCTTTTAAAACATGTTGTCCGTGCTGTTGCAGCCGACATGCGTAGTTGTGTACCGAGCGACCCTCGAAATCATCAAGCTAGGTCTAAAAGTCGAAGAGAATTGCCGATCTAGGAACACCACATCCACAGGAACAGGATGTATAATATACCATACAAGCCCTCTTTCTATTCACGCAAGTTTACTGAAGAGCATTAAAGATGTTATAATGTAGCTATACGGTAGAGCTCGTCTTGCTAAAAAGGGCAATGTCGAATACTCAGCACAGAGCTGTGTGCTAGCTCGTTGCAGCAGTACTACCGCATTTTAAGTTAGGTAAGGTATTGTCAAGATTTTGACCCGAGGCATATTCAAAGACTTGACAAGCCACCATCATCAGCCACTATAACAAGCCACAAGCCATGATTGCAACCCCGCGATTTCGAAGGCGCTTCACCACTCTAAGTACCTACTTAGGAGAAGAAAACCCATGTTGGCTATATTGACTAAGTCAGAATGAGTTCCCCCCTACACAAAAGCAAATTGGCGTTCATCGGCGGCGGCAACATGGCCGCCGCCATCATCGGTGGTCTTGTGGCTAGAGGTATTGACAAGCAGAACATCTGCGTCTCCGAGCCGTGGGAGGTCAATCGCAACAAGATGAAAGACCTGGGAGTGCGCACAACTGCGTCCAATGTGGAAGCCTCGCAAGATGCCGACCTCCTTGTCATTGCCGTCAAGCCCCAAGTCACAAAAGTCGTGTGCCAGGAGCTTGCTGGAGCGTGGGGGCAACGCCAAGCCCTGCCCTTGATCATCTCGATCGCTGCGGGCATCACGCTGGACTCGCTGAAGGAGTGGTCGAAGCTGGCTGACGGGCGAGTGCCACATATCGCGCGTGTGATGCCTAATACGCCGGCCTTGGTGGGCGAGGGCGCATCAGCCATATACGCAGACGACAGCGTGTCTACGTCCGAGAGAGACCTATGCACTTCGCTGCTCGCAAGCGTCAGTAAGGTAACCGAGTGGGTGGACCGAGAAGAGCACATCGACGTTGTCACAGGTTTATCTGGTATGCCACTCTACAGCTCATCCCTCCGCTGTGAGCCTTGCCAGTCTAATAATGTTCTCTCTAGGCTCTGGCCCTGCCTACTTCTTCGCCATGGTGGAGCACTTGATTGAAAGTGCGATAGGTTTGGGACTCTCACGGGAGCAAGCGACTCGGCTGGCAAAACAGACATGTCAAGGAGCTGGGAAGATGCTGGTCGACTCGACGGATGACCCGGCGCAACTGCGGAAGAACGTGACCAGCCCCAACGGCACAACGGCTGCTGCACTTGAGAGCTTTGAAGCCTCTGGGTTCAAAGATATCGTGGACAAGGCCGTGAAGGCGGCAACTAATCGAGGTGAGGAGATGGGGAGAACGTTGGCAAAATCATGATCATGCTGTCTGGCCAAGCCTACGAGTTGTGAGGCATAATGTAAATGTACTGGAATTCTAGGTAAATTGAGTCTAATCCAGTTCCTTCGTCTTGATTGGGACTTTGCACTGATCTCGGAACCGTTTCTTAGGGTCTGTAGTATTCTGTTTGATGAGTCATCAGTACATCATTCATATTAACGTGATAGAACGTGCAAGTAAGAACAATCATGCCAGGATCTGCAGAAATTCAAAAGAAGAAAGCAATGTTGTGATGGCTTGTGTGCATATGTCTTTGTTCGGACATTCAACGAGTATGGTGCTCTTCAGGCTTTGGTGCTTACATTATTTGCACTCAGGTCAGGGTCCAGCATGTCCAGCTGTACACATCCCTCCATTCGGCCCTGCCTAAACGCATGTGATCTGGCTACCGGTAGCTGCTGAGCCGTCATCTTCGTCCTTGTCCTCATCTTTGTCGTGCTTCTGATCATGAGGCAAAAGCGAGCGCCAAAATGCGCACTCCTCTGGACTCACTTCCTTTTCCTCTAGCTCCATGTCCATGAGAGTCACTTTCTTTACCTCCCCAGCTGTGTTGGTATTTTGAGTCCACGACCCTGTCTGTCCATGCGTAAAGCGAGCCGCCGACCCTCTCAGTCCATGGCGCTGTCGTAGGTGCGATATAAGCCCGTTTGCGCCCCTGCACATTTTCGTGCAATACATGCAAGGGGCAGGAACGTTGGCTTGTTTCTCGATATAGGCAGACTTGGAACCTCTAACTGGATGGAACTTGGAGTTGTGTGAGCTGATGCTGGGCTTGGTGTTTCGCACCTGGTGATGGCATATGTTGCATCGGTACTTTCCGTTGGTCACTAAAGTTTCTGCGTTAACCAAGTCCGAGCAGGAGAATACAAATTTCGATAGATAATAGGAAGATGCACGAGAGCCGAAATGGAAATAGGTCAGTCGAGTACGTACGGACAACTCCATTGGCTTTATCCCGGGCAGGCTTCTGGGTGTGATCGACAGTAGCGTCGATGTCGTTGCTATCCCCAAGGTTTTTCTTTGCACGCATTGGTGCCATCGTTCAGGTCAGAAGTGGCTGTGTTCCTTGGTCGAGTTGATAGTCAACAAGTCGAAATTGTTAACAAGAGTGAAAGATCAGGGATGCATGGGGTATTCACAGTTCGGCGGGTCAGTTTTAAGTAAAAAGCGGAGCGCATGCGTCTGGGGCGCACGATGTGATGCGGCTTGGGCTCACGATATGTCGACAGCACACGATGCTTCTTGGAGGAAAAGGGGAAGAGCCGGCCATTATATCTACCGTCAATATAGATGTTATCTACATAATTCAATGGCTAACGTTTCCATCGACTATTTAGTATGTGCTTAGCAGCTATACAGGCAGCGAGTACATCATGATTAGCACATGGTCAACTTTTTCTGGTAGAGAAACATTAACTGGAAACAAGTAGGACGGTCGAAAGTTATCGATGATTCAAAAGAACAATCCAGCTTCGATGTTTTTTAATTATGAAATGCACTACAAGTATCAAGATTTATAACCAATGTGTGCTACAGTAGACAGACTTGTGGAAAGTGCTTTTTTTTTTTTTTTTTTTGGTCTCAGACGTGATGCAGATTTCTCCTAACTCTTGTAAATAGTCCAGGGCAAAACATATGTGATGGCATTAGGCCTCCGATACCACCACCACATCCGCGAGGCTGCAGCAAAATATAACCTAACTAAGTGAGAATAGTCCATCACCGCTCAGCATTTACAAAGAAATCTGTAACAGACTCATTCAGAGTCACTATTACCTAAGTTTGCATCAGAAAGTTTTGGGTTTCTCTTTCTTACGCCAACAGCTCGTCCGAGAACATCAACATCAAGGCCTACAATATCCTCCGATCTCCCCTGCTTCCTAAGCATTTTCGCCGGATTCTTGATCCCCCTCAAAGTAACATCCTCTAGTGCATCAGCAAACGCCCCACGACATGTCTGCGTGTATGCCAGCCACGGGTCATGGAGCTTTGAAAATTTTGTCCAATACAGAAAATGGGCACAAGTTCCGTATACAAGGAGCAAATGCGTAATCGTTAAAACAATCACGACGATAAAGCCGCGCCACTGAACCGGCGCAAGCACCATGCTCCACGACGTATACGTAGAGTTGCTAAAGACATTGAAAAAAAGGAGATTGTCGTAGTAGTAAGCCTGGTAGATCAACGTCCAGAAAGCTTGAAGAGCTTTTGACGGTTGTCCAGTCTCAGCAAGACTGTCTTGCAGAATCCGTGTGTAGACTGGATGGAAGTAAGCAGGGCCGTTGCTGAATTTTTCTGGACACCGTTCGCAGAGCCAATATGTCATTTTTCCGTCTTGGTAATAAGGTCCTAGGGGGTTACCACCCAGGGGGCGGTTAATCGGTAGTATGCCTATGCGCGGCTGTACTCCTGCTAGGTTCGTTATTCGACCTAGGGATTGAACACCACGTTCTTGGTACGATGAAGTCTTATTCGAGGCATCTAGCCATTGTAAGAGATTTGCAGTATCCAAAGCCTTTGTTACATTATTTGTGATCAGGTACGTCTCAATCAGAGGAGATTCTGACCAAATTGTAACCTCTTGGAACTGTGGCTCAATAACCGTGGAACACAGGCTTATGGACCAGGCCATGCGTACTCTTTTGTACGTTAACATGCTCCAAGAGCCCACTTCGTCGACGCTCAGCTCTGTAAGATTTGAGACATTCCACCAGTCATTCTCTTTTGTGATGTTGTCTGGGTTGATGAACCCCGTCAAGTTTACGAAAGCGAAAGCCCGAATGCCACCCAATGAGCATAGAAAAGTAGGAGTTCCCTGATTTGTGCCATAAACACTTAACGTGCTTGTCGGAATTGTGCAGCTGAAATTCCCTCCGAGGCTACTAGACCCTTGTAACTTGCTAAATTGGTTGAATTTCGAATTATTGCCAACGCGCCTATCAAAAAATGCCGCAGCATCAAATCCATTGCTTCCGAGCTCAGTCTTGAGAAGCGGATAATCCACAACCACTTTGACGACTGTCAATTGAGGGTTCTCGTTGGAGGAAGCAACAGAGAAATCCAATACATGTGGTCTCACGCATATTGTGGTGGTGTTAATTATGGTAGCATAACCGCTAAAGTTTCTTAGGGACTGCCGGTCTGATAGCGAACTGATTGGTAGAAATGCCCTCAGAGAAAGTCCAGTATAGTCGATGAAATCGCTCCTAGAAGTTCCGTTACCTAATTCTGCAAACAGTGGAAAGATAGCTGGAGGTGCCCCAGCGTAGTTAACATCATCGTTACCATCTCCGCGCTGCTGATAAGAGATCTCGTCGAACCCCATTGGAAATGGTTCAGTTGCATTAGAGCCGCGCACGAATTTAGAGCCAAGATCTGAGAGCAGTAATGTCGATGTAAATTCCGTAGCGTACGACAAGATTGCTAACAAAAGCAGCGGTACCAGAAACGAAATTTGGCGAGGTCTGCCTTTAGCAAATGCTTTCCTCAGAAACAGTAGGAGGATTTCGGTAGACGCCGCACTATTACTCCTTTGAATCATTAAGGCGGGGATGTCTTCAATGCTCACACGGAAGCCTTCAAGAGCGATAGAGGCAATCATAGCTACCGCAAGAGCCGTTTGTGCCCCTTTGCTGAGTCTTAGTACCAGTGAAAGGATTGCTATAATTGTTGGCAGTTTGCCGTTGATGATCCACCCCCGAAGTGTCTCATTTGTAGGTTGTGTCGGTGTCGTCCAAAATGTCGAGAGAAATCCAAGTGAGGCTATTTCCAGTGGCAATGGTAGAAATACAGCCAGCAAGCCTGCTGCCCCAAGCTTCTCTCGCATGGATAGAGAAAACGTCCCTTGGTGATAACTTGAGATTTCTGTGGGAGCTTTTGTGTCCGAGGCTGCCCCATTTTCTACTTTCATCGCTCGCTTCATGTAGCGCTGTGAGCGGTACAGCCAGATAGCGGTGGCCCCTAGGAGCAAGAAGACGACGCCTAAAACGGCAACAATGGCCGCATACATATTCCCAATACTTCTACTTTCTGCTGGTTCGCTTGTTGTTGGACTTGGTGGACTCAACGGCTCCGAAATGTTGACAGTTTCCAGAGGATTTTCCGTGAGCTGTGGTGGAAGACTCCATGTTGTAGTATATGACGTAGCTGCTTGATCGCAATAGAACTGTTTAAGAGTCGAGGAGTGTACGATTAAGTACTTGGTAGCGCAAGATTGATAGGCGGTTATAACGTTCCACGAATCCAATAATGGCTGGCTGCGGTCATCAATTATTAATGAGGAAACTAGAACTAAATCAACGGGTAGTATACCAAGTCGTCAGTAGGCTATTGATACTGACATCACTCCCCGAGTTCAAGCCCCCGGTCTGATGTCCTAGATACTGGACGTGTGCTGTACTAGCTTCGCAGCCTGTAAAGACAGACCTAGCGGTGCCTGGGAAGAGGACCTTGCAGCCAATAACACCAACTTCATGGTCGTACACACATCCCGATCCAGAATCACAAGTGTACATACTATAAGAAGCTAAAGCGACGTATGAGTTGAGGTAAATATTTGTGCGCATGCTTAGAAGCCAACTTACAGCCAAAGCCAATAGTGATATCGCAAGCCGCGTTTCCATCTATGCTTGTGGTTTGAGCGGTTGTTTCGTACGTTGTGACAGGGGAAACAGCCGTTGACACAATACTGCCCAGTAACGTTGTCGAGACTGGCGAGTTGAACACGTCCATAATGTTAATAACGGTTCATTCGATATTGAAAAACCAGGTAATTAATAACCAATAGCGGAGCCACGATACGTGAAGTGCAATCAAGAATATACTCTAGTATTTAGAATCGGTAAAACCGCTATTTTTAGCCCAAGACCACGTTACCCCTTATATAGCGACTATGGGAGAAACTTCGAGAGATTTTCAATTAAGGCAGGCTACTCACCTTATGTACTACTTGTGCTTACAGGTGTCGCTCGGTAAGTCCCTACGAAGACCGCAGGATTGTAGCCAAGGTGGCGATTGACCCCTCATGGCAGGCTTAAACACCGTTCTGATTGGATCTTATATTAGAGTGACCTGTACCATGACCTCCAATACCTATACGCTAAAATATTGCGGGAGGGTCGGTGTCACGATTATCAGCCATTGTCCATGATCACCCCTTACGAATAATCAGGTCATTATCACAATTTCTCCGTCAAAGAAAATCATCCAAGTCTAGTTTAGTCTTCGTGAAGACAACCAGCTACTTTATAGAGAGTATAAATATAGAGCAAGGTGATATGTACCAAAAAAATCAGCCATTTGATCTTCGCCGCAGGGCGGATGAATATGTGAGTAGTATACGGTATCTAACCTAGGGTTAACTAGGAACTCGACGGCGATGCGGAGCATCTAAGCCATTAAAATTTGGCTGCTAGCCTTCGCAGCCTGCTTCTAGTAATATCGGAAATGTGGCATTGCCAATGCAGTCACCACTATAGTGATTACAGCTAAGGCCTGCTATTGGATAATTTTACAAGAAACACCGCCGCATGCGAACATATAAAAGCGGTGATCTATCTTCTACCATAGAGCCCACCTCGCCCAATAGGGGAAAAGAAAATTATTTCATTTCAAAGAGGACCTAGTAAGGACATGAAAGCTGCAAGTGGCGCTAAAAACCGGAAGACCATCGTGAGACCACTGCGAAAGATACCATATAGAAGCATCTCAGTTGTTTTATGGTCAGCCTTGTCACTAAAAGCGTAGTTAGTTACGGATATACTGTAGGTAGCCATACTTGCTTGGTGAGAGTAAACTTGTAATTGTAGTAAGCAGCATGAATTTTCATTTGACATTTCGATAGAAGTTGAAGAGTGGGTAGAAATTTCTTTTAGAGCATTGCTAGGGGGGCACCTTGTTTTTCTTATTAAGGCACCTTTCGGGCCGAAACGGTCTGTAAATTTTTTTAACAGCTGCTATATTTTTAAGAACTAGTGACTAGCATATGTTAATTAGCTAATAACATTTACATGGCGTTAAATAGTTTTTTTTCGGCCGTTTTAAACGTTTTAAATTTATTTTAGTATTTTAGCTATTTTTTTTTTGTTAAATATAAGTTAGTTTTGTTTTTAAGTGTTACGTATCAGAAAGAGCAGCTGTCACACAGCTGCCGCCAGCTGATGAGCTGACGACTGGCTTTGGTCCATTCAATCGTATTAACATAAACGGAGGTTACAGCTGGCGGGGGTTCATTTGGACTTGGCGGGGGGTTAAAGCCATAAACTTGGCGGGGGGACCAGGAGGTATATAGAGTATATACTTACCATAAATTTGAAAAATTTTTTCAGTACTAATAATTTGTATTTTTTTTTTTTTTTTAATATATGCTTAATATATGCTTTTAATATGCCTAACTTTAATTAAATATTTTAAAATGTTTAAAAAAAGGTAGCAAAATGGTTAAGTAGTATAGAAAACTGCTTTTTTAACGACTTTTTTAGAAATATTTATAATAATGCTAATAAATACGGTATTAATTTAAGGCTTTTTTTATACGTTAGTTTTAATTTAATAAATATATTTTGAACATATATATTGTATATGCTAAATATATATTAAAAATATGTTATTGCTTATAAATTTTAAATTGTTGCGAATGTAAGCTAAGTAGTATTTATTAAAAAAGTTTAAGATTATTTAATAATATTTAATTATTTTTATATTAGTAAAAAAAGGATTTTAAGCATTATTTAAGTTAATAAGCTTTTATTTATAAAAAATATTATAGATTAAAACGTACGAGATATTTTTGCTAAAATTAAGTTTAAAATAAGCTTATACTAAATATATGCTAAATATTTGCTAATTTTTTAAATTTGTTTTAATATAAAAAAACTTATTTAAAAAAATATTAAAATAAATATAAATAAGCTAAATATATTAAAGTAAATATATTTTTAATATATATTAAATATATTTTAATTATAGCTAGTTTAAATAAAAAAGTTAATAAAGTTTATTATATTTAATATTGATATATAAAAGTTAAGTTTTGCGGTTAGATTAATAAATTATTGTATAATTTGTGTTTAGTATATAATTAGGTTAAGCTAGAATGTTTTAATAATAATATTTAAAAGTTTAGTTAAAAGTATTTAAGTTGCAATGTTTACGAATTAATTAAAACTAAAATAAAGGCGTAAGTATAAAAAAAATATATATTAAGTATATGCTAGTTATATATTTAGTAAATATTACGGTTTTAAATAGAATTAAGATATTAAAAATAAATATAAATATTAGTTAAAAAACGGGGAATTTTTATGCGTATATTAAACGATAAAGTATTTTATTAAGAATAAAGTAGGCTTAAATTGATTTTAAATTTGGCAATATATTAACTATAATTTTAAATTTTAATAGTTAAATATTTACAAAGTTTTAACGGCAAATTTTAATATATTATTTAATTAATAAATAAATTATATGCAAAAATTAATTTAAGGTATTTAGAACAATTGTATAAGTCGGGTATATGTAAAGCATAAATAAAATACTTTTGGGTAAGAAATAGCAAGGCTAAAAAAAAGTAATGCGGTATATATATTAAATATGTTTTTAATATATATTAATATTATATTTAAGCTATAATTATTTATAAAGGCTAAAATATATTATTATTATATTATATAACGTTATTTTTAATATATATATTTTATTTTATATGCAAAAATATTTTTTTTATTTATTTATTTGCCGCGAAAACTATATTTTTTTTTTTTTACTATTTAGTCGGCTAAATAAAGAAATTGTAAAAAATATAATAAAAAGGTTAGAAAATTGTAACGCTATACTAATAACTAAACGTATATTTAATATATATTATATATATAATAATTATACGTTAATAATATATTAAAACGTTTTTTTATAAGCTTTTATTTATATTGTATTTATTAGAAATATAGTAATATTATTTTACGTATATTATATATAAGCTTTAATTTTAAAAATAAAATTATTTTAATAATTTAAAAACGACGTTTTAAATAATATTTTTTAAGCTGTTATTTTGTAAATATATTTATTTAATTTTTATGTATTATATATGTTTAATATAAACTAGGCGTACGTTGATTTTATGTTTAAAAAGAGTATATTTTTTTTTTAAAACGGTAGATTTAGAAAATCGTTAAAATTAGCGATATTAAATAGCTTATTATATATTGTATATAAGATTAATATATGCGTTTAATATAGCAAAATTAGATTTAAATAGATATTTTTTTTAAGCTAGTGCAAGGAAGTGTATATTTATAGGCAATTGTAAGGATAGATAAAGAAGTTGGACGTAAATTATGGATATGTTGTGTATATAGTTAGTTAATATTGCGTAAGTATTGAGATATATATATACGTATTTATTAATATAAGCAAAAATAAAGACTTTTTTTTTACTTTATTTATAGAGGTTTTTATTGTAATAGCGGAAGTAGTAGGGATTTTGTTTTGTTAGCATTATATTAATGGAGGGCAAAGAATTTATGTTATAATTGTTGATATAGAGTTAGTATAAATTAAAAATATGTATAGCATATGTTTAATATATATTACGTTAATATTTTTAGTTTTAGGTAAATATTTTTATATTTGCGATTTTTTAAAATAATAAGATAAGTATTTATTATATATATTTATTTATTATTAAGTATATATTTAGCGCAATTTTTATATTTATTTTTGAAACTATTTTTAAATTTTTTTTTTTTATAAGCTATAAAAGTTAAAAAACCGTAAAGAATATTTTAGGTATATTAACGGTATATACATAGTATATTTAAAGTTGGTAAATTGGTTTAAAAGAAAAAAAAAGCTACATATTATAGCTGTTTTAATAGTAAAAAAATTGCGTATTCCGGTCGTATATTAAATATATATTTAAAAAAATTTAAATAATTTAGAATTAGGCTAGGCTAAAATATATATATTTATTAAAAATAAAGTTATATTAGTAAAAACAATATTAACGTAAGTATATATATATTATATATTAAATATATATTAATTATTTGTTAAGCTTAAAAAGTTTGTTATTAAAAAAGCTTTAATTCGCGTTATTAAATTAAAAGCTGCTGTTTTAAAAAGCTAGCGAAACGAGTTTTGTATTGCTAAAAATATAGCTTAAATTATACGTTAAAAAGCTATTTATAAAAAGCAAACTGCAAATAAGCAATTTAATTTTAGTCGATTATATAATAAAGCTAATTTTTTTAATATAGTATTAATATTGATTAAATATATATTTAATATAAATAAAAAATTTAGCTTTAAACTTTTTAAGCAACTATTTGTTTTATTAAATATTCGATAATTAATATTTAATATATCGGATTAAAAAATACCGTTATTTATTCAGCATATATTTAATATAGTTTTATCGTTAATAATAGTAAAGCTTTAATTGCAAAAACAATTTCGTAAAAGCGTATTAATTATAGCTAGTAAAAATTAAATATATATTTATTATATGTTAATTTTACGTACGCGACGAGAGTAATTAGAAAAAAAGAAAAAAAAAGTAAAGTAAAAAAAAGCGGAAAGGTTAGCAAAATTAGAAAATAAATAATTAAAAATATAGTTAGTAGAAAATAAATAAAATTGTAATATAAATTAAGTTTATTGTTAATATAAATTTAATATATACATAATTTAAGCGAAAAGTTTTTTATTAATATTTAAAAAGATATAGTATTGTATATATATTTTGTATATATAAAAGTAAAAATTAACCGAAAACCCGAAAACCCGAAAATTTAAAAACTATTATTAAATTATATTTGTTAAGTATATGTTTAACAAAAACGAAAAAAAAAAAGCAGGCAATTTATAAATTTTGCTAAAAGAAAAAAAAAATATATTATATATATATATAGTTTAAACTTTATTAGGGGTAATAGTCGTAGTAATAGTGGTATTTAAAATATTATTAATATATGTATAGTATATTAATTTAATATGTTTATTGCGGTTGTTGCGGCGAATGCCGTTAGTTTTGCTATTTTTGCCGCGTTTAGTGGTACGAAATTTTTTTGTATATTATAAATATTAATTTAGTATATATTAAATATATTAGTAATATATTAGGGCGGGCAGAAGGGGAAAAAAAGCCGGGACTTTTATTATCGTTATAGTAAAAGAGGGAAAGACTACGCTTTATATATTGTTAGCATATGCTAAATATATAAAAGTAATAGTGTATATTTTTTTTTAACGGAAAAAAGGGTTAAAGGCTAGGCCTGTAATATATAATATTAATATATGCTTAGTATACGTTTAATTGTTATATATTGTATTTTTTTTTTTTTTTTGTATATTTTTACGTATATTTTAGCGGATAGTAAACTTGGGGAGTATACTAAGTATATTTTTTTTATTAGCAGAAAAAAGAAAGCCCCTTTTTGCTAAAAAAATATTAGGAAGCGCGAAAAGTTTAGTTAGTATAATAAGTTCGGCTAATATATTTGGTTTGAATATAGTAAATATATATATATTATATAGTAAAATAAATTTAATAATAAATTATTTAATAAATATAAAAAAAGTACGAAAATTAATAAATTTTTAAAATAAAAAGCTAAAAACTTAAGAAAACTTTTAAGTTATTTTTAGCAGTTTTAAAACAAAAAGTTAATAGTAAAAATAAAGTAAATATATATAAAATATAGGCTAAATAAATATTAATAGTTATAGTATATATTGTTTATTTCGTAGTAAAACCGCTTATTATAAGTAGCGGCGAAAGCGAGATTGGCAGCGTTATTTAAAATTAGTATATATTTGTTATATATAAAAAATATATATACGCAAAACGCTTATAAATGGTTATATATTAGTTAATTAAATTATTAGCAAAGCTGCGACTGTTATATATTTAGTATATATTTATAATATAAAAAAAATATACTATATTTAAACTTATAAATATATTAGGCCCGGCGCTAATCGCCGAAAAGAATTTAAAGCTTTAAAATATTATTATAATATTAATATAACATATTTTAAGTATATATCGAATTTATATTTTTAATTAGCAAGCTTTTTGTACAAAATTACGTTAGCGTAGGGGAGGTTAGTTACTATTTATTGTTAGCATATGCTTAGTATATATTAAAAAAATATTTACAAGCACCGGGATAGTTAATTTAAATATAGCAGCAAAGCTATAGCTATATAAGCATATTTATGTAGTATATACTGCGAATATAATAGATATACGGAGGGCTGATTACCGAAAATAATACTATATATAATACTATTTTTTATATCGATATTATAGCTATATATAATTAATATATATTTAGTATATATTTATAATTAATATTATATATATATTAAAATTAATTAAAAACATATTAATAACAGCATTTAGAGCTATTATATATAATTAATATATGCAAAAAATATACTTAAATATATTTATAAATATTTTTAATAGCGGTAATAGCAAGTATTATATATTATTAGTATATGCTAAAATTATATAACTAATTAATTTATTTTTATTTTTACAACCGGCAGCGATTGCCTATATATAAGCTATTGTTTTATATTAGCATATACTAAATATATATTTAATATATATATATATATAAAAGGATTTAAGCGGCATTATTATTAAAAATAAGATTTATATACGATTAGCATTTTTTTTACATATATATAGTATATTAATTAACCGTAATAGTATTTAAAGTTTAATAAATTAGTAATAACAGCTATAATAAAATTAGCTGTTTATAGTTAATATATATATATTATATAATATTTTTACGCAATATACTAAATGCAGCAAAAATAAAATTCGATATTATCGCGATTTGCTATATATATATTATTAATATATGTTTTGTTTATTTTAATCGTCGTTTTGTTTAATATATTAATTTCGTATTTATTTAGTATATATTATAAGCATATTTATATTTACTGTTATTATTGTTTAAAGAAAAAAAAAAATTCGAGAAATTTTTTATAGCTATATAATAAAAATATGCTGCGTATATTTCGGAAAGTGGGGCAACTGTTTTTTTTGTACATTTAATTAAATTTATTATAACTTTTGATCTATTTTTATTTTATTTATGTATATTATATGCAAAGTATATGTTTAAAATTAATATAATTATAATATAGCAGGCATTAGCATTTTTCGAGTTTTTTTAAATAGAACGCTTAGAAAGTAAAAGCTTCGTAGAATATGCTATTTTAGGCTTATAAAAAGTTTTATAGCTAATAAAACTAGTAATTTGCTATATATTGGCGCTGTATATACGTTATATATATGTTTAACATATGTTGTAATATAACATGCCCCCGTACTACGTTTTTCAAATTTATAGTGAACATATGCTCCACATACCTCCTGGTCCCCCCGCCAAGTTTGTGGCTTTAACCCCCCGCCAAGTCCAAATGAACCCCCGCCAGCTGTAACCTCCATAAACGGCCTATAGATAGCTTCTTTTTAGATGAATCAACTATCTTCTAACTACTGTCTTTCTAACCGCTTAAAGCGTGACATTAAGGTTTTTTATAATATATTTAATAATTTTGGCTTAAAAACCTTAATTAAAAATCTTAATTAATAAAGCTTTTAAAAATAATAGTATAGTAAAATTAAATAAAATTTAGAAAAGTCTATAGTAAATTTACTAGGCAAAAGACTTAAGATTTAGTTGGCAAAAGCTGCAGGTTGGCTGAACAGCTGTTTTAGGCCGAAACGGCCGAAACGGCCGAAAGGGTGCCTTAATAAAAAAAGTAGGGTGCCCTTTTAGCAATGCTCTTCTTTTAAAATTTAAATTCAAGCATATGAATTGATGTCACGGCCCGGAAGTCAGCAGTTGGTTCTGAGACCAAATTTACCGTATATTCCTTACGAAATAACTAAGATGAGGAAGAAAGGAAAGTATCTATCTAACAGCTGCAGTACAGAAATATATAGGCAGGGATCAGTGGGGTACATGGATACCTTAGGTATTCCATTCACCAGGACAATGAACAGCCTGACGGCTGGTCAATCTGTTTGACAGCTGCAAATAGTACACCAGCCGCCACAATTGACATGTTTCTCAGTAAATTAGTTGGTTACGTTATGTACAATGTGCTACTTAAAGCCTACGTTTTCACTTGAAGTTTCTTAGATGAAGTTAACGATAATATCAGGAGTGTGGTGCTCAGCTTGTTGATAATCATACGACCAGGTTTTCGAGAATAGAGAGTAAAGGGGGGGGGGGGGGGAATAAGTAGGACGGGTATGAAACTAGCCAATACTGTAAAGATATTACTAACATTGAAAGTGTTACGGAATATATGCCGTTAATGCCAGCCGAGCATTAACGGCGTCGTTTCTGCGATAGAAGTTTATCTTTTTAAAACCTTCGGAGCTCCAGACTACCTGTTAGACAAATATTTCTTAACTGCCACTCACTCAAGGCCGAGTATTATATGTAGACCCGCGTACATAGTGCAAGATTATGGGCCGAGAAGGAGACAGATTGAGGTTACTCTTATTTTAACACCAGGACCATGTATCCACGTTTATATACAGCAGGGAGCTGCTTTGATTAGGAATAAGCTATTTCTAAACGACGCTGAAGTTTCAAGTGGGCATAAGAATCTCCAAAACTGTATTACTGGCGCACCTGGGTTAAAATTAGCACAAAAATGAATTTTTGCACATGTTTTACCCGATAACCCAGCAATTGTCTTGAAGTACCCTTTCTCGGTATCTCAAGTGGTCAAGCGAAGGCAATGCATTATATCTAAAAGTCAGGAAAGGTCGGTTCCGAATACCGAGAATTACTGTCAGCCATAGATATACAACTCGAAGTTCCAAATTGTAGGTCAAAATCGATGTATGTAAAATTTAAGATAGTCATTCACACAATACTCATACTCTACACGTCATCGAACAAACTCAGTACGCCGCAAATCTGCACGCTAACTTACCCTAGTATAACTGCGCAGGGCCGTAAAAGACAGAAATGTCATTCAGGAACCACATGGAGGAAATCCGCACCAAAAAGGAGCAGGCGCGGCGTGCAGCTGGGGCAAATCCTGGGGCCGCCTTGCTTACCTAACTCCATTGCCTCACTTCCGGGCGCTATAGTTGGGATTCTGGAGTAAAAGGAGAAGTGGATATTGTAGCAGGAGAACCAGTGGTTAAAAAAGGGGAGAGTGATGGAGAGCTATTTATTTATACCTATAATCGGGCTCAGATACAAGTACAAGTACTATTAGAAGATGGTGACTATTCTCCAACAGCTCCGGTAACACCGGTAACACCGGTAATGTTCTCAACAAACCTCGGAAAGCGGTGGAACTCACACCTTTCTTAATATACGGAAATAACTAATGGAAAAATTGTCATAAAGCCCAAGCTCACTAACTCCCAAGGAAGATAGTCTCAGTTGAGGGAACGACATTGAAAGGGAGGCGAAAGCGATAGGGAAATGATATGCAGTAGAGAGGAGCACACGCGAAACCGAAGTAGGCGCAGATTCTAGAGGGTGCAAGCAGAGGATACGTCAACGAACTAGAACAGCGAAAGTAGACGACTCTCGTCACCCTGGAAGAATAATGAGAACTGGGAAAGGAAGGCAATTAATAAGCAGATGTTGCTTGTCCGGGGGAATCATCCGGGTTAGGGTCACCTTGTTTCAAGTCGTTTCGTTTCAAGTTTCAACCTGTAAATAACATGATACAGTCTGTATTTCACCGACCCTGTCCATTCGGACCGTCTCACCATTTTGGTGAGCCTTTTGCACTTACAATAAGTTATTCTAGTAGAGATAGCCGCGTGGTCCAAGTACGCTCTTTCGTGAAGGGGTTGGTAGATGCATGCAATAGAAACTTTTCTCGAAGAGTTAACATATATCGTTTCTTCAAAACAGACGGACTATTTGATCGTCATCTATAGTCTTGTAACGAAAGAGTTACGTGGTGGGTAATCTTCGTGATGCGTCTGCAAACGGTATGACACCATTAGACACGGGCTCTTGAGCTCCGAAGTAGCTATATATGGGTGGCTTCGATGCCGCGAGTCAAGAACAGAATGGTCACATAGCAACGGGATAATATCTTCCACCAAAGCGCGAGAATCTCGGAGATGGGTTATGACTACTGTAGATCGCCCATGAATTGTGAAACGTCTCCCAGTCCGCAGTGGAATAGGCAAATGCTTGGAGATTAAACTCATAGTCACCTCATGCGAGCTAATCAGATCGTTTGTGATGGCGCCACATCTTCTGTTTTCGGACTTTTGAAGCAAATTGCCTCCTCATTTATTGCATATCGCACTGCAGGGTTGGCCCTCAATTACTTGGATGGTAATCCAAAAGATTATTACTGCAGAGTCCATCATCGTTTCAGAACGCTGTTCATCAACCAGTCATGAACTAGCAATAGTAGTACATTGTTGTAACTAGAAGGTTTTAGTTATTATTTGTGATTTCGCAGTCACACACCAAGTCCAAATCACACTCTAACAATGCATGTGCAGTACGTACGCCCATCTGCCGTCTGTTTCAGCATATTAAATATTTACCAAACCCCTGAGGCCCACATAGGTTCAAGGGGTCAAAACGGGTTTCATCCCCTTGGCAGCGGCGGTAACCCGTTGTCTCCAGGTTCATACCGGCCTTGGCGCACGTCGGTTCTGATTCGACTTCGGCAGCTTAATCTATTGGACTTTACGGGGGCGGCCACGCCGCCCCCTGTCGAGGACCCCACCATAAACGTCTCTTTTGGACTAGAATTGTCATGAAACACAGGGAGGTACGCAGTGATGATATGGGTTTTGTCAATTCCAAAATGGACTAGGGAAGCATGTTGATGGCCAGGCATAGGTTTAACCGCTCGTCAGTCGTAAGTTGTAACAAGACGTTTCAATTTTATAGTACTGATTTATTTCGCGTGTTTCCCTGTCCCCCGCGGATCGCCCTTGGCTTGGCTTGGAAAAGCTTGTTGTAAGGTTCTGTATTTGGCTAATGAATCGATCAATCCATGGTTCGAACAAATTATCATATTATACATTCCTACACTAATGAGCACGAGCTCATGGGAGATGAGCTCTTTCTGGGGATGCGAAGTATGTGCTGCACTCCCATTCGCTCTGTTGTTACCGTAAAGAACGAATAAGTCTCCATACCCCTGTTTGAGATTTTCCTGGGCCGCCGCATCATCACAGGAATGATGTGACAAGCGTCCGGGGTGTGGCTGCGTATGGAATCGGTGTGGATCGCCATTGGTAGGCTAAGCTTTTGAATCTTAGGTTGTTTAGAGTATATATCAGCTTGACTTTTCCTCGACCTCTTTCTCTACCATATTTTCTCTTGGCAAGCCGACGCTTTTGTTTCGTTCCTGTTCTCATTTTCGGGCTGGATACCTTTTTTGTTGTTTTTTTCTCTCGTTGCATTACCACTTCAGATTCCGTTTCTTGTATATCGTTTGATCATATCGACGGGGGACATAACGCGTAGACTTGTTCAGCTATTGTCTATTGCTTTTCCTCATATTTTCTTCCCTTCTATCGTCAACTACCTGGTGTGGTATTTTATCATAAAAACCTTTCCATCTTACCCTGATAACAACAGCGATCATGCACACCTCAGCCAATATCCTTTTCTTGGTGTTTGGCCTGTTGGCCCTGGTGGCCGCCTCGCCGACCAATATGGTCCAGAAGCGAGGCGTCTACAAAGTCGAACGAGTACGGAACCCTAACTTTTCCGCAAGGAATGGCCCTCGTGCCCTGCTAAAAGCTTTGCGGAAATACCGCATGCCCGTGCCGGCCTCAGTCCTCAGCGCTGTTGAGAAGCAGAACGAGCTTATCTCAAAGAGAGAGCCCAGGAGACGCAAAGGAAAGGGCCAGGGAGTAGCTGCCGCTGCCGCCGCCACCAGCAGTGGAAAAAGTAAGGCTGGTGCCGGTAAGGGTAATGCTGGCAACGGTGGTGCGATTCTGGCGCACCAGCAGGCCGCCACAGCCAATACCAACGGAACTGGTCTTGTCGTCAATACGCCGCAACCCGAGGATGTTGAGTATTTATCCCCAGTCAACATCGGCGGACAGATCATGAACCTCGACTTCGATACAGGCTCATCTGATCTCTGGGTTTTCAATACACAACTAAGCGCAGCAGCTACGCAAGGTCACGAACTCTTCGACGCCACGAAATCCAAAACGTTCAAGCTCATACAAAATGCTCAATTTGAAGTATCGTACGGCGACGGCTCAGGTGCCGCCGGCATTGTCGGCACGGACGTTGTCAACATAGGTGGTGCCGAGGTACAAAACCAGGCTGTTGAGTTGGCGACTGCTGTGACGCAGTCCTTTGTCCAAGACACGGCCACAGACGGGTTATTGGGTCTTGCCTTCAGCAAGCTCAATACGGTGCAGCCACAGCAGCAGAAAACATTCTTTGACAATGTCATGTCGTCGCTAGCGGAGCCACTATTCACAGCGGACTTGCGCCCTGGCGCTAACGGTGCTTACGAGTTCGGCAACATCGACACGAGCAAGTTCACAGGGGACATGACCTTCGTAGCTGTCAACACGACACAGGGATTCTGGCAATTCGCGAGCGAGACTTTCGCAATCAATGGTGGAAAGACACAGACCTCGACCTCGGGCAACCAGGCCATTGCCGATACAGGCACCACGCTGCTCCTCGCTGACCCGATTGTTGCCGAAGCCTACTATGCGCAGGTCCAAGGTGCACAGAATGACGCGCAACAAGGCGGTTTCACGTTCCCTTGCTCGGCCACGCTGCCCGATCTCCAGCTCGCCGTCGGCGACTCAGCTCTAGCTACTGTGAAGGGTTCAGACATCAATTTCGCGCCTGTTGATGGTCAAAGTAAGCAGAGTCTTCCCTAGTTGCTAAACATGTTTTCCTTACCTAGTCCCATATCCACTTTAACGCCCTGTCTGTACCAAACCCTACTAGGCACATATTCTATCCCCTTCACTTAGTATAAACGAAAAAAGACCTCGAGCTAACTCGACACACTATAGCATGCTTCGGTGGCCTCCAGGCCGGCTCCGCAGGCCTACAAGTCTACGGCGACATTTTCTTCAAGAGCAATTTCGTTGTGTTTAACGGAGGCAACAACACGCTCGGTTTCGCGCAACATGTTTGATATAGCAAGAGTCGCAAAGACTTTCTCTTTTTGGGAGTGGCATTATAGACTTGTAAAAGAGAACACAAGTGATCAGGCTTTAAATGGCTGACAGCAGACGGGTTGCTCTCTTGCGAATAGTGCAAATCCTGATCGGTGTTAGACAATAGATCAACGGGAACATTGGAAAGACATTAGTCTGCATGAGCCATGGGTGTCTCACGCTGTGCAAAGTGATACCTTGCAACAGGAATGTTCGGCTGTAATACGATTCTAAGCTTTCTTTGCCCTAATCTTAGTCTGTTTAGATATAAAACAATACTATGATATGTACGCCGGTTGGATGTTAGGGTGGTTAACCCCGCAAATTTCGGAAAATGAAAGGCTTGGTTTTTGAGCACTAATCTCACCTAAACCGCCCAGCTCCCCAATTAGTATAAAGAGATAGTGTACAAGATTAACTGGCGATATATCTCGTTGCCCTAGTCCCATTAGCATCGGTGTGTTATGGCATTCGAAATGTCCATCGCAGCGTGGCCTAAACTTCTCGATATGTGAGAATAGTGGGATAATCTCGTCGGGGCGTTATCACGTTAAATACATAGAAACATGTTCGTCTTTCGAGGCTTAAGGCCACCTGGACGGACAGGAGTGGCGGAATGGCTGCTTTGCATAGCGTGCACAAGCGACATGGGCATTAGCGGGGAAGGAATTAATTCCTGGGCTGCTTCTTTGCATGAGCTGAAGTCGCTAGTTACAGCACGCATATAAGCTCACCTACCCCAACCTAGTCGTATTTCTACTGCCGCGTGTGAAAATTTATATGGAGCAGCTTGCCTCATGTCAACTTTTTCCAAAGGAGCTCGTACTAAGTATCAATACTTATATATCTCAGGGCGGCAGTGGCTAATCGAGGCCCTTCAGTGCCGGTAATTTCAAGTTACTATTTGCCACCATCTGCGCACTCAACTTCAATCGCTTATGGCTCATACTATAAGGCGGTTCTTGATTGATTCAATCCCCTACGAACATAATTTCCAGGGCAGCCAACCACGACAACTATGAGACTCATTGACACGTCAAAAGTCGTGACCGAGTTTAAGATTGTGTTTTACACTCCAGAGGATGAAGAAACGGAAGAAAATGGCTTCATCTACGCTCCTAGCCTGAAGTATGCTATCCTCTCTCATACGTGGGGATGGCCAGATGAACAAACCGGGAAATGGGCTCATAAGGCCTATGAGATTAAATACAAGGAACACGAAGACTTCAGCAACCCATTTGATACCTCGCTTCATCCTGATAAACAAAAAGCATGCCAGAAGATTTACTATGCTTGCTGTCGCGCACTAGAACTGGGTTGCAAGTACATCTGGATCGATAGCTGTTGCATTGATAAATCAAATAGTGCAGAATTGACAGAGAGTATAAACTCTATGTTTCGGTGGTACTTAGAAGCCGCTGTATGTCTGGTACACTTGGTAGACTCGTACTGTCAAGAGACGCCTCCAGGAGCCAACCCCCGTCGAAAGTTGTACACGGAAGAGAATACACCATGTCGTTGGTTTTCTAGGAGTTGGACCTTACAAGAGCTCCTGGCTAGCAAGAGAACGGACTTTTACGACAGTCAATGGAATTTGATAGGCACTATGAAAGAGCAAGATCGAACCAACTGGGAAGAGTTCGGGTACGAGATCTCTGAAATTACCAAAATAGACGAAGGGGCGTTGTTAGGTACCACTCCTTTACTGGAGTTCTCTATCGAAGCGAAGATGAGCTGGGCTGCAAATCGCAGGTCTGAGCGACCAGAGGATGCGGCATACAGCATTCTGGGGATTTTTGACATTCACATGCCCCTGATCTATGGTGAGGGCGCAAAACAGGCATTCCATCGGCTACAGTTGGAAATTGTCAAGTCAACACCCGACTTGAGTATTTTCGCCTGGCATAATAAGAAGCAGTCTCCAGAAGTGAAATTCTACAGTCTCCTAGCGCATTCGCCATCGCAGTTTAGATTCGAAAGGAGAGTTACCACTTTGATACCCCCGCGCCATCATACCATGACAAATAAGGGGATGGAAATGATCGCCGTACTTTCTTTAATTCCCATGGGCCAGATAAAACGACACTTTCTATGCCTGAGTTACAATGGAAAAGACGAAACAGCTACGGGGATCTTTCTACAAAAGATGGATTACAATGTATTTCGAAGAGCAGAACCATTTCTTGCCGAGGTCCAGAATTTTGGAAACTTTCCAAGTACACACACTTTCACATTCTATATCATGACGTCTCCTCAGCAACATGATTTCGAAGCCGCCAGCAGCCACGACGAGACAATATATATACCGGTGAAGTGCGGTATCTATGACGTAGTACCAGAAGCATCCTGGGACTGTGAAAGCAGAATGCTTCTGGGCAGGATGCCCTGTAATGATGGGGTACGAGCTCTTAAGCTAATACTAAATATAGGTCATGATTTCATACAGTTAGGAGTGGTGTTCCGTTCCACCAATCCAATCGTTTTTGAATGCAGCATAAATGCCCTTATTGCGGACCAGTTATTTACGAGGACCCATAGAAGGGAAGCAATGAATTGGAACGAGCTTCTAAGCAAGATTCCTCAGCTCCACAGCTTCAATGACCAGGTTACAACAGCGGAAGGTACCAACTTGAAGGTCAGGGTATTGCCTGGAAAGGATCATTCTCTCCAGCTATTCATCGAGTCTGCGGGGATGTTAGATGAGCCACCGTCCAACCTCAGTACAGTGGAAGAAGCGGGCACTTTACCATTCCCTCGGTCAATTCGCAGGACGCCGGCTTTATCATCATCCCACAGACTTGGAGGATATTATAGTTACAGAAGATCTCGCACGCGCACTGGACTTGACAACACCATCAGCAGTCATGAAGAGTAGTAGTTCAATAAGAATAAACAATGAGAGTCTGTATTCTCTGAGTTGTGACCTATATCACGTTTAGGTTTCGCTCATGAATAGGAAACACCACGCTCGTTGTTCACAGTAGCACTAAAAATTAATAACTATTTATTTCAACTCTATCGAGCCTTTAATGCTTATATTGGGGTTTTTATCACAAATCAGTCTTGTGCTAGTAAATTTTCTGTTAACCTTAGCTTAGTTCTCAACTTGTCGCGTTCGTTTGCTTAAGCTATAACTCCATCTTTTATCTCACACCTAACGACACGTGTGATTTTGTGCTAATGTATATTTTCCCAGTTGTTTCATGCTGTTACAGTCCGCCGAGCTTCTACCCGCAATTCTATCAAACTAAGCAGACCTTAAAATGGCTTGGTGACGCGTCTAGCAGATGTATCAAACGCAAACAGTTTTCGATAGGCCCAACGTCGCAATAAGCTCCACTATCGCAGTCGTGCATGTCGTAAGTGTGTAGTGTATATATTATTTGTATCCAGGCATGTTGCATAGTGTGCTACAAGTAGAGCAACAATCAATGATCATTCGAGTTGACTTTGTTTCAGACATTTTGAGCGAATGGAACTGTTTGCCTTTGCATCTCCTAAGAGCATCCGATGGGATTCTTCTCTGCCTTAGCAACAGGTCTAATAATTCTAAATCATCCAAATCAGCACTATGGGTATGCCACCTCAACAGCGTCTTGTGATTCTCACTGCGAGCAGAGTGGCTAGGCTTAAGTAACCAACAGTTACAAACAAGGCAGAGGCCATAATAACTATTGTACTCTCTGTCAGCTACACCCATTCGCTGTTTTGTTTCGGTCTAATCCCCTTTCATGACCTTTCACGAGCGCACCGCTTCTTCGTACAAATTAGAGATTCCCATTTATCTAATATGAGACTTTCTTAGCTGCCTCCATTTGCTGCTTTAGCCAACAGCTAATTTACTGCAAGCAAAGATGTCCGTGTTCAAAGTGCGGAAGAAACCACTCAGGGACCTATAGCTTCTCTCTGGCCTAATGACCGACACTGGAGTCATGTCGCAGACAATATTAGACCCTGTGGTAGTGCCAGCCGCGCCGGCAACCGGTCGGCATTCCCTCTTTGTAAGTCTCGACCTACCCTTATTGAAGCCCAAGCCATGGCTGACCAAACTTGGATATCAAAAAGCTCAAGGATCAGTGGCTATCTCTCTTATAGGCGATGCTTGGAACATGTCGCGTTTATACCGTTATTGCCTACTCGGCGATAACGGCGTCCTTTTTTCGTCACAGAACGTCCTCTTCTCTAATATCGCCTACGTAGATGGTTAGTAATGTATCGTAGCAAGGAATTGAACTTTCCCTCCGATGAAAGTCTGCAGAACCGACAGTCAGCCAATTCAATCAGGAAATTTTTACGAACATCCCGGCGATCGAACCCAGTCACCAATGCTCAAGCTTGCTGACATCCCCGATACTGTCGTCGAGGGGGACTACGGGACCATACAGTTAGTATTGGTCAAACATGGACAACGGGTTAGGCGGGCGTAATCAGTCATTCTTCGCCTGTACTAACGTTGTAAGCCACAAAACCTTAATACTTTCGAGTCTCGCTTATAATCCCCTTTTCACAGCCGTTCGTCGAAGCTGACCACTTCTCGATTCAGATCCCCGCATTAACATAACGGCGTCCGACGTTAACGTCACTAGGTCCCATCCATTCCCACAGCAATTCGACCTGGTGGTAGCAATAATGCCATTTGAGGCTTAGAATCCTCTAGTATTGGTCTTTCAATGCGTGATATAGCAGGTATCGCTGTTGGTGTATTCCTGGCGGCTCTACTTATAGTAGGCGCTGCTGCCTGTGTGCTGTTCAGCAGGCACAAACCTCATGCAATAGATCAGGAGGTCCAATTGTCCCGGACAAAGGCTACACCGAAGATTACCCTCTGTAAGTAGCTTCGATAAGAAATTAATTAGCATAGGCTCGGCTGATGTCTGGTATACGAGCAGTGTATTTGCTTCGATCACACAGATAATTCAGTTCTCATGCTCGATGGAATTAAGTGTGCAGTCAATATTTCCGCTGTGTATTCGGACTTCTCTACTTTCGTTGGCTTCGTACGAGAACTGATAGTAATAATCTTACCTCTTACGACGAAAGCAACAACTGAAAGGTAACGTTCCGTGTTGCGGATGGTCTCACGTTCAATAACTAAATAAGATGAGACACTTTAAACAGACAAATTCTTTATTGTCTTCATCTCTTTCTGATTTTCTGTTTCTCGGAGTTTTGAATTTTTACGCCAACTACATTCCTCTCGTCATTGCTATGTTGTGTTATTCGAACTCATCGCAGCACTCGAAATAAGCAGATTTCTCATCTTCTTCCTAACTTTCTAATACGCAGGCGAATTTTCTTGAGCTGAGGGGAGTAAAAGAATGTTCTTAACATAGAACTCTCTTGCATAATCGCAGTAATTATCCGCCGCTACGTCTGCTCTGCATAACAAGCCTAAGGACGGAATAGCACTTTTGCGGAACTAAGAAGCGGAGCCGTTATTCGCAAAGATCTTTGTCAATATTTTCAATGCCAGGACGGATACTTATATGAAAACCATCTCATTCAATCTTTGCTTCGCCCATATCGCGGGAGTGAAAGTTCATCAACCAGCCATCTTGCGTCCGTTAGAGGCCGTTCTCCCCATCCCATAATCCCGTTTAATTAGTTCGGTAAAGGTCTTAGTGGTAACTAGGTACTGCCCCTCGAAGCACCTGCGGCTTCTGCCGTGCACAACTAAATGAGACTGCAAAGCTACAGGAGAGACATATCGGAAGACCACAACCAAAATACACGTACAGGCCCCTTCGCGAGATAGTATGGCTTGCGATTCATGCGCAAGAAATTCCTGGGGTTGCCACATAACCCTGACACATCATCAGGATCTAATAGGCCATGTCGTCACGAAAGTATCTCACAGGAGATCCACTCTTGGCTATAAGTCTTCGGGGGCCGTATAGGAAGCCTGCATTGTCATGTTACTTCGAACGAAGTAGACTGCTCGACAATTAAGGCACACCTTTGATACTGCTGCTTAATAATGATGCTCGCATTTCCATCGCCATCGAAGCGCTGTGCTGCTATATTTCGCGAAAACAGTTACGTTCATTAATTTGCGTTCTTGCGTTCTTGCATTCTCGCCTCCGATCCTTATTTCAAGAATAGAATTAAGCTTCCAATTATTCAATACACATTCTGACAGATCTTTAATGGTTATAGTAGTATAAATGGAATGAATAAAAATTTTATAATTTAGCAGGTCTATAGTTAATGGTGTATCTTCTATCACTCTATTCAAAGATACATGTCCAACAGACAAGCGTCTTAGCGGCACACTACCCCAATTACCTCTAGAGAAACCCATTTAATCTGCACAGATCGGATGTACCGGTAAACGAGATGTGCGTCAAATGGCGGTGAGTCCTAAGCACAGGGGCTACAAGCAGTGTGATTATATAAGCGATGAGCCCACCACATAGACGTAGTTGCCTTGTAGGACGGACGTAACACTTGGCTGCAGTTATTATTATGTAATGTCTTAGAGATATTTTAGAAATAGGAAGTAATCAGGTTAAGTGCAACAAGTGTATTGCCTGTAATTAGCAAGTATCATCTTACATTAATTTTTCATGGGGAAAAAGAAAAAGGTACACGAGTTAAAAAGGCGTAAGAGGTATATACGTCAGCTATGCCAGCCCCATTCCCACTAATACTCTCCTCTTAGATTCCACAGTTCCTTTCACATATCTCAAAATCTCCAATCTGATCCTCAAAAGAGTTTTCGGTGGCCTACCGTAGGGAATACTAGGATACAATCTTTGGCCTCGAAAGACGAAACTAAGGAAATAGGATGTATTCAAGTGAGCTATTGGCTAGAGTTTTACATCAATAAAGACTTCCAGGTAAAGGGACATTAATAGAAACTCTCCCTTCGTCTAAAGCATGCCGCAGTGTGGATATTTGACAAGAGTCTCAGTGTTGAGCGTACTGAAAGCCACATCTCGATCAGTCAACAGTATTGTGGTGCAGTGGTTGGTATGGTTTAAAGACGCAATGTAGCTATCGATTTCCGGCATATTCGGCTTCCCTCTTGCCAGGATGGCGCGATGTAGCTTCATCCACATGAAAGCGCAGTGACGAAGGTGGTACTCCCAGGTGACGTAAAGGCCGTCGCCACGGCCTGCTAAGAGCTCCTCGCGGCTGACAGGCTCGGTCCTCTCTGAGTCGGCATAATACTCCCAGGTCCTCATGGCTTCGAATGTTTCCACTAGCTCGGAGTCATAGCACTCGTCGGGCAGCCAGCAGAAGGAAATAAGATCGAACTTGCACCCGCGAGCGAGGGCTTCCTCCGGCGTTGAACCACATGGAGATTGCATCCGGAAGTGCGCCGGCTCGGGAGTCGAAATCAAAGTCGAAAGTAGCTGCATAGCGTGCTCAGATAAGTTTTGGTTATCCTGTTGAGAGCTAGACCCATCCCCAGGAGCAGATGTAGAGAGTCGGCTGAGTAGAATCGAACCGGCCCCAATCAGAATCACAGCGCAAGCGACAACTGCCGTTACAAGATATACCGATATGGGACATGATCGAGTAGTGGCCGCGAATGTACTTCTAGGCTGTTGACCTTCTTTAGGCTTCAGGAAGCTCTGTCGTTGGTCATCTTCATTATATTGCTGACTTTCATCATCGTCATCATATTGCTGATTCGGTCGCATTGGTGGTGATGCTGTGAGCGAGATCTGGGAGAAAGCTGACGGAACAGCTTTCGCGGTCTTCATCATGCTAGGTCTGGAGGAGAAGGATACTGTGGGAGACTTGAAGAAAGAGACAAGAGGGAGTGTTCGTGGAACCGGTTCTTAAGTAAGGGTTTGTGCTGAGTGGAAATGTAAATAGGTTACGAAAGAAGAACGTGAGGGGGGGAGTATCTGGGAACAGCAATGATACGGTGAACAACATGACGACCCTACGTAGCCCTCCTAGCCAGTATCTGCACAAGTAGGAGGATCCCGGACCCATGGCCGAAGTGAGGACGGCGGCTGCTCATATTGTAAACCCGGAAACTCATCCCTGCACCCATACTTCCGCGCCTTGTATACCCAGGTTATCGTGAAAAGTGTTTGAATTTTGCCAGTATTGGTGAGAACATTTAGTCAGTATGAAATGAACTGAGTATTAGCACACAGAGCAACTCTCTACTATGAAGTATCTCCAGGCTTGAAGGTACTAACAGCCAAATACTTTCCTCGCAGCCCCTGCGGAGTCTTTGCAAGCTCCTTGTTGAAGCCCCAGACCCTCATAAATGCATGGTATTGATCCATCTCGTACTTTTACGCATTTGGTAAGATCAGAGTCAACAGGAAGTTTATAGGTCAAGCTTGCATGGACATCTGACGCTAAGATGCTGGGCCGTCGCTGATTACATAGTGTAAAAGTCTTTCGTTGGTCAACTCCACTTACGCAATCCAGCCCAGTCACGGAGTTCTCGGACAACGAAACCATAGCATGAGAGTATATTAAAAGCTGGCCTTATTGCGAGGCTTCGGCCCGGTAATTAGCTTGTGCATATCAGTAGGTGGTATAACAGTCGTAACAGCCCTAAAAATGGAAAGCAAGTGGGAAAACAGATGATAGAACAGGCGAGAAAACAGGTGAGCTGATGAACAGGATGATGGGACGCATCGATGGGGTACACTGATAGGTAAGTACTAGACTAGGTCTTAATGTGCTGACAGTAGATGATGTGCTGACAGAAGGTGATGTGCGGACAGGGGACTACCCCAGGAAAAGGAAAACCGGAGGGGTAAGTAGAGGTCAACCTATACGGAGTTAACGGGCGCAAATAAAAGCATGCCAAGAATTTCTCGGTTTAAACTTGCTTCAACCAACAGAAAGAGGTTGCTAGCATCGTGACTATACACTATGCGACTTAGCGTTTGTTATTACGGACCATGGTCTACAAGTATATTGATTAGTTGCCATGCGTGTCCTAAGAACAAAAGAATCCAAACAATTTTAACTACCAGCTAGAACTAAAGGATTAAACGTCCGGGCCATCGCACTGTCACGTTTTCCGTAACTGATAAAAAGATCAAGATTAGCCTTTGGGATCACAATTCCGTGAATAATAACATTGATAGCGCCCTAATTGAACCTGTTACATGCCATGACATGACCTTTATTTCTGATCCTTTAATTCTCACAATAGCTATCATAGCATGTGGGTTGAAGGGTTTAAGAGTGTGTACTTATCACTTAAGGACACTTGACAAGCTAGAAAGGAGTTAGAGCTACTATAGCTAGACTTCCAAATTTGTATCGAAACTTAGGCCATGATAACCCAAGTCGATATTCTAAACCAACCTGTGTGATAGGGTATACCTGTCAGAAAGTGAAAAGTCTACTCGACCACAGGGAGCGAATTCCTGTAGGTGTAGCTGACATTTGTAACAACCACATTGAACCTCAGTTATACCATTTATGAATACATTCTACGAGCATTCAGGCACGTACGACCATAGGATCTAGAAAGCACGGGGTCCCGTCTGCTCCCCCATAGTTAAGCTGGATACCGCCGAATTAGTAGTTGGGTCGGTGATGACCAGCGAATCCCCGGTGTTGTACGTTTTCTTAGTTCTTTTTATTATAATCGCAGACGTTTTCCTTATGTTACAGGTTACTACTATGCATCATCAATTTATTTCAAAGCAATTCTGGATTGTTTTCTCCATTATCGACATACCCCCCGCCGCGCAGATACATCCGTGTACCGTATTGGATAGTCCCCATAACCACCACCAAAATCACCACCTGATAAATAGCCTCATGCAAATACAACAATTGAAATAAAAGCCATATAGAAAATATAAGGATATTCTATAGCCTTTCTCTTTCAATATGACGTTAGTTCCGACTTGTTCCTGACTTTTTAAAATTTTATTGAAGGTTGAAGGACAATAGGTGGTGTAAGTGGTAGCGGGTCTAAATTTTAGTGCACAGACTTATCTGTCTGGTGGGGTGCAGCTAAAGATCACCTCTGACCTCAACCATGAGGAAATTTTGCCCCTCTTAAGTACATTTGATGTATAGAAGGTGGATTAGTTTCACAACTTGGTGTTCCACCCCCAGACAGCCTAGGCTTTTGATCTTCATCTTCTAAGGAGTTTCGAGTTTCTTATTTCTTAGTCATTTTCACACTCATGAGCTATCAGAAGCCCTGACTAGCTTCTGGAGGAACAGTGATGGAGTTAGCCCCATGAACACATGTAAGCGACTTTCACTCAACCAGATAATAACCGATTATACAGCCTCAAAAGAAACTTCAAGTTAATAATGAGCCAGTCGAAACAAAGATCCTCTCAGTTCAAGTATGATTGATCATATAATGTGTCTTATCGACGAGCTTGTTCTATAAGCATCTGCTTTTAAGGCGGAGAGACATGAGGAGCTTGAAATTTTAATGGTCTTTGCCTTAAGTAGTATGTGGCTTAATGCAAGTTAGATAGGTTTAAAACCGGCGTATGCTTGATCGGCCAATATGTATGACAGTGAAATAAAATGGCTTTAAGAGCAAAAACCACACCGTATTACAAGAGATTAGTGTATGTATATATATAAAGCTGAGAGTATAGAAGCCCATGAACGAGATGCGGGGTTAACAACAGTACAATAATCTCAGCCTCAAGACCAAGTTTAGCATCTCTGCATATTGATCTATCCAGGACCTGTAACAACTACTAAACCGCTATGGCAGAAGAAAGGCCTACTTCGACCCAGTACGATGCACTAGCAACATCCTACGACCTCATATGGCAAACCCCTGCAGTCCGGCCTCTCCTGCCCCTCCTCACATCCACCATCGCCGCTTTAGGCCCTTTCACCAACGCCTCGGTGCTGGACCTTGCCTGCGGCACCGGCCTCGGGCTGCGCTTGCTGAGAAGGGCCGGCGCCTCGACGCTAGTCGGGATCGACATCTCGGCCGAAATGCTCTCGGTAGCCGCTCTCACAGTGCCGTTAGCATCTCTCCACGCGGCAGACTGCAGCAAACCCCTATCCCACATCCCCGGCTTACAGCCGGCTAGCTTCGACGTAGTGCTCGGTATGTGGCTGCTGAACTACTGCCCGTCGTCCGCCGAGATGGCGGGCATGTGGGCCAACGTCGCGACCTACCTCAGGCCCGGCGGGAGGTTCGTCGGTATCATCGAGAACCCGGAGATCGTGCACCCCGTCGGTCTGCGCAGTTTCAAGTACGGGGCCATGGAGAGCGGGCTTACCGAACTGGAGAATGGGCAGGGGTGGCGCGTGCATGTCGCCTTTGCGACGGAGCCCAGGATCGAGTTTGATGCGTTTCGACTGAGGAAAGATGTCATGGAGGCAGAGGCCAGGAGCGCAGGGATGGATCAGTTGACATATGGGAAACCCGACTGGGATGAAGTCAGGGCGGTCATTAGTGAGGGAGTTGGCGGAGAAGAAGGAAGAGAGGAATCATGGTGGACGGATCTAGTGGAAGAGGCGCCGAATCTGGTGCTGACTGCTACCAGAGAATAAAACAAGATGCTCACTTCTTAATCCTGGCCCAAGGGGTTCGTCGTGTTCCGGCCATGACCTCTCCGCTTTGGAATTCCAAACGGGTTACATGATATAGTACAGTAGTTATGTAGTCGACTAGTGAGTACGTACCATTTATTGATAATCAGGTCATATATACATCGACGCATAGCACACTAAATAGTGCGTGAATGCGAAGATGACACGTAGTTCCAAAGTTTCTCACAGCTCCTGAAGAGGGAGTGCTTCATAAGCCAGTGTAACTGCGTTTCAAAGGTCAAATCCGTGCGCCCCGCCAATGCAGCCCGTTGCCTCCACCAACGCCTTTCCATGCGTTTGCTTAAACCCATCAAAATAAGAGACTTGTTCAAAAGCGATATCGAAGGTAGAGCACGAGTCCCTGATCCAAATGGCCATCATCAAGCCCGTCAATCTAATGGCCTAGTTCAGGTTGTTCTTAATGTTGTCATACTTTGAGTTGGGATATGAGAGCAGGTTCTGGGTCTTGTCTAGCGAGCCGGAGCCACCCTGGGCGTTGAACGCGGCAGCAATCAGACTGCCGCTACCGGTACGGTCGCCAGAAGCCTCCCAGAACATCGAGCCGGCGAGACCATTATTCTGGATGTAGCTGGCCTTGCGGGAGACCATGGCAGCATTGTCGTAAGATACCAGCTCCTTAGTCGCACTGTCGTACGAGTACGTGGCACCAGCAACCGAGTCATAGATTTCAGTGCCGGAACGGGGGAGGACTTTATAGTCCCAAATGCCGGCTTCCCACGAGCCCGAGCCGACGCCAGAGTAAGCCTGGCCAATGCCGCTAGTGCTTTCAAAGGAACGGCCGTAAAGTGGTATTCCAAGGGTAATCTTGTTAGCGGATACACCAGCGGCAATATAGGCCTTAATGGCGGCATCAGTCGAGAATTTGGTATCGATGGGTTGACTGGGGTCGGGGTAGAGGTTAGCCTGATGGCCAGAGGTAGTGTCCCATGAGCCAGCGTAATCATATGACAACATGTTGAATTGGTCAACAATAGAGTTCATTTGGCTAAGCTTCATCTTGTTGTAGTTATCTGGGCCTGCCGGTAGAGCTACGCTAAGGAGGACTGCAACATCTAAAGTTAGTAAGTGCTCTCTGGCTAAAACTTTTAGGGGTTTCAGGAGCATCGAAACCCCTAAGTTGTGGATCTAGCCTAAAGGGAAGGCTTTTGCCTGAAGATAGCCGAATCAGAAGAAATAGCATTAGTTATCACTCACAGTGGTAGTCGTTCGCGTACTGCGTTGAATAGGAGTTGAGCTCCTGGCGGATAGCACTCAGAAGCGAGACCATGTTATTAGCCTCGGTGTCGCTCGAGGGCCACTCCCAGTCAATATCGATACCGTCAAATCCCCAGTCCTTGACGAGAGTGACTGCAGTCTTAGCGAAATTCGTTCGTGTGGCGTCCGTGCTAGAAGCAGCAGCAAAGCTAGAGGAGTATGTCCAACCGCCGATGCTAAGAAGTGCTTTGAGCTGGCGGTTTGCTTTCTTTAGAAGATAAATTTGTTTTACACAACCGTAAGCGTTAGTGCCCACGTCGTTCCAGGCTGCAAGTGTTTATCAGTCAATAAAATTCATTTAAAAGTAGCACATGATCATAGCCATGCTTAGGTACCAGTGGTGAATGAAGTCGAGCGACACTAGTAGCTAAGCCGATGGAACAGTAGAGTTGGAGAACCTACAATCGGTGTCGTAGTGCTTTTCAAGATCGGCATAGCTGTCTGATGTGTACCTATTATTATTTTTATTAGCCGAGAGTACCCACACGAGTAATGATGTTTTGAGGACTTACACAGTCCCATCGCTCATGATATTAGCGAATGCGTACAGCACCTGGCTGAGCTGTGATGCGGGCAGCTGAGCGGGCTGGTAGTTTCTGCCATAAATACCCCTATAGAGTAGTATTAGTCCAAAATTCGGATACGTCATCGTATCTTTAGCTCTTACCAGTTCGTAAAATAAACGAGATTCTTGAAGCTTGCAGCTCGCTGAGAGATCTCAGTAATAGGGCCAGCAGTAGCTAACGTTGCAGAAAGCAACAGCGTTGCGAGATTCTTGAAGCAAACCATGTTGCGCTAGCTCGCTAAAGGAAAAAAGTAATATAGAAGTGAACCGTTGGTGCGGAATGCTTGATCTTGCCAAAAGGAAGGATATCAACTTACTTATAGAAACTTTTAGAAATGTGAGACTCCAAGTCCGTTGCCTTACGACCGGGAAAATGCATTTCTTACAAGGCATTTCTCACGTGGCCTAAGGATGTCTGCGATTTAGGACATAAAGGGCCGGAGAATGGCATGTTGGATCTGAATACTAAAGGATACCGTGCCCACTGACATAACGGCCTGGCCCAGGGTAGCAACGTTGCTATTACCGATGTGAACCGCATTACTAGTGAACCAGGGCACTGTCAAGGTCGAGTATAAGTTCAACTCAATACTCGCATGGGCATTGGCTACACGGAGCCATGATAATAATGAGCCTCACTATCACTTAGGTGCACTGGCAAAAAAACCTATGAGGCCAATTTGAACTCGTGCTCTTCCTAGTCCACAGATGGAAGGTAGGTGTTGTTGATGTGTCTTGCATGCGCCGACCTACCGGCCTCGGCAGACGATGCAGTCTCTCACTCAGGGGAAGCTCTTCAAAATCGCCAATCAAGACTCAAGCCTTTAATAAAAGCTTGCCGTGTGGTTTGCTCACGAGAAGACGCCCTCGGCGTTAATAGCTTATCGTAGGGTTGCATCGAACTCTCGTCTCCAACCCTCACACCCCACCATCATTTGACTCCCTTTGGTCCTGCGGCATCTATCATCTTGTATTTGGGCCAATACTTGGACACCGCATCTGGGTCTGATATTGTATTTCTCCGTTCATACTTATCGCTCGAAGATGATAATAGGGGATCAATACGTGAGTGGTGGTGTTTTACACATTCGTAACTGTTTGGAATGACCGTTGGCATTATAGATGCGACCAACATATGGACAAATAGTGGATTCACATTCCAGCGTACTCGCCTTAACTGTAGCACGTCAAAAGGTAAGTTTGCGTTTGCCCCGAATCTCCGCAGCCACACTGATCAATGTCAGGCTCGAAGTGGTTGCTATCACTTGTACCAGTAGTACACCATCCCGACCTTGATAAGATACTTCCCCATTGGGGTAATCTCCCGTCTTGGCCAATGAGCCAACGGCTAAGCGTCATCAAGGTCGCGCCAATTGGATCTGAATTCAGTCCTTATTCATACCTGTACCAAAGGGCATCTTGAATAGGATTCGCGAACTACAACACCTCAACCAAATATTTGGTTGCATTAGTATCATGAGCTTGTTTGCAACGTTACCGGGTCTGGTAAATGGCTCCTGTCTTTAAGCCAAGAACTGGACGAACTCTGTGCCAGTGCTCTGAGGAACAGTGATAAGGTTCTGGTGAGGGTCGCGTCTCGAAGGTCAAGGGAACAGCAAGCCCTCGAGAGCAAGCGAAAGCCATCGCAGCCTCACTTGGAGCCTAGTAACTTCACGGTGGCGTGACGTAGTATCAGAATACTATCGGATTAGCGGAACATATCTCCGCAAATCAAATTACCAAGAGAGTCTACGGCTTGAATTCGCCAGGGCCCATTGCAGCATCTTCAGGATAGGGATACATGTAGTCGGTCGCATTTAATCTCGGAATCTGAACGTTGGGATGTTACCGATAACCGATCGGGTCAGCTGGAGAGACCCGGCATCGTGCCGAATCGAGGATGTGACGGAAGACTAATAAACCGACTAGCAAATCCCTGGTCTAGATATTTTCAACGCGTAAAGATGCCCTCGCGGGCAAAGTGAGCCGTCATATGCCATTTCTGTACGAGGCTTTGGCTGGTAGACGAGACGTTGCGTCTCAGGTCCTAGGCAACTAGAAACTAAAGCATGTATGGGAGTCCATAAGTTTCATAGCACACGAAAGATTAGGACTTACATTTAGCTGGCTCGTACTCAAATTAAAAAAAAAATTGACCGAAGCTACCAACCGGAGGACGGAATGGGGTTATAACGAGGAAGAAGCCTGCTGAGGCTCTCTTAAGGAAATTGATGGATCGGCGACTGCGTTCCTGTTCCTAACGCCTAGGAGCTCTAAACTCCAAGCATGAGATTGCAGGGTTCTAGCGAACTGTAAGCTGCAAGGGCAAAGGCACATTTGCTCGGTAGTATGCAATCCTTATAGTGGCAGCTTCTCGGCGAATCGCCTAAGAAGACAAGCAAGCAATGACTGGTAGGTAGTCAAGATTGTGTGGGGGAAAGCATAGCGCGACTATCTACAGTAGCCTCCTTGTGATCGGCAATCTAGTTTCTCTTCGAGGAAGGTCAGGTACCAGAAGCTCGAGCCACGTGCATCTGGCACCTGAAGTCATGGTGTGATAATGGACTCTTGGCAGATTGCATGTAAGTATCGCCAAATCGTCTTCTCTTATTGGCGCTTCTATTCTTGTACGCGATATCAAGTTGTTCTGGGACGAGTAGGAAAATGGAGTGCTTTCGCAGCTTTTTCATGATGCTTGTTTCTTCTTTAATTTGCTACTTCTGAGACTCGCGGGGCTGTTATACAGAACATTGCTATTGTAGTTTCCCGATTTTTAAAACGTGTAACCTGACACGACAGACCTCGAATGTCTCAGAGCCATGAGAGCTGGTGATACTCTGATATTCAATTACTTATACAGTTCCTTGCATGGAAATCTCGTGTACTCACATCGAGTTTATCCTCTTTCCTTATGTCAACCTTATTACGTTCGTCCCCGAATCATGTTTCCCAATACCATACGCAAATACTCACAGTAATGTCTCGTCTCCGTCTTACATCGCCATCTGAGCCACTCAGATGTTTGAAATTCAGAGACATCCAACTACCACTTCTATTCACGTCAGCATGCGCTCCTCCGCTAAGTTCTCGCCTTTGCGTTCAGCAAGTTTTTACCGATAATTCTGTACTACTCTACAGCACCCTTATATGGGTTTCACTCATAATCATGCATGTTTTGTTTTTTATATATAAAAGCACAGTACTGTCACTTACCGTAGTATCATGAGTCTTTCTAAGTTATTCTTCTTATTATTTTCCCAGAGCATATTAACAGCATTGGCGCCTGTTCAATGGCCTTTTCTCTATACCCGCTCCCCAGTTAACAGCTGCACTTACGCATACAGAGCTAGCAGGCGTGCGCTGTGTTCTTCGCCACCCTCACGGTACGACGCGCCCCTGCTTATCAGCTCTACTACCGCACGTGTACAATTGGGCACTCGTGGTAAACAGCCACGAGTTGGCATCATCTTCTCTCGAGCCTTGCACCTCGTCTCTGGTATTAATACGCTAAAGAAGCGTACTTCCGCTAGAAAGCCTAGATATTGCTGTACAAGCCTTAGCAATCCTCTCGCGACATTGCAATGGGCAGACGAAGCACGTGCGCAGCTTCAGTCGACGACCACCAACAGAAAATAGCCAAGCGACTACACGGCAACGTAGCGCATGCTTCCCCTCACCGATGACCGTTCCCACCTTGACCTCACCTATATTACTCCTAAGCAATGAGTTTCTATCAATATCTCTTTGTAAGATCTAAATTTCCGTGAACAGCGAACAAGGTGCGTAGGTCAGTTACCATTCACCTTATTGAAGGGGGCAAAGATATTCCTATGCTTATTCTGATGTATGTCGAGTCAGCACAGAGTGGTCACATCCCACCCCTCCAACATAGAAAGGTACCTAGATGGTAACCCAAGTGTCCAAGATGGAAGTTCGCTCAAGGCAGGTATAGTGATGCGGCCTGATGCGAGATGATGTATCTGAAGCAGGAACCCAGACTGCCGGGACCGGTGTTCTATCGGCCCACTATGCTTTTGATACGCTTCACATAGGTGCCCAATAGATCATGTCAGCGCATGCCGTATGCACATGCTGATGTAGCTATGTGCGGGACGTCCCGTATTGGGTTCGCTGGCAAGAATCGATTGGCCCGGAATCTGATGTTCAAATGCTTATAGCGACTGCATTTTTCCATGCCAGAGTAGACAGCGCCGGTTCGCATGCAATAGCTTAAGAGCGACGTGCTCTTCAATAAATGACGAGCTCACCTGAACTTCTGGGAAACAGACCTAAACACCATAGTATTGCTTCTCTTGATTTATCAGCCGCACCACGAATCTTGCCACTTTAGGCATCTACCAACGTGTTCTCGTCATATCTACAGGCTCATATGATGGACTCTCAACTAAGAAGACCAACCCAGAAACGAGACTTACAGAGCATATATATATAACGCTGGCTTGGGGTCGGAGATAAGGGGCTTACAATCGGGGAGGTTGCCACAATTTGCGCTTTCAGAGCAATTCGTGTTGGGTACTAATTCGCAGACCTCAGGCTCTGGGTATGGGGGAACACATCATAAGTTCGTCCCTATGAAACGAAACGTGCCCTTATCAAAGACTCTTTCAACATAATAGCTATACGCAGCGATCTCGAGCCACAGTGACCTTCTGAGTGCATAGAAGCTTACGCAAGCTACCCACCGCGGGGTAAAAAAGTGTAGTGAGGCAGAGGTGTACCGAGTTGCCACAGCAGTTCACGACTCGCCGAAGCAGAAACAGTAACGAATTTAGCCTGACCTGCGTATAAGTGCTCACGCGAAGTGCCCTAACGCGCAAGCTCCAAGTCGAACATAAAATAGAGTCATGGGCGCGAAACGAGGGGGGCAGTTTACCTGCCGAAAATGTCTAGCCCTAGACTAATATTGTGAAACTGTGTAGGTCAGCTATCTAGCGGTAAAAGAGTCCGACGGCAAACAGCGCAGCACAACCTCGTTTTTGAAATTAAATATAGAAAATCGCCGAAGCTGCAGAATGCACTTCTCGGTTGGCATTGGACCGCTGGGGTGTTCATACGTTCATTGTTCTTGGCTATTTGACGCGCGCGGCAGCTTTCAACGCACCAGTGAGATGGGAGAACGTGGTGTCGCCTGCATCGCCAGCACGATAAGGGCTAGGCTCATTGAACAACACTTTCAATTCAAGACTTCGAGAGTTGAAAACAAAAGACCAAGCCGAAATCGAATCTTGCATGAAGAGAAGCGTGGATAAGTCCAATAGTTGAGGTGTAAATTGGGAAAGGTAACAAATGAGAAGGGTGTTTGTTTTGGTTGAGTTGGATTCAGGGGCTGATGCAACAGTAACTAACACCCTTCTAAGCTCTGGTATCAATAGATATGGGACGAGGACTGGAGCCATTGCAGCTGATGCCTCCCCCAGCCTCTTGTTTTTCTCATAGCTAATACCTAAGGCACTAAATGATATGCTGCTTGATCTTGATTTGTTTGCGTGGTTGGATTTTTATGCAAATGTAAAATTAGGCAGTGAAATGTGAGTCTAGGATTGCGCCATACCTCAAAGCTACAGGCCGCTATAGCGATATCATAGCGATATTGGGCGGCAGTGCTGCTGTCTGTTGCAGTGGTAGGGGATCGATCAGACTGGCCAGGTCAACAACGGCAGCGCAAAACAAAAACACACCACAACAAGCACCTCCTCTTCCCTCTTCTTCTTGCTATTCCTCGTCCTTCTTCCCATCTCTCGCCTTCCCACCTGCAAACCATCTTCTCCTGGAGGAATAGTCATTTAATCAAGACTGTGAATATTCTACGCTTCCACTCTTCGTCCTTGCAACAGCCCAAAGCCAGCATCAATCGCGAAACCAGACTACCGTCGCATCCCACGTTGTAAGCTACCCATTCGACACATCTTCGTGTCGCATTCTGTTTCGCGTCCACACTCTGCGTCGCGCGACCTGTCATACCCCTTCATACGTCAAATTACATCTTATACTAACCTTCTATTCAGCTTCCACTACCTCAATCACTCCGAATCGCGTCCAAAATGCCTCGTGAAGGAACGCGCTCTGCCACTGGCAACTCGCGCCCGCGCGTCTTCGAGACAATCGATACTGCTCCTGCTATCAAGCGTACCAACAAGCCCAAGGCCAAAAAGCCTGTCGCCGAACCCAAGGTGAAGGCTATGAAACCGACCGGCGTCACCAAGAAAAAGGCTGCGCCTAAGAAGGACGGCGTTGGTGCAAAGGTTGGTCTGACATCCGGTCCCTTGCTGCGTTGTGGACTTCATATCCACTATTTGAACGCGCGTGAAAATGCGTTATTTTTCTTCTCTGCCATGTTGTGCATCGGTTCTGTGTGACCAAGTATTATCATTACAGTGCCTCATGGCGACGTGAACCCTATATATTCTCACACAAACCTTCTATCACGCTTGGAGATTAATCCTATAACAAAGCGGCAATACTACAGTGTAAACAATGCTAACATGTGCCTTAGGTCAAAGCTGTTACCAAGAAGGCCGAGGCCAAGGTGAAGAAGGTACTGAAACACCCCATACTGTTCACTCGTCCTTGTCACGACTAATTATCCTAGCCTGCTCCCAAGCCCAAGACTGCAGCCAAGTAGATACTAGGTTTACTCAGTATACTGATAACTTGAGATTATTCGTGTCTCTGTCAATATTCGCCTTCACTCATGGCGACTATGGCGAAAGGGAGTGCATAATCATCTTGGACTCTCGTTTTACAAAATCACGGCGGCCGCCTTGTTTAGCGTATCTGAAGAGGATGGCCTCATTGTTGAGTTCTTTATTGTTCTAAGCACCTGCGTGCATGAAGGTCCCTTTACTCACAAGATACCTGGTCCCATAAACGTCGTTTTCTTCATGTGTCGTACTGCTAGGCGTTGGGGAAGCGGGATCATAGGGATGGGCGGGTGATGGTGTTGCACGCTGTTTCTATGTTAGTCATAAGGTTGACCCCTGTTCATCGGTCCTGAATATGATCTGTGATACTTTTTGAACCTAAGTTTGTATCTTCTCTTCACAGTTACTTGACTGTATTGCCTTGACTCCCATATCTAGTGCAACAGGAGGCTAAATGCCACAATAGTAAGCAAATTCATGTCCGGCATATAGCTAATGACGATGCTCGGATTAGTCTCTCTCAACCCACTGTATATAATCTACCTATCTACACCCTGGAACATGTCCCCCCCAAATTCCTCAGTAACCCACGCTACCTCAGTCTCTCAAATGATTTTTTAAAATATAATCCATCCTGCTATTCAACACTCTCCCAGTGGATCCTTGGCACAAATACAAGTCACCGAAACTTTTAGATAAACCGTACTACGCAATGACTACGAGATGGTAGATATTTGAATCATAAGAGAATGCTATGATTGCAAACACTAACTACAAAACATCAAGTAACGGCTCTGATGTAGGGGGCGAGGAAAGCTCTTAAGAGCACCAATGACAAATGAGTAGTTAGGCAGTTGCTATAGCCTTCCTCTACTTTCAACATCGCCTAAGTAATCTACTATTTCAGACTCTGAGCCGAGTCTGACACCGTCATATTTTAAATACAATTCATAGTCGTAGCGAACTAGAGCTTGTAGTTTAGACAGCTGTACTAATGATTCAAAGTCATCTTGGAAATGGTTATAGATGGCAAGAACATTCATCAGTTACTCATGGATTAAGAATTGTTACAATCTATTCTAGATCTCAATAGTTTATTAGTCTTCTCGTGATTCAATACTCTATGGTGCGTAATGGATTCTTTTCAAAGCACTATATAAGACTTCCTCTTCTTAGTCTTTCAACAGGACATGTGTTTCCCCATCTTCTCGTAGAAAACACCAGCACTACATTACATCAAGACTTTGTTTACTCGAGCACATCCTTCATACAACAGTTCTCGGTTCTTAGGCATAATGTCCTCCAGCAAGAAGTCAGGAAAAAACCCCACCACCAACCAGCATCCTCCGCGCAGCTATAAACAGAGCATAGACTTCATATACGACACGCACTCGAGCAACCGCCCCGCTGTGGGTGAATGGGTGCAATTTGGCGATGATTTGTTCTCCCGCAGGCCATTTAGGACACGGGATCAGGAGTTAGCTAGGGCATATGCCTCTGTGCAGGCTCCCAAGGAACCTGCGTCTAACTCCGGCTCTACGGAGCCTAAGAAGAAATAACCCAGACATTAGCAGTTATATGGTGTAGACGCAATATTTTGGGCATTAACCTCACCAGTACTAAGGGATATATAATCATAATCCTTGTATCGAGTACGTGTTGTAAGGTGTGGTTATTGACTCGTTAAGGGAAATGTGATAGAACTCCTCAAATAAAGCCCTCGCCTTGGAATATCTCGCTCGTAATCTCAGAGCAGCAGCTACATGAACCTCACGTAGAAACCCATGCATAACCTCAAAAGCAGTAAAATTACGTAGTTCAAGTGATAACAATCTCATGATTATTTAGAAAGTCGATGAGAGCACAAGCCCATACAGACTCTTCCAATATAACGGTCATCTCACCGTACATATATACAAATGAGTAAGTAACAAGCAATGAATAATGGGAATCTTGGTTCAGAAGTCCTTAAGATTAAAGGTTTTTGAAATCTTAAATTAGAGTATGCAACACTATTTGCGAAGAGGTCCTTTACGTAACCGTTGAACGGAGGCCATGAAGTCACACATGTACGTGTATACAAGCCGCCGCCATAGCATCATACCGGCTCGATTTGTTATGATTTGCTATCATCGTCACATCTCACTGCTTCAAACAGTTTGAGATATTTAGTTACCATCCTCACGTATATAGCTCAAACCCTTGGAGCAAAGTACAGGCACAATCGATTGCCCGCACCTTGAACTAGGCATGGTTCATGGCGGTCGTCAACTCACGAATATATTGGTAGACAAGATGGCAGATATGATTGTGCTTGTCGATTTTGAGAATGTACGGCAGGTCAAGAAGATATACATTGAGAAGGGGGGCAAACAACTAACGTGGCTGGTTTATGAGATTATAACTTATGGCATGGTCCCGTTGAAGAAAAGCTGTATGATATTGAGCAAGACGAAAAAGACCTGGGACCTGTTTACTTCCGTGATACGAGCGTTATAAATGCGATGCTAAAGTAGCAGGTCCGTACTAATCTCGACCGCGACTTTTAGGAAATTCAAGAATAATTATCTGCGGAGCTGGATTAGGCGGCGAACAGCTATCCCTATGACAATACTGAAAAACTCGACTCAAATGTTACTCATACGGCCGAAACTAAGCCCTGCCGCCAAATAAGACCACCTAGCCAAGGTGACCATGTCTGAAGAAACACAGGACGATCAGAGAGGAAAGCAAAAGGAGAAAGAATCGCTCCATGTAGGTGTGATGCGATAGGAGCGGCCACCCTATACAACAGCGTATGCGAACCGGGTCAAAAAGACAAGCAATGCTTCCGTCTCGAGCAATAGTGTGCCAAAGAAACGCAATACTGAGTATGAAATCTCCAGGCAATACTCAGAAAAACGAAAAGAAATCGCCGGCAAACGCTGATGAAGCGATGTCTCGACAGAATAGTGCAAAGACCTCGCATGAAAATGTGGAGGGGGATGCGACTTGCGGCGATCAAAGCGTGAAGCCCGAGCATGCGGTAAACCTGATCGTCCAGAGAATTGATGCCGTCAGTAAAGACTCGAGAGCCAGATACTGCGTGGTTTCGCCATCCCGCTTGACAACGGCACCTTTTACCCTGATTTGACGTCATTGATGCTAAGCCCCAAGACCTTGTTCCCTCACCTGTGACTTATCGATAGACATAGGCCCTGAAGCTGAGTTCAGAGTCGCACAATCTTGAGGCGCAGTCGAGCTTAGGGTTGGCACAACCCGACCCGACGCCAAGAGCCCGATGACCCAAGTCCGGGTCGGGTACCCGACTTTTTTTCCTAAAAAAAAAATTTAATTTTTTAAAAAATACATATTTAATAAATATATAAATATATTAGTACACGCATTAGTACAGCCCGAGGAATTTTTCTATTTTCTTTTAATTTTTTTTCCATTTTTGTAAATTAATAATAGTAAATACGAAAAATAACTAAAGTTAATAGGCGATATATTCTAATAGTAAAAAGTGGGTTTACGGCTACTTAATGCTACTTTTTTTTTAAAATATTTTTCTCTATTTTTGCACATTTACTACTTTTTTCGACTAATTAACAAATCGCTATAATTTTGTCGCGCAGTATTTTTTTAAAATAATTTTAATTATTTTTGCCAATTTTAATAAATTTTACGCAAAATTTTTTTTGCAAAAGCTAATTTTTTTAAATAATATAGCAAATTATATTTACGGCAAAATCGCAAATAATAAATACGTTTAGTTTATATATATTATATTAATTTTGTATTAATTAATTATAAAAATAGCAAAAAAACGCCTTAGCGAAAAAATAGGCGACATTAAATTTGCAAAACGCTGCAAAAAAAATTCAGCTTTGTTTTTAAACCTAAATATAATTAAAATTAAAAAGCGCTTATTAAAACTATTTCCTGCCTAATTTATATACAAAAAAAGCAAAATAGCGCTTAAACGATAAATTAAACGTAAACAAAATAAATAAAAAAAAAATAACCTAAATATTTTACTTAAAAAAATACGCAACGCTAAAGTCGTAATAAACAATATAATTAAAAAGTTTTAGTATATTTATTTATTTAATATACTAATTTATATATTAATCGTTTAGCCGTAATTAAAATAAATATTTAAAGCAAATTATAACAATTTATAAATATACGCTTAAATTTTTTAAGCTTAATATTTAGCCGGCTATAAATATAAATTTTAATAATAGTAATATATAAATTAAAAGTTTTAATAACAAAATTAAAGTTGTAAATTTAAATAAAAAAAATCCGGATTATAATTATTATTTAACGAAAAACCTTAAATAAAATAAAAAGTTTTAACAAAATTTATAAAAAAAAAATACTTAAATTTGCTAATAATTAAGCTATTAATTTTTTTAACTAAAATAAAATAACTATATTACTAAGTTAGCGTAATAATATCGTTAATAAAATTAATAAAATATATTTAAACTAATTAATATATAATTAATATATTTATTAATTTTATATAATTATTACGGCTAGCTACTTTAAAACCTAATATAATAAGTTTATTAAAATTTAATTAAAAAAATACAAAAGCTAATATTATTTATAATTTAATTTTATATATTAAACAGTTTTTTTTTACTTAATTTTTTAAAACTATATATTTTAATAAATATATTTTACGTAAATTTAAGCGTATAAATTTTAATTAATATATATATTAATATAAAAGCTAATTTTTTAAGCTTATATTTACTATAATTATACGTTATAAAAACAAGTTTAAATTTTTCGTATTAAAACTTTTTATTAAAAAATAAAAGTTTTACGTTACTAACTTTTTCGGTTTTATACTATAATTAATAACGTTTTTTAAAATATTAACTTTAAAAAAAAAAAATGCATAAAATTTAACGTATTAATTAAACCTTAACTATACTTAACTTAGTTATAATATTTATTTTAAAAAAAAAGATTTTACTTTAAAATTTTGTTAATGTTTTTTTTTTAAAAATATTAATAAATAAAAAAAACTATACTTAAAAACTGCAGTAAAAATTACTTTAAATCGCTATAACTAATTATAAATATATTCGCGTATATTAATATATATATTAATATATATACTAATATATTTTAGCTACAAAAAACTTTAGATATTATATTATTAAAAGTAGCTAAAAGTTCTTTTTTTTAAAAATTTTAAACAAAAAAAACAAACTAAAATTATTAATATTTTTAGCGTACTAAATATATTGCGAAAAATTATTAATTAAAATTCTTTAATAAAAAAGTTCGAAGCAAATAATACTAAACATTAAACTATATTAAGCTTTAATATACATTAATACGCTAATAAAAAGTTTTTTTTATACTATAAAAAATATTTAATATTATTATTAAAGTATTATTAATTAAATTAAACTATTACGCTATTTTATATATTAAATAAGCTAATAAAAATATTTATTATATATAAAAATATAATGTAAATTTTTTATTTTTTAACTTATACTTAGCTTAAAATTACGCTAATTTAATAAAATAAAATTATTAAATTAATACAAAATTAATATAATTTAAAACTAATTTATTTATAAAAATTATATTATTTACTGCTTAAATGTTATTTTAACCTGTTTTTAATATAATTTATTATTTATTATTTTTAGTTAACTTTGCTTTTTTTTTACTTTTTTTTAAAACTTAGTTCGATAATTTTAATATTATATAAACTTGTAATAAATAACTACATATTTATTACATCTATAATATAATCTTTTATTTTAAACCTAATTTTTCTACTTTTTTACTTTAAAATTAAAAATAAATTTAACCTATTTCAAATATAATAGCTTATTAAAAATAACGCTAACATATTTAAAACTGCTTTAATTTTTTAAAAACGCTTTTTTTTCGCATTTTTAATAAAATAATTATATAAATTATCGTTTTTATCGTTTAAACTTATTTTTATTTATACTAATATTAAAAAAAAATTTCGAAAAACATCTAGTAATATACAATTTTAATTAAACTTATATATAAATCGAGCCTAACACTAAATACGCTTTAAAAACACTATTCCTACTTAAATACATAATATATCTTAAACAAATATAATAAGCCTAAACAATTTTTTCTTTATTTTAACCTAAAATATTAATATAATCTGCCCATTACAAAATCCTATATACTAATCTTAATACTAATCATAAAATAATAAAAAAAACATACTTATTTCAAAATAATAATTAATAATTTATTCCCATACGCAATCTTAATTTAAAATTTAAATATATTAAAAGCCTTATTATTATTAATTATTTTTAACAAAATAATAATAAATTATATATACCTTATATAAACTTAATTAAATTATATTTATAACTTTACTTATATTACCAAATAACTAGTTTAAAGTTTTATAAACATTATATTTCTTTTAATAAGCCTTATATACTTTTTTAAAATATTAAACGGCTTTTTTTTTAAAAAAGCCGTCTCTTTTAAAAAAAAACGGAAAATAAATTTACCATTTCTCGAAAAAGCTATTATAAATTAAACTTATACCATTTATTAATAAATATAATAATATAATAAATAATAATAAATTTTAATTTTCTTCCTAAGCTTTTTTAATATACTTTTCTAGTTTTGCTAACGTAGCCTTAATTACTATTATTATTAAATATAATTCTTTATTATTAATATCTAAATTTTAATTATTTAAATACTAACGTAGCTAATTTTTATATTTAATAAAATATTTAATAATAAATTTATAACTAATAAAAATATAGCTAATTTAATTTTTTTTAAAAAACTTAAACCGATTAGTTAATTAAAAAAAAATCGCCGTAACTTAAATAAAACACTAAATAAACGGCTAAATATTATTATACTATATAAACTTATTTTGCAACTTTTTTTATATATTAATAAACTTTTTAATAATTAATCGTAAAACTAAAATTTATATTAATATAAATACGGTAAAGTTTTATTTAATTTTTATATCGTAAATAAAAATAAAAAAAAAAAAGCCTAAAATCCGTTTTTAGCTAATTAGCTTTTATTAAATTGTTATAAACTTTTTTTAACGTTTTATATTAGTATTAATATATATAATTAACTATTAAAACTATTAAAAATTTAATATATAAATTAATATAAAAATTAGTATAAAAATTAGCGGATAAAAAACTTATTTTTTATATAATATTAAAAATAATATCTAATTTATTATTAATATTACGTTTTTCTGTTTTATTTTTTATTTTTATTTTTTATAAGCTTAAATAATATTTTAACTAACTGTTTTAAACTTTAAAATATCGAAAAATATACTAATAATTAGTTATATTATATAAAAAAAGTAAAAAAAATAATTAACCGATAAAGCTTATATAAATTTAAAGTTATTAATAATTAAAAATAAACAAAAATGCGTAGTTTTAAAACTAAATTTATTATTTACTGTAATTATTTTAATAATAAAATAAAAACTATACGTTTTTAAAATATTATATATATATAAAATATTTAGCTCGGCTAATTTATTATTATATAAATAAATATTAATAAACATATATTTCTAGTTTTAATTTCTATTAATAAAATAAATATAAATACTTTAAAAACAGTTTTTTAAACCGAAAAAATATTTATATATCGGCTATAACATTAATCTACGAATTATCTACTTTATATATAAACTTTTTTAATAATATATTTTTAATATATTTAATATAAAATATTTTAAACGCTTTTTAATTAAATAAAATATAGTTTAATGCGTAATAATAAAACAATTATAACATTTATTTATTTTTAATAAAGTTAAATAATAAATTAACGTTAATTTAAGCTTTTATTAATAGTTTATTTATATTTATTTATAATTATAAATTAATATATTAATTAATATAAATATTTATACTAAGCTTTTAATAAAATTAATATTTAAAATAATTATATTACGTAATATATATTTTATTAATTAAATATACTATATTATCGTATTTTGCTTAATTTTTTTTAAATATATTAAATAAATTAAACATATTATATAACGTTTATATATAATTTTTAATTTGCCGGTATTTATTTTTGCTTTTTAGTTTTAGTTATTTTAAAAAATTTTTTGCCGTTTAAAAATATTTTATATTTTAACAATTTGCTGCGTTGTTTTTTTTAATATTCTATAATCTATAAACCAAAAAATCGTTTAAAGCTATTTTTAAAAATAAGCGTATAAATACTTTTAATAAATATAGCAGGCAGGGTTTTTTTTTATAATAAATTTATTTATAATAATAATTTTAAGTTATATTAATAATAAGCTAAATAGGTCGTTTGGTTTTACTAATAGGGATAGTTATACCGGCGTAATAAGCTTAATTAGTATTAAAATTTTATTTATAACTAATAATCGAAATAATAAATTAAAATTAAAGCTACGGTTTGTTAAAAAAAAAAAATAGTTATTATCGTTATTATTAATATTATTTTTATATTTAAAATCGCTATTGCTATTATTAAATAAAATTTTTAAATTATATTAAGTAAAATTACTTTAAATTTATAATATTATAAAATATAAAAAATAAATTTTAAAATGCATAAAAAAATAAATATTAAAAAATTATATTAATTTATATTATATAATAAATTAATAAATTAATTAGATTATAGTTTTTTTAATACAGCCTAGTAATTATTAATAAAAATAAAAAATTTCTATTTTTATTTTTTATTTACTTTATTATACTTTATATTATTTTACTTATTTTGCTTTATTTATTTTGTTATATTATGCTTTTTTTTATATTATTTTCGCTATTAAATCCCGCTATTATTAATAACGTAATTTAAAAAATATTAAAAATATTTAAATATAAACTAAAATTTTTTTTTTAAAACTTAATAATTAAAAATTAAAAAACTTTTTTTTTATAATTTTTATTTTTTCTATTAGTTATTCGATAACTATTTTAATAAAACAAGTTTACTACTAAAACGGCTATAAAAACCAGCTTATTTAAAATTAAAAATAATTAATTAAAAAATATTAATAAAATAATTCGGAATAACTAATCGCTACAACAGCCGAAATTTTGTTTGGCTAAACTTCGGCGTAAATAGCGGCTAAAAAATTAGTATTTTTTTTATTTTTAATTAATATATTAATTAATATATTATTAATTATAATAATAATTATGCTTTAAAAAATTTAAAAATATTAAAACGCTTATAATCTGTTAATACCATAGCAACTATTTTATTATATAATGCAAAAAATAGCTTTAGTAAAAATAAAAAACATTTATATCTAAAATAATGCATTAAATGCACTATAAAAAATTATAAAAACTTATATAATTAAAATATTTATTTATAAATATTATTTTAAATAATATAACGTTTTTAATTAAATAATAAATATAAATTATTATATAATTAGTTAATTTTATTTTGCTTAAAAATATTAAGCGAAAAATAAATATATTAATTTTATAATAAATTAAATAAAAAAAATATATTAATAATATATATATTATTATTATTTATATATATAATTTAATTATTAAAAAAACATTTTTTTTATTTTTAAATATATAAATATTTTTAACATTTTTAAAATATTATATAAATTACGTAAAAAAATAAGCTTTAACCTTATAAATAACGTTTATTTACGAAAATTCTATTTTTAAATTTTTTTATATTATATTACTTTTTACAATTTTTTAATTTTAATAAATATTCGTCGTATTTTATCGCTAATATATTTTTTTATATAATTTTAATTAATTTTTCGTATTTTTAAATCTATTTTTTCGTTATTTGTTACTATTAATTAAATTTTTAATATAATATAAAATAATTTTAATAAAATAAACTAAACTTTTTAATTTAATACCGGTATATTTTTATTAATTATTATATATTAATTTATATATTAATTATATTTTAAAATAATTTAAACTTTAATATTATAAGTTTATTTTTAATATTTTTTGCTATATATTAATTATATAAAATTATTTAAATTTAAAACTTATATTTTTTACGGTATATTTTATTTATATTTTTTATTATTATTTATATTAATCGTATTATAAACTGTTTTAAACTTAAATTTATTTTTTAATTTAGTAAATATATTAATAAAATAAAGCGTAAGTTTTATTTTATTTTATATTAATATATATATTAATTTATAATATTTTTAAACTATTATTTAAATTATTAAAAATTTAAATAATAGTAATAAAAATTTAAATTTAGTAAATTTTTTATTTTATATATTAATTATTTTATAACTTGTTTTAAATAATAATAAATACGTTAAAAACGATAATAATAATGATTTTTATAAAAATAATATTAAGTACGTAAGTTTATTTTAATCGATTTTTAATATATATTAATAATATAAATTTTTTTTGTTAATAAAGCTGTAAATTTAAAAAAGAAAAAAAAAAGGAAAAAAAAAACGGCTTAAAAACTATATAAAACGAAAACTTTATAAAGCTATATTATTTATATTTTTAAGCTATTATTATTAAATAAAGTTATAAAGTTTATTAGTTAATTTAATAATTTTAAAACTATTTAAAATTTTACCGTAATTAGCGGTAAATATATAAGTTTAATTAATATATAAATTAATATATTGTTAATAAATTTTATAAATAAAATAATTCGAAAGATTTAGTAAATATAAATTAAATATATTTATATTTTTATTAAAAAAGCTTTTTTTATTTATATTATTTAAAAAATTGTTTAATATAATTATAGAAGTAAATTTTAATTTTAACGCGTAAATTTAAAAGTTTTACGTAAAGTTTTAAAAGCTGTAATTACGGTTTTAATAGTTTATATATTTTATATACTAATATTTATATTAATTTATAAACTAATTAAAATTATTAATTATATAATATAATATTATATACGTAAAATAAAAAGTTACGATATTTCGTATTTTTCAAATTTAATTATTAAATAGCAAAATATTAGCAATATAATAAATAAAAAAAATCGTCGTTAAATTTACAAAACTTTATTTAATTAGCGTAAAAAAACGACTTAAAAAAAATAAATTATTTAAATTAAAAAATTCCGAGCTACTAAAAATAAAAAAGTCGTTAAAACGCGTAAAAAATCATTTAAACAACGCGTTTTTTTTAAAAAAAGCGGCAAAAGCAATAATATTTAATTATTTTTTAGATTAATATATAGTTTAATATATAGTTTATTATAATTTTTTGTAAAAACTATAATACGTGGTTATTTTGTAGATTAATATATAGTTTAGTATATAGTTTGCCGTAATAAATCGCAGATTTCCCCGTTTTTTTTATTTATTACATTTAATAGTTTTTAATAGGTACTTGGGTCGGGTTTTGCCAAGTACCCAACACCCGACTCTAGTCGGGTACCCGCCCGGGTACCCGCCCGAATGGAGTCTCGGGTAGTAGCCGGGTACCCATGGGCCGGGTATTGCCCAACCCTAGTCGAGCTAGGAAGATAGAGAGCGAAGCAGTGGCGCTTGCATTTGCTTTTTTCCAGACAGCGTAACGAGAAGTGGATCAAGGTGCTATGTGATCGCAGGAGCCGGTAAGTAGTAGGTCAAGTGATTGCGCATCCTGTATAGTTTTCCTTACCTTTATTAATTGGCTGATCTTACGGCCCTAGACTAAATCCTCTCATCGTTCCCAAACAGTTGAGCTGGCTCCTTATCTCCACTAAGCTCGAAGTAATCCGTAAGATTGCTAGACAGAAATGTTGGACGGTTCCCAGATACTGGGGTCGGAGACTAGTAAAACCGACTTTGCCAGGTTCCTATTTATTTTGGTTGTTCTGCTGGTAGATGTGTCCGCTAATAGGTGGCGGATAGTATTATTATAGAAACACCCTCAGTCAACAGCAGTACTCATAGTATGATCGAACACAAATTAAATGAAGAGGCTTCGATAATATGTTGTTAAAACAGTCTTATGTATGCGTGATGAGTGGGGAAAGGAAGAAATATAAACCATACTTGGCAAAGCAGATATTACGAAATAATTAATTCATCTTGTCATCTGGTGCAAATTCAATTTGGGCCAACACCTCCCTCCCTCCATGGCCGGGCGACGATTCCACCTTATTCAAATAGACTTGCCGGTGGCCCTACTACATCGTCACTGCTTGCCGCCCTTCCCTTCATCCAACTATGAAGCCCCTCCCAGTCTACACATGCGGTTTTTTGGGTAATTTGAACGGCAGGTTTGACTCGGCTATGCGGGGTCCATACATATGTGTAGACGCTCGGGTCGGCTTTACATAGTGTCTCCATGCGTAGAGACTCCAAGCAATGATCAACATGCGTTTTAATATCCTCCCAATCTTGTTGCCCTTCACTGTAGTAATACTCTGGATGAAGGTATTGCTTGATCCGTTTCTAATTGTGAACAATCTGGTCAGCTTGTAAATCCAAGCATCTAGCCAGTTCCGGCAATACAGCAGCAGTCCTTAAATTCCCACATGTATAAAGTTCATGATAATTGCGGAAAGAGCAGTGGTGGGCTATTAATGGGCAATGGACTGAATAGTGATGGAAAATTGGGGGCGTCATTCTTACAATGCAGTGTAAGGAATGGGAGATTGCTAAACCTCCAATGTAACCGCCAGTCTTGAGACGCACGGAGCTTGGATCATCGGCCAATCGTAGACCTTCCTCGGAGAGGCTGATCGTAGTGCCAATAAGTAGCTCATGCTATGCTTCATCTAGTTCGGGACGCGGATTGTCCAGGAACCTCGGGCTGTCGAAGTTACTTGTTAGGTTTCAGTTCACGTATCTTGCTAGGGCAAGAGCTTGATACAGAAATGGTTATTAGATGTGTGGTCCTAGTAAAACCAATGAGAGAATCAAGGGTACCACCTATATTTCTGACGAAAGGTGAGAACGAAGGCTGGTTTGGAAAAATGCAGGAGGGGTGAATAAATCCTACTTCCGTGGAGAAAGCTTACAAATGGTCTTTTCTTGGGGGGTGAATGGAGGGTGCAAGCGTCTTGTTATAGGATTCATATCTACGCTGTGACCAACATAACATGGTATAAGAATGCATACAGTCGATTCTCCCAGTCGGCCACCATGTTGGTCCAACGCAGACCGGTAGAACCGAGTACTCCCTCGGTGTTTGCTCAGTCCATCATGTGTTGGGCAAAGGGTTAGTGGTAACCAAGTACAAAGATGTGTGGCCGGTCTGGTCCGATACCAGGTACAACGCTTGTGTCTGTTATACCTAGGGGGTGGGGAGTCTACTAGTAGTTGGACAAGATGAAATGCAACTGACCCCATTTGAAAATAGAGCCTTCAGCAACAAGCTATCTTTCCCAGGATTCCAGTCACATCTTAGCTACTACCAGAAAATTTTTTTTTTTTTAAAAAAAAAAAAAAAAAAGATGAATATTCTTAGTATATTCAATATAATTCTCGCTGTTTCCAGCCTAGTAGTGGCAACTCCTGTTCCAAGTCAGTTCTATAACCTAACAGAGTTCTCGAATTGTCCAGCTGATCGCCACTCAGACTTCACGAAGCAGCTACAGGAAATAGACGGAGCCACGAGGGCGGATTCTGATCATCTTCTCATGAAAAGCACCATGTCAAAACATCAATGGCTTGAGTAACCTACACGTTCAGGATCTCAGCCAGGAGGGGGATGTGCCAGTGTTAGGAGATAAGGATTTGAACAATGAACCGGAAGTTGTACATTATCAGGGGAAGTCAGAACATCCTCACCCTCTGGGATCCCTCTGGTAGTTTCGTAACAACAACAGTCTTACTATATACTCACAAGGTAATCCTTAATAGTCGGAACCCGATATTAACATGTACGCATGCGGCAGCCGTGCTGTCTTTCTAAACATGACACCATAGGAGAAGCAGTAATTCTGAATTCCAGGTTAAATGATACCTTCACTTAGATACAGGATTCCTCTTGAGTAAAAAGCCGTGAATCGGACATTCCAGCTTCTTTCTCACGGCATTGAACTCCTCGTTTGGGTTTTCAGTCGAGGCGTCCATGTAAAGATCTTCCACAAATTCAAACCCATGTTTCTCATATGTTGTACGGGCAATTTCGGTAGACTCTACGAATGACTCTAGTCCAAGCTTATCTGCTCGTTCGGTTCCCCATTTCAACATCAAGCTCGCAACGCCTCGGCGTCTATGCGCTAAGTGCATAAAGCAGTAAGAAATCACTAAATATGTGATTAGGAAGTCAGTCGGTATAAATGCAAGAGATATGGCCGTATCTTACATAAATGTGGTTTACTCATATATCTAGGGCACTTCTCGATCAAGCCGCCAAGAAGTTGGTCACTGACCTGCTTCAGTGGTCCTGGTAGTAGATGGTTAATTTTTGGTATATTCGAGGAACCCAGTGTTCCTGATTTGACATATCGAATCGACTTACCTCCAGGGAGCCAATAAGCCTTTAGCTCTGGCGGGCCGTTGGCGTATGGGTTCTCCTTGTAAATATTCCACTGCGCAGCACCGACCACATCACCGGACGACTCGTCAGTGATGTAGACCCAGTTACTGCTAGGATCATTTCGATGCCATGATAACTGACGGGCGCAGCATTCTTCCGGGGACGATCCTTTCAAGACTTCCCAGATCCCGTTGAAGGGCTTGCTGTACGCCTCATGCTCCACTTCGACCACAGACTTGAACTCATCATCCGTTGTTAGTTCGTGGAGCTTCAACATCCTTGAGCAATAAGTTGAAAAGACAAGGATTGGAACTAGTTAGAAAGGATAGTTAGAGGGAACACTACTCCTTGTGGCTACTCCGGTCTAATTAATTGATCTCCAGGCATTACACGCGCAGTGTGCCTCGACTGTGCACCTCGGTTTGAGCATTATTATGTGGGCAGCCATCCTGCAACTATAAACATTTGCAGCCAACACTTGATGCCAACTAGCACTCGCAGCTAACACCTGCAGCTACTAACACTTGCAGCCAACACTTGAAGCCACCACTTATAGCCAACTAACACTCATAGCCAACACTTTTATCTAATATTTGCGTTAGTTAACTTAAATAAATGATGATAAGAAAATAGCTTATATGTTAAGATTAATTTAAACCGAATTTTTAATAAAAAGGAACAAGATCTAATTAACGTCGTGTTAATGTTGTTCGCTAGTTAAAGCTGTTAGGGCTGCAGCGTGTCAGCATGAATTGTGGCTTCATGTGAAAATGTCGCTGTTTTGAAGCTTCCGCACCACGTTTCACGCCAACATGCATAAGCCATCAATGCAAGGGATTACATGTGTATAAGATGAGGCTATTCCCATCTTTCTAGATAACTTAGGACCTTCTACTTGGTCATCCAGATATTCAATGAGAAGCTATTCACACATGTTCCCGAACCCTATCAACCCCAGCGGTCTGAGACAGCGGCTGTCAAGCTTATGAGCAGACTGTAATGTCGTCCCGAAGGGTGCCCCGATAGGGAAACTTGGGTGCCTACATAATAACGCTCCTCGATTTTACGCCTCGCCGAATCGCGACGGTATAGTGTTAGTTAGGACAAGTTCCTCGGCAATACCAGGAAGCTTGACGTGCAAAAGTAGCATTGAATGCACGTTGTATTGAATCCTGGTCTGTATAATTCAAGGTTCGAATCAACTGAAACAGAATACGTTCGGCTAAACTCAAGCTCGAGGTTTGTATACGGCGCAGTTCGCGACGGCGATATCCGCAATAATGCATCGCTAATGAGACTTCATAATCAGTATATGTGCCGCACACAGGCCTACAGATGTCTCCGCGAGATGTTCTGGCCCTGGCATCATAATTCGGGCATATCTAATGATTAAGAGGCAGTCGTGATGCAGAAGATGTCACACTTCTACTGGTGATCTATTGGTCGGCCGTCGAATGGAACCACTCAGTCCTTTAAATGTTCTACATGGTCATCTAATTTCCATGTAATGTAGTGTCGGCTTTATTTCTGGCAGGAACTCACGCCGCAATGATTTTTGAGCGTGGGAAATTGCCGTAAGGGAGCTTTGTTGGTCGTAGGCATCCACGAGAGGATTGCCAAGCTTTGTGATTGCTGATGCTTTTAACCCCAATCTGGACTCAAATATGGTGATTATTACTTGATAGATCTTTGAACGGGTTGATTATATTGAGTCGTTGCATGATTATCTATTGCTCCAATTTTATCATATCGACAATACCATCGTCATTCTGTATCGTTTGCACGGTTGAGAGAGTCCCAATGACCCTAGCTTCGCCATTGGTACTGAAGCCGTACGGCTGGCATTTGTTGGTGAATTGACCAATCCGAACACCAGGAGATCCAAAAGTATATTGGATTCGGGTTATGAAATAGTTATCACGTGACATATACAGGGATTGTTTTAATCATGCATTTACATCCATTTTTTCGTTATGGTCAGCCGAGTCAGCTAGACAGCCCGACAGCCGAGGCCGCTGATCATATTAGTTGAGAACGCAAAACTCGGTTTTTTCCCTGACCACCCCCTTTAGCCCCACCCAAGGTACGTCATGACCTTTCAATATACACCTTTAACAATTAATCGTCAAGAATTATCACTTTTACCAAATCATTTGGGTTTTTTATTCTTATCAACTAAAATGGCACCTCTATCTACACCACTATTGGAATCGGTCCTTTAGGTGTAAATTGGCTGTAAAAGTAGTTATTTGGTGCGGGATGCCGGTTTTGCGGTCTCAACTAATATGATCACCGCCTCGACAGTCAAGGAACAATCACGTTTATCAACACTGGAAACAATAGATTGTGTTACCGTACATATTATCGCAATTGACATATATCATTTGAAAACCCTTATTCTGATCAAGTGAATGCTTATGTCATCCACCACTGGTGAGTAAGATCTATCCCGAAGGAAGCCTTTAGCTTCTAGCTCCCCTTTCTAACAGTTAGTCCTAAATGTGTGGCTTCTGTATTAGGGATTCCTGTCAGATTGGAGACACCAGAGAGGAGTTTGTGTGGATGTCCTGGGAGGATCACTCTGGTCAATTGGGCATGCATGTGGCTCCCATTTAGGTGGCTCGTGCCATTGTGGCTGATAAGCTCTACCGCACGCAGCTAAGGGACAGAAGATTGAATAAACAGTGAACCACCGAATCTGACAATTTACTATCATCGTTACATGCCACTGCTTCGAACAGTTTGAAGTATTTAGTAACTATCTACACGTATATAGCTTAAACCATGCCGCATACTGGTCAGAATAGCCAGGACCCCTTAATCAGCGAGCATTATGCAGATACATAATTCTATACAAAGTAATACAGTACAACCACGAGTGGTCTAGGAGTGGGAGATGGGATCTAAGTTGAAATGAAATGCAATAAACTACATCTCACAGACTTTAAGAGACTTTGGAGATCTTGTGACGAAAAAACGACGCCGTTATCGCCGAGTAGGCAACAACGGTATTTATACGCGACAGAACTTTTGTTAATTTTATATTTGGAATTAGTATTGCTTACGAAGTAAACCTGTCAGATATTATGGGATTAGCGGAGGCGTAATTACAGCAGACCACTGAAATGATGTTCACCGTATACAACCTATAATACGGTAAGAAGAAGTAGCTCGTGGATATATAGATTCGAATGTTTAAGGAAGAAGATAGATGAAATGGAAGGCATTGGGCAGATAGAGTCTATTCCAGTGGTACATAGCGACAAGGGTGCAAAGCGTCTCACCTTTTAACATTATCTTAGGTGTGCACCTGTACACGCCTTTAGGGCTGGGCTTTTCTGATTATCCCGGCTGCTGCGGGGGAGCCCTGCGAACTTCTCCCCATGTAACCTAGAAGCTCCTGCGCCACTTTAGTCGCTTACATGTACTGTAGAAATGGCGCAGGTCGCATGATGCGGCAAGATGCAGCTAGGTCGTTCATGGCAGGTCCGTTACCAGGGATATGGGTTCTGCATTGTCGTTGGGATAAAGGCATCGTGCCCTTTTTGGCGCCACTCCTTGGCGCTCCTCGGCACTCCTCTTCTTGCACCCGCGTTTAGTTTAGGAACGAGTCGACCTAGAAAGCCAAGCAAAGATGGCTGAGAAACCATTGTCTGATAGGGCTGATAATGAGCCATCATCACCATCGCCATCGCCGCCCGATCGCAGCTCATACTTTCCACCTAGACAGCGCAAAATCCACGACTCCAATGTGTCATTTGAGGAGTACCATTACTATGCTCAGCGAACTCGCGAGGAGCAACGACTGGAGGGAGCACCGCAGTGGCAGTGGCGTACTGTCTTTTCTTCGCGCAAGAAGAACGCGAACGCTGCAGAGGAGCACACGGCCACGAGCGACGGTCCCATCGTGACCGACGAAGAATGGTCAAACGCAAGCCGAGCATTCCGCACAGCGGGATGGGGCGCAGTGTTCTACTTGGTAAGCGGACTGACAAAAGGCATGATCAAGGCTGATATACTAGATCACCACCGATATTCTTGGTCCGTTCGCTGTTCCGTTCGCTATTGGCACACTCGGCTTTGGTCCAGGCATTGGCATCTTCACAGCTTTCGGCATTGTCAGTTGTTACAGTGGATACCTCATCTGGAAGATCTTCATGGGAGTCGATTCCCATGAATTTCCAGCACGTAATTACGGTGATTTAGCTTTCCGAGCATGGGGAACAACTGCTCGTCATATTGTCAACGTCCTCCAAGCTGTTGCCCTCCTCTTGCTGCTGGGCCAGGTTACGATCTTGTTCGGGCAGAACATCTCCGAGATGTCCAGATATACCATCTGCTACATCGTTTGTCCTTTGATTTTCGTCATCATCGGATTCTTTTTGACTCAAATCCGCACGTTGAGATCATTCGGATGGATCGCCAACTTCGGTTTTTGGCTCAACATCCTTGCCATCTTTATCTCCATGGGAGCTACTGCCCACAATCCCCCTAACTTCGCGATCTCTACTTTGGGATCCGTTGGAAGTAAGTTACTTTGAATTGATCTAAAGCAATCAACTAAAAAGGCCAGGTGCGATCGACCCAACAACTATCCAACAAGACGCCGACGGTAATTATCCTCCTATTGTTACCTATGCAGGTCTTCCTACAAAAAACCTTATCGGAGCAGTGAATGGCCTGCTCTCAGGAGTATTGGCCTATGCTGGTCTGCAACTGTTCGTGGAGTTTATGGCAGAAATGAGAAGACCTCATGATTTTCTCAAAGGAATGTTTATAGCCCAGGCCGTCATCTACACCGCTTATGTCGTATACGGATCCTTTATGTACTACTACCAAGGACAGTACACTTTCAATCCGGCGTATCTCGGGGTTTCTAACTATGCATGGCAAACCGCCGGTTCGTTTTCACCTGTCCCTCCTACTCGGCGAAGCTAATTCTGTAGGCAATACACTTACTCTCTTGAGCGGTCTGATCGCCGCCGCTTTGTATGGAAACATTGGTGTCAAAGTCTTCTACAACAACGTCCTAGTCGACGTCTTCAAAGCTCCTCTAATCACTTCCAAAGGAGGGAAGATCTTCTATGCTGCAATAGTTCCCATCTGGTGGAGCATCGCGTTCGTCATCGCCGCCGCAATCCCAGCGTACATCTACTTCGTCAGTATCATATCTGCGTCGACCCTGCTCAATCTGTCGTACACGATTCCACCGTGGCTCGCACTTGGTTACGACATCAAGAAGCGCACTATGGGAACATTCGACCCCGCGGTCGGCAGAACTTCTCGAGGTTTGACCGGTGTGAACCGTTACATTCGAGGATTCTGGTCTGGCGGGATCTTCCAGGTCTCAGTCAACATCTGGAACGTATTGTATTTTCTGGCCTCCCTCGGATTGTCCGGGTTGGGCTTGTGGGCTTCTATTGAAGGGTAATGTTTCCCTTCTCTTCCTCCAAATGGAGAGTCTGGGTGACAATTCTGATACTTTGCTAGATTCATCGAGGCTTTTCAGATCCCGGAAGTCAACTCCTTTACGTGTAGATCTCCATTGAACCTCGGATCTTAAGGCAGTTCAATGACTTATTAGGAACGGGAGACAGAACCGTGGTTGCCGGACTATTTGGTTTCGAGTTTCTTTTTCATTTTGCAGAAACCGTTACTGAGCAAATCGACAAGCTCTTGAAAGGAAGAGGGATTAAGCCTCTCTTTTGTTTCTTGATCATTTTATTCTCCATTTCATTCGTCACGTTCATTTAGAGTTGAAATATAACACATCTCTACGCCGCGATTTATCCAGTTCCAGAGTAAGTAGGTAGTTAAGAAGCCCGAGGGTTTAATACTATACAACTATAGCTATAGCCATACATATGCACACATATACATTGACACAGTGGGCTAGTTTCTACCAACTAGGCAAAGCACAGGGCTAAATGAATGACCCAACTGAGCACAGAATCCACGCGCTTACCCATAGCTTAGACATTCAGTAGCACAAAGTAGCACTGTGAGAAAAAAAATTTGTTAAAAATTACTCCTACAATACTCACCCATTTAAAGGTTAATATGTTTTGTTTCTTTTAACTTTATGCCTATTGTGGTTTATTTTATAAAGTTTCAATGATAGTAGAATGGCCTATTTTGACAGCTGGATCATTCATTTAGATAGTCCAGCGCCTGCCAGGGCTGCTGCCCGAAGTGATCAGGGTACATGATAGCCTTTCAGACTAGCCATATACAGACGCCTCGACTGCGCCTACGATTTCCCCATCGATCTTCTATTAGATTTTTTGTACTATATTTGAACCTTAGGTTTTCCTTATGCCTTGCTTCGCTCCTCAGTCGCATCAGAAAGCCTTCGCCCATAAGGCGAACAGCTGCCCCATTAGCAAATCCTATATGGGAAGTAAGAACCCAATCCTGAAGAACACAGTGCTTATGCTTACTGCTTTTAGCAACAAGCAGGCGATTTCTGACATGCAAAAACAGCACCCTAGCTAAAACACTGGTCGTTATTTTTGCTACCTTTAACACACCTAATCAACCTCCGGTTTATCGTATAAATGAAACCGAAGCGCTGATAACCAAACGAAGCACTGGCGGCTAAAAATCCGTGGTAGTCCGGAGAGGATAAAGACCGCCGCACTAACATAAACATGCCTCCGCTGCCTTCTTTTTCTGCATAAACAAATGATCAAGAAACTAAGACTACACAGAGTCAAGAGTGAGAAGCAAGTCCATATATGATTAAACTCTTCCGCTTTGGCCTTTTATAATTCATTTCATCAAGGTGACAGCCCATAGAACGATACTATAGCAATAGCCAGAGCGGATAGGCAAGCAACTCTTGGTTCAATCGCAATTCCCAATTCGCATATTCTTCCTGCATGTCTTCACAGTAACTCACAATACTGGTGTATCTGCTGCCGCATGAGCGACGACCGTTTATTTATACGATAGTTTAATTAAATCGACGCCTCTTGCCAGTACCAAGCCCAGGAATCGGCCCGCGATCTAGACCAGAGGCACCTCCTGATGCGGGCGCGCAGCCAATATTCCTCGATTAGCGTGGAAATGCCCAACGCCTCTAGATCGATGACGTCGAGTCAAGACATGTGGCCATCATCAACTTATATCGACGAGACACGGACACCACAATGTAAGGGCTAAGTATTTATGGAATGGGCAATTGTTTCGTGATCTAAATTTTGTCTCACATGCCGGTCTTCACAGGCTGTAAGCAGATGATAGAGAAAACGCCTAGGAACCGTGTTTGGGTTTGTGATTAAACATTGAAGTGAAGGGCTAGTAATACTAATAACTGCGGTAATATCAACCAAGAGGCCGCAAATCCCATGGCTCAGAACGGAAACAAGGCCCACGATGGGCGCAAACGCGTGCTCATCGTCGGCGCCGGCGCCGCTGGTATGTCAGCAGCGTACCATCTCTCGCAGCACCCCGACAAGTTCGACGTGACGCTCATCGACGCGGTGGACTACTGCGGCGGGCAGGCGTTCTCCATCCCGCTCGACAAGTCACGATACGGCGCCTCGTGGTGCAACCAGGGCGTGCAGGGCGGATCATACATCTTCCACCACACCATGACCATGTTCGCGCGCCAGGGGTACCACGCCGACCCCGTGAAGCTGCAGGTGTCGTTCGGGAAGGACGACTCGTTCTGGACGAACATGTTCCCAACGCAGCTGCTGGCACGGCACCAGAAAGAGGTGGCGCGTCTGACGACTGCGCTGAAGCTCATGCGCTGGTTCGAGGTCTTCTTCGCGCTATTGCCCCTGCGTCTCGTTTTCAAGCTGTTCTTGTTCTCCGACGAGTTCATTAATACTGTTGCCCTGCCCATGACAGCGCTTTTCTTAGGCACGGGCAATGCGACCCCCGAGGTTCCGGCGATCATGTTCGAGAGGCTTTGCACGTCACCGACATACGGCATGTGGTACAAGACGGATCGAAATACGGTCGTCAACAATCAGCCCCCTATGGTCGTGTTCCCGAATTTCTCTGAATTCTACGAAACCTGGCGGAAGGACCTTGTCTCGAGGGGTGTGGCGGTTCGTCTGTCGACTGAGCTGACGGAGATCGTGCAGCGGAACAAGCGCGGCGTAATCGTGAGGCTCAGGCCACGCACTCCCATATCGGATCATCATAACCCTGCTAATGCCGATTTGGACGTCCCTACCAGCGAAGAAGCATACGACGAGATCGTGCTGTGCTGCCTCGCCGACACGGCTAAAAGGGTGCTAGGGCGAAGCGCGACATGGCGGGAGAAACGCGTGCTAGGCTCAGCGAAATTCAGCGACGACATAACCATCACGCACAACGACGCAGAGTACATGAAGAAGCACTACGAGAATTTCTACCGCGAGGACCTAGCAGTGGCCAAGACCAACGGCGTAGACCATGCGTCGCGGCTGGACCACGCCGCCGGCCACTTCCGGCCTATGTACTACATCAAAATGTACCCGCAGGACATGACGAAGCTGGAGATGAGCTTCGACACGACCAACTACCAGAGCCAGTTCCCGGAGCGCGTGCCCTTCGAGCAGCACGTGTTCCAGACCATCTACCTCAACGCGGGCCGCGACCGGCACCTGTGGTCGGACGGCGAGATCCGCGAGGACTGCATCGTCCGCCGGGACTGTTGGCACCAGCTCTGCCACAGCTACACGCACTACCTGTTCGTGGTGCCGTGGATGGCGTTCCTGCAGGCGCGCCGCCACACGCGGTTCGCGGGCTCGTGGACGCTCGTCAACGCGCACGAGGTCGCCGTCATGTCCGGCATCGCCGCCGCCGTCGACCTCGGTGCCGCGTACCCCGAGGACCTCGAGCACGACCGCTTCGCGTTCCTGTGCTTCCGCCTGTATTACCTGCTCGCGTACGGGAGGTGGTATCGTCGGAGGCACACGGCGGGGGACAGGAAACACCACGAGCCGGCTTCCCAAGCCGCGCGAGATGGGAGCAGCTGGGCCACGGGGTTGTATGGCAGTGTGTATAAGGGACCCGGTGCGTCGACGACGGAACGCCAGACCTGGCGCGAAGAGGTGAAGAACGGTATGAGTACAGAGAATCTAGCCGAGGGCAATGCGCCGGGTAGGAGTCAGCCTTGAACCCGGCGGTTTACGCGATACGGAATTGGCGTATAATCAATACAAATCATTTTTACCGTATACGAGACGCGAAGCGTTGCTCACTTACGTAGCCTAGAAACAAAACAGCTGTTCGTCTCTTCTCAGACCGCTTCATATTCACTAGGCTATGATAACTAATACTCGCTTTACTTTACTATCCGTTTCTGCTTGCTAGGTGGCTGAACTTAACTTAATCATGGTTAACCCCAGATTGTGCATGTGATTTGATCACGTTATTGTCATGTTCGCTGCTGTGCCCAGGTATTTAATCATCCACCCTACTGCAATGAGTCAGGACATATATTTGTAACCTCGTGACTTTTTGTTACAGCTTTAGGCTCGTTTCTAAATCGTAGAAAATAGTTCAGAAGGATTGAAGACTGTTCGTTTATCGTAGCATGTTGGTTTACGTTGATTTATTATCGGCATGGTATACCAACAGTCTACAGGATGAATCTGTCATACGGGACGGCAGTACTGCCGGTAAGGGCGTGTGGCTTCATTCCTCACGCTTCGACCATGGGTGTAAGCGGTCACCCCGCCTGGGAATTTGATAGTCCTACAACAAGGACCAGCATTTCTTGTTAATTTTGCAAGCAGGACTCGACAGCGCTTTGCATATGTACGATTTTCAAGTTTGTTACTATTGCTAGGATTTTACTTGCCATACATGCATATACAGACGGTCGAGACTTCCATGGCTGAGGTGCATGATACTGTACGCACATATCGTGAAGATCTAGTTGTTTCTGCGAAGAGGATATGCGAGTCAGCTTGGTTGCTCTTAATGTTGTGATACATTAATCGTGGTCCGGCAGTACCGACCCTAGCTAATGTCCCTTTGAAGGAGCCCCCTGCTGACTGCGCAGCTGGAGACGGTGTTAGTTGGTAACATGTTTAAGCTTTTACCTCATCTTGGGCTAGTTCTTGAAATGGGGCGGTCCAATACTGCCATGTCCGTATATTATCTGCCGATGAGGATGTCAATTCGAGGAGGAACGAGACAACGGAAGGATTTTAGTTATATCTAAAGGGGGAAATATTCTAGAACGCCCATAGGAAAGACTTCAAAGGATTGTGGCTTGGCAGAGGATGGGGATTCGTCGAGGATACGGATTCACTGCCTATAAAGGACTGTTGGTTCGCCATGACTCAGTGTTCATGCTGTTGCCGCAGTCCCCATCCGAACTTCGGGGTTTGTGGGTGAAAGACTCTTTAGACGGTGGTATTCCCTGTCTAGATTTCCGAATATGTTTTTGAAACACAGACCACGTAGTAAGCAGCGTCATGCCTTACGGACTTCACTTGTATCTAGTGTAAGCCTCCTGCAACGACCGTCAGGATGGTGATCTTTCAAGTCAAACCAAGAACTGCCGAGCCCTGCCAATTCTGGGCATAGAGTATCCGATCATACAAAGCAACATATCGTGATGCGCTGTGTAATGGTGTAGTGTTTCTCCGACTAGCGTGAATGAACTTCCCGAGCGCTGACATGATCCATTGAACAAACTTGACAGGATGACAGGGTCTTGATCTGGGGTACAGCCGAAAATAGATCGGCAATCTCCACCTACAAGGCAGCAAATTCGGCCAACTGCGCCCAACGTCAGTGGTAAAATAAATGCAGAATTTCATATTGTTACTGTGTCGTAATCCGGTGGACTCCTCCACTCCCTTTACACATACAAATGCTAACCCTCTTCACCATTGCATCGGCGAATGGCGAATGGCGAATGGCGAAAGACGTGGCTAGTAGCATCCTCATTATGGAAGATTCGGACATCCGCTGCGAAGCGAAACCAGCGAAATCGTTGCGTCGCAATTTGTAATCGACTCCACGGCATAGAGAGACGATCACCTGCGACGGCAGCGTAGTAATCTCCGCCATCTCGGTAGTTCGTGGCTATGTCGCACAACATCATATCGGGGTTCCATCCCTTTTCCGTTTTGGCCATCGTCAGCTTCCTTATCGACTATGTATCTTTTGTCCCATGGAAAAGATCATTATGTAAGATGATGGTGGTCCCGAGCCACCCATACCGGGCAACGCAAGCGTCTCGCTAGCCAAGGCTTGTTTATCTACCCACATCACAGAACACCGAGCAAGGCGTTAGCGGCTTACGAAAGAGCTGGCGCTATTCATCGTGATTGTCCGTAAACAGATGCTTTGCGCCAACGTCAGCCTTGCAGGGCACACCCATCCTTTACACCTTCGCATGTTACTTGTGCTTTACACGCACTAGATCTTAGTGAAGTGGTGAGATTAATTACCCGGTCGACTTTCCTGTTGTGGTGCCTAGCCGAAGAGCACGTGTTTGCTCCTCCACGAAGGTGCTCTTCCTCTGTATCAGTCTTGTCTTGTGTGCTTCCGCGAATCCGTCACATTCCTCATCTAAGCAAAAGACCCAGCCCTCGCGCGATACGGAGTACATTCCAATAAATTTGTCGCTCGGGCTCAACTAGCCAGCTAGCCAGCTAGCCAGCTAGCCAGCCAGCCAGCCTTGCGCCTCACATTAAAATTCGCCAAAGAACCCAAGCCCTGCATACCACGGGATCCGACCACTCCCGTTCAACACCTACCTACCCTGCAGGCCTACGCAGCCATCGTAAGGAGACGCTAGCTCCTTGCAGTATCTGGTTCCTTTCTTTTTCTGGAAAACTTGATAAACACAATCGCTTCTAACCTATCAGCCAACCGGGACCACCTGTTTCGAAACGTGGAGGATCCTTCACATGTTTTAGAGAAGGCGCTGGCACACCCAGGCGCATTGACTGATCGACCAACAATGTTTTGATAGACTATCAACATTCTCCATACTAGCATCTTGACTGCGTGTTTCTTATGCCTGTTCTTTTCGTAGTCCTTGCATTGATCTATTTCCTCATCGATCGGGCAACTTAATCGCACAGCTGAACCGCAAGCTGAATACCTCGGATCCTAGAGGCGTTTATCAATCTTGCTCACCCCGCCGCCTAACAGATCCTAGATAGGCATCTTAGCGCGCTGGCAGGGCAAAACTACATGCCTAGGAAACAGCATAAACACCATCCTCAGCCGCACCAACCCTCGCAGACTTTTTCTTCTGGCCTCGGCTTACTTTGTCGTCGACTCCTTGTGCCGTTATGACTCGTGCGAGCTTCGGCTTCCGTGGCTTTCCTATAAGGCTTTCCTGTGCTACCTGATTCAGGTAAACCAATGCTTATCGGACAAATATAGTCTTGTAATATTTACACTTGATATCCCTAACTTTCGTCATCGCCGCAATAAGGAATATAGGAACCGAGGGAATGGGTCGGTTGGATCACTTCTCACATTTAGTCCCCCTTACCTATATATATGATGCAATGCTAGAGACATCACAACAAGCATTGAATCCGTCGAGAGTTCTTTTGGGTTAGCTAAGACTCGAGAGTAGAACACATGTAGGAATGATCTGCTGTAGGCCTTGTTCGCACTCACTGCTAACGACGGACAGAAGCGTTAGATGAAAGACAATGAATCCGACACGAAAACAAAGCAAACAAATTCTGCTTCACCTATCTACTTAGGTTGGGAATTCGTGCGTCCGGCCTGTCGTAAACACAAGTAAATCGCCAATTTGTCTTTGTGATGCTGCGCTGAGGCTGTAGTTGTACAAGGCACACATACTTTCCGATACCCCTGCGCAGGTTGATTCTGGGGTGCAGGGCATGTAACACATGGTTAGGATGGTGTGAGAAATGATGTGAGTTAGACATGTACGTAAGTACCTATTCTTGGTGAATCTTACGAGAACCCCATATTAGCCTATCCCCATATAGAAGTTTTTCTATTAGGTCCAACTGTCTAAGTAGGTTTAGTAGGCATTTAGGTCTGTTGTCAGCCTCTGAGCATGTGGGTATATTATGCATATGTTATCTTAGCGTCGTGGTATTCTGCAATGCATACGGTTGGGCTGTTAGCTAGGCAGACATTTCGAGAGCAAATAAGCAAACCCAAATTCAGCCGGACCTCAGTGAGGACGAGAAAATTCACCAAGTTCGGAAAGGAGGATATTGAAGCAATTATTGCATGTGGATAGTTAATCCAGTTTGATTCAGCGATGCTTGCACCGTTATGGTAGCTGTCTACCCTGTGTCTTGACTTAATCAATCTCATTCACCTGTCTCCAATCGACTCAGAGGCCCAAATTATCTCAAACATATCCTCAACCTAAGCCACGCTATGCAATGCCATCCTGCCATATTTCCGATTCCGGAAACACCACATTAATGTCTTCAGGTATCATCATTGTAAAATCTTCCGTAGTAGCCAAGGGTGGGAAAGAAGGAGGATCTACCCCCAAGTACCGCCCATCCCTATGCATCCCGTCTCTTTATGAAGAGTAATCAGTCTTCGCTCTTCCCAAAGGAAAAAAAACTTTTCTCAGATCATAGAGGCTCCTTTGCCTTCATTATCTGCCTGAACTCCACACCAGAACTCCTCGCTAGTGATGCTGAAATGATGCTATTGAAGACGCCAGTGTATGATGTCCATGTTGACGAACATCAGTGTCGTCGCGTTCCGCGTGTATCCGATGCAAATCCCGAAAACAAATGAAATAAAAAACCAATTGAACGATGAGTATTACTTCTCGCTGAGAAAGAACGTAGATTTATGCCTGAGCGCCAAACATGCGACCCCACATGCTGCGACCCGTCCTTGCGCGCTTCGCCTTTGCACTGCCGTCCTGCAGCTCGCGGAGCTCATCGGCGCTGATCTCGTAGGGTAATAGCTGCTTGCCGCGGTAACCGTTCCTGCACATTTGGGCCACAGCCGGCTGCGGCATGTCGAGAACGATCTCCACAGGCGATTCATATAATGAGCCATCCATGTAAGCAACATGCAGATCCGCCTCGGGGTCTGAGAGAGGCGTTGAGGACCGCGAATGCTGACGCGACGATAGAGAGGAGGCATAGGAACTGCCCGAGCTACTCGCAGAAGAGCTATAGCTGTAGGCCAGCTCAGGTGGCGTAGAGGCTGACGTGGAGTCGTGCACCATGCGGATGGTTGACTCCTTGGGTGGCGACGGCAGCCGCTGTCGCGATCGTGATCGCGAGTTGCCACGCGATGTCGGGGGCGTAGGAAACTGGGCTTCGGCTGCCCAATTTCGAGCTGCTTCCTCCTCCCTTTCCTTCCTGCGCTGCATGCGACGCGCGTACTTTGCCTCGATCTCGTTGCGAATTGGCGTCAAAAATACATCCAGCTCCCGGTAGAGGTCCTCCTCGGTGATCCTGAGCTCCCAGTCCAGTAAGAATAATAACTGTTTTTCCATCAAGTTTACTTCTGTCCGGCTAAACCCAAAGCTATAGCTTTCGCAGTTGATGTGACTGTAGTTGGCCCAGTGCTTGTTCTTGGGCGAACTATCGTTCAAATACTTGGCAGAGAGAATTAGTGCCGCCAGGAAGATGCGGTGAGTCGTGCATCGCAGACCCTTAGCCATGGGCTGAAGTCGAGCCTTTAGCTTAGTCAGGTAGACCAGCGTCGACATGAGGGTAGGAACCTGCACATTTGATGAGACAACCAACTGCGTGATAAACTCCTCTAGCGTTGGTAAGCTGCTGTCATCGCAACGGATAGCCTTTGGTGATGGGGTCCGGGGTGGCGTGGGGTATTGCGACTTATGTTGAGGTGGTGGTGGCATCATGTTAGGATCACACTGGATAACGTTTGATGCGGCCTCAGCTAGGTATGCGATCATGGCATGGCTGACTGGTGTGTGAATAAATTGCTCAAGCGCGATGGCATTGAGCTCATCCGTGCTTAATATTGTCCTCGAAGACATTTTGTCGTTTTGTAAGTGAGTTGTATACGTGAACCAATGTATCAGATATCGAGTCCAACACCGCGATGACGTTGATAGGTAATATCCGGACAATGGAGATCGTGAAAGAGAAAATCCGGGAAAGACGTTCGTGAGGGTGGAAAGGACAGTTGGTATATATTAAACACCAAAGGTGTGTGTGAAGAGAGAGAGAGTGTGTGTGTGTGTGGATGTATAAGCGATACGGTGCTATATAATGTAATAAGCTAAGAAAGGTGTATCACAAGGCGAACTGTCTGATCATATCAGAATCAAATAGTGACCCAACAGGCGCAGTGCTAGTGAGTACCAGCACTAAGTAAAATAAACAACAGGGTGCGTAAATGCGTGACGTGAGTGTGGTCGAGGCTGAGCCAGTTCTTAGGCGTGTTCGTTTTTGTGCAGCTGGCTGGGGGTGGAACCTGAGAGGGCTGGTGTGACAGGGATTCGTGATCGGCGCTGTTCGACGGCTGACACGAAGTGCCTGGTACGGGCTGGAACTTGGCGGGTAGTGGTGGATCTATCAGGGGGCCTAGGGCCGACTGTGTGTCTTATCTGACCAGGGAGGTGGCTAATCGAGTGCCTTAAGAGGACGGTCTCGTAGACTAACAGGTACTACGAGATGTACCTAGGTATCTTTTAGGTGGTGTATGGAAATGCAGGGGGTCGGGCTTGGCCGGTAGGGGAGTCTCCGTTTGCCCTGCTTGTCTGGTATTTGATGATGCCGCGGAAAATGCAGAATGCAGAATGCAGAGCCCGTAAACTACCTTCGGATAATCGGAGATGTGCGTCTACTTTCTTTCGCTATTTGAAGAAGGATGATGAGAATTGTGCGTCTCGCTCTCTCCGTGGAGCGTCGTGGAGCCGTACGGAACTGGGAGATTCGTGGCTCGCGGCAGAACAATAGTCGCGAAAGCTCAGGCCTGGTTATTGAGATGGCGAAAATAGCACAAGAGCCGAGGTTTTGGTTTGATGCTTTTTTGCACTCAGCACTCAGGATGTGGCTTGACCTGCGAAAAGTGGATACCGGTTCGAACTCCGGATAAGTGGAATGGGCCGGGCGGAGATATATGAGGATTTAATGCGCGAGCGGCTGACGTGGTCGATGGAGCCGAAAACAATACCAAGTACTAGTAAGTTATAATGCACAATAGTTGAGCCCGTCAGTCAGCTGGGTCAGCTCTGCACTCTAGATGCTACCCTCGTGTAGGGATGGTGGGGTAGATGACAATTGCCCAAAGAACGGAAGGGATCCCGTGCCAGCGGAAAGCCTCGATTTTGCTGGATTGGATTGGTGGAGAAGTGAGCGGAGGGGATATTCACGCCAGTTGTCCGCAACGGAAAAAGGATGCCTGGACAAGAAAGAAAGTCGGAGTTTGACGATGTTTGCCTAATTAGATATCGAGTTCGCGTACGCTGAATACTAGCACTGCCGAAGAGACTGACGAATGCGTTCGGTGCTGATAAATTACGAAGCCGAAGGCGCAGTGATCCGAGGTTTAGACGGATTTCAAATGACTCGAATAAGTGGGTGAGATGGCGGGAATTGTGATGCCAGGAGTCCAAGTCACACGCGAAAGTAAGAAGTGGCTTCAATCAAAATTGTTCCAAGTTATGGAGGCGAGTTGTGCGACAAGCGTGACCAAATGGAGTCCTGTGTGTCTGTTCTACTAAATGAGTGACCCCGAATTCTGCCGGGATGCGCTGCCTGTTATAAGATCTTCTCAGGTCCTTAATAGACGGCGTGTGCAATACGATAACGATCGGGAAAGGGTGGATCTTCGTCAAGAAGGGAATTTGGGGAGATATGTGCAAGTATTAAGTATTGAATAGTTCGTTGGGGCGTCGCTCCAGTATTGACGACAATATTGAAATGAAATGTAGACTAGCCAGAGTCTATCAGGTCAGCGAAACGGTCAACGGGAGTGGCTTCGTATCGTCGAGCTCGTATTAGTCGTCGCGCTGTCTGTGGCGGCGGGTGAGTCGTAATCGTCAATTAGGCAGAACTCTTTTTGATCTTCTCTTTAATAATACTGTCTGAGTAGGACGAAGCTCTCATTCCACAAGACGAGAGGTCGGTCGGTATGACGAGGGAGTAGTGGATAGTAGATGGGATCTTGGAATTCAGGAGGCAGTATATGTCTCCGGATTCCTATATCTATTATACCTGCAAACCTTCCGCGCGACAATCTCCGTGTGAATCAACGAATCGTTAGCCCTCCTGAAGTTTATTGACATCTGGGCCAGCGGATACCAAATTCAATACTCAGAGACCCGCGGTAGCTCAAACCAGGACCGGTTAATCATAGCAGCGGCCCCAAAATGGTCAGGCCTGTAGGAAATGAATGGCCGTGAATGGCTGACGATTTGTTTAGTATTATCATGCCTGCAACACGCGATGCGCTGCATGATCCCTTTGATTGAGAGAGGCTGAAGACGACAGACGCCGGTGGTTCATTGGTGTAAGTGGCCCAGAGTCGTCGAGACATGAAACAAGCGAGGGGTCACTGCTCGAGGAGCCAAGCTGCAAGTCCTTCGCTACGGTGGATCCCCAACCCACCACTAGACCACTAGACGCGAGTCGCCCACCGCCCATTGCATGCCTATGAACCACTGCAATCGACATCTTCTACTGAACTGCTACCACTAATATAGCAGCTATGCAGCATATCTTTGGTAGCGCATAGGTTTGGTGGCTGGCTCAAGACGCTGGTCCGCCCAATCAGCAGCTGCCAGCATTGAATGACTGTTTACAACTCAGCAGCACCCAGGAAAAATCGAAGCAATCGATTTGAAGAGCTGGCCGCGCTTTTCACAACCAATGGTGTTCTGGACCGACTATTTTGATCATTGATGTTTACCTAAGGTCTGCCTCTCCAAAGATAGGACCTAGAAAGCATGAACGTATTGGCTAGCTGACCTGCAAGGTGGTGCAGGTTCACACAATTTACAAGAACCTCAGCAACAACGGCGTAAGTGACGGGCGAAGGGTTGCAAATAGTACACGACGTTACATACAGATCCGTACTATGAATGAGCTCTCAATTGTTATTCAGTCTTGCATATCAGGTAGGCAATTTCTATGATGCGAAGTGCACGGGTTACGATGGCTCAAGCTTAAAAGCATTAAAGGCATCTTCGGAGCGAAGTATTAAGTTTTGATGAAACCTATGGAATAATGCCTTTGAGTCACCGAAGCACTAAAAGGGAATGACATTGTTTGAGCTTTTCCGCATGGAGGAAACTTACCCTCAACCAGGGCTGTCGTCTGATATTGCAGCACTACATTGAAACAAAACATTACCTATCGGTACCCCCATGATAGGCTTCTGCTTGAAACAGATAGATTGCCTAAAACCATAGCCATAAGCAACCTTCGAGGCCTCTTTCTTTGATGCCACAGCAAAAGGACAGAATTCACTAAACAAGACACGATGCTACACCGATAACAAATCCTCGTATCGAGAAGGGTTGATTCGCTCTCCTTCAATAATACTTCTCACCAGAAGCTGAGGATCGTACACAAAACGAAACTGGCTTACTCGCCTGACCCTGTTCAAACATCTCGATATTTCTTCCGTAGTAAACAGCGTAGCCTCACCCCTGGGTGACTTCGGTCCTCCAATCCCTTTTCCTCATATGCTCACCGTCTTCATTAGGATCTAAGGGGTCAGAATACCATAATGAGATAATAGCAATACAATATCTACACATAATTAATACTTATGTGACATAATAGCAAAGAGGTGCACGTTTATGGCAGTACGGAGTCTTGGAGCCTATAGATTGTGACCAGCGACCGGCAGCTTCCTCGAATCTATAGCATATATCCCAATCGGGCAAATCAGATCCTTACGCAGGAGTTTCAGGATCTCCCCGACGATCAGAACCTAGCGTCTCCTGTCTATCCTCATTACTTGTTGTAAGTCTCTTGTCCAACAAGGGCTGAGAACAGTATTAATTCGAAAATTCTTGTTACTATCGATTAACAGACAAGAGTTGATTGGAATGCAGGGCCTTGCCACTTTGGTGGGATGACCCTACGTTTTGTATCTATTGTGCGATGGCTTAGAACCTGCGCATTCCACACTTTGCGGGGAGGCTTGCGTATGTGCAGGTATTAACCCTCTTTGTACAGTACATCCCTGACCTCCTGAGTTTCACAGCCACGCACCGTCGTCTTAGGCATGAGAAAGCGAACCAAGCGTAATGGTTTGCGGCGGAAGACGTCGGCAGCTCGCCAAATTTCGCATCTTACCTCTTTATAACGGTGCCTAGTGATTTCCGTCCACGCGGCGTCGTAGGCTGGCTCTCTTGGCTGCCTCTTGTTGATAATGGGATAAGGAGGCTTCAGCCCCAAACGAAGACGTATGCTGCTTCATTATCATCAGCAGTACGAATAGGCTCATGAAGATCTACCGGTATGGAACGTAGCCGACTTTACGCCGCCACTGTGTGTTAGAGCAGAATCTGTCGAGCCGCCCCTATCGAATTTAAAGACGTGTACTCGGGAAGTCCTACGCCAACTACATCTCTTCACCGCCGTGTTGGCCCCCCGAAAGCTGCATCTGCAAGATTATTTCTTCGCACCGCTCGCTGCCAGAGACCGAAAGCTCTACGGAGGCAGGGAGCGCAGCACCGCCATACCCGATGCGGTACCTCAGCGCAGTTCTGTGTCTTGGACACTCCGAACCAGACTGTCAGCGACTGCCGTTATTGGCCAGATATTTCTGAAACCAAACGCTCCAGACCAAGGCTAGAGCCCCGCGAGGTCCAATGAACTTGCATGCTTATGCCACCTAGAATCTTCAAGGACCTAGCCGGTATATGGTAGAAAAGAAAACCTGCAAGACTGTACTTTTTAGTGCCCAGAATTCTTCAATGCCTTCTGTGGCTGGAAAAATGTGTTCTCTGATATTCTCACGATGCTTTGTCATGGCCCCGCCACTCGATAGCCAGCCAACTTAAAGCATGATCTATGATGTATGACCCTGGCCTCGTGGCTGGAGAGCAGATCTCGGTAGTTGACAACGCATCAAAATAAACAGATGATTTACCAGGATTCACTAAGTTGTGGTGTGGTAAATGTTATGATGTTTGTTAGTAGCATCAAGTGATTGTCAGTATTGATATCTCGCGTTGATCACGAACATCAACAAGGCCAGTTGCAGAGGCCATGTAGATAGAGGCCACCATCAACATAACCATCTGACTCCGTCCAGACTGTCTGTGCAAGATACAAATGTGTGTTGATCACAGGGCCTCGGCTTCTGGCACACCAAAGCTCGGCAAGTGGGCTGCCAATGTGGCTTGACTCTGTCAGTATACCCCAGTCGCCATTGCCGAGCAAGTTTTCAGCAGCATTAGGTGCGGCTCAGCCACATTCAAATCTTATAGCTGTGGCCAATGACGACTTGTTAAAAGCGCGAAAGGCGAGCCTGCTTAGCAAGCGAGCTGTGGCTTAGGCTTGTCTCGCGTAACCCCGCGTTGCCCCTCAGGACCTGCTTTACTGGCTCTAGATAGACATTCGCTGCCCCTCTACGTTGCCGACACGAACTCGCTTGTATGTATGTCGCAGCTCAATGGTCGTCCATTACACCAATTCGGCATCATCAAAAAACCTTGATAATCATAGTTAGCTATTTACACGGTCAAGCCCACTACATCTCTGCCAATCTTCCAAAGTAGCAACGTCATAGGCCGAGCGACAGAGGCACTATCGGAGTCAAGTAGGTTTGACGATGAAGAATAACCCACGTATGCTGTACGTTACATCGATAACCTTCTTGGCCACCCGGTACTCCTAAGGGCGCATCCGCCTGTCAAGGCGTAGGTGTTGGAATCCGGCTATCGAAGCCATGATATGGTATAGGAGACAGAACAACGCCCATACTCTGCCTTGCGGTACAGCCGGCTTGTCAACCTGTCTTAATAAGCTGCCGCATGTGTATAAGCAATGCACCTCCTAATAGGCCGGCCATTGTACAGAGCCGTACGGAAACAGCCCTACGACTGCAATTTCTAATGTCGGGTTATTACAGTACATGGTGTTTGTCTTGCCCATCGAGTCTCCTATCCGCCCCTATGGAGCAGCTCACCCTACCACTACGCATATGCAAAGCCCAAATAAATAGGGATACCCGGTAGCATGCCTACCTCCCTCCACTGGGCGGTTCGGATAGAGCGTTTGATGTGTGCTGAGCAGGTAAGGTACATAAGCAAACACCGTACCTGTCAGAAAATGTTGGTTGCAATACGCCCAGCCGGCGAAATATGCATGTCTCGCGAATGACCGATAGAAGGCTTCTCTGTAGGCTAAAACTGCCGACGACCAACGTGGTAGCCAGATGTGATGCCCAAGTTGCTCATCTGGGCTATTTTAAGAGAGATTGACGAAATGACAGGCCAGTTGAGAAAGGTTTATTTTGAGGTTTGCATCTGTATTTGCGCGCTGTTCGCACGTAAAATAGATTCCACTGCGACAAACTACAGCGCCAGGCATGAGAGCGGGCTGCTTCTTAAGCCACAGACACAGCGTCAGCGCGGCAGCGGCAGCGACAGCGACAGCGACAGCGACAGCGGCAAAGACAACGTGTGCATGCACGTGAAGGCAAATAGGCTGGACACACATGTGTAGATACACTGGACTGCGCTGCGTTACACTGCACTGCACTGCGGTAATAGAAACAAAACCCAAGCTCCCGTTCTGTCAAACATCCGGTAACGGGCACACGCTCGTCCTCCGGGGCTGGGCCGTACTACACTACGCCGCGCCGCATCGTACCCGCACCGACAGCGAAGCAGACAGCTGTAAGTACCTCAAACCGAAGTGGGCCGCTGGTGCAATCTCAGGAAGCGCGATGACTTGTTACCTACTCCATAACCGCACTCCATAGATAGCGTCGCCAAGTAGGGGAGGTAGGTAAAAGCTCGTATCCTCAATTCTTCGGCCTCCGAAAGACAAAGCTCGTTTCAGGTCGCTCTGGTGCACCCTCATAATTTCTGGAAGCGCCTGCTTCATCTAGGGCCCCATCTTTTTAGCACTACCGTACTGCATGGAGGGTCGTTTTCGGCTTTTTCCGAAGATGACCTGATCTAATCCCCAAAACAGCGCTTGACCCATCCCCAGAATTCTCCCACACGCGCGTCTAGTTGTTGGTCAAAAACGTAGTTTGAGCCAATCGGAATCCGAGGAACGCTTAACGCCGACATTCTTATTGGCATCTCGATTTAGAGCTCGCGGCTCGCTAGCCAATGAGAGAGCATTTCCACCCCAAGCTGCAGGTCGTGTGCATGATCTCCATTTTTTATGGTGTTAGTACATTATGTATGCTCCTAGAAGTAGTAGGTAGACAAAATGCACTGCCGCGCGCCTTTCTCTTGCATCGTAGCCCAGCCATTGTTGCATCCATAGGATTTCAGTACAGGTGAGCTGTCGCTTTCCGCGCGGTTGCTGCTTCTTCCGCTCCTAATAATTTCCTAAGGATCATGCAGGGTCTACGAAATACGAAATTTGTAATCTTTTTCGGCGTCTGTTGCGACACGGGACTACCTGAGCGTTATAGAGATAGCGGCGCGGATGTATGTCATAGCGAGCGGTTGACAGGCGGTAGCTAAACGTACGGTTTAAGTTTACCTAGACTACAAGGCATGCTACAATAGGCGGACCTCCGTATTAGCTGCTGTAACGATCTCGTACGGATCGCTATGTTTATTCTTGGCCAAGTTTATGCATGCTAAGCTCTACGCACCAAATGGAGAAGTCTGCAGATGCTCTATTTCAGAATGACACCAGTATGAATTGCAAAGGAGCTTGCTATCTATCTTAGCTTGCAATGTTTTGCAAATGCAACACCACTAGGTTGCAATTGGTCTAACACAAGGAAAAGGGAAGGCCTCCAGTAAGGCCATCGACATTCGTAAGAATGTAAACATCATCAAACAGAAATGTTGTAATCCACGACAGAAAAGAGCCCGGCTATGCACTCGAACCGGTATACTTCCATAATTCCGCTCAAATGCCTAGATCCCCTCCAACGCCTCTAAAGCCAGACAAGATCCACGAACGAGCCGTGATCATAGCATAAGTATTACATGAGTCATAGTCGCCAGCGAAGCACGTTTTAGCCATGCCTGGGCAAATACGATAGCGTAGGCCATTGTTCCGGTCCGGCGATCAAGGCCCAGACCAGCAATATCCTGAGTCAAGAATAATGCTCAATGCAAGTGAGCGCATTCTCTGATTTCATATATCACCGATATTGTACCCTTATTCGGGTAAAGGATGGAGATACCTAGGCATATCCGTTGCTTTCGTAGCTATTCTGAGGTCTTGGGAAATCCTGGAAGTAAGGGTGGACGCAAGCTTGCTTCGCCGAAATACGGCCGGCAGGGTCATATACAAGCATCGCCTCCAGCAAGTCCAAGCCGTGGTCGTCAAGATTAGAGCACAGTGGTTGTGATGTATCACGCGCCCATTTCGGAAATGATGCTTTGAAGTCGGGGTAGGAAGTAACACCAGGCCAGTCTTTTTCACTAGGAGTTCCTAAAAGACTAAGAATATGTGAGTTGCAGGCACGTGTAGCGCATATGATATATCGCTTACCGGAATGTCTTGAAGATCTGATCAATCTCCGAATCTCCAGGGAACAGAGGCTTTCGAGTGCACATCTCAGCAAAGATGCAACCTACAGACCACATATCCACACCTGTCGAGTACTGTCGGCCACCTAGTAGAATCTCCGGAGCTCGGTACCATAAAGTCACAACTTCGTGGGTATAGGTTCGAAGCGGAACACCGAATGCGCGTGCCAAGCCGAAATCCGCCAGTTTGAGGTTACCATCTCTGTCGATGAGCAAGTTTTGCGGTTTGAGATCGCGATGGAGAACTCGGTGGCTATGGCAATACCGGACACCTTCGCAAAGCTGGCTCATAAATTTCTTGACCATCATACCATCGAGACCCAACCGTCCTAGCTCAGCGCCGGTGCCCTCGGGCAAAGCCTTACCTCGTCCGCCATCGCTGACCGGCAGTGCCTCCATATACTTCTTCAGGTCGAGGTCGAGAAACTCCATGACAAGGTAGAGTTTGTGGCCGTCGGCGTGGACAATGTTGAGCAGTCGTACAATATTGGGATCGCGCATTTCCTTGAGGAGGGAGATTTCACGGATAGCGGTGCTTGGAACACCTTCATCTTCAGCTTCAAGTCGAATCTTTTTGAGGGCCACAATACGACCACTGTTTTGAAGATCACGCGCCTTGTAAACAACACCATAGGTACCTAAATAAAGCATTTGGTCAGAAAGAGATACATGTGGCAGCTAGGATCAAATGGAGCATAGTCTTTCCAGAATCAAAGGCGAAAAAGCCCGCCTGTAAAGATAAGTGGGATTTTACCTTCACCAATCTTCTCCAGCTTCTGGTAGTTCTCCATGATTTCAGATTGAAATATTAGAGATTTGGTGTTGGAGTAGGAAAAGTGAAAGTCGAAGGTCCTAGTTTCGACTGAGTGGGATTGTTCGATAACAACGGTGCCACTATTGACTCTTCGACGGTTTGCGTTGTCCGTTGGCGGGGTTGCTCCCGAGTCAATTCTTAGGGAACGAGGGGCAACACAACGTGCCGAAGATTATAAAAAGAAGTCGGTATCCTGTAAAGAGTGGTGCAATAGGGTTGATTTGGAAAGCTGTGTAGTCCTGGTCAGAACCCCATTGAGACTTTGGTGGTGAACCCTGAAAAGTTGCGATGAAGGGAATACCGAATTTGTGTTGTCTTAGGACGAAAATTCCCTTATTGCGTGGTGTTGGTTGTCAAGACAGTAACCCCCAGTTGTTTTTCAATAAACAGTCAACACGCGAATCACACGCGAGATGGGTAGGACTTTGTGGCTAGAACATCAGGGTCTGATCAGGTAATCGTGGAGCTAATAGGGCGCTATTAAGGCGCTAATAAGGTGTGGTACGTACTGTCTTATCGCCGATATAGCCCGATAACACCAGCCACAGCATCGCCATAAATGTACCCCTCCATACGTCAATGTGCTCTTTCAAGACTTGTACTCGAAAAGAACCCTTCATTTGCGCTCTCTTAACAAGTCCTGAAAGGAAACCCACAGATTCAACTTCTAATCCCTTTTCCTCATGTTTATAATGAAAGGACTGCAGACAATATGACTATTGATCTGACCACTCTAGATGCTCATGAACAACCTTCAGATGAACTGCGCGCCCTTTGGAAGAGATATTCCAGGACAGATCATGCCGAATTTGTCAATCATCCGGATATAGATGAGCTAGACGTCTCAAACTCTACAGGCGGTTTCCAGGCTACCGGCTATATACCCAATGAAAAATTGAAGGACTCATTTAGACACCTTCAAGGCGACGGCACTTGGGATGCGGGTGAAGATGTCAAAGACGCACCAATATATTTCCATCCACTGCTACCAGGTACTTCTTCCTTCATAGATCTCCGCCTGGAATATTCTAAATTCCGTTGTAGGTCTACTAATTGTGCCTTCTCTGATACCTCCGAGTATACAAAGGACACTCTTGTCTAGAATAATACACCGGGATCTGGCCAACCCTATCCATCAAACCAACTTGCATCTTCATTATAATCTCCCGTATCGGGACGGCGACAGTGATGACTCTCGCTCATTTTTCTCATATACTCCTGAATCGCCCGTCAAGTTCACCCCGAAGGATCCAAAGGTGCACAAGCCACTATCCATCAAGCAAGTACTTGAGCGGCGGCTTTCATGGGTTACTCTAGGCGGACAGTACAACTGGACAGACCGGGAGTATCCCGATCAGCCACCTCCCGATTTCCCGAAGGACATAGCAGGCTTACTTCATACTTTGTTCCCAGAAACGCTCGCTCAGGCTGCTATTGTCAACTTCTACACGCCAGGAGACACTATGATGATGCATAGGGATGTGAGCGAGCAAACAGACAAGGGTCTAGTTAGCCTCAGCATTGGGTGCGATGCATTGTTTATGATTGCACCAAATGATTATGCAAAGCTTGCAGAAGATAAAGGTGAAGGCTCCTTGGAGAAGCCATATCTCCTTCTGCGGCTGCGTTCTGGAGACGCCATCTACATGAGCCAGGAATCACGCTATGCCTGGCATGGTGTACCAAAAGTTCTTAAAGGCACTTGTCCAGAGTTCTTAGCAGACTGGCCAGCCGAAGACGGAAAGTTCGAAGAGTGGAAAGGATGGATGCGGAATAAACGGATTAATCTGAATGTACGGCAGGTAAAAGAATGAAAGACAATAGCATTCTCTCACTCCTAGTGCTACCAGGTTCACTTAGCAGATGATTACCCAGATGCTAACGGTATCTGTGTACGCTTCTTCCTTTCAAAGTGAGCTTTAGCTACGTTTGTAATACAAGGTAAGCCTTGTATAATCACGGCGCTTCTTTCTAACGGCAAGAAGTCTAGATGCTGTAAGAGTAAGCACATATTGGTTCTATCAAATAAGCTTCGAAATCCTCGAATGCAGCAGATAGACCTCGTTCGGCCTATGAACAATTAGTTATAATTCTCTATCTTTCTTTTCCTCGACTTAGGCCTGGTGAATAACAGAATACCTATACTGTAACCGGCATCAGGAATGATACTACCAATACCTACCAGGTCAAGATGGCCACTTTCAGTGATCCTTGCACAAATTGACTGGCCCATCCACTGACCATAAGTCTAGGTCCGTTAAGATCTCATTTCTCGCTCATCTTCATGTTTTGGCTAAGCCACAACCTTCCGTTTGTGCTCTCAGTTGACTCGAAGCCTCAGTAGCATCAAGCCCTCATACGATCAAATCTTAATACGCTCTGCATAAGCACTTCGGCACCGATGGCACAATCCTCAGGGCTGGTGTATTCTTCTGGGTTATGGCTGACGCCGTTCCTAGACGGCACAAAGATCATACTCGTAGGGCAATGCCGACTAGTGTACACACTGTCATGGCCTGCGCCGCTCGTCATATCGCGAACTAGCCTCCTGTCTCCTGTGACAGCTTCTGCGGATGCCCGTACGGCCGCGATACAGTCGGGATGGAACTGAGTTGCGGGAGAGACGCTGTCGGTTTGCCAAGAAACTTCGAGGGGCTTGCTAGGCGTCGAACCGTCGAGAAGATCCCCGATGTTTTCGCCAGCCGCGAGAGCAGCGAAATCTCGTTTTAGATCCGCCTCTATTGCGTCAACCGTTGCATCAGCCCGCGCGCGCACGTCGAGAGTGAAGCGCACATTGCCAGGTATCGTGTTTGTACTACCAGGCATGAGCATTAGGATACCGGTAGAAACAAGGGCCTGGTGCCTCGTCGCTAGGCGATGAGAATGCGTAATAAGCCGAGCGGCGAGGAGCATCGCGTCAGCGCGGTTCGCGAGCGGCGTCGTGCCGGTGTGAGCGTCTCGCCCACTCGCTTCTACCGTGAACCATCGGTAGGCTTGGACACCGTGAACAACGCCGACTTTCTGCTCTTCGGCTTCAAGAAGCGGGCCCTGCTCGATATGCAGCTCAAAGTGTGCTGCCATCGGCGTGCTCTTGTAGCTTGCAGGGATAGAGCCAAGATATCCTATTCGTTCAAGCTCAGATCTCATTGTAGCGGTTCCATCTCCAACTTCGCGGAGATTGTGAGCTTGCTCAAGGGTGATGTCCTCCGCCCATACACCTGAAGAGACCATACTGACTGGGAAACGAGCCCCCTCTTCACTATAACAGAAGGAACTCATATTAGTTCCAGGTTTCAGCTAGAATACCAGAGAATCATACTTGGTCCAGTTCGCTACACCTACTGGGTATTCCGTCTCCACATGCTGCTCTTTCAACACCCGCAGCATTTCGATTCCGGCGAGTATACCTAAAATTCCGTCGTATCTACCGCCACTAGGCTGGGTATCGAGATGAGATCCAGCGAATGTCGCCAGACCATCCCGACGGCCTGGCCGCACAGCGAAGATGTTACCCATGGCGTCTACCTTGACGTCGCAGCCCAGTGATGAGGTGGTCTCGACGAACCAATCGCGAGCCTGCTTATCCGTATCGCTCAGAGCGAGTCTTGACATACCAGTGTCATTTGGTCCACTATGCGCCCGATGCCTTTATCAGCAACTTAAACTGACTTGGGACCATATGGGTAGATGTAAGAAAAGAAGAAGAAAATAGCTATTTACCTTCCCCATCGCTTTCCTGTGCCCCATGAGCAAGTTTCATGTAATGTTTTCATCAGCCTTTCTTGATTGGCTTTGAGTGCTTCAATATCCGTCGTTTGCAGCTTAGTTGCCTGCGTACTAAGAAAATGTCTTGGAGTGCATACGATGTGTAATCCTTGCGACCATTGTGTGGATTGAAGGATATAGGCGAACCTTCTCGCCGTCATGAATGAGTGTTTTGCAATGCAAGCCATTAGATTGTCGTAGGTTCGGGAGGCTACACAACCGCTGAGATTAAGTTGACGCATTACATCGCGTGGGGTTTCTCTTCGCCGAAGTTGTGGTGGTGTTTCACTGACCGGCATCGGCAATAACCCCCCACTCTGCTCAGGTATCTCGGAGTCTATATAATGCAACAAACCTTTCTTTTCGCTACAATCAAACACTGCTGCTTTCTTCCCGTCATAAAAACACCAATGTACCAGAGCGTGGCCTTCAAACTAATAGGCCGAACATAGACTATTTCGCTATAAGCAACCTAAAAGTATCTAGCGATATCTGGTTGTACATGAACAGCCTTACTATTATGTTCGCTGTGTATATCCATATAGATAAGAGATGCAACAAAATTTCTTACTAATCATTTTTAGATATCCCAAGGCTGAAACAACAAAGGGGAGATACGCTGAAGGGTGACATATTCTGTATGAGAAATCAGAAAACCAGGTCCTTTAACTCCCCCCCCTTCCCTGCCTTGAACAGGCGGGCTTCTCCAATTCCCGTAGCTACATCACATCCAATACTTCAATCACGCGGTGCGGTTGCGTAATGAATGGACTATGCCCAGCGGTGCACCTTTCGACCTTCAGAGTCGGAATCTTGGAAATGAGCATCTCTTGGAATGGTAGAAGCATCGCTTGATCATTCTCACAGACTAGGAATGTATGTGGAATCCCACAATTTGATGGCACGCAATCGACTGGCAGTTCATAAGCATCCTGGGATTGTCGTTCAAGAAGCTTGAAATATCTGTCTGCATCCTCTTTAGGGACGTCGCTGTAGAAGGCATAATTGGCTGTCGGGTGAACAAATGATGAAGTATTCTACGGATTGACAATGTTAGTCTTCATAAGCGCCCAGCTTGCCGTGATGAGAGGAATTGCGTCTCTAAGAACTAGTTACGTACGCCTGAGTAGGGACGCTCATGGGACATCCACGGTGGGAACGAACCACCGAACGCAGTTAGAAGATCCAAACCTGCTTCAGGGATTGTGAAAGCAGCAATAAACAATATTGAGCGAAACCCGCCCTTCTTGCCGGCCGCGGCTCGGTCGTGGACAGTGAACCCCTTCGTCGCACCGCATCCAGGGATACCGCCGTAAGAGTGCGCTACTACTATGAACTCCTTGCCTTCATCCATGCGCTTCTCGACTATGTCCTGGATGGCCTTCGCATCGTCTCTCCATGTCAAACCCGTTGTACCAAGAGTTGGAAGCCTCGGCACATAGGTTTCGTATCCTTTTTCTTCTAGGGCGGCTCTAAGAATTTCAAAGTGTATCGGTGTGTGCCACGCTCCTGTGACTAATACGACTCCTGGTTTACTGTTGTCTGTCATGATAAAAGTCTCTGCTCAGTGTCACCGAAGTGGTAGGAAGAGTTAAGTCAATAGGGTAGATCAATAATCGTATTAGGTACAACGCTGTATCTGTTGAAGAGAAACGCTCTTGAGGTCTTACTAGTCAAGAAAGACCTCTCATTAAGTATTAGAGAGATTTATCTGCTTCAAGCCCCTGCTTTAGTAATGAGTAATCACGTCAAAATGTACACATATCAGCCTACCAGCGCACTGCCCCCCCAAGGCGTACACATTGGTGTCGATATGATCCTGTTTACAGACAAGGGTAGCTAAGACCTCGTCATATCATTTATGTCTCACTGCAAGGACGCCTTACTATTACTATTATACATGGCACTGCCGTGAGAGTGCCGCGTGCCTAATTTTAGGACCAAGGAGGGAAGGATTTAACCTTATGTTCCAACAAGCTGTTTCAACGTCGTAATTGATGACCACCATTGAACACCAATTTTCGGGCCGAATGCCCCGAGATGCTAAGCAATATGTATGGTCGGAATATTCTTTTATGGCATTCGTAGAACCAAGCTGGTCACCTGCTATTCTAAAAAAGCCACACGATAGTCTTGATGGCTGGTATTCGCGGACGGCAAGCTACGATGGGTGCTTTGGTGACATTAGGGTAAGGATGCTGTCTGTACGAGCCGTAACATTGCAGCCCTTGTCGAAAGCATCTCAAACCTGCTATAACTTGAGAATATACACATCTCCATTCGCAAGTTTGTGAAGACCATGGTGTAGTCCATATTCTCACGTGATATTACCATAGAGAAATGCAAAGAAGATTAACTGCGACGTTTCATTGCCGAAGATAGGTTGTACCCCAGTATTAATCTACCGTAAATAAGACGCTGACATTCCCCAGGATACTGGCCAGTTCATGCATGGAAATATGGGGCCTACTCAAGTTGAATGCGTGTTTTGAAGTGAGATGCTATCCTCAGAGTAAACGACCGCTACCGTTGTAGCAAAGTCTAATCGATGCTCTAAACTTGATCTGAAGGACTGCTGCAAGTAACCGAATCTGAAGTGCATGAGTCCTTCGAAACTGCTCACTGCTGACCTCGCTACATAAGAGACATTATACGCGAAATTTCGCTAAATTACGGGAGGTCCTGCTATAGGACTCGACGATTCCTCGCGCGATTTCTCTAGTTCCCTAAGTCTGCAGTAAACAGCCCCTGGTATACAGAAAGTGCCTGGCCCGTTATCATATCTCCCTCGAGCTGATAATGTAAGTAATCATCCCTGAAGTGCCAGCTATAGTGCTTCAGATGATAAGGTCTTTTACCCATGGAAGACTCAGTACTAGTCACGATTGACTTCTGCCGGACAAAGGCCTAGATATTTTGATGTTCAGTTACTTCAATCTGCTATCAAAATCTTGTGTACCGCGCGAATGCATTTGCTATGATGGGCGACGGTATCATTTGCAAGCTGAGTCCGAGGCGTGTTTCGGATTCTCAGCTCCTGCGAGCCTGAGGAACGCGCGCCAGTATTTCGGACTAATACGGATGGGTGTTGGAAACGGCCTTATCTACTTGTTGTATTCTTGGCCACCATCATTCAAACTGTAAAAGCACTGTACGCAGTAGCTGTTGGTAGAGATCGACAGTGACTCGGGTCATCCCAGGTCTGCGACGGCCAATGAGAGTGTTTACTGCGCATGATCAACCCCATTAGTTCTTCAGGGGTCCATGTCACGATTCTTCAGCTCTGCCTTTAACTTAGGATTCTCTCTCACGTTGACACACGCTGAGAGATAGATGAAACTTGTAGGACCTTAGCTATACAGCAGTTTGGGGGTAGCTATCCAGAGCTAACATAGCGATTTACGCCTTGGCCGCCACCGGCGCACATAAATGGCCTCTGGAGTCTTTATAGAGGATATTCCTGCGTCCTGCGTCTGCCCGCGACGACGCCTTGCCGAAAAAATCCAGGAACTCGCCTGTGTTTAGAGTAGTTTTGCACGAGGCCTTCACGAACCTTTCCAGAGTGGGTAAGCGGACAGTCTGCGATTTGACAAGCTGTTCAGCTGCCAAGTGTTTAGCTTTTTAGGGTGGGACAAAACCCTGTATCTATGGCCACGATATGCCACCCTTAACGCTCAAAGCGATATGAGACTATGCATGGCGTCCGGCAGGAGAAATTGCGACGATGGGAAAGCTTCAGGTTGAGTGAAGGAGGAAGATAGGAAAACCTCCTGTCCCTCCTCATCAGCTTCACATCTTCTCCCAAGCTTTCTTAGCTCGGCGGCCAGGTACCTGACTACTCTTTCATTCTTTCATTCTTTTTGTCGCTCATTTTTGGTTGCCATTGCGACCTCATATTGCAGGCATGTTTGGGTCTCGCTCTTTACTGGCCCTAGTTGGTTGGAGTCTATCGGGTGTCGTTGCCACCGAAGTCGTCTACGTGACCGATCTTTCGATATTTACTGTCTTGGTAGGTTCAATTTTTTAAATAAGATTAATTGCTTACCTAGTCGAGAGTTGTTGCTTGTGGTTGTTGCATAGAGGACAAACTTGAAAGATTTCGCTACGGAAGACTTCTTGTCGCTACTTTCTCTGAGTCCGGGGATACAGGAGAGAGGACTGGTCGTTTGATCATGGCGTCTCTTCCTCTTCTGAGACTTGAACACAGTGATAAGGCTCCATGAGGGCTAACAAAACCTAATAGGCTCCCTGTGCGCAATCGGCTTTGTCTGAGGTCATACAATACCAAACAGCCGAGAACTGTCCCGAAGCGGTGACGGCCTTACAATCATGCGTGTGCTTGAAGAATGGCGGCAACAACCTCGCAGCGATATCCAACTCCATTTCGAGTTCAGTGGATTACTCATGCGGCGCGACAGCGTCTGACGACCAGGCCAGCGCTGCCACTGTGCTCGCGGACTATTGCAACCAAGCCTCAATTACTCCCTTCCCATCGCCGACGATTGCGGTCGAACAATATGTTACTGAATTGCCAGCGTTTGATGACCTCGCGCCCTGTGCAGCAAGTGGAGTCTCAGAGATTTTGATGTGAGTCTATAACTTCGTCTTGCACCCAGAGACGACTACGTTCGCAACGAAATGCTGACTGCTTTAGGAGCATGGTAAGTTCCTCATAAAATACACCTCGGGGGCATCGTTTAACTGTGTGTCAAGACCTATGATCGCTGCCCACAGGATCCTAGTCTCCTTGCAACATGTGCTTGCAAGAAGAATCAGAACTCGCTGTGGGCCAGCGCACAAATTAACACCTCCGTCAAATATTCGTGCTCATCTCACACCGAAGATATTGCGTCTGCCCAGGCAGTATTCGCCGGTTATTGTGGCTTAGTCGATGGAACAACTTCATTCCCCGAGACTACCGACCCCCCAGGAGACAGTTCGTGGTTATGCATTCTTACTCGTCGCTCGCTGCGAGACTAATAATTACTTTAGTGACTTACTACATCACTGCTCTACCCCAGTTCAGTGCATTAGCACCTTGTGCCCAATCTGCGGTGTCGTACGACATCTTCTCCGTGAGTATACAATTTCGAAAGCTGGAGATCTACGACTGATATTAGTGATTAGCAAACCTCTGCACTCTGTCCCTCGGGACCTCAGGCTTTGGCCTCGTGTGCGTGTCTGAGAGATGATATGACCGGTTACATTAGCAGCTTAATTACATCGGACGTCAAATATTCCTGTGAATCAACTGCTACCGAAGATGTCTCATCAGCTCTTGATGTATGGGATGTTTACTGCAGTGCTGCAAAAGGATTGACTACCCCCGCTGGCATCACTGAGTCGAGTAAGCTAAAATTAATCTTGGTACCTTTATTTGGAGCGATGCGCGCCTCTAACTGGCACTATAGTTTCACAAGCAGCTGCCACCGGCAAGAGTCACTCGACCGGACCGCAGAAAACCGGCACTCAAAGCGCTGCAGGTTCGAGTAGCACGGTACACAGCGGATCTGTGAACGGGAACAGCACCTCGAATGGACCAATGAACATGAGCACAGGTGCAAACACGGCAGTGATAGCAGGAGCAGTGGTTGGTGCTGTGCTAGGCACTGCGCTCATTGCGGTCGTGGCATTCTTAATATACCGCCGTTCGAAGAAAGCGAAAGCATCGCTGCCAGATCCCGCCCCAGATGTTGTAGCGGAAAATACTAAACCAGAACTCGACAGCACGTCCATCGCGCCTCCACCGGCTGTGAGCACGAGCCCGAGCCCAAGTGTGATGAAAAATCGAATGGAGAACCCGTCTCCAGTATCTGCGATGTCTGGGTATAACTCGCCTCATGGCTCCGAGCTACCCGGTCAAAGCCCGTTCCCGCCACCGCCGCCACCGATGCCAGAATTGCATAACCAAAATGCGTATCCCCAAACGTCAGAACTTCAAGGGCACAACGCATACTCTCGACAGACCACCAGTGTGGCATCCAGCCAACAGGTGTATGAGGCACCGGGGCAACATCAACAACCCGTTCACGAGGCGCACGGCCAGTCTAGGTCAGAACTTCAAGTGATGGGATGGCAGTCCGGGCCTGTCGCCCACGCTTATGAAATGGACGGTGGCTATGGCGGACAACAAGAGACGCACGCAAGGTGACACGATGAGGCGATCGGCTAGTTTTGTAGAGACAATTCATCGGTGTTCCTGTGGAAGGTTTACAATGTCCCACATCGCCTGGTGATGTATAGTACAGCATAGACACTCGAGCTTTGCGCATAATTATCGGCTTAGCGGTAGAATAGCGTAATTCAGGCTTAGAAGGCGCTTAGAAGGGATATGATGATGAACACTAATTTCAATACCAGCGAAAGCGCTCCTGTGCAACACAACCTAAAGAGGAAAAAATAAGGGTTCTATTGCAATTTGCACTCGCTTCTGGCTTTAAATTGAAGCAAATTACCATTGAACTAGACTATCCCGTAGTGGTGAATAGTTGGTGAGATTTCCCCAGATAAACCCATGTCTTTGGCCTTCTTATATACACGTGACTTCGCGCTTTTGTACCTATCTCAATTGACGTCATCAAGGTCCGCTACGCTCACTCAACGTTGATGCCTACTAGTCCAAGCTTAGTCCTAAGCTGGGTGCAGCATTAAGGCCTACTGGTACACGTACATGTATAAAACATATTTTCCGCAATTTTAGATTCGCTTCGTCACAAATAAACAAGTTTAGAAGGGACTTCATCCCTTCGCTCTGCGGAGCTGCAGACCGCGCCGAACGTTAAATCCTGTCACCGACGTCACCAACACGGCTCGTAATGGATCTGGCAAGACTAGATCTGTTTGGTGACAGTATGGAACTCACGACTATGGTGCCAAAGGTATGTATCGGACTTTTTTTCGCTGAGCATCTACCAGACCTTACCTCATTTCTAGTGTTTAGTCCGTTTGTTAGGCATTCCAAGCTAATAGATATCCAATGTAGCCGAAGGGATCTACCTCGTTGGCAGCCGTCATTTCAGCTTTCGTCCCGACATGGGTAGGTTTACTGGTTACGGCTATTCTAGATCACTTGTTCACTAAATCGGGATAAGGTAACCGGTCTATTATTCGTAGGGATATTCATCCTCATTCGACAGAGGTATCGGAATATCTACGCTCCACGTACCTTCTTAGGCACTGTCCCTGAGAAGTAAGTATGACTCGTAATTATAAAGATATTGGCTAATATGAGGTAGAGATCGAACTCCCTCAGCAAGCCAAGCTTATCTCGACTGGGTTCATACTATGCGAAAGCTGCCCGATAAATATCTACTATTTCATCAGTCATTAGATGCCTACCTCTATCTCCGATTCCTGCGTACCGTGATTTTTATCTGTCTTGTGGGATGCGGCCTCACATGGCCGATTCTGATGCCTGTCAACGCCACAGGCGGCGGATCCTCGACCGAGCTCGACAAGATCAGTATCAGCAATGTCAAGAAGAAGAACCATCTGTACGCTCATGCTATAATGGCATGGGTCTTCCTCGGATTCGTCATGTTTACAGTTGCTCGCGAACGGTTCTGGCTTATTGGGCTTCGTCAAGCCTGGACTTTATCAACACCGAATGCCAAACGTGTCTCGTCGAGGACCGTACTATTTCTTTCAGCTCCTAGAGATTCGCTTGAAGAGAGCAATATGACTCGTTTCTTTGGCGATGGTGCTGTACGTATCTGGCCTGTAACTAAGCCAGAAGTACTGCAAACGCTGGTCTCAGAACGAAATGCCTTGGTGGAGAAACTTGAGTCCGCGGAGGCTAGTCTCATTCGAAAAGCTAACTCGAAGAAAATTCGAAAAAGCATTGATGGCCAGAACCGAGATGTAACAAAATATTCTGATCTTCCCGAATCGGTAAAGAAGGCGATAAGACCACGATCCAAGCCCACCACTTCGCCCCTGAGCAAGAAGATTGACACTATTGAATGGCTACGCGAGCAGGTCAAAGAGAAAGGAGAGCTTATTGAAGAGATGAGGAGGTCCCATAAGAGCGGGGAGCCCCATGGTGCAGCAGCCGTCTTCGTCGAGTTTCGCACTCAAGCTGAAGCTCAACGAGCCTGTCAGCAAGTGGCCTCGTCAAATCCCTTGGCTCTAGTGCCTCGGTATCCTGATGTAAAGCCGAACGAAGTGATATGGGATAATCTGACAATCCCACCTGCGAAACGAGTTTCCCAAGAGGGCATCGCCCTAGCTATCGTTATCTTGACCATCGTATTTTGGTCGATTCCGAGCGGCTTTGTTGGTCTTGTGTCCAATATTAGCTATTTGGCCGAGAATTTCGAGTGGCTCCGGTTTCTCAATAATCTACCGGATCCGATCATTGGTCTTCTTTCCGGTCTGGTTCCTCCGTTACTCACGAGCCTCCTGAGCAAATATGTGCCGACTATCTTCAGATGTGAGTAAGCGGGGTGAAGTAACATAGGCGCCGCTGAAATGCTGATATCTGTCTACAGATGTTTTCAAGTCATTTGGCGGGCCGACGAACACGGCGAACGAGCTCAAAGTTCAGAAGTGGTTTTACGTTTTCCAGGTGACGCAGGTAATCAGAGCACCTCCATATTACACCCGAGCAGAGAGAATGAATTGGCTAAAGATTGGCCCAGGTTTTCTTAGTTACGGCGGTATTTTCTGGAGCGGCGACAGTGGCTTCACAACTAGCCAAGCAGATTCAGGATCCAACATCTATACCCGCGCTACTAGCGAGGCAGCTTCCGAAGTCCTCTAACTACTACCTCACATACTTTATAGTTCAGGGTATCACATCGGCTGCCGACAATCTTCTGAACTACTCGAATCTACTCCAGTACCTATTCTTCTACCACTTTGTCGACAAGACCCCAAGGCAAAAGTTTAATCGCTATACAAGTATGAGGGGGATCGCATGGGGTAAAGTATTTCCGAAAGTAGGTTACCAGAAAGTCCACCGCATGTGATCACAGGCTAATATGTAATAAAAGTTCGCCAATTTTGCTATCATTGGTAAGACCACCATGCTCTTTAACAAATCGTCTTGTCTGTTAACAATGTTTAGCAATTGCATATTCCTGCATCGCGCCACTTGTTCTTGGATTTGCCGCTGCAGGGCTTGCCTTATACTACTTTTCTTACCGCTATAACCTATTCTATGTTATTCAACCAAAGGTTGATACCAAGGGCCAGGCTTACACACTTGCTCTGCAGCACCTCCTCACAGGGGTCTATATCGCCGAGTTAGCATTGATTGGATTCTTTGGATTGCGCACAGCTAAGGGCCCGACTATAATGATGGGTCTGCTTTTCATCGTCACGGTTCTGTACAATGTGCTGATGAATAAGTATATGTCACCTCTGGAGAAGTTTATGCCAGCAGATTTGGTATCACAAGAAACAGGCGACGAAACAACTCCGCTCCTCTCCAGCGCAGAGGAGGGACAAGCGTCTTCCATGCAGCGGCTAAACCAATCAGCGCGTATTTCATCGCCCGTTGCCAAACACGTCGTTACTCCGACGACACGGTTCTTTGATCCTAATGTCTTTGCATCTTATGACTCCATGAAGTCCTGGATACAAGATGGGGATCATTACGATATTGAAGACGATGAAGTCCCGGGTTATTCGGAAGAAGACTTAAAACGAGCATATCTACATCCAGCTCTGACGTCGCAGACCCCGCTTATTTGGATGGCTCGCGACCGCATGGGCGTAAGCCAGAATGAAATTCGAGAGACTGAAGAATGCGGTTTGAAGGCAAGCGACGAGGGGGCATGGCTTGATGAGAAAGGAAATATTCAGTGGAGTGTGCTAGAGTTTGATAAAGTGCCTGTCTGGAAAAAGGGAGTGAAATACTGAATCCTTTCTCCCAGGCACACCTAAGGTATGTATTTCAAGCACCACTAGCATTATACCCAGGCCTGTTGGGCACCTATATGTGTAGCAAGAAAGAGGTGCACAAATACAAAAGATTGATGAACCCAGACGGTATAGAGGCTCAGTGAATTAAAGTCTATAACAACTACATAAGCTCTAAGATACTTAAACATTCTGCAATTAGGCTCAGATACTGATGCTTCAATGTTCTTTTAGCTGATGTGCATGTATTGAACTGTGTACCTATTCGATACATATGTACTTAATCTTAGGTATGATTAAAGGGTACGAAGTAGGCTCGGTAGGTACCGGTATATGTACCACTCCTTCCAAGCTCATTGGACTATAATTTTCACGGTAAAAACGGGTCCGTGCAAACTATGGTGGTCAAAGCTCCCTTACGGTTGCCGGCCTGTAGACAGTACCTGTAGACCAGCCTTGTCGCGCCTTCCTCCGAAAACAGTGCTGCTGAAGTGGAGGGTTCGTTGGTGAAAGAAATCACAGCTTCATGGAACCTTGACTTTCCTTTTCCTTCATCCCAACACCGCATCCTTGTTGTCTGCGCGCCAACATCTTTTTTGGCGTCTGCAGAAACTCGGTTTAGTTGTTGCTTGCGACACCGCGACTTGGTTCACTCCTTGAAATATTCATTTCCTACGACCCTAACCTAGACCACGTCAGTCGAGGCGTGGTGTGGTGTGAGCCGCATCAACAAAGCCAATCGTCACCACTTCCCAGTGAAGCGCAGCGACCATCGACACCATATTCAGTCTCTGTGCATATTTAATCCCCTGCGCCTCTCTAGATTTCCCGCATTCGTCGCAGCACGAATCGAGATCACCCATGAAGTATCAGCTGCAGACTCGAACCTGACAAGATGGCAGCTGCGGGTGTAGACCTGGGCTACCTCGCTACCCATTTGGGTATGCCAGAGACGAATCTCTCGATCGCCACCTCCGATCCGACCGCTGATCTAGTGAATGCCATCCTCTCCGCCGTAGCAGCCAAAGCCCACGAGTTCGATTCCCTGTTTTCGCAGAAGCTCCATCTGGAGGTCGAGCTCGAGACTTCTGTCCGTGGCGCTGAAGCGCAACGTGATGCGAGCAACGAGACAGCCAAAAAGGCGCTGAGAGATGTGGAAGATATACGCCAAAAGCTCATCCACGAAGGTATTATGAAATCTCTAATCCTGCTTCACCTTTTGCTGGTTTACAGTTTCTGACACTTAAACAGAGACAGCACGACAAGCACTCGAGAATGAACTACAGTCCCTGAAATCTTCTACCTCGACCTCACAATCCGATAGCGACACCCTACGAGCGCGAATCGCATCTCTGGAAACTTCAAACCGCGAGTCACTGGCCATCATCGACACTAAGAACTCGACAAATGAAACACTCTCCCAAGAACTGCAGGCGCAGCACCAAAAAAACCTGAAGCTTAGCCAGGAGGTTACAGCTCTTCAACAAACTGTACAGAATGCCAATGCTGTAGCCAGCTCAGCCAAGATTCGAGAACAAGGCCTGCAGCGGCAGTTAGAGGCCGCCAAGCGTGATGTTGAATGGACTGAAAAGGAGCTGAGAACCAAGGCTGCTGAAGCCCTTAACTACCGGAAAGAGAAAGGCGCACGTATTGCAGAGCTGCAACGTCAGTATGATGATGCTGTATCAACAATCGAGTCGCTCAAGCGTACCGAACAGCAACTTCGACGACGTCTCGAGGAGGCCCAAAGGAAGGCAGATGATGCTCTTGCCAAGGTGCAGCAGTTGGAGGAAGCTGCTGCTAACCGAGAACAAGATTTCCAACAACAGGTTGACCGACTACAACGATTGCACGAGTTGACAGAGCAGCAGAACGCAACACAGAAGAATCGAATGCAAGCGATGGAGGAGCGTGAGGGTCAGGTGAAGCGAGAATGTGAGGAAAAGATCCAACGGATTAGCAAAGAGCTTGCCAGCATCAACATGGATAAAGAAGAGTTAGCCCAAGCCAATGAATCACTGCAAGCCGAAGTCGGTCGCTTGGAGGCCATGATCGCGGGAGGCTCTGGAGGTTCACCTGGACAACCCGGATCTGCGCCCCAGACTCCCCGGCCGCTGAATGGCTCTATGTACCGTCCTAACTCGCCATTTGCGACCCCGGGCTCCATGCGCAAGTCCATTTCTGCTACTCAAGCCTTGGACGAGTACTATAAAGTAAAGGGCCAGCTGAGCGTCGAAAAGCAGCGCAGCAGCAACCTGGCAAAAGACCTCGAGGATGTGCTTGAACAACTACAGGCCAAAGCACCGGAGCTTGAGGAACTGTACGCAGAGAATGAGCGCCTCCAGTCAGAGATCAAGAACATGTCGCATCTCTCAGATGATAGTTTCCGCGAGCGAGACGTTGCCAAAAAGGCGGCAAGGAAAGCTGAGGTTGCTGCCTCGCAAGCTCAGGCTGAAATTACTATTCTACGCAGCCAGCTGAGAGATCTTGGCGCTCAGATTCAGATGCTCCTATTCAATATGCATTGTCGAGAAAAGGGCTTCGACGAGCTCTCACTCGACGAGACACTACATTTCCAGAAGCTTGAGAGAGGTCAGGTCGAGGGCAATGCAGATGATATTAATGGCATGATTCTACAACGCTTGGTGGTCTTCAAGGATATTCAGGAGCTTCAAGAGAAGAATGAGAAGCTCCTCCAAGTTACGCATGAACTCGGTCAAAATATGGAGAGTGAAGAAGCTATTGCTGCGAAGAACCAAGCGGTCGAGGACCATAAAGAACGCATTCGGCTCCAACAAGAATTAGACGTATTCCGAGACACCTTGAGAGGGTTCCAAATCAAGACAGAAAGTATCACCAAGGAGCGGGATATGTTCCGCCGCATAGTTGAGTCACGAGTATCGGCAGATGAGCTCGCCTCTGCGCTAGGCCACCCCCCTCAAGACGGTGTTCTTGTAAGCATTGAACAGAATTCCGCCATGAACGATGATAATTCCGATTACGCTACTCTACTTGAAGAGATCCGAAAGGATTTTGACGAGTATCGCAAAGAGCAGACGATTGATCGGAAGACGATGAAGGAGCAGATCGAGAAACTGTCAGCAGAGCGAAATAGGCTGCAAACTGAGATATCCAGAATTACTAGCCAACTCTCCTTAGCATCCGAACGGCATGAGATGCTCAAATCTAATTTCGCTGCCTTAGACAGCGAGAATAAGGAGTTGCAGAGGAGGAATCAAACGATGTCCGAAGCAGCAGCAAAACAAGATATTAGGACACAAAATGTGGCTGAGGAACTTATTGAAGCCAGGGGCATGGTGGAAAGCATGCGCAATGAAAACGCGAATCTGAGAGCAGAAAAGAGCCTATGGCAAGATATCCAAGATCGACTGAGCCGGGACAATGAAAATTTGATGCAAGAGAAATCACGCCTGAACAGTTTGCTTGCCACACATCAAACTCTTCAGAACGAGCGTGAACTTGCGGATGCCGAAACGAAACGACGTCTCCAAGCGACTATTGATTCTTTAGAAGCCGACCTCAACTCCACTAAGCGAAAGCTCGCCGAAGAGGTCGAGGAGGGGAAGAAGGCACAGCTTCGAAAAGAATTTGATGCTCAGCAGTCACAGAAACGAATCGATGAGCTTACTACTAATCTCAGTCAGATCCGAGAAGAACTAGTAGCGGTTAAAACGAGCAGAGATCATTTGCAGAGCAGAGTTGATGAGTTGACGATTCAACTACGCAGTGCGGAGGAACGAGCGGAACGACTTCAACCTAGGCCAACGCCTCGACCCGGCTCAATGGTATCCATATTTGAGCAAAATACCACTACAGAGGACAGCGATGAGCGTATCCAAGAGCTGATCCACGAGGCAACCGACTTGAAACGGGATCTGGAAATGACGAAGTCACAACTAGAGAACGCCCAAGGACAAGTTGAGCAATATAAAGAGCTCAGTCAGGCATCCGAAGAAGAGCTCGAGAGATTGAACGCTGCTCAGGAGCAGTACACACAAGAGATGGACAGCACACTTTCTGCTAAAGATGCAACAATCAAGGAACTAAGGCAACGGGTTGAGGACTTGTCTTCTGAGCTGAGTAGGTCTAATAGCGAACTCTCTAGTCTACGCGACTCCCAAGCCGATATTGCTCGTCGATTTGAAGAAGAAAAGGCTATTCTTGAGGAAGAAGTGAGGCGCCTGAAGGATGAAGAAGAGCGATACACAGCATCATCTCAGTTCCATCAGCAAGATCTTCGGGCGCAAGCTGAAATCGCGACGAACGCACAGCAAGCGTATGAGAATGAAGTCATGAAGCATGGAGAAACCGCAAAAGCGCTTGCCAACATCCGAAATGAGCACAATCAGTTTAAGACTTCGGTGGCAACTTGGAAAGCTGAGGCTGATTCCGCTAAAGCTACGCTACTGCAGAGTGAGAGTTCTTGGGATGAGCGTCGACAAAAGTTTGAGCAAGAAATCTCAGAGATTCGTACCCGTTGGGAAGATGCAAATGCTCAAAATAAGATTTTACATCAGCAGCTTGAAAACGTGACAGCACAAGTTTCGGCATTACAGGAAACTCGTACATCAAGCAATGAGTCGCTCGAAGCAATTTCAGCGCAGCCAAGCAGTTCAGACGCCGATAAATACCGAGAGCTAAGCAACTATCTTCGACGTGAAAAAGACATCCTAGAAGTTCAATTTGAACTTAAGGTTCAGGATGCTAAGCGACTACAACAACAACTGGAATATGCTCAAACACAGCTTGATGAGGCCAGACTCAAACTTGAGCAAGAGCGTCGGTCTCATGGCGACAGCGACCGAAATACTATGGCTCACAAGGACCTCATGAGCAAGCTGGAAGAACTGAACCTCTTCCGTGAAAGTAGTGCCGCTCTGCGTGCTGAGGTTCGACAGGCCCAGACTCAATTAACAGAGAAGACAGCCAAGATCGCCGAGCTGGAGTCTGCCATCCAGCCTCTTGAGGCTCAGATTGAAGAACTTCAAAGCCAGCTCGGCTTCAAAGAAGCTGAAATGAAGCAACTACACGAAGATCGTGACCGCTGGCAAAAGCGGACAGAAGATATCCTCTCAAAGCACGGTCGAACAGACCCAGCAGAAGTTGAAGAACTTAAGCAAAGAGTGGCTAGTCTTGAATCCGAGCGGAATACATTGCAAGAAGCCGAGGCCCCTCTGCGAGAGAGGATACAGGAATTGGAAAAATCAATTGAGGCGAAAGAAGCTGATTGGGCACTGACCAAAGAAAAACTGATTTACTCGGCTAAAGAACGATCTCGAGTGCTTACGGCAGCGAAAAACCAAGTCATCGGTGAAAAGGAGCAATTACAGAAAAACTTCGAGGAAGTCACTAAAGAGCTTGCCAGCACTAAGGAAGAGCTAGAGACCTTCAAGAAGGCGAGGTCTGAGTTAGAGGAACAGGTCTCGGAATTCCGGCGCCAGGTCGACACACTTCAAGCTGAAGCACAGAAGAGTGCTAATCCTCCCGCAATCTCAGATCCACCCGACTCTCAAGCAGCCTTGGCCGAGCTTCGAAGCCAGCTAGAACTTACCCGTTCTGAGCTGGAGACTGTCTCATCACAAAAAGCTAGCATCGAACAAGAGCTTCAAAATACCCAGGACCAACTCAATTCGGCCATTGCTGAGAGAGATCAAGTTGTTTCTGAAGCACAAACACAAACACAGAATGCCAACGGAGATTTGTCCATGGAAAATGGCATGGACGAACACCAGAACGCTCCTGCTAAGAATGCACCAGTGCTCCAATCGTTATCAGATGATGAGCGCAAGGTGCTTGAAGAGAAGATCGCTGCTTCGGAAGCTCGAGCCGCTGAATGGGAAGCAAAGGCCAAAGAGCTCGAAGAGAAACAAGACGCCATTGTCAAGAGCCGAAGCGACAAGATGAAGGAAGCGCTGAACAAGCGTCTAAACGAGTACAAAGCATCAATGGAAACCGAACGAGCTCAGACGCAGCAAGATAGGGAGAAGTTAGAGGCTGACTTCAAGTTACGCATGGAGCAAGAGAGAAAGATTTGGGAAGCAGAAAACCCCAGTGCGCAAGGCGAAACGAAGGCGCCCGGTACACCTCAACAACCGAAAGTAGAAACTCCAATGGCAACGCCTGGTACCTCGGCGCCCGACCTGAGTAACCTTGGCGATAAGGAGATTCGTGAATTGGTCTCTAATAATTCTACAATCAAGAGTATTGTTCAAAACAATATCAAGAGCAAGCTCGCCGTCGAAGCAAAGAAAATAAAAGAGGAACACGAAGTTGCTACAAAGGCAGAGTGGGAGCTGAAGATAGTTCAAGCACGGGAATCGGCCACTCAACTTGCCACCTCTAGGATGAACCTCAAGCTGAACATGAGCGAGAACCGAATACGAATGGCAAATGCCAAGCTAGAAGTCGTCGAAACAGCAGCAAAGGAAACACCTCAAGCTCCTGTTGGAGAGATTTGGGAAATTGCTAAAGTTGCGAAGCCACCACCGGCGCCTAAGCAGCCAGCACCCTTATCTACGTCGGCGGTCACTCCTGGTTCTCCTGCTAACACTGGTACATACCCTTCTTCAAGCTAAATAAATACAAGCTAATTTAGAATAGTGCCAGCAAGTCAACCTGCGTCATCCGATACAGCCCCGACCTCTCAGGAAGCGAAACCCGTGTCACCTGCAGCTACTGTACCAAATGCTGCTCAAACAACCAACAATCCATTTGCTACTACCCAAAAGGACCAAGCACCCCAGGCAGTGACTGCGGTTAATCCATTCGCACAGAGCGGCGGACAACCAGCACAGCCAACATTTCCACAGACAGCGCCTACGGGGATACCACTACCTTCTGTATCACAGATACCCAAAGTGTCTGGTCTTCCTATTCCTGGTGCAGCACGAAAACCAAGCGGCCCACATACAGCTCGTGGAGGTGCACGTGGCGGAGCGGCTCACCGTGGAGGACGTGGTGGTGCCCAGCAAGGACGCGCCAGTCTAAACCCCTCGGTTGAAAACTTTCAGCCTGGAGCCAAGCGGCCTAGAGGTGACTCGGAGGTCGGTAATGGCCCGAAAAGAGCGCGTGGTGGCGCTGCTGGTTCACAGTAGTACAATGGGTGGAACCTGGGGCTTTAAGTTATTATAATCTGTGCTGTATCTTCAGTGTACAATAGTGCATGCTCCGCTGTGTATGAGAGATGCTGTGCTTTCACTGGAAAAGGACGGAGAAAGTAAAGGGCACAATCCTCCGCCAAGCTGTCAAATAGCATTACACTGGCTTTATCTGGAAGGACGGCGTTCAGTCCATGAATGATACATATTTGTCTCTTTTGTGCAATTTGCTGCCAATATTATGCCCACATATGACCAATTATTAGCAATTGACGATCTCTTGGATCACACATTTCCTAAGATCTCAATATTCTAATTACAGACTATAGACAGATGAGACCGAGAACCTCAAAAACCGGGAATCGGTTTCCTAGTCACGCCCCTTTACCCATCAAACCCCCAATCCCGTTGGAAATTGGTGTTTGATATTTAAGGCGAGGAGGCATAGGATAAAGAACTTCAAACTATATGTACTGTCTGTTCCAATATTCCACGTGTTGGCGTTTCGTACCTAAACCTTTGGATTGTCGATTAAGCAATATCTCTCCAGTCCTTTCACTACTCGATCTCAGTCGGCCAGTCTTGCCTAGTTGCCTACGATCACGTTCTCTTCTGCATCAGTGACCGGCATTCCGCCAGGCAATTCCGTTAGCCCTGGAATATGAGCGTGCGCGTCAGCTTCCACTTTGTAAACAGACGAAATTCGAAGTCGCCTCAACTCTTAGAAATGAAGGGTCAAGAGAAATCAAAAAGGTTAGAATAACAATAACAATAAAAATAAAAATAAAAATAAAAATAAAAATAAAAAAAGGAATACGCACAGCCCTCCAGGTTCTCATCCACCATAGGTTTCTTGCTACACGCATTACCCTGCGCAATAGACTGGTACGCGAGCTCGGTACAATTGTTGCCGTTGCAGTTCTTGTCCATGGCGATCTGCAGCGCCTTTCCCTTCCACCCGAACATGTAGTCGCCGTGGTTCCCGAAGCCCGTCCTGTCCCCGTAGCTCCAGACGAACGGCTGCGAGCCGTCCTCGGGCCACTCGGCCGGGTCGTTGAAGGGCGTCGTGTCCCAGACGATTTCGTAGAAGACCTGCGGGATTGGCACCGGGTGGCTGGCGAGGCAGGGGGCGCCGTCCTCAAACGTCCCGTTCACGGGGTACGACACGTGGCTGCTGTGGTCGGCGCTGTCGAGGTTGACGCCGTCCCAACAGCTGGGTCGGCGGGATATGTAGTCAGCTGTGGAGTAGGGGGAAGGTACTTAAGAGAAGAGGGTGGCTTACGTTGGGAATCGCAGATTGGCCATGATCCCGGCTGGGCATGGCTTCTTCGGCATATCGTGGGTTTCGTTCGTTCTTGTCAGGGGATCTTGGAGGCAAGTGCTGGGAAAACGGATGTCCAATATCAGTAAGGAAACAAACCGCCATCAAGATGTCATCAAAGCATCTTGTCCCGTTCATTCATAGACAATGACAGGGGTCTCAAAAGGGAACTGACTACGTGAGTTGTCGATACTTCAGTGCCTCTTCTTGAGTGCGGATCGTGGGGTCGCCCGTAACCATCCGGAACCCCTACCAAAAGTTCTCAGTATTCTTCCGCCTGCCCGTTCACGTAATCTTGGACTCACCGGCTTGAAAGCCGTCACGGTAGTGTTGTGATAGCTGGCGATATAGTATACGGTCATCCCCATATTTGATTCTTCAAAAAAGACGTTGCCCTTCTGCGGCACCCGGCGATACGTCCCGTTGCGTGCGCGGAAGAATAGCACGGCCGTCCAGTAGTTGCTGAAGTCCTCCGCGAAGGTGCACGTTGTGCATGTCGAAGCATCTGGAAGACTTAGGGTCTTCGGGTCCATAGTTGCGTTAAACGCATTCTAACAATATTCTGTCAGTTACAATTACATATTAACCCAAATATATATGTGTGTGTGCTTCCTTAGAAAGAAAATTCGAATTCCGTCTGGCATGGGATATGGGAAACTTACACCACCGATGACCTGGTGAAGATGCGGAGAGCCAACTACCCCTGGGTTGACTATGGGGTCGAGACGCTCGGTGACAAGCTGCGAACACGAGAATCGAAGGAGCGGGGGAAAGCCTGGGAACGAGTCGGCCCCGGCGCCTGCGACTAAACTGATCCAAGTCAAACGCATCTTGAAGCTCTCGAAATCTCGATATCAAGCAGCCTACGTCAAGCAAGGCAGCGAATGGCGAGTGTCCAGGTTGTGTATACTCACGGGATCACAATTATCTTGTATCTGCAATAAGCTTGCTCTCATACTCTCTCAAGCGGTATTGAAGAACCCTTGGAGTTTGAATAGACGTATCTCCAAGACTTATAAGTGCCGCTTATAGGGGTATTTTGGAGGGTTGTACTCACTCTGCTGTTTTTCCGGCTGAATGATTGCAAGGTAAAGACCAATCATTCTTGTCGATCCTGTATGTTTCATTTATCTTCTTATATGATTAAACGCTATCGCAGTATATAGGCAAGCGAGTTAATATGATTCGTCCATATTGCGCTCGATCAAAAGGATCGACATGATGTATCTGCGGGAGGTGCCCTCTTTCATATGAAACGGAGCAGATTGCGGTATCAAAGCTACAGCCACGCGAACCTCAGCGACTACCAGCGCCCCAGCAAAATGATCAACCCAGTTTGATTCGGCATACTCGTACAAGTTATCACGAAACGAATTATACGGCAGAATGCAGGTTGAATTCAAGGTAAGTAAATGTAAGCACGATCCCTGGGCTCTGATTTCAGCTAGACGTTATGGAGTTTGGCCCGCTCAAGGTCATTTTGCTTAGGAAAGAGTAATTATCTCTGAGCTGGGTTTGCCATTTATGGCTTCTCTTGCATCATTAAATTCTATATTACTTCATTGCTACCTAGAAAATTTACGGGATCAACTCTATTATCGCTAGGTTAGTCCTTTTCGAGTACTTCTCTATGTACTATAAATCGCCTTCTCCTGTATTGGTCACGTTGGAGTTAGCGCGCTAGAGAACGGTATGTTTGACGGATAAACCTACAGTCAGGACTGCATCAGAAGTATCTTGTATAGCTTCAACTAGGTCATAGTATAGCTGGAGCAAGAGCTGAGTGAGGCTAAGGGTGAACTAATTCAAACCCGCTACTTGCTGCGCGTTACTGAGGACTGAGCTAAGCAGCAGCGCTCGGCGATCCATTCGTTAAGAGCACAGCTGGATCTAGCACGGAACACGAGCGCTTCAAACTATAAAGACAATATTCTGCAAAACGGTGTGAGCTTTAGCATTGATGGATCAACCACTTGTGCAAGGAATATTCTAGCCCGCAAATGAGACGCCATAGCTATTCGAGATATATATGGAAGCTATAGAAATATTTTGACAAAGAAATCCCTTTAGTGGGTAGTTGGTGCTTCTAGAAGAGAGTTATATTCTTTGATTCTGCGTGTTCATTTACTTCGTTTGTCTAAGGTTTCCATAGTGTAGGAAAATGCTGAATTGAGACACCGCGCTTTCAAACGACGTTACAATACATGTTCTAACTAATATACATTGATAGCCTCACCACCTTTCATTATATCTTAAGCTTGAAACGCCGCACGTAATTTGAAGCATTCACTTATAGGTTGAATCGACTTTCATGTAACGGCCATGTTCTAATTTAAAGACTGATTGTTCTCAGATCTCTTTAGCTTAAAGATCACTCAACTTGAGTGTACAAATAAATCTAGTTGGAGATCATAGACATGAGGATGTGGACTGTGAGAAGGTTCAGTTGATTAGTGATAGGAGTTGATAAGAGAGCGGTTAAAAAATAAAGATAATTAAGTGAGATATACTACGTCTGGTGAGGTTAAGATACGGGTATGATTATTATGTCTCTGTACTAAATATCTAGAATTGTTCTCATTGCGACTTTTGCAATATGAGAGATGTTTTAACCGAATCTTATCTCGACACTATATTTTTACAGAGCGGCTAAAATATATTTCATTGTTGTATCAAATGATGCAGCGTTAACTTCGATAGAATCATCTTTCAATGGTATTAATCATACGTTCTACGTATGTACAATCCAGAAACACACAATGTATATGCTTATGAACCATTTGTCTCGAAACTATGCACACCACCTGAAAAATCGCACACTGGCGTTATTGAGAACTGAATGCTATGTATACAAGTACTAATGAAGCTCTAGCAAAATACCACTGACTTAGGAAAAGTCCCTAGTATTTGGAAAATGACTCGGTGTACTTGAGGATATGAGAACTCAACCATTCAATAGTGAGACTGTGGAGATATTCTAGATATCACAGTTGGCTTGTGCTTAGTGTAATTTTAGATAGTCAAGGTTGGAAGTGGCCTGCAGAGTAAAGTTTGGCGTGCCGCAAGTCTAAACTCCTTTCATGTAAGGCTCAATTAGCTTAATACTGAGGCCAGCTTTCAAGATCCAACTTTGTCGTGAATCTCCTGGATGCTTTGACCGCTCTTCAATGCTGCTCCCAAGAAAGCGGCGAGACAAAGCAGATTAAACAATGAGGCCATTATAATGTGAAATGATAATAGTTTCTAGACAGAGTCTTGATATCTGTGTTGGAGCATACTGGAAGCTATAGGAAGTTAGCTCGCCCTAGACGTCGCATCATGAGCTCTTTTCAGTCTACGCCTATCGCATCAAAAGACCCTAAGCTATAGGCACTATATCTTCTGACTGAGAGTTCATAGCTTCATGCTGTTGAAGCTACTTTTTACACTTTGCACTTGACCGACTAAGCGGTCCCCCAACCTTCTTACCAGCCTCTACCACCTACCAAACACCAACGACCTTTCGCATTTCCATTTCTGCTCGCATATCTACTCACAAGCTGTCATCATATCATTAATATCGCTCCCTCTATGCTGGCTAGTCTGCATCAGGTTATCAATGTACCAACGACTTCCAAAGGTTTCTAAATGACCAACCTAGCTGAACAACTTCTCGCTCTCTCTGAGGTTACTTTGCACTTGCCTGGATTTTTTTTATTCCTACGTGATCCCATTTGTGGCATCTTATAACTGTCGACTTCACAGTGGCTTACCCAAAAAGACAGGTAGCAGCCATTCAGTTAACGGAGCTATATCGCCGACTACGCCTGACTAATCAACATACGAACATGTTGACCTAACCCACATATATCCGGACCCTAATGAGAGCAGAGGTTATGGATTTCCCAAAACGAGACGATAAATCCAAGAAAATCGAAGTAGTTGTTCGACAGACCAAGAAATCACTAAAGAAAGTGCCCTCAATGACTCCGGAGCTTCTGGAAAATAAGCGGATAGAATTAGAGCACCTAGCACGTGAGCGCGAGGCTCTACGACTGGAAGCTGTAATGGACGGTAAGGGGTTCCTTACAGACTTTCTACGCTACCATTTCGAGGATCAGTTCGACAATATTCGAATTATCAGCAAATTAACACTCGAAGAGATCAAGATGATCGGAAATGAAGAGAACATAAATTGTGGCGTACGGCAGTGCAGAAGGTTGTTTAATGCGCCGGTCCTCAGCGATCAGGTGGGATATCTGTTATGGCGTGAGCTGAGACAAGGCAATGCCCTCGACCACAGCCACAAGAGGATGGAAGACGGCGCAAGCCTGCAATACAACAACGTTGACGATACACACGAACAACGAACAAGCGAGGAGACGCAGGGAGCAGACTTCATAGACCTGGCAGTATCAATACATATCTCTCCTCAGATTGAAAGGTCACGGTCTGGACTAAGCCATGATGGCTCTTTAAACTCAGGCCAGGCGTCGTCACCAAGTTCAACAAAGACGAGTGAAACGAAAGCCGACCAAATACAACCACCGCCAATGGAAGAGCGACTGCAGAAGAGGAAGGCTGACTGCTTTATGGGGGATTTTAAAAAACATACGCTGACCGGAGCTGGCTACTTTGCTGCATCACTCGCTAGGGGATATTGTCTCTGAACGGGGAAAATCCTATGACAAATTTTTAAAGAGTCTGAGGGACCTAAAGGAGATTCAAAGGCCGTACTGAGGAAGAAATTGACATGACGGGCGGATTATAGGACAAGCTTTCCGGTGCGAGCTTGAATACAGGGAACGTCGCTGGCGGAGAAATGATACCCAAAATCTGGCTAGTGCCGAAGATTTATCATCTGTGGACTGACAGGTGTAAGAACAAACAAAACGAGAGATTGAAGTTTCAACAACAGGCCATTACAGGCACGTATGGTGATGACGGGATGAGTGATACTAATGGAGCTTGCTATGTAGTTGTAAGCCTGACTGGGACCCCCGGTCTGACAACGGAGACTGGTCCGCCCTGCCTAATTGGGACGGACCTGTGTTGGGATGAAAGTTTCATTCGCGGGAAATTCTCTAACTAACCTCCACCTTAACCACAACACCAAGGATCAAGTTGACGCCAACCGCGAGTTCGGGCGGCCCTGAGTCCTCCTGTGGCCACAAAGGTAGTAAACGGCCGAGTAGCCAATAGTTCTGCCTAGGAGTCGAGAACTCCCGGCTCGGTTCCACGTTGCAGCGTCAACCTGGCCCTGCGCCTGCTACTATAATGGCAACGGATATAAGTGAACACGTCCTGTCAGGGGCAGCGATCAGCGATGCGGGAGAGCTGCTCATTCCCAGAGCCTCAAGTACTACAGTCGACGACAAGCTTTGACGATGAAGCTGCCCACGACGACTAAGCTGCTCTTAGCTGCTGTGACCCCTATCCAGGCTGCCTTTACCTGGCAGAATGTCAAAATCGGGGGCGGTGGCGGCTTCGTGCCCGGCTTCGTTTTCCATCCTACTACCAAAGGGGTAGCGTATGCGCGAACTGACATCGGCGGTCTTTATCGGCTCAACAGCGACGACTCCTGGACGGCTGTGACTGACAGCATCACTGACGATGCTAATTGGCACAACTGGGGCGTGGATGCCGTAGCTCTCGACCCCCAGGATCCGAATAAGGTCTACGCTGCTGTAGGCGCCTACACAAACAGCTGGTTCGTCTCTTCATGTTCTAATTCCTAGTTGTCGAATAGTTCTAATGGCCCTGCAGGGACCCAAGCAACGGCGCCATCATTCGTAGCAGCGATAAAGGTGCGACATGGTCATCAACCAGCTTGTCCTTCAAAGTCGGAGGCAATATGCCCGGCCGCGGCATGGGTGAACGCCTTGCCGTTGACCCTGCCAATTCCAAGATCCTCTTTTTCGGAGCGCGCAGTGGTAACGGGCTTTGGAAGAGCGCTGATGGTGGAGTGACGTTCACCAAGGTATCTAGCTTCACTGCCAAGGGGTCCTTTGCTCCAGATCCGAGCGATCCTAATGGCTATAACAATGACCCGCAAGGACTCACCTTCGTGACCTTTGACTCTACGGGCGGTACTAAAAATGGAGCTACGTCCAGAATCTTTGTGGGCACTGCAGACAACACAACATCTAGCGTTTGGGTGACCCAGGATGCTGGAGCTACAGTAGGTCTTCTTTTGTTACTAAGAGACGATTTGGAAAGCTAACAAACAGTAGTGGAGCGCAGTGGCAGGTCAACCTGCAACCTTCTTCCCACACAAATGCGTGCTCCAACCAACCGAGAAGGCCCTATACCTCACGTATAGCGATGGAACAGGCCCGTACGATGGTACGCTCGGAGCTGTGTATCGGTATGATATCACGGCAGGCACCTGGAAGAACATCACGCCTGTCTCGGGCAGCGATCTTTATTTCGGCTTTGGCGGAATCGGCGTCGACATGCTGAAGCCTGGGACTATCGTCGTGGCGAGCCTAAACTCCTGGTGGCCCGATGCACAGCTCTTCCGTTCCACCGACAGTGGCACGACTTGGTCTCGGCTTTGGGAATGGTCTAGCTATCCCAACATGAATCTCTACTACAGTGAGACGGTGAGGTTCTATGCTGGTCGAGAGTTGAGACCGACATGCTAACTTTGATGACACCAGGCCTCAAAAGCACCTTGGATCAAGACTGGATTCCTCGACACCGACACGAAGGATCTCGGCTGGATGATCGAGTCACTCGTCATCGACCCTTTCGACAGCGATCACTGGCTATACGCCACAGGTCTCACCGTCTTTGGTGGCCATGACCTGACGAAGTGGGATACGACACACAACATCACAATCCAGGTCCTCGCAGACGGCATCGAGGAGTTCTCCGTGCAGGACCTCGCCTCGGCGCCCGGCGGCAGCGAGCTTTTCGCCGCAGTGGGCGACGACAGCGGGTTCACCTTCGCGTCGTCTAGCGTCCTGAAGACCTCGCCACAGAACTTATGGAGCAATCCCATATTATCGACGTCGACAAGCGTGGACTACGCCGGCGCAAGCGTCAAGAACGTGGTCCGCGTGGGCAACGGGGCCGGCACGCAACAAGTGGCCGTGTCCGGCGACGGCGGCGCGAGCTGGAACGTCTACTCAGGCGCCGACACCAGCATGTCGGGCGGCACGATCGCGTACTCGGCCAGCGCGGACACGATACTGTGGTCGACATCAGCGAACGGCGTGCAGCGCTCGCAGTACTCGAGCGCGTTCTCGAGCGTCTCCTCTCTGCCCGCGACCGCCGTCATCGCCGCCGACAAGCAGAACAACACGGTCTTCTACGGCGGGTCCTCGTCGACCTTCTACGTGAGCACGAACACGGGCTCGTCGTTCGCGGCGGCCGGGGCTCTGAGCGGCGCCACCTCCGTCCGCGACATCGCGGCGCACCCCAAGATCGCCGGCGAGGTCTGGGTCTCGACGGATGTCGGCATCTTTCGCTCAACGAACTACGGCGCTTCGTTCACCAAGGTTTCAACGGCGCTCACCAACACCTACCAGATCGCGCTTGGTCTCGGGTCCGGCAGCACCTGGAACGTGTACGCGTTCGGCACTGGCTCCGCGGGTGCTCGGCTCTACGGCAGCGGCGACACTGGCGCGACGTGGACTGACATCCAGGGTGCTAGCCAGGGCTTCGGATCCATCTCCAGCTGCAAGCTCGCGGGCAGTGGAAACACGGCCGGACAAGTGTTTGTCGGCACGAACGGCCGTGGTGTATTTTACGCGTCGGGGACTTTGCCCGGTGGAAGTGGTGGATCGACTACAACAACGACAACATCCAAGACAAGCTCTACTGCGATGTCTACGACATCTAAGACAACGCTGACGACAACCACAACAAGAGCCACAACGACGACTACTACGGTCAAGATCACGACCACGAGCTCTGCGCCGACCTCGACAGCCACAGGAACTGTCGCTCATTACGGCCAATGCGGAGGAAGCGGCTACACTGGACCGACGGTCTGCGCGTCTCCTTACAAGTGCCAAGTGCAGAACGAATACTACTCTCAGTGCGTGTAAATAGCATTACTTCCATTCTGATAGTTCAGATTGTACATAGTTCCAAGTACATTGGATATCTTCTCAGAGACCATGATTCTTTCGCTTGATGAGGCCTTAAGATATTCCCTTTTCCATGAACCATGATGTAAGTAAAATTGTAGAGCTATTTCAAAGCTAATACTGGTGTATCATTAAACTGTAACGCTGTACTCAAGAGGCCCTCGAAATACTTCCCACAATGATTGAATACACAAACTCTATAACCTATCAGGACGACTCCAATATCACCTCACATCACCACTCTTACCTCCCTTACCATCACCGCCGCCTCCTCCTCCAGTAATAAAAGCAGGAAACTCGGTATCCACTATATTATACCCCCACGCCGTGGGGCTATCGTCATGAACAGTAGTCCTGCGCAGATCCCGAATATACTTCCCCTCGAACGTCCCGGGGCCCGCGCGGTGCAGCACGCATCGGTTATCCCAGATAACCATATCGCCGGGGTTATGCCACTGCACGGCGACAACATATTTATCTTGTGTCGCATGAGCGTTAAGTTTCTGGACGACAGTCCAGCTATCGGGTATTTCCCGCCCTTTCATCGGTCTCTGTGCCTTTCCGCTTACGCCATTTCCCCCCTTGTCTTCCAGACCCGACCCGAAGTCCTCAATGTGATGCAGATGCGCGCCGGCGTAGAGGTTCATCCTCCCGCTGGGCTCGTGCCTCTGCAGCAGCGGGTGGCGAAACATAGGCCAGTCGCTCGGGTCGAGGTCCGCGAAGAACTCGGGCGAGCCGAGCTTGCGGGAGTGCGCCATGGAGTGCACGCCCACCAGACTTCTTCCACTCCCGACACGCTCCTTCTTCCTCTTCTCGTTTCTCTCCCAGTCGTCGCCGTCCACGGCATCTTCGCCGCCCTGGTGGCCCGTGAGCAGCAGCGCTGATAACTCCCCCGGCAGCTCCTCGGCCGCGGTCCGCGAGTCCGCGAACAGCGTGTCGCCCCCGTGGCCCGGCGGGGGCAGCTGCACGGCGCGCAGCAGCGAGAACGACGCGCGCCGCGGGTTGAACGACGAGTCCGCGTGGAAGAGGCCGTTGCCGCGGTTGGCGTGGGCGCGGGCGCTCGAGGGGTCCAGCGGCCACGGGCCGTTCGTACCTACGGATCCAGAAGAGGTGGTGGGAGAAGAAGAAAAAGAAGAAGCAGGGGGCTCAAGCGAGACATTCCCCGCATCGAACAGCTCGTAGAAATCATACCGCGGCTTCCGCCCCCCGGCCATGTATCGCTTGATATTGTCCAGCGCGCCGAAGCGTTGCGAGAACGATACGTGCGTTGCGTCTGTTAGGTGCGTGTTGCGGAAGACGCAAACGCCGTACTATATTGCCGTTCGTTCTGTATTAGTTCAGAAGTTTTCCCGAAGGCTCAGGGGAGGCTAAATTGGTGATAGCTTAGGTAGATACCTGATAAGACTCGATACCAATGGGAGGAATAAGCAGACACGGGCTAAGGTACGAAAGAGACTGGAAGTAGCTCTCGTGAACTTCCTTACCTTCGCCATGGCAGCCAATATCTCAGCGAATTGCTCCTCGGATACATTCTCAAAGTCAACGCCCGCGACCTCGGCCGCGAATGTCGGGTGCAGCTCCTTGACCTCGAAGGTCTTAAAAGGCGAATCTTGGACGAGGCCCGGCATTGTCGTTCCTTTCTCTCTTTCGAGTTATTCCCTCTACGATATTCCGTTTATAGTCCAACCAGTGACCGACTTCAAATTTCGAGGCCCTAATCAATCTGTTCTAGCACAAGATAACAGTGATCTAAATTAGCTAAAGGCTATAAAAGCGACAGAATGACCCTGCTGCGTGCTGCTCTTATTCCAAAAGATTTCCCATCATCTTCACCATCATCACCGAATAATGACCGAATCACGCATTTGCCGGGTGCGGGGTATGCGAACTACCGCCGGCAGAGCTGGAGCAACGTGCCACGATCAATAGAGGCCGAATCTCCAAGTCAGTTTATTTTCTTTCATATGTCCTCTTTTCAGGTAGATCTGCAGCCCTGCCAGCTTACTTGATATGTTCCTGACTGCCTGATGATAGATTTTCGGATGAGAAATGATGGCTAGGTTCGAGATAAATCGAGGATATGGTATCCCTGAGATCGCCCGCAACTCTATATAGTAAATGAGCGAGAACTCCGAAGTCGATCTAGTAACCTTGTATAAAGGTTCGGTTGACTTGTGAAATGCTATCTCAGCCCCATGTTTCATATTCTTAAAGTGTACATGACCATCCCATTCAACTATATCCAATTAGCTTATTACTTGATTCAATTAGACTAGGTTGACCAATGCGAATTGCGTTCTCCAATTAATCTTTAGAAACGGGATGCAGTCTTTGGCACCTCCGCTCGTACGATGCACTATTCCTCGTAACATGTCGTATATCTCGTCCCTTATCATGGTAACTACAGCACGGCAACAACACCAAGTACTCCGGCAGCGGCGGCGGCAGCAGCGCCCAAGAAACCTGTCTCGTGGGCCGCGCTCGGTGAGTCCGTGGTCACCGTTTCGGACGGGACAGTAGTAGGCGTGGCCGTACCCCCCTCGCCACTCGCATCTCCCGTACCTGTCGTACCCGTCGTCACCGTCACCGTCGCGGCACTCCCGCTCTCCGAGCTCTCACTCGCCGTCGCGCTCGCAGCTGTGATCTGCGCCACGACCTGGCTGCACGTCTCGTACGCCTCGACCGTGCGGACCAGCGCGCTGGCGCTCGGGCACGCCGTGATGATGCCCGCGATGCGCGCCGAGTACTGGTTGTACCACGCGTACCAGGCCGGCAGGAAGCTCGTGAACGTATCGCCCGCGGGCCCCGTGATCGAGAAGTCGCAGACGTCGGCCAGCCCGCGCGACGTCTGCGACAGCGCCTGGGAGATCACGTCGCCGCTCAGCAGCCCCTTCGGGATCTTCGGCAGCGCCGTGACCAGGGGCAGCGCGCCGGGGACGCACGCGCGGATGTTGAAGCTGCTGGCCAGCGTGTACAGCGCGCCGAGCAGGTTCTCCGACGTCTGGCGCGCCGCGACCTGGCGCGCGGTCGTCTTCGTCGGCGCGGACTCGGGGACCGTGTCGGGTTTCGGCTCGGCGTTGGCGTCGGCGTTGGCGCTGGCGGAGGAGGAGGAGCCTGTGGAGGCGAGCAGGAGGAGGAGCGCCGCGGCGAGGGAGAAGGAAAAGAAGAAGCGCATTGTGGGGCTTATCGCGACGTCGCGCGCCTAGGAAGCTCTTTGCTTACAGAGGAGGCAAGATTGGGAAAAGCCTGTCGCCGGGGTGGATGTGAGAGAATTAAGATGTCAAGAGCAAAGGCAAAAGAAGTCAAGAAAAGTGCCCAAAATCTTGTCAAAAAAGAAGTAATCAACATCATCGCTTTTTTTATTTATTCTATTTCATTATTATTATTTATTTTTAAACTAATACCAGCTCAGCTAGAGCCAAAGATACCCATACCAAGAAATCTTCCCCCCTCCCCCCAGCTCCGCCTCGGCTCGGTTGACGAGTGCTCGTATGCGGGGAGAGCGGCCGAGATCGTCAATGCTGTTTTCCCGTCAGGGGAGGCTTATGACGTGCAGTAAGCCTGTTTCCCCACAGTCAGCTATTGTGACTCCGCGATCTTATAGGGCAACAAGCTCGAGGGTCTAGGGGGTCGTAATCTGGGGTAACTGGAGTCGGTATAGCGAGTTCTGTGGCGGGCAGCAGCAGTTCCCCGATGAGGATGGGGGACAGGGTGACAGGGTTGAGTTACTGTATGTATCTTGATTCGTCAATCTGCGGTCTGCGGCCTGCTAGAGCTGTGGAGACTCTCCTCTCCACCTTGCACAGGCCGCGATGTCGACTTCATTACAATTTGACGCGAGGGTTGCTGCAAGATTACACCGACCTCTATCACCTGTCCGATAACCAAGATGTCTATGTTACTATGTGACGTCGTGACAGTCCTCGACAGTGTCACATGTCAATCGCCCAATCGAAGTAGACATGAATTAGTCATGGGGAATCAGGCTTGTATAGGCGAATGGACATTCAGGCACTATTCAGAGCATGTCTGTTAGACCACAACACTAAGCAAACAAGAAAAGAAACTTACAATGCCTAGCAAACATCTTCACGACCCTTCGCATTCTGCTTTTTCCACAGATGGCCCACCTTATCATCCCCCGAAGGATGGTATACGTAGTTAATTGCAGCCGTTCACAATTTAGGATTGGAATGAAGTAGAATGGATGGGCGTTCCGAAATGCTCCGCACTCGCATCCACAAAGCCGCAGACACAACTCACTGACAAGCACTGCAGCACGAAAAGTCGTACCCTTCTGCTCCCAACATATCGGAGAAAGCCCGCAGTTATCCGATTTACTTAGGTGCAACTTCATTAAGCCATTGTTGTCTTACGCACCCGCGAGCTTTACAGCACTCTTGATTCAGAGGGAAAAGGATCTTTGATTGTAGTACTTAGTCTCAAGTAAAAAAATGCTACGCAAAGAATTCATGTCCCTCTGATATGATCCTTAGGTGGTTCCAGCAAAGACAAATATACACATCGCAAAATTGGACGCCTAACACCACCATGGAGAGTCTGTTCTACGCTTCCTTACTTCCCATGCCAATCAAGCAAACAGACCACGGAACCCCTGTCACCCAGATGATGCCACTTAGAAAAGACAATATTCTGTCTTCAAATCCACCGAGGGTGCACAAGCCCAATTGCAAATTCTGTGTTCGTTAGTCCAGTTCCTCGTTGGGATTTCTCTGCCAGCGGTCGGCTTACTTGGGCCACGGTACGCCAGCACTAAGGAAAGGGTGGTTGTGTCGGCATCAGACCTTCTAGCTTGGTCAGAAAGGATTGCTGTCCAGGCCATCGAGGAGATAGCCGCCGGAACCATCTCGGCCTGCCGCAAGCTCTGCCCCAAGGTCCCAGTCGGCCTTCTTTTCAAGCCACTTGCCACCAAGGTACAGTCGAATACATGGATCCTCAGGCTTCTGCTGTTTCGATTCAAAAGGGACAAGCTTAGCATTATTGTGATCGATCGCGCTAACTGTGCAGCCACACGCTAGAGCAGGGATGCCCCTTTGCCGAATGAAATCGTGAGAGAGTGCTTCCCAACGACGGTGCTTGTCCGAAAGGGTCGCGTTGATGGCCACAGCGCGAGCACGGGCAATATGCGGTGGCTCCGAACCCATAGTAAGTCTGAGCTGGTGGGGTGGACACTGCTCGCAGAGGCCGTGGGCATATCCGATGTCACGGAAGTACCAGATGCGGCTTTTGGGAAGGAACAGGCTGACGCTGAGGGTGTGGATAGGAGCGTCGCCAAAGCGCTCATAATAGAACCCACCCGTTCTATCGAGATGCTCGAAATAGGCTCTGTGCTCCTCGCTGCGGAAGAACGCAAGCGATCCTACCTCGAAGTTGGAGTAGAACTGACAGTTATTATATTCAAGACGGTCGATGTCATCATTGTTGTCTTCATTGAAGGACTGAGGCGCACGCGACACACTGTCTACCTCTAAAGGGTCTTGGAGCAACCAGTCGTAGTCGGCATCTGGGTGGATAAGATCTTTATTGTTCTTAACGAAAGCCCTGGTCCTGTCCCACAGCGAGGGGAAAGAGCGAGCATCGTCGAGAATGGCCATGTTAAATCCGTACGCCATGTTATTGTCCCGCATGAAACGGAAAACATCGTAGTTGATGTTGCAGCTGAAGTCAACCTGCCAAAGCCACGGTCAGTTTGGGTCCTGCTATGGTGTACTAAAAGAGCAGACTTGCACCTGGTTCGACTCGCCAGAAGTAGTCGTAGGAGGCTAGGCGCTTTTCTTGGGCGAAAAGACCAGCATTCCATCGGCACATGTGGTGGTAGCTCTGGAGCCACGCCTTACCGACCCCGATGCTGCCCATGAACTGGCGGCCGACGTCGAATCGAGTTGTATCAATCCAGGAGGGAATGGTCCAATGCTCTTTAGGGATGATCTCGAAGTGGCACTGCGAGTTGGTTGCGTTGCCCACAGCTGACATGAACTCCTCGCTGAACTCTTCGTCGTTGAAAAAGACCCAGTCATATCGATGCGTCTGGCGGTCGTTGAATCGGGCCTCGAGTTGAATCATGCTGTACACCATTTCCTCGACCTCGGAATTGCGAACGAGGGCAATGAAAGCGGCCTTGGGTCGAGTCTCGCGGAGTGACTGTCTGTACGGTTCAGGGAGCTCATCGATATTAGAGATGGTGTTATGGCGAAGCCACTCCAGAGGGTCGGGCTGCGCTGGATCGTCCAGGCCTGGTAGCTGTGCGATGGGAGGCAGATACATGTCAATAGTGACAGCCTCGCGAGCAATACGTTTGGCATGGTCCCTGCGGATCATCCATGCGCTACCGAAAAGAACAAAGGCCAAGCAGAGAAAAACCAGAAACTTGCGAACAGAGAAGGGTCTAAGGTCAAGTTGGGTACCATTAATAAACGCATGACTGGGAGACAGGAGGTGGCGGGGGCGTAAGGAAAGGAGGCACCCACCTAACGCGACGCGCCAGTAAAGCCCAGCCAGGACCTTGTTGCTTGTCATGAGTGCCATGATTGTCATCGAGCAGCGAAGTCGTTGTGCTTGCCAAGTTGGCTAGCTCGTCTTCGGGGGTGGTGAAACTCACGGCGCTTGCACCAAGGCCCTCGTTGCTAGAGGTCGACCACGTGGGAACATGGCCGCGGCTTCCACCAGATCGATGAAGCACACGTGCACCCGATCCGCCCGCAGCATTTGCGGCACCAGCAGCGTGGCGATGATATGCAGCAGGCATTGTGCTGCAGAACGACGTCAGGAAGTGCCGAAGGGTGCGTCGATCTGAAGGAGGACGAAAAAGGAAAAGAAAGTACGGAATGGCTTCGAGAATAGAGACATTACCTTGAGAGCTGTCACGGATTGTGCGAGTGTTGCTAGGCACTGTGAGTGCCACAAGGCTGCTTCGCGATATGATCACAGGATTGCTAGAAAGCCAGGATGAAATCTGGAGTGGGAAAAGGACCCATAGATATCTTGTAATGAAAAGGCCAAGGTGATGTAGAGTGAGAAGGGGTATAAAACGATGTTGAGGTCGAAGGAATGGTCAGGTTTTATGGAGGATTGTTCAGAAAGAAGTGAAGTTGTGTGTGTGCAGGGTCGGCGGCGGTGGTGATGATGTTAATGTTGTGGGGGAAAAGACGATGTAAATAGGTGTAGCCGTAGGTGAACCAGAGTGTTGAAGTGCAGGTGCAAAGAACTAGCAGGTTTCAGGATCGCTAGTATTACCTTTGTGAATCCCTCAGGCAGGAAGTCGGGACCTACACGATGAGGGTCGAGGCATTGCTAGGAGAAGGCAGGCGTACAGCAAACATTGTCTGATAAGCACATCCAATGTTACGATAACCGGAGGAAACGTCGCGACCTGTGAGTTGTTTGGGCACGTTGGTAACTTCTTGGTGCAGCATCTTGCTTCGTTCACACAACAACCAAAAAAAAAAAAAACACAATAAGAACTTGCTCGCACCCAATGCCCTGCCCTCACCGACTGCTCCCTCTTGCCTCCAGAGTGGCCGGCATCCAGGCAATCTGCCAGTTGTATCACATGGGCCAAAGAACACTCACCGCCACAGCCTCGTCTGAACTCGCCATACCACCACGGCAGATGGTATAACCTGAACATCCAAACTTACTTTCACTTCTCTGATCTACCAGTATTCATCAAACACCCACCGAGTCAGCACACATCGCCCATTCATACAGGCTACAGAGCCGACCCTGACTATAGTACAATGCTATCAGTATTGACCAGAGAATCCATTGATCACTTGTTCATCGTGGTTGATGGTGAACGTAATTGTCAATGACACATGCCTCCTCCAACGCCACAATTGTTCCTCGCCTAACAAATTCATACAATCCCCATCATGTTTCCTCCACTGCCATGGCATCATCGGCTGCCAGATCGCCTTCGAGTGTGAGATCTAGCACACGCGCGTACTGCACTGTGAGTCGCTGCAGCTCCCTGAATTTGCCTGTGTAATTTGGTGAGTATCCACCGTTGCCATTTGTTTGGGCCTAGTGACAAACATACCTAGAATCATTACCACCCCTTTGAGGAGTTCCTTTCTGTCCCACCCACAGATGTCGCTTTCTTTGCTGTTCCACACCTGGCCCTTGTCGTCCCTTTCCCGGACCTTGTCTTGTAACACGCCACCGAGTAAACTGTTCAGCAGCTCCTCTACTTTCCCTCGGTGGCCCTCCGCGCCGATACGTTTGGCATACATCAGTAGATACAGTCGAAATTCTTCCTTCGAGCCCAGCTGGAGGGCGCCGGCAATACGATTCTCCAGATGTGCAATGCTCACACTTGACTCAAATGCCTCGAACCCGTCTTTGGATAACAAGGTCTTGATTAACCGCTGTAGTGTGTAGGCTCGCCCCTTCAGTAGAAATTCATTAGTGGTATGTCGCTCGAGGAAGGGAATGATGCCGGCCGAGGCCATGATCTCGTCGCTCTTGCCATCTTTAGGTGTCGTAGATCCAACGGCTGTAGTCTGCAATGACCCAACAGAAGAGTCGTTGCTATTCCAGTATTGGCTTCCTACGGCCCACCAAGATTCCGATAGGCGTTGCCAGGTATACATGGCAGGAGAATAATAGTAACCATCGCCATTAGTCAGTGTTACAACGATGTGACCGTTTGAATTCAAGTGCGCAGAAGTAACACCAGGAGCAGGCATGGCGCCATGAGGGTGGAGCGAGCTGATGGCAATTTCGAGGATAGGGCCGAGGGAAACCGGAGGATGAGGTGAGGTGAGAGTGTTGATGTTCCAGACGTAGCACATGCCCGCCGCTGTGATGCACAGCATCCACCAGCCACGGCATTCGAGAATGACTGGCTGAGATTCGAGGACCATGGCATTAATCAGCCGACGGCCAGCCGGGGTCCACGTGTATAGACTGCCGTCTTCGCAGGCGGCAGCCCAGAATCTCTTGCTGCCTGTAACCAGGAGCACAGCTCTAGGAAGATAATCCTGCCAGAGTACTGTACCACGCTTAGTTGCCGTAATGTGCGACGGATCCCGGAGTGATGTCGGATTTCGAGCCTCCAGGATGATGTTCTCTGGTATCTTCGACGCTTCTTCCAGTGTACTATTTTCGAGAAGCACCCCACGTTCTAGAGGCCGAAGAATATATGACCTCACTTTAGGCACTGCAAGTCGGACCTGAGAGATGGCGATGGCAGGGTTGAGCACCGCCGGCCGGAGGTATTCAGGTGTTGGGACCAATCCATGTCTAGGAGGTTCGAGTACCGCAGTCTCCAGACCATCTGCGCCATTGCGTTGTATTGGCCTAGGTCCGGTAGCCGGCCGCTTATTTGGATGCTCTTCGTCCTCTTCGCCCTCAATCGCAACGGCTTTTCGCTTATTTCCTAGAAGCATCGCAGCCAAGCCGCCCTCAGGGAGCCCATCGTATGGCTTCGAAAGATCTAGTATGGTCTGGGGAGCGTCGTTCTGCGCCGCTTTAGATGTACTGGATCCAACCAGCTGTGTCTGGGGGAGCGAGGATTGCCCGGTACCAGATGAGGAGATCAACATTGGTGCAACTCTCTTTTTCCCATCTTTAGTGATCGTAACTCGTGATTTCAAAATATTAACGCGCTGAGCGGCCTTATCAGCGGCCTCTTGTGCTGCCCCAGCTTGGTCTTTCTCCTTTTCCTTCTCTGGCTCGGTCTCTACCTGCCCATTCATAGACGGCGGTGCAGTGGGTGTGGCGGTACCTGTCTTCACCCCGTTGGTAGCTGGTGCGGCATCCTTGGGTAGAGGATGAAAATCACCCATCAGCGCACCCATTCTGGATTCAGCGCCTTTTCTCTCTCCCTCCTTACTGTGGTTCTCGAGTTGAAGACCATCAACATCTTCAGCGATACCCATTGCCTTGCGGGACGCGCCATATTTAGACAGCGCCTTGTCGGTCTCCTCGAGGTTTGCGACCCAGCCCAGCTCGCCAGTCTCAAATTTTACAGTCACAATGCTCCCATCAAGGCTAGCTGCGAACAAAGTTTGTCCGTCGGGCGTCCATGCTAAATCAGAAATAGACTTAGAAGCCAAGTCTTGCAAGATGACTACTGGCCTCGAAGTGTTTGTGTTCCAGATACTCAACGTTTTATCTTGGCCCGCAGATGCAATCACGGTCACAAGCGCACCGCCCGCGGACTGACCATTTGTGGCGCCATTTTCCACGGGTTTTTTGGTGTGAAACAATCGTGGAGAAAACATGCACACCTCCGTAGGGCCTTCATGTCCGATGAGATTGATCTCACTATCCCACCTCGAACGTTCTATTATAGCAACGGAACTGACCGGTCCATTAACTGCGTTAGCAGCGGCAATATGGTTACCGTCTGGCGACCAGGAACATCGTCGAAAGTATGTCGTTAGAGGAGAAGATTTGAAAGGTGCACTTATAGTTGTCTCGAGCTGAAAGTTATTAACCATATCGTGCTGAGTCGCGTTGGGTGCTGGAGAAGTGAAACGGAATATCTTGATAGAGCGGTCATCGCTCGCGGTAGCAAAGAATTTATTAGCAGGATCGAATGTGATACCCTTGACGTGACTTTGGTGTATAGATAGAACTTTCAACTTTTCAAAGGTATGTCCAGACCAGACGACCACTTTTGAGTCGAGGCCGACAGACACCAAGATCGAACCATCGTGAGACCATGCCAAGTCTTGAACGTCATTGTCGTGTCCGATCAATCTCTTCGACGTCTTCCAGTTCTCCACAGGGGGTGGTCCACTGGTGCCGAACGGCGCAATAGCGGGCGGACCGCTCTCGAGTTGGTATATACATATAATCTTGTCGTCGGCACCGGAAGCAAGGTATCGGCCGTTGGGGGAAAAGCGCACCGAGTGAATCGTGCCAAGATGGTGGCTCATATGACATAGCTGACGCGGGCCGGAAAAAGAGGCGTCATCGGCTTTGTAGACCGATTCCGTCGACCAGATACGAACGTGGCCATCTATTGCTCGGAATTAGACCGCACAAACTAGTCAGCTCAGGGAACTCGAGCGCATACCACCGCCCGCAGTCGCAAGGCGTTTCCCATCCGGCGACACATGGCAACTATACACCTCGAAGTCTTTCTGTTCGCCTACATTCCCGGATCAGCTACGCTATTCAGGCAAATACCGCGACAATGGTACCTTTGTGGCTCAGCCATGATGGCTTGATGATGTGCATGGTGACGTGAAGCCTAGAATTGTAGTTCGCATGTCGGCATAGAATAAAAGATGCGTAACGAAGTGACGGAGGCTTGCTGGTGCGTTGAGCTACGAATAGGGAATAGGGAAAGCAAGATACCGATGAACGCGCGCCTTGTCAGAAAAAGTGTAGTATGCAATTCAAGTCAATGCAATTCATCAAGCAATCAACTTTCTAGTCGCGCGACGCGGCCGAGTCTAATGTTAGAAAGTGGATTTCTTTCAATGTTCACACTTAAGTCCTTCACTATATCCATAAATGCTCCAAAGGAATTCTACCAGCTTCAAGCACTTCGCTAACGGGGCAGGAAGATAGAAAGGCTGAAGCGGGGCGCTATGACCTGTTTGGCCTAGGCACGTGGATAAGAAGCTTAAGGTTAGATACCTGCGGCATAGGTAATTGCTGACGTAAATATGCACGGTCCTTTTCAAGAGCTCCCTTGTGACTTTCACTTGGTCGCGCATAAGCAAACTTCGACTTCTTCCAACCTCATCTCGTCGCACCAACACTTTTAGGCGCATTCTAACTCTCGCCAGCTGCGGCCAGGCAGATTATACAATCCTTATCCAATGAATTCGACTAATTAGACTTACATATGAGACAGTCGTCCCCGTTCAACACTCGACATTTTCTATCTTGTAGCTTATTTTTCGACCTATCCGTTGCCATGGGCATTTGCGCCTCTTGCCTGGGTCGTCAGCGAAACGACTCAATTGACGAGGTACACGCAAGCGCTTACCTAAATTAATCCTTCGTATACTGATTTGATGGTTGCTGCAGGATGACGTCTCCCGCCTACTTTTTGACGACCCGAATAACATGCACTATGGCAGCTTTGGCGAGCACAACTTAAACTCCCAAGCGGATCCGCTCGAATCACAACGAGAAGTTGAGGCTCTACAGAGGGTCGTCGCACGAACATCAAAGTATGCAGATCGTGTCTGTAACAACGGACTAAGCCACTGACAAGCTTCTCAGTAATCTGGTTGATGTCTTCGAGATCACACCCCAGGAGTCGCACAGGACACACCCAACAATCTTTTTTGGACAAGACGCCCGCCTAGCACGATACCAAAACATACTATCAAAGCTTTCCTCGGATAACGGAACAACGGCTGTAGATGGTAATTACGGGGCTGTGGAGTGGTTACTGAGCGAGGACGACAATGCAGAGCTGCCCGACCAAAATATCACGATTAAAGAGGGCTCAGATGGGCCCCTAGTTGGTACCTTTGCCGATGCTGCTGCTGCGGTTGCATAAGGCGATAAATAACGAATAATTATGATACGGGGCTCTGGCAAGGCATGGCCAGTATGTGATGTATTAGTCTAAGAGAAGGCTATCCGGGGCCCAGTACTGGAAGTGGGCTAACAGCCTGCAGGTTAGCCATAGGTGGGTCCTTGCCAAAAATTGTGTAATGAAGCGCCGTTAAGATTTACAAGTAATTTTGGGAGGATGCCCTTCGATCCCCATAGCTGAGTCGGGAAGTTCTGGTTGTCCAGATATTCTGCTCGATTATGACAACCTTTATACAGCTTGGCCAGCGCAGAAGGCGGGACCCAGACGACGCGGCATAGATTTCGCGTCTAGGGAATGAGGAGCCTTCACTTCATCAGTCGACTAGATATAGTTTGTCAAATCTGGCTTGCATTTGAGTGGCCTAGATATAGCCAATCACGGGCTTCCCCAGTTCGGGTCCAAGGATGGCTGATGTATCCCATCAAGTCGCAGGCACGTGTCAATAGGCCGAAAGTCCCTTAGCATACCAGTTGGCATTGCATAGGTCTATCAAACCAAGTTAACTGGCCGTTAGCTATCTAGCCCTGGTAGACATACGTTACTATGATGTATGCAAAGAGGCCTGTTCTAAACACAAAGTACGTGTTGAACTAGCAAGCATAGCCACGACCATCAACTCGGTATACCTTCCCACGCTTTGATATTTTGAAACCCACGGCCATCCCAAGCCTATACGAACGACTGAGCAAGCACGTGTGCACAGGTAACGGCCGGAGTATAGATGCGCCCTCTTTTGGTTCGTGGATGCGGGAGTCTGTGCTTCAGTATCCAACCATTGAGTGGAGACAGCGGGATGGGCCGCCCCCATTTCTTTTCTCTCCGATCCTCAACCGCATTTCTTCATTGTCTGTCTACATCGTGAATCGCTAGTCAACTCCGTTCAACCCGTCCCCCACTCTTCCACACATCCTTGGAAATGGGTCTCCGCCGCTTCGACTCGACTATGTCTCCTAGTTCTTCCGCGACCTATCTATCTCAATAGCCCGGCTATCGCAACGGTTAGCTGAGCTGCCCGCTGCGTCTCCAAATTCCTCCCAAGCACTGGGTTCCGATGTATGGTCAAACAGACCGTAAGGTACTCTTTAACGCATCAATCAAATTAGCAGCTACCCTAATGCAACTATTTGCTGTGTCCGGTGACTGAATAAACGTATTCAACGCCGGTCGAGAAGGATATAGCTCGATATACAAGAAAAAAAATGACCGGCTTCCTAGCGAGATTTCCAAGCGCCCCTAAACACAACCTTGAACTCAGAGCTCTTAGAACTGACAGAACCTATTTTGCCAACAAAGGAAACACTTGTCCCTCTTGGGACATCGACTTAGCCCATCTTTACAGGTACATTTTTCGTCATGCCCGGTGCGCAGGTTTCAATCCTTTATACGGTAGCCCATGCTCGCGTCTGATGCTGCTGCGACATGGTATCGATCGCTTGGCAAACTTCCAACATATCTCTCTGCGCCTTCTCGATTGAGGCACTGCGGTTCGTTTCCTTTGACCATCGCATGATGTCACTGTTGAGTTTGTTGTATTTGCGTTGTTTCTTCTCAATGTCTTTACACAACTTGCAACTGTCGGCCTCTCGAACGGTGTTGTAGACGAATTTCAGTCCGCATGTTTCTCCTGTTCGGTATTCTTTGTTGCATTGCTCTCGGAAATGTCCCCATCTCCAGTACCCGCAGCTCCAGCGCGTCTGGTCGAAGAAACACATTGTTCTTGATATCAGGTGTGGTGACTAGCGTGGTGCGAGCAAGGCGATGGTAGCACCGGGTCAGGCGAACGTTGTGAATATGGCCAATAACGTTGAGCCTAGCCGTGAAGAGCGCAAATCAGAGTATTGGATGGATGCGATGACAAAAGCCAGGTAGCACAGGCAACAAAATGCCTGGTAATAAAACAAATGGTCAGCAAGTCGGTCGGTGGTAGAAGGGATATGGACTTCGTACTTGGAGATTGACTAGACTCAAGGTCACTAACTTGCTTTTCCTCGAAACGACAGCAAAGAAATCTTGAGAAGTAACACAAGGGCGATATCAAGACGTTCTCGGTGGCATGTATGGTTTTTTTTTGATCGGAATTCTTACATTGTCCAGAGGCTACAACAGATACTTATAGTCGTGCTCACCTTTAAATGAGCCAACGGGTCTTAGGATTTTCTGGCAGCCAATATACCCAAAATATCACAGCTAGCCAGCAAAGATTAGTTGATGACAACTCAGGCTATCTACTAATTGGGTTGCATGCCACCTCGCACCGTCTTTCTTTCACAATGCTCGGTCGAGCGCTGTATGGATGCCACGTTGGCTACAGTTCAAGGTGCCGGCTTAAGTTCTCCACCAAGGCACGAATGGCCCCCTGACAGGCCTGTTGACGTCGAACATTCTGCTCTACCAAAGAGGGTCTAACCTGAGAAGCCTCGAGCCAGCACAATCTCCTTGCCGCTAGGTCCCTATTGGTTCGATTTCCTGACGTCTTAGGATAAACAATCCCCTCACACGCATCCATGCATGGCAGAGAACTATTCAGCCTCGACGAGGATGGCCCTGTCAGATTTTTCTCTAGACCTTCCCGTCCACGCAGGATTCTGATCGTTTCCCGCATGCAGCCAGGATGGGCCTTATCCACTGGGACCGATATGCAGGCCACATGTGGCCCACCACGGCTAGGTACCAACCTTCGCCCTTTAAGGCAACCTTCTCTTTAAGACAGGCATATTCGGACGATCACTGGAACATGATTCAATGTTTATATCCTTGTCGGAACTGGGCAGCAGGCCCCAAGCGTGTCTCCGATGCTTGGCTACATGTTCCAAATACGGCTTTATTCTGGATTGATGAGCACTCAAACAAGTATCAAAATAGCCACTGAATGTCAGATAGCCGTCGACGCTAAGATCTCTAGTTTAAACCCAATAATTGGCCGGTTCCTGTCCAGCAAAATCTGAGTAGTCTATATACCAAGGGCCCCTGAAATGGGAGCACCATTTGCCAAGAGTTCAGACTACATAGTCGGGAGTTTTTGATCATCCTACCGACAGCCGATACATATAGTAACACTACATTTATTTCACTATGGTCGTGTTGAATGCTATCGCCAGTCATTGTTAGATGTAATGCGCATTGTAGTACCGGAGTTTGAAGTTCATTGGACTCGCGTGAGACATCCTAAAGTATGACTCAGATTCTGGATGGGTAACCAATAACAGTGCAACTGAGGACCGAAAATCCAGGTACTCTCTCAATTCAACGCTGATCCTGAAAGCCACGAGTTGCCTCATTTTGCTAAGGGCTTGCTGGATTGCATGAATGCCAGCAATGGATTCTGTGCTATCTTCACAGTAATTCCATTATTCGCCTCTTCTAACTCGCTTCAGCTCTTATTCTCTCCAGATGCATCATTACACGGCCCCGATCGGCAAAACACGTTGGCAAAGACGATATTTTCTCAATGCGACTTAAGCTTGACCCGCAGCCAACAATGGAACCACGACTTACGTTTTGATAATTCGAAACTTCCGATACAACCGGCAATAGAGTTCCGGAGAGCGTTAACTGGCTCCCTATCGTGACCGCACATGAGATCCACTCACAATTGGGCAATGCTGAATACGCAGCTAAGGTGCCACCTTTGTTTCAATGAATTGGCACTTATCACACTTGCTCTGACGTTCCAAGACGAGGGCTAAATAACCACCAAAATAACCACCAAATATCTGTGAACACAAGTTGATATCGTCTATGTATCAAAGCCTCTTCCAGCCCGACTATAAATTACTAGGCAAACTAAGGATCTTCACCAGGGTGGTTGGGCCCGCGGCGTAGGCGCGACGTGGCAATGAATTTATGGACGGGCCTGGCCCACCGCTATGAGCTCAACCCTAGCATAGGGAAGCTCGAATCTAGTAGTCCTCTCTTCTCATACTTACTGGTACTTTCCTCGCTTCTAGCGGTTGGAGAGTCAGCTACTGCTGTGGCAGCAGCTCTGCTCCTCGTGTTGGTACTATCAACAGATCATCGAAGTCACCAACGAACATTACGAAACAAAGCACCATGACATCTCTTAACGAAACGACAAAACAGGAACCCCCCAACGTCCCATAGGGCCCTTTTAAAAAATTAAAAAAATAAACATGAAAAATACCAACGCAAGGCATTTTCTCTTGGCAAACCCGATTTACACCTGATACAGCCATCTGGCCAGTCTTTCCTACATGCACTATACTGAATAGTCATTAGTTAATCGTGACAAGAAGTGCATTTTTCGATTCCCAGCTCGGACAACAAAGAGCGTTGTATTGCCACTTGTCTATCTACAGGTCATCAACTGTGACAACCTTCCGGGCCAGTTTTTTACATTGAAAATGTACATGCTGTTTGGAAATCGTGCAGGATTTGAAATCAAAAACGTACAGCCGGGGGAAATTATGATCAATGGATACAAAGCAAAATCTGCCGATTATGTGAGTGAGGACTGCGCGTATTTGGTCGATCTAGAAAATTAATTCGATGTAGCAATGCGGATGTGTCTCCCCGTTGACAAAAGAGTGTACTTAGTAGATCCCGGGTGTTATTCTCGAGCTGTATTTTCCCCTCATATCGTGTTGTCAAGTAGCATTTTACGCCATGCTGTTTTTCGACCAATTTCAAAAACGCCCAAAAAAGATTGTTTTGGGAGGCTAAGCAGGTACTAGGAAACCCCGGTTACGACATCCTCAGGGGAGACGGGCTGTTCCGCCTCCGTACTTAGTCCTATAGACTAGTATTCGTTGGTCTTATTTGGTGGAGATGTTCTCCTAGGTACACCATGTCGAAAAGACCCGTACTCCAAAATCGCCGGATGCTACTGCTTACCACTCCTCAAGTCCTCACAGTTCTTCTTACTTTACTCTGTTGGTTCGACGGGTCGTTCGTCATGACGAGACATCATACGTCTCGGCCACATCAGATACGGTCATGTGTTATCAACAATATGCGTTTCCCACGCACCCAGGCTGGGAAAGATAAAGCACCGTACCTTCGATCTTACCCAACGATGGCACCCTCCCTTTCTTTAGTAGACGTGTCCATCCACACTACCTCCATCTCGGTAAAGCAACGTGCCTGCAAAGGTGCGGAGCACAATCGAATTGTGGGCACTTGGGAACCCTTGCCAGCACGCAATGACCTCAGGAGCTAGAAGTCAAACCTAAAGTTTGACCTGCAGACCATGTTTTGTTCTAAGCCTCACAAGTCTCAATTCTCCCAAGTCATTGGTTGGGGGCTATCTCCCAATAACGGCGGCCACCGCGGGACATGCCTTTGGCCCACCTCCAGACCGTCTTCGATGCAGCTATCGCGCACCATGGACCCCTCCGGGAACGGTGGCAACCAAATAGAAATAGTCAGCGGACAAGATAAACGCTGGAATCCTAGTGTACAAATCATACCACGAATTTGAAGTCTAGGTTAGAGTCCATCCCATATGCCGTGTAACCTCTAGTAGGTTATATGACACTGCTGAGATCGAAACTCAATTCGTTCGATCAACGATAATAACAGCAGCCACAGCGAGTCCTGCAAGTCATATTCTCTTCACAATCTCTCACCGTCTTTTTCTAGAACCCGAGCCCGACTTTTAACTGGATAGATCTCCAACGTCCGGCTATTGTCCCGCCAGATGATCGCCACGAGTCGACAATTGATGAGTTGTCAAGAGTGCGCATGTGCTTGACCTCGGTCTGTCCGGGGTTAGCTATTGGGACAAACTCAAAAGATTCGTTCCGGGGAGAAAGCACGTGTTTTGAAGCCCTTCTTAATTCTGCTTTTGTGACCGAGGAGACTCCCTCGACCGGGATTAACCGTTTCGGTCTACTTTGGGCTTCTCTGGCTGCTCTGCATTGTCACATCTCAGCGACCTGCATCCAAAACGTAAAGACGAGAGCTTTCTAGTGCACCTGCTGGCCAATTTCACTAATATAGCCTTACGCGGCCAGCTATTCAACCTGTTTCGGGAATCGTGGGTCTGGCAGCCTCGTTATGAGTTGGACGCCTTGCGCGTGCATGTGCTGCACTGTTGATCTAACCCGGGGCGGTCGCACTACTTGGTGCACTGAAGCCTGAGGGCCCAATCCCCAATACCAATTGACCAGTCGAACGGTCCCAGGGGGTATGTGCAAGTCATTGGGCACTGATCGTGGGTCGGGGAAACAACAAAGCGTGCTCGTGCTCGGCAGCCGGGGTCACGGCCTGGGCTGACGGGGTTCCTGGCCCATAAATGCGGCCACCGGTCAAGGCTGGGAGGTCAGCTCCGCCGTTCGTGGCGATTTGTTCTCCCCGGTTGGCAAGCACCACATACAGCAGCTTTGTTTTTCTTTTCCCCCTTTCCTGACACACATACACGCGTGTGCACTCTCGTGCGTTTCCTACGTGGGATTATCCTGATGGCGCAATATCCATCGAGATCCGGGGGAGGGGGATTTGCCAACCTGTTATCCTCACCCACATCATGGCCGCATTCCCGAGTCCCCGAAAAAAAAGTTAGGTAGATATGCTAGAAACTGGCTAGGTACCGTTACATGCTTGCCTGCCTACATAGTACATACATGTACATGTACAGGATGACCGCGTGAGATGGTCATGTAGCCGTGCTGCACGATTTTATGGGACTTGGATGCTGCTGACTTACAGCGAACTCACATGTAGCCTTTCCCACGTTTCGGTTCCTGTCAGGTACACGCAACGTGCGGGCGGGTCTGAGAGTCTCTACTTCGCTATACCGAGAAAAAGTGAAAAGTGACAAGTGACAGACACTAGGCAAGGTAGTTGATGGACAGCACAATGGAAACACGCACGTGTATTTCGATTAGGCACTCATGGTGGCCCGAAATCGAGGCTGCAACAACTGTAACGACTGCACAGACACCACCGCATCTCGCTCGGCAGTGCCGAGGGTTATGTAGGTATGTGTTATGCTCAACTAAAGTGGTCTAGTCTAGATACTCCGTAGAGGTGAGGACCCTTTTCGCCCCGGGAACACTCGACCTGACCATTACCGGAATAGGCAAGTTCACGAGTGGAGAGTGAACACCAGAAAAAGGGTGCAGCACGGAATCTGGGGGCGTCTCGGGGGCGTTTCCATCCCTTCGAATTAAGACGAGTTCTGGCCCCGCTTCGTGCAACTCGAGCTGTGATCTCACAATTGCCTGCACAGCCTCATTGGCTCCAGCCTCCGCTTGACGCATACTAGAGTATCATAAGGGCATAAGGGGATGTAAGTCGATGCAAATCGATGTAAGTGAGCGCCACCTAGTCTGGGCACATTTGCATCGCACTATCTGTCTTACTCAACATAAACCCTGTTCTCTTCTCAATTCTACTAGAGTAATTATCATAGGGGCGAGGGGTGTGTAAGTGAGTCATGGAACGCACATCCTATATTCATCGGCTGCATCACTACAAATATACATGAGTCATGAGACCGCAGTGTCCCGGTCTGGTAAGACTCGAGCGTGACGGAGAACGTGACTTTTCGATGGTGCAGAGGTGACTAAGTCAGATGAAGGAAGGACGCACGAACCTCACATGGTCCGGGGGAGGTTTGCTAGCCAAGGCCCACACTTACAATTGCGCGTTGGAAGATCATGGCACTAACAAGTCACTAAGGTTAGGTTGCGTGTTTATACGGTGGACCTCGCTAGGGGCTACTGTTTGACTGAAGATCCGGCTATAAGCTTTTGTGCAGATCATTTTATTGAGGATATAGGCCAGTCACTGTCTATAATATAGTCAAGCCCAGAAGACTATATGTTTGTTGACGTGAAGCATTGGCTGCTCCTTTATTACGGAGACAGCTAGGTCTTGGTCTTTATGCTGATATTTGATAAGTTTACATAAGCCATCGCTTAGGACTGCCATGTTGTTAGGCCACAGAATTTGCGTTCCGCACTGTATACACACGGTTTTTCTCAGCAAAGACCGGCCTATATGAAGATTCTCATATAGTGCGGGTCGCGTCTGTGTGTACAGTCCGCGCGAACACAGGTGATCCCGCCCCGCTGATCCCTGCGTCGGGAGCTCTGACGCAGCTGTCTGTCTCACGACTGGTCCTGGCCGAGGTACAGTGCTGAGAATACGTACCGTACCGTATCTCATTTATGACCCATCCCTTGATCAAACAGTCCAACAATTGCCTGAACTTTGTTCCGCTGTTCGCCAACGTCACAGTTTGTCGAGTCAATTGCAACTCACCTGTGCTCTCATATCTGCTTTGTTATCCGTTGTTGGCCGAGCTCTCGTATTGTTCCCAGCTTTTTCCGCCTTGGCTTGTAGGTACACGCTTCACGTAAAGGTATCATCCGACTTTAACCTGAGGCCATCTCTGTATCCCGTGGTTTTCCACGCGGCCCATGATACGGCCACTTGCACCCATCGGATGCTCACCACGCCGTATCGCCTATCATCTACCAGTGGCCTACACAGTACCTATTTCGAGATACAGTCCATGCCCACCTATGAACAGATACTCTCCTATGACATACCTACGGTAACCTAGGCATTACCTACATCATCGCGTCGACTGATAAGACCAGTACCCTGTCTTGGCCTTTGTTGCTAAACCCGCAGCTGTCCCGCCTCGCGTGCCTTGGGAAATCCCGCCCATCCTGCATTATTAACCACGATATCTCTTATTACACGTCTCGGTTGCGTCAATCTGTCCTGCTCCTGTGTCTCTGGCGTCTGTCTGACCTGACTTCAACTGCTCCATCCGGAACATCCTACGTAAGCGCAACCACTTTACACCTGGGCGCAGACCCCTCACTAGTTGCCGCTCGCTTCGTCTTTGAATCACCACTTGGGCCCCCAGGTATCATTCCAGACATTCATCCGTTCAAACAGTACACCCCCAAATATACGAGCCTTCTGCTGTTATGATAACGCATAGCACCGTTCTCATCTTGTAAAGGAGTCTACCTATTCTGCCACGCATCCTTGCCAGAGCATACCGTGGACCACTCGGGGAATACGGATCACTTCCACCTGGCATGAGAGATTGACAATTTACCACTGTATCATCATCCTCCTCCTCCCGTCTCTACAGCGCGTCGCTCCTCTCAATTTGCGCATACACGGCACAGATTTCGCCAGAGAGGTCGAAACAGTCTTGGTGTACACCGTACACCGTCATCAGCAGTAGGCAGGCGTTCATTCTAGACTGCGTTGGCATCGATTCGCCTCACGCTCCTGCAGCTAGCTTTGCCCTGCAGGCCGCTTCTCGGTCAGTGCGGCGGAGTCAACCGCGCAGTAGCAGTAGCAGTAGCAGCTGCAGCAGCAACAGCTTGTTACGCAGCCTCATGACCCGGGCTCGGTAATTACGGCTAGCTCGCCTACAGCCATGGCAGCGCCGGTTCGCCAACCTGCTTTATCACCCTCTGCTAGGTGTGGGGATGTGACCTCGCGAGAGACTTACGAAGGTGAGCTGGCCTTGATAACGGCCATCGCCACTATTGATGCCCAACCGACCACGAACATTGCGGCCCTTGCCACAGAACGGTCTAACCTAGAGGGCCCAGAAGGCGCACATGGGATCTTCGACCCAATAGGGCCTCGCACGGTTGCTGTGAGAGTCGCTCTAACCGAGGTGACTTCCTTAGACCATGGTTTCTCATCGTCAGACGATAGTCCTATGCCAACAAGACAGTCAAGCGGGGAAGCAACAACGCAAATTATTACGGCAGACACAACAGCATCACTGTTGCGCTGGAGGTGGGACATGTCGAGCTTGGATCGTCTGCCAAACGAGATACTGATGCATATCCTTGGCTTCCTGGACGTGAGCGATCTCCTTGCTACATCGAGGGTAAGTCCTAAAGGGTATTTCCATATGTGTTGACCACTGGACAAAGGCTACATAGGGTCTGAGGTTGAGGTTGGGGACATAGAATTTGTCGAGACCTCTTCATTCCCATCTCAATCCAATACACGCTCTCGCCAATTTGCCCCGACTCTTCTACCCCTTTCGACTCATGGATTAACACTCGTTCTTTCTTCGAGCAATTGTCTAATACATTACTACCAGCACTAAACATCATGGTAGATTTTCTATTAGATATGGCCATAGAAGATGCTCTCAAGCACGGCTTAACAAGTCCAATCTAGTTTAGTTTTCTCACTTTACGCTACTATAGGCAATAGAAAAAAAAGAGAAAAAAAAAGCGTGCTGACATGAAGGGGGGAGCAAACAGATCAACCACCATTTCCGCACCCTCTCGGTGGCGCCGATTCTGCACACGTACCGGTTGCAGCGCGCGCGCACCTCGCTCCCGCCACTGCTGACGTCACCCTCGCGGCCGACGCTGGCGGAGCTGATCGCGCGCCGCGTCTTCCTCACGCACACGACGCAGATCTCGCGCCGGCTCGCCCGGAACCTCGTGGCCATCCGCCTGTCCCGCCGCCTGCCCCAGCGGCCCTCGGCCGAGACGCTAGTCCAGCGCGGCGTCCTGCCGCCCGAGTGCGTCCCCAACGGCTGCCGCGGGAACGGCTGTGCGCCCATCGCCATCGCCCCGGCGCTCGTGGCGAAGCGCCGCGCCGTCGAGAAGGAGAAGCTGAAGGATGGCCTGCGCCGCTGGGTTGGTGGCGTCTGGCGCGGCGAGGTCGAGGAGCGCGCCGAGGGCGTTAGGGAGTGGGAGGAGCGTGCCGGCGTTGGGCGCGTGTGGCGGCTGCGTCGCTTCTGGGAGCGTGTCGGGCGTGGGGACGGCACAGGGGGTCGTCGGGAGAGGTAGGTGAGGCGGGCCCATGCCTCCCGTATGTATAACAGTGCTCTCTGTTACCGCTCGGACTTTGATATTAGTCGCTGTATTTGCATCTGTTAGATGCATAGCTGATGAGGTAGGTTACGCGAGGATTTCGTGTGTCTAGGTCACATTTAAGGCGTAGAGTATCTTACTAATGTAGGATATGAACGCACGAAGAGTATGATGTACGATGTTAGCGACTAAGGGATAAGGCAGATAATGAGTGAACGGATGGATGGATACATGGTTGGACGATAGGCGTTGATAATCTGCGATTGATGTTTTATATCTGTGTCTGTACCATGGGATACGTACGAGTGGAGATGAAACCCAGCTGGCTGTGCTTCGTGTCTATGGTCTATTTGAATTCGACTTGTAGTCTAGCCATGACTTATTGGAATTGAAACTTGCAGATCGGTGATAGCTACTTTTACAACATGCTATGATCCTAATGTATAGCTTGATTACATGTGGATTATACTAACATAGGTACCTCTCCAACTATCTTCTTGATATGGCCCTGGCTTGCGTACTTTTGCATATGTGTATGGATCATTTGCCATGGTTAGGCCTTTTGGACGCTTGTATTTAAAAATTAATCAGTAGTTGAGGATCTGCATTCTCGAGGTATCTGATGTTTGTGCTATACGCTCACGTAAATACCCGTCCCTGTATTCAGCAGCAATATCATAAGATCACATATCTAGGGCCTGGTGATGGTTAGGTTAAGCAAAATTAAGTACATAAAGCGTGTTAGTAATCGACCTGCGTGGTTATGAACAGAATTCCAATAGCTGGTAATGTCATTCGGCCTGTTGTCCGTGACTACGCAAACTCGTACCTGCTCCTAACGAGTAGGTACTATAAATGTGACCTATAGTTTCACTTTCAATTGAACTCATCTAGTGTGAACATCATAATGTTTATTCAAAATGTACTTCTTCGAGCTCGTCTCGTTTTGTGTTGTACATATTTTCAAGGGGCCGACTCTCTCCGAGTAAGGATGAGAGTATCCAGGACGTGGTGATTGATACCATCCTGTTTGTAGTGCTCGCCTTGCCTTTTCGACCGTTCCCTTTTGCCCCCTCTAATCCGTATCCATATCTATATTCCAGTGCTGAACTCCAAGGTCGGCATGTGAGGACAGGAGACAGTGCTTGTCTCCATGATTTCTCGCCCAATGTACGTACATCTCCTCCATGCCTTTTGATAGTATTACAATTGAGCCAGGGTAGCATCTCTCCTATTCGATCCGCTGGCCCAACGACTGACTCAGGTAAGGTCTCTAAACCCGAAACCGAAAGCCATCCCACTCATCGTCGTCCTCCTCTTCATCGTCATCTTCGCCCTCAACACGAACGTTCTCCTTCCCGTCCCTTACCTCTTTCCCCCCTTTCAGCGCCGCGGCGCCCCGAAGATTCATCACGCTCTCTTTGCGCAGCTCTTCACGACGTTCCTTGAGCCTCCGCACACGACCCTCAAGCTCCTCCATCTCCTCGAATTCGGTCTCGAGCGCACGCGTCGCATCCTCACGCTCGTCTGCAATTTCTACGTCTGCCGCGTGCTTCCGCCGCTCATTTTCTTCTTCCTGAGATTTGGCGGCTATTTGTGCGGCTGTCATGGCCGGCGCCGAGATCGTTGCGTCTGTATAGGTGTTTTTCGAGCCGTTGACAAGAGTCGTGATGGGTGTGGCGGTGGATGCTGCGGCGTCGAGGGTCGCCATCTCTGCTTCGAAGGCTGCCCACTCGGACTCGTCGACCGCGCCTGAAGACTGTGCTTGTGTTCCGTTGGCGGTGCTGTTCAATGATATTCGTTCCGTATTTTGCCCAGGCACCGTCAGTAAGTCGTTGGATATAGGTAGTGAAGCCGCTGCATGCTGTGCAAATGTAGATGCCCCGGAGTTCGAACCCGCGTCCGACCCGATTAATGGAGAGCGACCCATCGACGTGACTTTTGGTGTCGAGACTGTAGAATTGGTACCTGCAAGTGGCGTGGCGGGCCGCGACGGTATCGCGATCTCGACACCCTGCACAGGTGTACCCGAAGTCCTACGTGCCAGACCCGGAGGTGTCTGTGTTTTCTCCTTGTCCTTTTCTCTGCCAGTCTCCGTGCCGTCTGCTGCACTACCCGACATGGACACATGACCGATCATAGCGGTCTTGCTCCGTTTCTTGCGTATCGCATCTGTGTCGGCCTCCTCGTCGACGTCTGACATGGGTTCGTCGGCATTATCGCTTCGTTTCCGCTTGTGCGTGCTCTCGTCTGCTTCTTGCTGCGTAGCCGTGCTCTGTTGCAGTGCTTGTAACCTCTGTCTGTGATTCTGGCTGCGGATGTGTGCGTCCCATAGCGACTCGCTCTTCACAATATCATGGCAAAGCTTGCAGAGCAGCTTTCCGGCATCCGAATAAGCGGCATGTGGGTGTTTGATGCGGTTCTCGGCACGGTGGGCGCGTAATAGAGCCCGAGCATCGGCCATTGTGGACAAATTGTACGACGTTAGGGGATATTGTTGATAGGACAATGCCTAAATCTTGGGATTTCAGCAGTACAGAGAGTTTAAAGATGGTAAGAAGCTAATCTGTGGCTGTTTCCCGTATGGTTAACAGATTCTTGATAGTGAGCATCGTCATGAGGCGGTGGGCTAATAACGAAGAGGTGCAAAGCCACAGTTGACCTGGGGATTTGGAGAACTGCCCTTGACTGCCCTTGACTGCCCCGCACCAGCCGTTAACAAGAGCTCCACATCGCAAACACCACCAACCAGACGAGCCAGTATAAGCCAGGGCCAGCCAGGGGTCCCTTCAGGTCTACTCTTCACCTCCACATCTCAAACAACGCGATCTGCGGCGGCACTTTGGGGCTCACAATCATGGCAGTAGAACAATCGAACTTCACTTGCCGCAGCCTCCGTTAGATTCTGCAACCTAGTACACAAAGAGCCGTGCAGGATTGGTAATTTTTGGTTTGGCAATACCACCTAGCCGGCACCTATTCCGGTTCGTCGCTATGGACGAGGAGCAGCAACAGGTATCCTCTACCTGGCCACCACCACCTCCCTTCTGGAAGGATTTCACACCCGACAACATCGCGCGCATCGAAGACCTACGGAAAGAGACAGCGGAGCGACATGGTATCGAGGACGTCTCCCAAGTTCGTCTCGACGGTCTGCCCCGCGGGCTTCGGAATCTACAGCCTCCACCCGAACCCGAAGACGGAGAATGGCGTGTATTTGGCGACAGGTACAGGTTGAAAGACGAACTACCGCGTCTAGACGATGAGCATATCCGCCGACTGTTCCCGAACCCGGAGGAAAGAGACCAGGACGGAAAGCATTTTGACCGTGCTACCATCCTCAAGCGACTGGCAAAATCGCTTCTCCTCAATTTCCTCGAGCTCACAGGTCTATTGGCCACCAGTCCTGAAGCAGTATGTTTTATGCCTTATTAAGCCACTTCCCGTTTTCTATCGTCTCCGCTGGCTCTTAGAGAAGGCTTCTAACGTGAGACAATAGGCCGAAGAGAAGATCACAGACATCCGAGACCTCTTCATCAACTTCCACCACCTCATCAACGAGTACCGCCCACATCAAGCCCGTGAATCCCTCATCTCGATGATGCAGTCGCAATTAGACCGAACACGAGCTGAAACGAACGCCATTCGCGATGCCAAAGACAAGGCCGAGCGCGTACTTGAAGGGCTAAGTAGTTTGACGATTGAAGACCAGGTCAATGGCATGGAACCCGAGAAGAAGAATCCCTATGAGGCAGATGCGGAAGCATGGGCTCTGCTATTGGCCGATTAGCTGCGAACAGGACAACCTAGAGCAGAATTAAACACAAGCTTAGTAGTGTCATGAATATTTTGAGGTATTGGTTTAGTGGCATACACGGTGGTTAGACGGCATAGGGTGGCGTACGGATATTATGGATTATGATACCCCTGGATTTCGTCTCAGTAGATAACGAACAAACTAGAGACGTCCAACGCAGAAAAACTTAAAGCATACAATTGCATGTCAAAGACAGCCGCTACCGCAATTGCTCGTGATTCTTTTACCAACGCCGTTCGTAAGTCGTTAGCTATATTAGTTGTCTTCGCCGCTCGTTAAAGCAAGCAAAATAGCCTCCATTCGCACTCCATCCTTGTCGCCTGTCGTTTCAAAATTTAGACTCCTTAGTTACTCATGCTGTTGATATCTCGTGTCTCCTGGGCTCCTCCTGGTCTAATAGTGAGCGTCCGTGTGTCTTTTAAAATCCTTACATCACGGTGCAAGGGATCGGGATGCAGCAGCATTCAAAGTCGCCACAGTCGATGCACCGTGTCTTGCCGCCTGTGGCATCGGCCGGCTTAACGATACTTTCAAATGTCGAGGACGCAGCGCTGCCGAGGCCGTTGCGGTTGACGAGGGATGAGTGAGAGGAGCCGCAGGCCATCGTTTGTAGTTTATCTGGTGTAACTTTTCTGTGTTGAAGATATATTTTGTTGGTGCTATGAGTTGATTTAGTTTTATGTAAACTTGTGTCCGTGGTTTGACTCCTTAAGGGAAGGTGGTGGTAGCTGCTTGATGATGGTAACCAGAACTTATTAAAACTGAAAAGCTACTTACTAACAGAATTGTGATTTGTCTGGATAATCGTATTTATAGTTCAGTCTGCTAGGGAGACATTTAGGAGTTATGAGACTGATCTATAGGGACGGAAGTTGTAGGCATGTTTTATTAGTTTGGTAAAGTCTAGAGAGCAGTTGATTTATAGAACTAAGCCCGGTTTCGCTGCTCTGTCCCAAGAAACAAGCTGAAACCTGGAATTGTGACGCAAGCGCGGCTGTAATGCAAACACGGACACGCAGAGCAACCAGCTGTGTCTGTCGTCATTATATGGGGAAGCTGGTGTGGCTCCGTGGCGCAGCAGGCACCACCTCAAGACATAGTCTAATTCCATTCATCCTCCTATGCTGTACATAAGGTAGTTTACATTCGCACATCCCAGCGACGGGTAACTACACGTAAACCATTTTACGATGGCTTTTCGCCGCGCCTCTACGATACTTAGCGTTTCTATTTATGTTGGTGAGGTTGCATGCCGACCTTGGCAGATTATGAGTCTTCTTCCCATTTCTTTCCTCTTTTGCGTTCAAGCCGCTTTAAGTTTCTAATATGCTATATCAATAAAATAGGAGGGCTACTCGTTCACAGGTGAAGGTCTTGCTATATATTACCGACTGAGAACTAAGAATATTATTAGTCCAGTACTGAGTACTAGTATAATTAATTGTTGAGCTAAGTTCTTCATACTACTATTAAGTACCTAATGAGCAATTGACTTCACCATGGTGTTTTTATAACAACTGAAAACTTCTCTCCATTTCCATCTCAATATTTTGGCACTCAGGAACGTGTATTGAATATTGTGGTGTATATAACAACTCCGCCTAGGACATGGATTTGAAATGCAGAACCTGTCACTTGAATCCTAAGTCGAGTTTCTTTCCAGCACCGGCAATTGCTATCATCTACATAGTATGGCGACTTAGCCGCATACATCTTCGAGATACTACTATTACAAGGATTACATAGTCTCATGCTCTAAGCTACATTCATCGAACATGAAAACCTAGAGATGACTGTTACTCTCTTAGAGTTGAGTTACAAGCGGACAGGCGTTTTTCAAGGGAAATACCAATCAATAAGTCGACCTCTCTTTATCACCAAATCACAAATACCTTGCCAGCAACGAATGATGTGCTTGAGAAAGCTTTTGTCTAGAAGGAAGCGGCAAGCCCTCGGTATGCATTCCCTAAGAAGGGCATTCGAGTATCTAAATTGCCAATATCACCTCTTAAAGAGGAGGAAAAGCTTTTTTCTTAGCACCCAACCTTTTTCTCAACTTTAATTCAACTATCTATAATATAGACACCAATGGCCAAAACACCTTTAGTAGTTTTATGAAATTGATATCAGCAGTATTTATTTATTTCAATTTAATTATAATGTTTTGTACAAGCATATAAAACTTTAACCAGGTTTTGTTTATAAACTAAATCAGATATATCAGTTGCTTTTATAGCACAAGCACCTTGGTAAAGTCCTACTTTTGATGGTGTGTGGTGTTACCTATAAGTGTCACGAGTTTTTTTAAAGTGCACTTTGTGATAAGCTTGGGTTGGTAATGCATTACTCCTCTTCTAGCTTCAACACCTCTCGGATTGGTTCACCAAAGCCTGTATGTCGCACACCCATAATATTATCCTTCTTTTATCGGCTGTCCTGCAACGATTTACGCCACAGATACAGCTGCAAAGCCTTACCGTACTAGGGGCATGCTCTAGACCATTCCACACCTTATGAAATGGGAGGCCGCGAGCCGCTTAGGTCAAGCTTCTCTCATAATTCTTCGATTTACTACCGAGTGGAGTGCAGCCTTGCATGAAGACATACCGTTAAGGGTTTCATCTAATTAGCACCTTGCCGTCCATGGCTACGATTAACCCCTTGGGTCAACCTCTCACGGATGACGCAAACATGCGAGAGATCCGACTGATCAAAATCATGGAGGATCACGACACGCTTGTTTGTAAATTGAAACATTTCAGGATCCACCAAGCGCCCCTTTTTCGGGCCCTCTCGTACACCTGGAAGAGCCCGTTCGATACAGGCGATGATGATGGGAACAGCGTTTATGACCAACCCGAGGAAATCATCATTGAAAATAAACCCATGGTAATAGGACGGAACCTCGCGAATGCACTTCGGGCCTTGAGAGACTGGCATGATGGTCACGATAAGTACGTATGGGTTGATGCGATCTGCATCGATCAGGCCAACCATAAGGAACGCGCATACCAGGTGTCGATCATGGGCGACATCTTCGGTAGCGCAGACGATGTTGTCATCTGGCTCGGGGAAGAGGCGCAGAACTCTAATCTAGCAGTCAACTTCATCAAGCAATTAGCACGATGCAATAGGCAACACGAAGGTAGGCGTGAGAAGGTGCTGGCCATAGCACGGGATGCAAAATATCGCGCCCACTGGACCGCACTCGACAAACTCTGGAAACGGCGCTGGTGGGAGCGCGCCTGGGTCCTCCAGGAGACGGTGCTGGCGCGTAAGGCTGACTTCTGTTGTGGCCGGACGGTCGTCTCGCTCTCAGACGTCTTTGACCACGCTCGGCTTCTCCGGCTCGCCTGGGCGGAGATCTACTACACCTTGGAGCAAGAATACGGCATCAGCATGAAGATCCCAACATACCACACACTCGACGGCATCAGAAGACTGCGGTCGGCGAGACTTGAGGGGATCATTCTACCCATCATGGCGTGTCACTTCCGCACCATGAGCTCGTCTGTGACGGACCTACGGGACGCCATCTTCTCGAAGCTCGGCATGGCTTTGGACGGGTACATCGTTACTCCTAGCTATACGGACCCCCTCGACGTAGTGTACACCGAATTCGTACAGAATCACATCACCAAAACCCAATCGCTTGAGGTCATCCATATGGACGCTAGACCGAGAACAACTAGAGACATACCATCCTGGGTGCCGGACTGGGCGTGCAAGTTTGCTGCTGAAGCGCTGCAGCGGGAATACGGGGCCGATCCCAGGATCGACTTCCGCCGCTACTGCGCCAGCGGGAACACGCTACCATCAACGCAGTTCGATCTTTCTGACCCGACGAGGAAGGTCCTCAGCTGCAAGGGCCACGCTCTCGATATTGTCGACGGCGTGTCCCGCGCCGAAGACAAGTCCTGGTCCGGCGTCTCGGCGCCCCGCCCCGCCGTCCAGCCCAAGAGCGGCAAATGCGCCTACGAAGATGATGCAGAGATCTTCGAGGCCTTGTGGCGATCACTCACGATCAACCAGCGGGTCGATGGGAGCCTGCCGGGCCCAGAGTATGGCCCCGTTCTCGCGGACAGTTTCCGCGCGGCCATGACGCGTTCGGCCTCCGTGGCGATCTTTGATCACCACTGCGCCCGCATCAGCGACTTCGAACTCTTCGGCAAGACGGTGGTGCAGCGCATGGCCGACGTCGCAGCGCGGGGCGGCGGGCAGACGATCTCCTCGGCCGAGCGCAACCTCCTGGAGTCCGGGCCCGGAGAGGGTCTTACGTTCCGCCGGCTGCTGACCACGCAGAATGGAAGGGCGGGCACGGCTTCCTGCGACGTCGAGCCGGGAGACGTCGTGGCAATTCTCCTAGGCTGCAGCGTGCCCATGGTCCTGCGTCCGCTCGCATCCGGTGCTTATCAGGTTTTCGGTGAGGCGTATATACATGGCGTTATGTACGGCGAGGCTATGGATGAGCTTATGGCGAGAACGCCCGAGCCAGAGATTTTTCGTTTGATATAAATCAATGTGTACTTTAAAGTATCACTACTAAGATTGTAAGAATACCTGCTCTTTTAATCATATGAGAATATTGCACTTTTAAATAAGTTATCTGTTCTTGAGCTATAGCCGGAGGTTTTAGGTATGCTACCTTAGTAAGTATTGAAATGTACATAGGAAACCTTTAGCAGAGTTCCAAGGTTCTAACGAACATAAAATGAATATAACATGAACATATCATCCCACTCATTGATCTTCTCAACCCATCATCTTTCGATGCATTTCAAACTCCTTTCTCCTTTCTTACCTTTTAGCCAGATCACCCACGCACAGGTATCAGAATGTGCTACTATTGTGGGTGATTCCGGTCGTGTTTACGTTAAAGGCGACGTGCTTTAGTATAATTGCGAGGATCACAAACTCAGCATCTTCAAAGCCGAGTATATCTTAAACTCTGTGTGCTTTTCTACCATCTCGTCCAATCATCTATATCATATCATTTAGGTGAGAGAATAAGTCCTTTGTCCTCAAGCGCGTGTCTAGGCGATTCTACAATATGTCTGTGCGCCTCACGACCGAATTTGCGTGCTCGCGTCGACTTCAAATGCACCTCGATTGCAACCAGGAGGAAGACGTTATCATATATCCTTATTATAAAATTATCCTACTGTCCTTGGTTTAGGATAAACTAGACTTTCCCCCGCCTCAACGATGCAAAATTCTACGACACATAGCAGAAGTAATAGCAGAGCTTCATAGTGAAAAATAGATCTACATCGGTAAGTTCTCCGAAATTCGCACACTGTGAAGCCAAATGACTGATAAAAATGCATCCACAGATATCAAGCCAGACAATATCTTGGTTAATTAGACTTGCGACAACGAAGACGGGGATACGGTTACCGACGTGGCACTAGGTGATCTCGACATTGCTTGCAAGCTGGAGAATGGACAACACCTTTAGAAGTCTCACGCAATAGGGAATGCAATGTCACGAAGCCTAGAGGGGTAGACTAGAGCGGGTGTGACTAAGGCGTCGGATATGTTCTCATTTGGGCTCGTGGTAGGCTTGCTCTTCCACAGCCGATGTGACAAAGCCTCGCTAACTCCGTTCATAGTGCATATTCACTCCTCCTTTTTTTTTTTTTTGGGGGGGGGGGGGGGGGGGGGGGGGGGTTTGTTTTTAAAAAAAAAAAACAAGGGTTGTTAAACCAAAAGAGTTTTTTTTTTTTGACAGGGAGGGGGATTGTAGGGGGGGGGGTGTT